>CM038794.1:254071598-255271598 GCA_021764765.1 Vicia sativa | reverse complement strand
GGCAGGCAAGGATTGAGTTGGTCTCATGGTTGGATTCTGCTGGGAAGGAAGATATTGAGGATTTGCAACAGAACCTGGTAATCCCTGTGATTGAGGTGGTCTCATGTTAGGATTCTGCTGGGAAGAGATATATTGCGGGCTTGTAACAAAACCTGAAAAACCCTGTGATTGAGGTGGTCTCATATTAGGACTCTGTTGTGAAGGTAGATATTGTTGGTTTGCAACAGAACCCGCTAAACCCTGTGATTGAGGTGGTCTCGTGTTAGCGTTCTGCTGTGAAGGTAGATATTGCTGATTTGCAACAGAACCAGCTAACCCCTGCGATTGAGGCGGTCTCATATTAGCATTCTGTTGCGAAGGAAGATATTGCGGGTTCACAGCAGAGCCAGCTAAGCCCTGTCCTCTATATCCCAAATTCTGAGTAGATGTGGGTGCAGCATTTACACCCATCTGCCCAACAGACGTCGCAACCCCTGGATTCTGCCGCTGCGGAGGTAAAGCAGCAAGATTAATCTGCGGGGGAGGAATTTTAGCAGCAGCCGGACCAAACAAAGCCGCCTTCACAATATCAGGAGTTAAATCTCGCTTACTCTGCGCAACAGTTACTAATCTCAAAGCATTATAAAAATCATTCCGCCCAAGGAAACCAGTTTTGGACTGATCAGCATGCATCCATACCTGTATAGTTCATACCAAAAAAACAATAAGCATTACACTAGATCAAGTCACAATCCATTACAATCCCCAATTAGAAGAACAGAAACAAGTACCAGAAAACCTAAAACAAAGTTTGTAAGCAAAGAATCCTACAAGACGGGATTGAAATGATAGAAGAGGAAGAAAACCTAACCTGAGCGAGAACGTGTTTAGGCAAGTTGGATCCCTGAAAGAAACCAACGGCTTCAGCTCCACTGATTCTTCCATCTCCATCCAAATCTGCTCGCCTGAAAAAGGCTTCGAACTGATCCATGTTCGGTGCTGCCATTTTGGTTCCCAGATCGCGCGCCACAGAACCAAGTCAATTAGGGATTTGGTTCGTGGAATTGTTGAATTGAAGGGATTGAAGTTCAGAATTGGGGGATTTGAAAAAGTGAGGAGGAGGAGGAAGATGATTTAAGGTTTTGATATTTTCCGGCGAGTTTGGGTTCTGATGATATTCCAACGACCGTAATACAGGCTGTGTGCCTCAACGGAGCGAATTCTTCTGACGATGATTTCATTACATTGCATCTACCTATCGTATCATAAATCATAAAGTGGTAACAATCATAAAGTATCAAATTTTATTATTTCTATAAAATTAATTACCTATACTAATCATAATCATTTGTCTAAATAATATCACTATTATATTGCATAAATAAATAAATAAATAATAATAATAATAATAATAATAATAATAATAATAATAATAATAATAATAATGATAATAATAATATAATAATAATAATAATAATAATAATAATAGTTTATTTGTGATCAATATCACATTCAATAAAAAAATTATACATAAAGATTATATAATATAGAATTCGAATCTATATAGAATTCGAATCCGCGAATCCGCTTATAAAAGATCGAGATCAAAATTTGAAAAAGAAAAATTCCTATCAACTAAAACTTAGTTCAAAAATTGCAAAGCATCTTTACCTATTTCTACTTTATAACCTTATTCTAAAAATAAATTTAATGTACTTGATTTTTATTAGATGTTAGTGTTTATGTTAGCTTTTTAAAAATAAAAATCATCTTTTTCTAGTCAAAAATAATAATAATTTAATCTATTAAAATTATAAACATAAATTAAATTGGTATAAAGAATAATTTAAGTACATGAACGTGAGATCTAGAGTTCAGTTTTTTAATTATAAAAACTTATATATTAAAACAAGAGTGAATTGGTGGAGTTTTCGTTAAGGAAGACATTCGAGAAATATTGAATTTGATTTTTAGATGAGAATAATGTTTGGTCAAGTTATTCTAGATGATTCTAAAGATGTCAGTGTGTGAAACTGGTAGATTCGGTAGTTGAAATTGATTAGTCTGAGAAGATGATTCAAAATTAGATGTGTAGAGTGTGTTGCGATTCTGTAAATCAAACCTGTAATCTTATTGATGCGGAAATAAAAAAGTAATTCTTGATTTGGAGAATGCTTAACCTTCGTGTGAAGCTAAGTGCTTGTAATGTGGATTGTGTAACTTATGGAGCGTTGGTGTCTCATCGACAAGGTCGAATGAGAAAGAAATTGTAGGAATTATCAGATTATAATGTTGTAAGAGACTAGAGAAACACTATTATAGTTTGGTAATAGTGGTTTATACTCCAATATGGTTGTTGGCTATCTATTGACAAATTGAGGGACTGATCACCCTTAATCTCTTGTTGATAGTAGACGAGATCGTGTTGGATGGTATAGAATTATCGTGCTAGCTTAATGGTGAATAAAGTGGAAGATTGAGGATATCAAGTGAACGATGATATTATGGTGAATGTGGAAGGAAAATGTGAAACTATAATGAGACTTGTAAACTGTATAGTTTACCGAAAATTTGATGAGTATGACAACTTAAGATGGATTATCAGAGTTGCGCAACTGCAGTGTATATAACGCAGTTGCTATAAGTATATGACTCTACATGTTTGATTTGGTGAGTTATTGATGCAGGAATGATGTGTCAATGTGTTGTAATTTCTCGAAAATGTGTTGATGATGAGTTATGTGTATAGTGATTGAGTTATGCTAGTAAGATGATGTTGTAATGAATTTGTTTCCATTGTCGCAATGTTGTTGTTAGTTACTGTTAAAGATGAAAAACATTCCGTAATATGACGAAGTTGATTATTGGCTATGAGATACGATGATATGAATGGAGTTGTCGAGGATTTGTTGATAATTGACATACATATATCTATGAGGATAAAATGGTATCGGTGTTTCGAGGTTGAACATGTTGATTAAGATGATAATGTGACCTTGTATGTCCAAGTAAGTGTGTGATGGTTGCTATCCTTTAAATGTTAATGTGCCGGAATATTGTTGAAATGGTGGATAAGTCGCTAACGAATTATGTTGCAGAAGTGTTGAGCGATTAGCACGTGAGTATTTGATTTGGAGCATGTTGAGTTTTTTTTGTTATGTCGGGAAAGTAGTGGTCGAAGTGTTGTCAAACCCGACTTGAGGACCAAAAAGTTAGATGCGGAATTGGCGTTGAGAGTGGTTGTGTCGAGTAGATTTTCGAGGACGAAAATATTCTAAGTGGAGAGAGTTGTAACATCCATATTTAATTATCTATTTAATTAAATATTCTCGAGTATTTTACGATTTAATTTTCAAAGTTGTGAATTTTGGATTTGTGTAGTTTGGTTATTTAATTAATTTAATCAATTAAGTTGTAGAAATAGTAATAGAAATTAGATAGGAATATTTATTTAGTGGGCTTAGTGTGGTGTTAGTAGTAGCAAAAGTGAGAGTGTTAATTGATAGGCCCACTAAGACTAGATAGTAAGATATAATAATATATTAGGTTTTAGAAACAAAAGAAAATATAAGTGGCAGTAGTAGAGGCATTGGAGTTTTGGCAAGGGTTTTGGAACAAAGAGGCATACGAGTGAAAGAAGAACAAGGGTTAGAAGAGAATACATAGAGCAATGGGAGGCCAAAACATGAGATAGAACCGGAAAAACCATTAGAGTGACCTTCAATCCAAGATAAGGGTGGGGTTCAATCTCTATAATCGGGTATATGATAGACCATATGTGGGGTTAGGTTGTATGAATTTTGCCATGAATTGATTGTTGTTTTGTTTGTACTGTGTTGATTTGATGAAAATATTTGTTGTTTTGTTGATTGTTATTATTGTATTAACTGTGGATATGAATATTGGCTGAACTGAATGATGATTTTGTTTGTGCAAAGATAAAAATATGTTGTTCTGTTATGAAGAATTTGAGATTTGAAAACGATACGCTGAAAAGAACTGGAATTGGATAAATTGCAGGAAACAACATTGAAGGAGATGCACCGAACAACACACCTTAAAGATACAGGGAGTGTGCCGAACAACATACTAGGGATGGTGATGATGGGGCCCTGCTGAACGACAGGGTTAGTGAAGAGAAACGGAGTGACGATCGGCACCCCTTAGTATAGACACTTATTTTGGTTTTCTTCTTTTCCTCTACCACGCGTGTATTGGATGAAAGACATATGTGTTGTATTCTTGTTTTCTTCTCTCTTATTCTAACACGTAATGTAGTATATTATGGCTTATGGAATTTTTGTAGATTAATAATTTAACTAAGTATCGCTTAATTTAATTGAGTAGAAGAGTAATCAAACATATGTAGTCTAATTGTAGCAGACAATGTACCAGTACCAGTAAGCAACAATTTTGGTAATTTTAGCAGATGATAGGTAGCAGTAAAAGATAATGGAACATTGTAGTTAATGACAGAAATATAATTTTGTTGTATTTGAGAGTTAATTCCAGAGAATTAAATAAAATAGAAATAGTGGAATTACTAGTAAAAGAGGTCGATGAAATTAGTATCGAATAATAATGTTAGTAACTTTAAGCGGTAAAATTAACCGAAATTATTTGGAAATTGTAGGAGTAATTCGTATCTGCGTGTAGTTAATGTTGGTTGAATTGGCTTGTTGAATCGTTGTCGAATAAGTTGATTTGCATGTGAAGTGGAATGCGATTAAATTTGCCTCTATTTATCGGTAAGATAAAATTGTAGGCTTTATGGCCAATGTTTATTGTTGTTGAGTTGCTGTGAATTATTGTTGTTAATAAGTTGATGTTGACATGTTGATATAAAGTTGTAGGCATATGGCTAGTGTTGAAGTGACGATGAGTACCTCTATTTATTGGTACAATGGTGATATAGGCTTATGTCTTGCGACGTTAATTGTTATTGTTGTACGTCACGTTGCATTCATTGAGTCACATACATTTGCATACTGCGACGACCTGGATTGGAAAACTTCGACGAAGGCTTATGCCTTGGCCTTGATGGAAACCTGTGATGAAGGCTTATGCCTTGTTGATGCCTCTATTAATTGGCAATTTCTAAGTTGGGAGTTCTGCTCCAATGGTACCACATGCACGTGCATAGTTGTGTCACATTGAAGTTGTGTATTCTAAGTTTTTATGTTGATGCGTTGGTTGATTAAAGTTCTTGTTGTTATTAAGTTGTGATGAATTAAAGTGTATAATTGTTCTTGTGAAGTGGTGATATTTGTATGATTCGATCTAATATATTATTTATCATACACTTGTTTATATTGGTTTATATCTCACCCCTTCTATTGTGATGTTGCCTCTACGTGGGTAACATGCAGGTAATGAAGGATGAAGATTTAGTTGCTGTTAGTTCGAGTCGGTGTCGTCGCTCTGATACATAACACTCGGGGATGAACGCTAGTTGTTTTGTTGTTGAATAACTATGTTGATATATAAAAAGTATTTATTGATTTTAAGTTGTTTTAAGTTGAAAAAGATGTTATGTCATCCAAGTTGATTAATTTAGTTCCGCTGCTTGATATTAATAAATTTGATTGATGTTGTTTTGGTTCATCCAAATTTTGAAGAAGTGTTATGTATTTGTATTGTTAGTAGTTGTTTAAGTTGAATTGTAATACTCTAATCGTTTGTTGAAAAGAATTTTATAACTCTGATTTTCATAATAATTTCCAGGGTAGAATTGGGGTATTACAAGTTGGTATTAGAGTAGGTCGTTCCATCCGATCAGTGTTGTCTATTGTTGTTTATTCCTCAGTATGCAATAAGTGTGTGAAACACTGTCGGTACTTGTTGTGTTTCTAATCAGTTGTATGTAGGAGTTAAGTTGAAGATAAGTGGGGGAGAAACCCTGATTCTCGGACGTGTGTCAGTTGTAAGATGTTCGTTCAGCATGTTGCGGATGGCGGAAGTGAACGTGTTGTTGACGTTTGGCTGTTCCTGAACCCGAAGGCGACATGAATTTAAAATTTTGTTTGTTAATCAAGTTGAAGCGTCTCAAGGAAGGAAGATCAGGCGTTATGGATGGTTACTTCTCAAAAGATGGGGAGCAATGTGGCAGTTGATGATATAAGTAGGGTGTAGATCCTTGATGCTTCTGAAGTCGATCATTAAGAAACAAGGACGATCTTAGAAGATGAATATGAATTCTAGAATAATAAGTGTTGGTACTGATGTAAACGAATTTTGTTTTGGTGTATCGTAAGGTGTGTATTAGTATGTTGTTGGCGAATAAGTTGAGAAATAAGATGTTCGACGTTAAAAAGGAATGTTGGAGGTTATCAACTATTTTCTAGACGGTATCAAATAAGCTAAAGATGTCAATTGTGAAACTGGTAGGTTCAGTAGTTGAAATCGATCAGTCTGGGAAGATGATTAAAAGTGAGATGTGCAGAGTATGTTGAGATTTTGTAAATCAAATATGTAATCTTGTTGATGCCGAAATAAAGAAGTAATTCTTGAGTTGGAGAATGCTTAACCTTCGTGTGAAGCTAAGTGCTTGTAATGTGGACTGTGTAACTTGTGGAGCGTTGGTGTCTCATCGACAAGGTCGAATGAGAAGGAAATTGTAGGAATTACCAGATTATGATGCTGAAAGAGACTTGAGAAACACTATTATAGTTTGGTAACGATGGTTTATACTCCAATGTGGTTGTTGGCTATCTATTGACAAATTGAGGAACTGATCATCCTTAATCTCTTGTTGATAGTATACATGATTGTGTTGGATGGTATAGAATTGTCGTGTTAGCTTAATGGTGAATAAAGTGGAATATTGAGGATATCAAGTGAACAATGATTTTATGGTGAATGTGGAAGGAAAGTCTGAAACTATAATGAGACTTGTAAACTGTATAGTTGACCGAAAATTTGATGAATACGACAACTTAAGATGAATGATCAGAGTTGGCGCAACAAAAATGTATGTAACGCAGTTGCTATAAGTATATTACTCTACATGTTTGATTTAGTGAGTTATTAATGCAAGAATTATGTGTCAAGGTGTTGTGATTTCTCGGAAATGTGTTGATGATGAGTTGTGTGTATAGTGATTGAGTTATGCTAGTAAGATGATGTTGTAATGAATTTGTTTCCATTACCGTAATATTGTTGTTAGTTACTGTTAAAGATGAAAAATATTATGCAATATGATGAAGTTGATTAGTGATTAGATTGGCTATGAGATACGATGATATGAATGGAGTTGTTGAGGCTTTGTTGATAATTGACATACATATATCTATGAGGGTAAAATGGTATCGGTGTTTTGAGGTTGAAAATGTTGATTAAGATGATAATGTGACCTTGTATGTCAAAGTAAGTGTGTGATGGTTTCTATCCTTTAAATGTTAATGTGTCGAAATATTGTTGAAGTGGTGGATAAGTCGCTAACGAATTATGTTGCAGAAGTGTTGATCGATTAACATGTGAGTATTTGATTTGGAGCATGTTGAGTTTATTTTTGTTATGTCGGGAAAGTGGTGGTCGAAGTGTTTCCAAACGCGACTTGAGGACTAAAAAGTTAGATGCTGAATTGGCATTGAGAGTGGTTGTGGCGAGTAGATTTTTGAGGACGAAAATATTCTAAGTGGGGGAGAGTTGTAACACCCATATTTAATTATTTATTTAATTAAATATTCTCGAGTATTTTCCAATTTGATTTTCAAAGTTGCGAATTTTGGATTTGTGTAGTTTAGTTATTTAGTTAATTTAATCAATTAAGTTGTAGAAATAGTAATAGAAATTATATAGGAATATTTATTTAGTGGGCTTAGTGTGGTGTTAGTAGTAGCAAAAGTGGGAGTGTTAATTGATAGACCTACTAAGACTAGGTAGTAAGATATAATAATATATTAGGTTTTAGAAACAAAAGAAAATAGAAGTGGCAGTGGAAGAGGCATTGGAGTTTTGGCAAGGGTTTTGGAACAAAGAGGCATACGAGTGAAAGAAGAACAAGGGTTAGAAGAGAATACGTAGAGCAATTGGAGACTAAAACGTGAGATCGAACCTGGAAAACCATTAGAGTGACCTTCAATCCAAGGTAAGGGTTGAGTTCAATCTCTATAACCGGGTATATGATTTCCATGAATTGATTGTTGTTTTGTTCATATTGTGTTAATTTGATGAAAATAATTTTTACTGTGCTGATTGTTGTATCAACTATGGATTTGAATATTGGCTGAACTGAAAGATCATTATGTCTGTGTAAAGATAAAAATACGTTGTTATGTTATGAAGAATTTGAGATTAAAAAACGATACACCTAAAAGAACTGGAATTGGATAAATTGCAGGAAACAACACTGAAAGAGATGCACCGAACGACACACCCTGGAGATACAAGAGTGTGCCAAACGACACACTTGGGATGGTGATGATGGGGCCCTGCCGAACGGCAGGGTTAGTGAAGAGAGAGGGAGTATCGTTCGACACCCCTTGGCGTAGGCACTTTTTTTTGTTTTTCTTCTTTTCCTTTGCCACGTGTGTATTGGATGAAAGGCATATGTGTTGTATTCTTGTTTTCTTCTCTCTTTTTCTGCCACATAGTGTAGTATATTATGGCTTGTGAAATTTTTGTAGATTAATAATTTAACTGAGTATCACTTAATTTAATTGAGTAGAAGAGTAATCAAACATATGTAGTCTAATTGTAGCAGACAATGTACCAGTATCAGTAAGCAACAATTTTGGTAATTTTAGCAGATGTTAGGTAGCAGTAAAAGATAATGGAACATTGTAGTTAATGACAAGAATATAATTTAGTAGTATTTGAGAGTTAATTCCAGAGAATTGAATAAAATAGAAACAGTGGAATTACTAGTAAAAGAGGTCGATGAAATTAGTACTGAATAGTATTGTTAGTAACTTTAAACGGTAAAATTAGTTAACCGAAATTAGTTGGAAATTGCAGGAGTAATTCGTATATGCGTGTAGTTAATGTCGGTTGAATTGGTTTGTTGAATCTTTGTCGAATAAGTTGATTTGCAGGTGAAGTGGAATGCGATTAAATTTGCCTCTATTTACCGGCAAGATAAAATTGTAGGCTTTACGGCCAATGTTGATTGTTGTTGAGTTGCTGTGAATTATTGTTGTTAATAAGTTGTTGTTGATATCAAATTGTAGGCCTATGGCCAGTGTTGAAGTGACGATGAGTAACTCTATTTATTGGTACAATGGTGATATAGGCTTATGTCTTGCGATGTTAATTATTATTGTTGTATGTGATGTTGCATTCATTGAGTCACATACATTTGTATACTTTGCGACGGTCTGGATTGACAAACTGCGACAAAGGCTTATGCCTTGGCCTTGATGGCAACCTGTGATGAAGGCTTATGCCTTGTTGATGCCTTTATTAATTGACAATTTCTAAGTTGGGAGTTCTGCTTCAATGGTACCACATGCACGTGCATAGTTGTGTCGCATTGAAGTTGTATATTCTAAGTTGTTATGCTGACGTGTTGTTTGATTAAAGTTGTTATTGTTATTAATTTGTCATGAATTGAAATGTATAACTGTTCTTATGAAGTGGTGATATTTGTATGATTCGATCTAGTATATTGTTTATCATACACTTGTTTATAATTATTGATATCTCACCCTTTCTGTTGTGATGTTGCATCTACGTGGGTAACATGCAGGTAATGAAGGATGAAGATTTAGTTGTTGTTAGTTCGAGTCAGTGTCTTCGCTCTGATACGTAACACTCGGGGGATGAATTCTACTTGTTTTGATTTTGTTGTTGAATAACTATGCTGATATATGAAAAGTATTTGTTGATTTTAAGTTGTTTTAAGTTGAAAAAGATGTTATGCATTCAAGTTGATTAATGTAGTTCCGCTGCTTGATATTAATAAAGTTAATTCATGTTATTTTGGTTCATCCTAATTTTGAAGAAGTGTTATGTATCTGTATTGTTAGTAGTTGTTTAAGTTGAATTTTAATACACTAACCGTTTGTTGAAAAGAATTTTATAACTCTGATTTTCATAATAATTATCGGGGTATAATCTTTTCAAGTCTTAAACAATCTTCCAAGCATTTTCAAGCCTTGAAAATTGAAACAAAGTTGTAGTAGATACTCTCAAGTTTATTGTGGAAAAATAATTGTTCAAGGAGATAAAAATTGACCAATTTATGATCATTTGAAGTCCAGACATAGATTTTAATGGCTTTTCTAAATGACTTGTAATCTTCTTCAACTTTAAATGAATTTCCATTCAAAATCAGCCCTTGAACCTTTAAAAGAAGTTATTAAGGATTCTTTTAAGAGAATCATAACTTTGGAATCACTTGCAAATCTCAAAAATTGATCAAGATATGATCCTTGGAAGTCAACAAACCCTTATTCAGAAAGTACAAAAGTAACTTGTAACTCCTTTCAACTTTTGATGGTTTTATTTACATAATCTTACCATGTGAAGAGAATTTATGGTAGAAGATGATAAGAATCCATAGCAAAAATAACCACCTCAAATTATTGAAAATTGAGAGAGTTGGGAACTTGTGATCATAAAATCAAAGACTTGTCCCAATTAGGTCAAACATTTTGGTCCAAACTTGAATCTTTTGAAATTTCCTTGTAAATTAAGGCATGGCGAGTCATATTAGACCTTGTAATGATATTATCTTGAAAAAAATTTGATGATGAAGTCCATCTCTCAATGAAACTTTTTAAAGAAGGCACAGAAATAAACACATGAACATATGACTCTTCTTGATGATTCCAACCACTAATCTTTGAGACAAACTTGACCAAATGAAGTTGAGAAATCTCTTTAGTCCAAAGAAATTTGATGTCATAGACATATCTTTTAAACTCAAGTTCTTTTTTTAAATCCACTAAATAACCATTTGACTGAGGATCAACCTTCAAGCCCTAGCTTGGGAAGTGGGTGAGATGCAATTGGCTCCATACCTATAATGTACAAAGGATAAAGGCTAATACATACATCTTTTGGATTTTGGGTTAAGTGTTAGTAAATATAAAACACATCTATATAAGATACACAAATCAAGGTGCTTGGTGATCTCTCAAGAGTAAACTTAAGGATATGAGGGAGTAGAAGAGAAAATCAACTCTAATGTGTGATCTTGATGCATTATGATGATATGAGATAATAGAGGATCTTAAGGGCAAAAATTAGGGTATAACACGGATTTCAGACCCTCCGCCCACCAAATCCCTCCCCACTAAAGACTATCGTCCGCCCCGCCAAAACCCGTCACTCGTCAAAGTCCATCGCGCCTATCCGTTCAACTTGTAGGTCTAATTTTTTATGGTTTTATTTTATATATTTATTTGTGAATATATGCAATATTTTTTAATTACATTTTGTTAAAAAAGATGCTTATAAAAAATTGTACCAAAAAATAAGTGAAAAATCTAATTGAAATGTAAAAAATAAACTTTTTAATATATTAAAAAATTAAAATAAGAAATAAGCGGGTAAGCCCGTCGCTCGCCAACCTGTCACTTTGGCGGGACGACCTAGATATTTATGCTCATTTTCACTTGACGGACTTGTTCGTCCATTCTTGTGTAGCAGACTTAAGGCGGGATGGGCGACCCGTTTTGCCACCCTAACTACCGGTTAGCACATCATCGTAACTGGTTATAGTTGAAGCAATACATTAAATTTGAAATTTATGAATGTTTAACCGGTTAATCAAAAGATGTAGTCGACTACACCTGATACATTTTTTGGAAAAAAAAAAACAATTTACGAATGTGTAATCGATTAACCATATGGTGTAATCGGTTACACCTACTATCAATTTGAAAAGTACTTCATAAATCAGTTTGAGTGCAGATCCATGATGTTTCAAAACACTTTATGCATTTGGATGAAATTGAAATAAGATATTTGAGCATTATCTTATAATATATAATGGATTTGCAACTTGTACATAAAAATGATGATCAAGTTTCAAATAATTTCAAGTTCATCTTGACAATATTGCTTGAGATACAAGTCTTGTTTCCATAGCTTTGACTCATGATACTTTTGCTCATTATTTGATATATGCACATAGTTTTAAGAGTTTAATGTTGTCTTCGTCAAAATACAATGTTTGAGAAGTTGTTGACTTCACAAAAACTTCAACATTTGAAAAAAAGAAGTGTGAAAGCTCGTCGAATTGTGTGTAGACAAGGACGAACTCATGTTATTTGTGGTGTAGGTTGTTAACCCCACTATATATTATGTGTATGTAGTACTAGACATAATTGTGTGTGTATATCTAAAAATAATTAAGTGAATGTGTTTAGGGATTCAAAGACCCAAGCGAATTGACTTGAGCTCTAAGCTATATGTCTAGCTTACCCCGCAGTCGGGAGCCCTTTATATAGAAGTGTCAGGACCCCTATGATCAATGCCTGTAATGGTTATGCCTTCCAAGTTCCGTAACCGAGTTGTCTTTAAGGATTATAACGTCCGCCGTCTATGAATGATAACCCCAAAGTGTAACGCGCACCGTCATACTTAAAGCGACTGTTACATCTTCGATGGCCACCTTGGGCATAACGTCCTCATAATTGTTGAGTCATTCGTAACCCATACGTTCGTGATGTGCGCTAGACGACAGTCTCTTCATCTCCCAACGTCCTATAGTCACCGGTTCCTCCGACCTCCCTGCCCGATTAGGTGGAGACCCTCTGTCCAGGCCTAGCTGATTACATATCTCGGACTTGTGAATTTTATATACGATCAATATATATATATATATATATATATATATATATATATATATATATATATATATATATATATATATATATATATATATATTATCATTGTACAAATTAAAAGTTTGTAAGTTTTAGAATTTATCTATAAACTTGTTTAAAGTCCCTGCTTGCATATTATGAAAAATCTAATGTGAAATTGTACAAGGGATGAATGGTATTGTAGTTATATAGATATATTTTATTGATGATATTAAAAAATAATAAAATAATTTAATTTTTTTTAAATATAAAATTGTAAGAAAACAAATACTTAATCATACAGGTATATTTTGCCCTATTTTATAAAGTTTCCGTCCGGATGTTCAGTGTTGAAGAGTCAAAGCTAAAATATAAACTAATGATATCAAGAATGGAAAGGGAGATTGTAGTGATTAAGTCGATGACATGAAAAAACAAAAAATATCAATAGTAGCAATACTTATACAGCAAGTGATGGAGCTTGCAGAATTCATTAGTGGCAATAATTATGTGTTACAAATTTCTAAACAGAGTCTTCATCAGTTAAGACACAAACTCTGATATTACATGTAACTGAGACAAGGTTACAAGATGTTGATGATCCTTGAAACCTCATTCTGATATTATACTCATTTTTAAATGGAAATTACTATGTATAACAGTTTCATCATCGCTTTCTGTCTTCAACCACTCATATCTGAAATGAAGTAAGAGCTATAACAGCCTGCAACTTCAATTTTACCCAACAACTGCTCAAATCCTGAATAAAGAAACAGACCAAATTATTAACCAAATATAAAACTATACACAACAAATTCAAATATTTGATTAATACCTATATCAGGACTCTGAATATACATATCCTTAACCCTACTCGGCGATAAATCCTCAAACAATTGAACATGCTGGCTACCTCCACGCATTATTTTCTCTTTCGGAGACTCAACTTCCGTCTCCACCTCCTGTTCAACCTGATTATTCACCTGAACTGATTGCTTCCGCTTCGACCGAGCTCGTCTATTCTGAAACCAATTATAAACATTAGTCTCCGATATCTGGCCATGCTGTCCAAGCTCAACAGCTATATCTTTAATCTTCTGTTTACTCGGAGTTCCATTTCCTTCCTCGAAAATCCGTTCCAGTATCTGAAGCTGGAGAGGAGTCGGAGTCCACCGCTGCCGTGATGATATCTTGTGTCCGGAGCATATCATCAGTGGATCACAGTACAGATTACCGAGTCGCAGTCCGGCGAGGTCGTGCTTCGTGGTGATGGATTTGTGCATCTGAATGAGCTGATCGGAGATGGTGGTGTAGATGGAAATTTGTTGGCGGAGAAGCTCGAGTTGTTCGTCGGTCATCACTTTTACGTAGAGGCTTCCTTCGATAATAGCGTTTGTGTTTTCTGCATCCATTTCTCTATTTGCGTTTGTTTCATTTGTGTTTTGCAGGTCGAAACAAAAGGCCGGAGTTTCTTGCGGAAATTAGACTCGCTCCGCAAATCACGCCGTGCTTCTTCACCCCCTTTTACATTTTACACTGTTATCTTATTAATTATACTTCCTCCATTCCTTTTTAACTCTCTGTCAAAAATATTTTTTTGGTCAATTATGCTCCATTTTTTTAATTGACAGTTAATTCAAAATTGTTTAGAAAAGATAAATGATAAAGGTAAGAGTAATATATTTGGATTTTTCTTCTTGACAAGTGTCACAATTATAAAAGAACGGAGTGAGTAATAAAAAAAATAATAATAGTGGAAAAAAACACTTTTCATTGCCCTTTTCTCTTGTCTTAGCTTCTAATTATTTGTTTGCATCTCTTGCACTACCATTGTGATTAATGTTTAGAATTGTCGATAAAATAAAATAAAACATTAAATATCTCTTTTATAAAAAAAATAAAATCAAAATAGTCTGATCAACATTGTGTGGTCTTTTCTCAAAAAGCTTTGCATATTTCGTTCATCATTTTTCGCAAATAAGCACTTAATCCAACATCAAGTCATTTTTATAATAAAATTCAAAAGTAAATAAAATTTGATCAACACCAAATCATTTCAAAATTAATAAAACAATATTTCATGGCACCTTTCACAAACTCAAAAATTAATTCAAACTCATAAAATCATCTTTTTTGTCCTAAATGTGAATCTTTTTCATCTCCTAAGTGTGAATCTTTTTAACGAGTTTTGTCACCCAAGTGTGACTAAACTCATTTTCAAAAATAAAATCAACCAACCAACAAATTTCTTTTAACCAAAAACTACGTAAGCTCTAACTTTTCATTGCAGGAGAGAATACACAGACATAAAGTTTTGAAATCTTGTCAAGCCAAATAATAAAAAAACCAAAAACATATTCCTTTCGTTCTCTCTTTCTCGATAATTAGAACACAAGTAAACATCATGCTAACATCATCTATCCGTTGACCCTGTTGTAGGATAAGACTATTTGTTTGGTTAAGGGTAGCGAGGATTGTTGCCATCGGGGGAGAAATAGTGACAACATCTTCCGTTGAATTCTTGGATTTTTTATTTTCCAAGAGGGAATCTTGAGCGTCTGCATCGTCAGAATCTGGGGATACAGTTATGTCATCCCTGTCGTCAGCTAGGTCCTTGAGGTGAGGTAGTGTGTCATTCTCGTCTGTTTTGCGGAAACGCGAGATGACTGTCTTGCCAGATAGGAACTGATCGTTGTTGTCATCCATCTTGTTGAGAATATGGAGTTATCTTTGGTCTTCTGGGTTCTTGGGGAGGAATGAAGATGAGGAAGATAGATTTCCACATACGGCGCCACTGATCTAGAGTTTTGATCAGGATTTGAGATGGCCAACGATGGAGATTTGTCGAGCAACAATTGAAGAGGAGGGGTGGTGTACCTGCAAGGCACTCCGATGATAAAGTAAGTAAGTGTTCAAGATGATATTAGAAAGATATTAGGGCTTTTTAGAGTAAAGTTAGATATTTGACCCTCAAAGATATAAGGGTTTATACAATGTTCCTGGGAGTGTTCTCATTGGCTGATATCTTTTGGCCCAGATACATGGGCCCGCGAATGTAGCTGATCGCGCTGACTTGGTCAAACTGGACGTGGATACCCTAAACTAGTCGTTATAACGACCATAGTCTCTAAAGAGAAGAATCGGTCGATCGGTCCGACCTCCGTCGAGCGGGGTGGTTCTGTCGGGGTGCAGGACAGGCAAATGATGTCCTTCAGGAGCCATTTGACTAATGATGACTCGTCATAAGACCCAAAGGTGCGGTTGACCCAACACTTATTGGGCCGTCCAGAACAATATGTATCTAAAATGAGATTAAATGCATTTTAGAAAGAAGATGATTTGTATCTAAAATGAGATTAAATGCATTTTAGAAAGAAGATGATTTGTAGAAAAAAGATGATTTGTAGAAAGAAGGAGCAATATAAAATATCAATTAATAAATTAGTGATAATAGGATAAATGAGTTAGTGGGGTAATAATGAAGGGTGAGAATGTAAGGAGTTAGTGATAATAGGAGAAATAAGTTAATGGTTTGTAGAAAGAATGAGAAACATAAAATGGTGAACATATGAACTACTTTTTATTCATTTCTTGTTTTAATAGTAAAATTGTGATTACAGATAATAAAAATAGTGGAAGTTAATTTTAATGAGCGGGTTGGAAGTTAATAGAGTGAGTGGGGAGCTAAAGACAATATAAATTATATTATTTTTTATAAATTAATTATAAAATGGACTTTCCAAAACATGGATTAAGTAGATTATTTTTTGATAATATCAAAATTAAATAGCATTTAATTACTATTATTACTTTTTATAAATTAAATAAAAAATTAAATTTTGATAATGTGGATTAACTAGATTATTTTTTGATAATGGAATGTTATGAAAATTAAATAAAAAATAGTTATTATTAGTATTAATTAGAAAATGGTATTTTAATTAGAAAACAATATTGTTTTTTTTATAAATTAATTGAAAAATTGATTTTTAAAAATATGGGTGGGTAATAATAATTAAATAATTAAATAAAATAAATAAGATATAAATAAAAGGACAAAATTATCCTTAAAATTTTGACTCTAAAAAGTTTCTTAAGAGACTTAAGAAATTTAATTAATAATATGATATAAATAAAAGGGCTAATATCATTTTACACCTATTATATAGGCGATTTTTAGTTTTGTTCCTTGTAAATTTTCTTTTAAAAAACACCTTTACTGCGGATTTTGAATTTAGGGTCTAAATTGTTAGTATTTTAAAATGACAAATGTATTTTTAAATTTTTTTTTTTTACAAGGGACAAAACCAAAAGTCACCTATTTAGAAGAGATAAAATGGTAATAAAGCTAAATAAATGACAAAATTATCCTTAAAATTTTAACTTAAAAAAAATTCTTAAAGGACTTAAAAACTTTAATTAATAAGATTATATTTATAAAAAATAAATAAATAAAATAAATTAGTGGAAAGTTAGTTTTAAAAATTTATGAAAAATATATGAACAAATAAGTTAATGGAAAGAATAAAATAAATTAGTGAAAAGTTAGTGGGAGATAATTAGTTTTTATTAAATTAAAAAACTAATAAAATAAAATAAATATGAAAAATGACTTAAACAACCTTAATTTTAGCTCTAAACTTTGTTTCAATGACTTAACAACTTTAATTAATAAGATTTAGGGAATGAGTAAAAATATATAATAGTGATGTCAATTCATAAGGTCAAATAAGAAGTACACGGAGAAGTGCAAAGTTAACATCATCCTTAACATGTTTAAATTTTTTTTTTTTGAAACAGCCAAAGGAATTATATAACACATGTAGTGCAAATAGAATAAAGAGTCACTGTAATACTCCAATTCTACCCAACATTTATTTTAAAATCAGAGTGCCAAAAGTTTCAACGATATGAGACATTACATTCATCATTTAAAACCGTCATCATAAAAAGCATGTCATAATAGATACATAGCACATTTTAATCCAAAGAAATTATAACAATTAATTAGTCTTCAAAAATACTTCGTATTTATTCAAAACTACGCAGCGGATTCATAATATTTCAAAACCTCAAACGGAATATAGCATCTTTCAAAAAAACTTAATTCAAGGAACAATTCTCAAAGTATTAACTTAAATAATGCAACGGATAACAATATAAAATCAAATATGCGTTTATTCCCCCCGAGTGCTACGTGTCAGAGCGACGACGCCAAAACCTACTAAATTCTTTACTCCTCGTTACCTGCACGTTACCAATATAAAGGTAACGACCAACAAAAGAAATGGTGAGATATCTACCAATATAAACAGGTGTATGATAAATAATATATTAGGATTAAATCATACATAATTACCACGCCACAAAGAACACGTCACAATTAAATTCCCAATCAATAACAACACAACACACTTCATTCGTTAGCAACAACATGTAATTACTTCGCAATTAACAACGACATGACTTCCAATGAGACTCAACAATGCACATGCATGTGGTACCGGTGGAGTAAACTCCCTTCACTAAATTTCCAGTTATCAGAGGCACAAGGCATAAACCTTCTTCACAAATCCGCCAATACAGGCCTTCACAAATGCAAAATGAAATGCGATGCTAACAACATTCAATAACAACATAAATTCACTTCACAAGGTATACGCCTACATCACTTTTATTACCAATAATCAGAGGTACTATCGTCACTGAAAATATCCTACAACTTCACATAATTCAACATACAACAACATATTCATCGCTAATTATTCGCAAACAAATCAACAACGCAATACCTTCACACAAATTCAGCAAAATAACCAATCATAATCATCTACTAAAATATACAAATCATTCCGACCATTTCTAATTAATTTTGGACAATTAATTATACCGCTTTAATCGCTAACTCGGTTAATTCGGTACTACTTTAAATCCTATTGTTACTATTAATTATTATGAATTTGCTAACTCACTATCAGCCATGTTTCCAATATTAATTAATTATCATGCTGCCAATTTAATTGAACACATTATTATTACTACTCAGAATTACATTTCCATTCTTTAACTGTACTACTAATATTCTATTTTCTTGTATTTAATTACACTGCAATTAATTTACTTGTACTGCTATTCCCTGACCATGCTAATCACTCCCACTGCTAATCACTCCCACTGCTATTCCATTGAAATGTTGTTGTCCAATTGCTATCTGCTCATCTTATTATTATTCACTGTTATTTCTATTATCCTACACATAAATATATAGCAGGTACCTAAAACAAGTATGTTGTACGTATAAAACAAACAGAGGCGCCCACCCCCTCCCAGACAGGGACGAACGTCCCTCCCATCTTCTCCAAGGGAGGCGTCCGCCTCCACTTCAAGCCACCTGGAGGGCGCCCGCCTCCAATCCCTCAAGGCCCTCGCCTCCAAACTTCAAGACCCCCGTCCCCATTCGTTTGTTTTCCAGGATGTGACTATCATCTGATCGATCACTGTGTCACTAAATTCCAACCATTCTTACCCTTCGATTAACACCAGCAATACTACTATATACAATTTAATCATTTAATTCTCATACGGCCTACACAAACACAGATAATTTCGTAAAAATTCATCCCCACATACATTTATCATAATCCCGTTTAGAAAGTTAGAACCCCACCCCTTACCTTAGATTTGACGGTGGTTAAAACTCTGATCGAATTCCTACTTTCCGATTCCGATTGTGCACTTCCGGTATCCTCTCCTAGCCTTTTTGCCCCCTCCTTCTTCAATTGGTTTTCTTTTTCTCACGTACAAACCCTATTCCTATTATTTCTTTCCTTTATATACTCCTTAATATCATACTCTATTAATAATTAATTAATTATTCTACTATTTTAATAATTCAATATTATTCTACCATATATTCTATCATTTATTCTATCATATATTCTATTTGGCCAATTAATTAATACTTCCCATTTTATTTCTCACATTATAATAAAACTCACTAAATACTTTAGTTAATTAATTCCTACTCATAGTAATAATTATTCGACTAAACTGATTATTCATTTAATCCTCTTAAACCGACTTATAACTCCGTTAACGTCCCTTATAATTATTCCGATAATTTCTTCCTAGACTAAATTCCAACAATTAATTCCTTAATACTTCATTTAAATAATTAAGTGATTTCTGAGTGTTACAGTCACCATTACAAATATTTTAACCACCAGAACATAATATTGGATACGCAAGCAAAACAAGTGTAGAAGCTATAACACTATATCGTCCTAAATGTATATGCATCTTCTAAACCCAAAAAATAACAACTCCTGAAACGCCTCAAGCATAAGCTCCAAGAACCACCTGCTAAGCCATCGGTAACACATACAGACTAGACAATATAACATCAGATAAAACCGCTAAGTGAAAACTCAGCAATAATTGTCTCTCTGAATTACCAATACAACCTCTTGGATTTGTTCTCCATTGTGCGTAATTGAATTTCATGTCTGGATATTTCATGTTCAGCCATCTCCAAGCAATCTCAATAGACTCTTCAAACAAGATATCAATATCAACCTCTTTATTATTGAACATTTTGTTGTTCCTGGCTTTCCAAATGCTCCATATGCATGCAAACCAAATCACGTTAACTTTCGAAGAGGTTTCTTTGTCACCATAAACCATCCCATCGAATTTCTGAAAATGTGTCATTTCGTAGTTGTGGAAAATGATGGATGTCTGAAGCCATTTGCTAACCATATGCCAAATACCTACAAAAGAAGGACACTAAAAAAAGATGAGGTACTGTTCACCTTTCCATATTTCAATCAAACTTTAAAATCATTTTTTAAAACTTATAATATGGTAAAATTAATATAGAAAAATACATGCGGTCCTTAAGATCGATACTTGAGGATTTCCTTTCAGTTTCATCACTCGTAATAACTTGTTACACCTATCAAGTCGCCCCTTAAGAATGTTAGTGCGTGAGGCACTTTTAGCGAGGAGAGAAAGAGAGAATAATAAAGGAAATAAGGATTTGTATTATTCAATTGTACAAATAATGATACAAACTAGGACTATTTATATACAACCCTAACTGGGCTTGGATTTACACAACTTGGAGTATATTTAAATATTAAATCAAATCTAATCTAATATAATATAATCTAACTGGGCTTGGGTTTTTCATCTTCTCCCATCAACAACAACTCATATTGTCGGCGCAAGGTTTGTAACTTGGCAACCTTGACTTTCTCACCTCCTTCATAATACTTCACCAGAATATCTCATGCCTCCTTCGCCATTTCAGCATGAGAGATTCAGTCGAAATTAGGAGCATCAACAACCGTCTAAATGCAATAAGCAGTCTTGCAATATTTCTTCTTGACTTCGTTGTGGGATTTTTCTATGCTTCAGTTGCATTTGCAACCAACGCAGGAACGTCGTCAGTAACCACCTATAGGGTTTCATGGAAGCAAAACAAGGATTGCGTCTGTTTTTTTCCATCAGATCCAATTCCTTCCATCAAGCATTGGAAGAGAATTCAGAATGTCCTTATCACTATCCATCTTCGCAGCGATTGATTCACTTGCCCTGGAAATATGATCTCTGACATAAAATTCTTGAAAACTCGATCAAGAACAATAACCAGAAGCTCTGAATACCAATTTTTTAGTGCGTGAGACATTTGTAGTGAGGAGAGAAAGAGAGAATAGTAAAGGAAATAAGGATTTGCATTATTCAATTGTACAAATAATGATACAGACTAAGACTATTTATATACAACCCAAACTGGGTTAGATTTACACAACTTGGATTAATTTAAATATTAAATCTAATATAATCTAATATGATATTTTAACAAATCTAATTTAATATTTCAACAAAGAACACCATTTTATGGTATTATTGTCTTCCATCGAAACTCAATACACCATGCCAGCTTCTTCCAGCGTTGACCCGAGCTTACAACTAGGGATGTCATGGGCGCGGGCCGGGGACACTTCCCATCTTTTTCCCGCCATCAAATTCATTCCCGTCCCGTCCCGATCTCCGCCACGGGGAATTTCTATCCCATCCTTCCCGGATCCCTTCCGGGATCCCATAGATCCTACATTTATTCATTAATATTTTATTTTTTAAAATGTTTATATTTTCTATAAAATAAAAGCACAAAGAATTCACATATTTATTATGTTATTAAAAATACTAGTATTTGACATTTATTATTTTTATTAAAAATACTAATGGAACACAAAATAATAATATTTTTTTTATAAATTTCTATAAAATGCTATAAAATTCAACAAAATGAACTATAATACTTTTTAAAGTAACAATATGCCTAAACAACTAAAAAAATCCAACAACATAATTATGCTTAAAAAACTATACTTCATCAAAACTAATAAGGGATAATTATAAAATTTAGCATCATGAGTATGCTTGAAAAGCTAAAAAATACTTCATAATAAGTCAACTAAAAGCAAAAGTCAACATATCTCTATTTGCTCAATTGATAACACACGTAAAGTAGAAATATCAAAATACTTAAAACAAAGTTACATATAAATAAACTAAAATATTAAGCAAAATATCCAAACAAGTAATGATCAATCATGTCTCTAAAATATATATATTAAATTAACTATATTAAAATAATAGGCGGGGCGGGGTCCCCGCGGGGCGGGGGTGTATTCCCCGTCCCTGTCCCCGAAATGCTCTCGGGGGAATTTTTCTCCTCATCCCCGCCCCACGGGGGAAATTCCCCATCTTTGGGGCCCCGAACGGGGCGTTCCCCGCGGGGATCCCCATTAACAGGTCCAAACTGACATCCCTACTTACAACAACTAGTATGATGAACTTCAAACAAAGAATGGATGAATTTGAAATGGAAAATATGTTTGTTCATGTCTCGAAGTCTGCTCGAGAGAATGACAGAAATTCATTAGAAGTACTCATTTGACATTATAAAGGTGGCCATATGTGATTAATTTGCTTAAATATAAGAAGATTTAGCTATTAGACACTCACATGATTCCTCCGACAAATGAAATCAATGGCAAGAAATATTTGAATTGACACAACTCCTATAACTATATTAAGGTTAATTGTGTTATCTTCTGAAGGACCATTCAGAAGACCATCAAGGAAGCTAAAGATACTAACAACATGTTATTTAAGAATCCCACTCGATAAGTGATCATGCATCTAAAGTCATTGTCCGTCAGAATTTTAATTACAACAAAATGTTCAGTTAAGTCTTCGTGATAAAAGTATTGTCCTAAATTTTATACCATTGTTAACATTAAAGAAGTTAAGGTAAAATATGGAAAACATGACCCTAACCAATATAAAGATATCTTTATGGTGCCGTATACGATGAGAGCCATTAATAGGTCTCTCACGCAGTGGCGGAACCAGACTATAAAAGTTGGGGTGGCCATAAGATTAAATATAATTTATAAATAAAAGTTTAATACTATAATGTATATAAAACATCCAAATTATAATAAATAAAAAGTTGACTATGAAATAATTAAAGAGTATTACATAAAAACACCTTGCAATAATGCTCTACGGTTTTTGAGTAGTTTGAAATCATCAATAATAACCTCAGAATCAATACTTGCAGCAATTTCTCTTTCAATGTTAACCGTCATGCTATCTCCTAGAAAATCAGCTTCCATTTTGTTTCTCAATCTTGTCTTGATAATTTTCATTGCTGAAAAAGATCTTTCCGTAGTAGCTGTAGATACAGGGAGAGTCATGATAAGGCGGAGCAGTCTATCAATCAAATAATAAATTTTCTTCTTTTCCATTGCAACCAAAGATGAACATAATTCTTGAATAGTTGACAAATTATTCAAACTCGATGCTTGACGAGCGCCAATAATAAAATGCCGAAGTTGAAATTTCAAATTAGTCTTCTCTTGCTCATTGAAGTCCATGGGATAATATTTTTCAACTAGAGTGCAAATGGTATCAAGGTTAAAAGCCTTGTAATTATCCTTGGGAGATAAAGCACAACTTAAAGTTAACAAATCAATCGCTTGTTCACTAAATCTGTTATTCAACTCTTGCAATTGTTTGTCAATGGTAGCGAAAAATATTTCAACTCTAAAAAAATGCTCAATGGTTACCTGGTTTTCTTTAAGACGAGAACGACCAAATCTTGTTGTTGAATGAACATTATTAAGATCAGGAATCTCAATATTATGTTTTTCACAAAAAGACTTCACAGTAGCAAACAATTCACCCCAACCAATTTCTCTTAATTCTTGAATAAGAGTTTTTGTTGAACAAACCAAATTCATAGCATTTACTACATCCTGAGATTGTTGTTGTAAAGCTTGACAAAGCATATTTGTCATCCCCATAATTTCTCTCATCAAATGCAATATGAATATGAAATCAAATGACTTCAAATAATTGAAAGCACTATGAGCATCTCCACGTGAAGCATAATTTAATCCTTCCTTAGCAATTTTTTTTGAAACAGAACAAGTTGCTTCATACATATTTATCAAGCTACAAATAGAAGAGAAATGTGATCCCCCAACGAGTATCCCCTGCTCGCTTCAAAGTACCAATTTGATTTTCACCTTTACCAGTTACAATCTCACCAATCTCTAATAAATGTTCAATTTCATCTAATTGGGAAGCTTGTAACTCATCATGGCGCTTTGTAGAAGAACAAGCAACATTAACAATTAAAGTTCGCTTCTCAAAGAATTGATGAATAGGTGTAACTTCTCTTGATGCAGTAACCAAAGCAAGTTGCAATCGATGAACAAAACAATTGTTAGTGTCTTAAGTTGGCATTACTTTTTGGTAAAACTAGACTATAGCAATGTCTTGATAAATGTCATGACATTCAGAGATTGAAGATAAATCCTACATGATAAGGATGCTTAAGTACAACTCAGATCTGGAAGCAAGTGTTGTGCTGGAAATTCTGCAGAAGTTTGATTGATGTCATAACAGATGTCATGACATCCTGTGTGACATTCTGTTCTGCAGAATCTGTTTTTCCTGAGATTTTTCAGGAAGTTTGTTGAGCTGCTCTATTATTGTTATTTGTTATTAGATTGCATGCTCACGTGGATGTTAGGTTAATCTTAGTTAAACCTAAATTGGTTGTTGAAAAGACCAAGTTTTTAGGATTAATTAAGTGAACCCTAGCTATTATTATGGAAGCCCAAAACTGAAGGAGATAAACTGGTTGGTTTATTCCTGAATTAATTCTACTAATAGTGAATTTCCTCCCTGGCTTGGTAGCCCCCAGATGTAGGTGTAGTTACACACTGAACTGGGTAAACAATTTATTGTGTTCTTTACTGCGCTGTTTGAATTTATTGTGTGTATTGTTAACAGAGTGTCAGATACTGTGTCATAACATTCTCTGTGACATCACGTATTTGCTGCCAGGAATTTCAACAATGAACATAATATGCATAAGGACAATCCTTCATAAAGAGTGCTTGTAAACCATTCCATTCTCCTCTCATATTACTAGCACCATCATACCCTTGACCACGAATGTTAGAGACATCAAGGTTATGCAAAGAAAGTATATCACAAACTTTTTGCTTAAGAGTTAAAGATGTAGTGTCACTAACACGTGCAAGGCCAAAAAATCTCTCTTGTATAAAACCATATTTATCAACAAATCTCAAAACAAGAGACATTTGCTCTTTTTTGGATTCATCACGCGCTTCATCTACAATTATACAAAATTTGGAATCACCAATTTCTTCACGGATATACTTTTTCACCCTACTTGAAAGAATGTGCAAGATCTCTTTTTGAATTAGATGTGAAGTATACTTGCTATTAGATGGAGCATTTTCCAACACAAGTTTTGCAACTTCATCATTGTAACATGCTAAGAGTTTTATCAATTCAAGAAAATTACCTTGGTTTGATGATGTTGTACTTTCATCATGACCTCTAAAAGCACACGCTTGAAAAGTTAACCAACGAGTTGTCAATTGAAGTCTTGAGACGTAGTCGATTCTTCATAATTTCAATTGAACTTTGAGCTTGAGCAATATTCTAATGTGACCATCTTGATTCAACAAGTCTTGACAAGCTTTTATAGCATTGTTATGTGGAGAACACGGATCTTTCCTATGTGTTTAAGAAATGCACAATTCTTTCCATTTCTAACTTTCTTCCAACCTCTAAAACCTATAGAAATGAAAACATCGAACCGGACGCCCACTTGGTCTTTTGCTAAAAGATAACAAGGTAAGCAATAAGCACATCTTTTGAAGGTGAATATTCTAACCATGAAGGAAAAAGGCTAAACCAAGCGTGTTGAAAGCGTCTTTGATGGTCTTCATTACGGACAATGGATATTGCTCTAAATTCATTTGGTATAGACCCATTTTAAATAAGCTCTTCGTATTTTATCCATTTGATTTACATTATATTCCCACATTGAAGGACGTTTTCCGGGATCACGTTCTAAAGAATTCTCAATGTCATCCGAACAAACTCTATTAACGTTTTCTTCAATTCTTGTATTCTCAAGAACTCTTTGAGGTTCGGGCATAGGCGTTAAACTCTCTTCATCTCTTTCTTTCCTCTTGAAAAAGAATTAATTTTTCTACTCTTCATTATCACCTTTGTGCATAATTAATTAAATAAATTAACACAACACAACAAAATCCAAAATCAATCTTAGTGAGAACCTTAGTGAGAATCAACACTAAATCAAAATCATAATACAACAAAAACTTAGTGAGAAAAGTAGTGAAAATCAATCCTATTTCTCAAATCAATTCTAACACATCAAAATCCCAAATCAATTCTAACTCAAAATCATAACCCTAACCCATCAAAATCCGGAATCAATTCTAACTCAAAATCATAACCCTAACCCATCAAAATCCTAAATCAATTCTAACTCAAAATCATAACCCTAACCCATCAAAATCCCAAATTAAAATCATAACACAATCCAATATTATATAACTTAGTAAGTTAGTAATAAAATAAATCAAACCAATATGATTTCATCATAATCACAACCCAAACCTAAAGGATAAATTTATTTTTTTCAAAAATATAACAACAAACAAATAAAATCTTACCCAATCAAGAAGTAGCAAGTTGTTAGATTTAAGATGGAGAACTTGAATTAGTGAAGTAAATTGCGGTTGCCGGTTGGTAAAATAGAAGAAGGCAGTGAAAGATGGAAAAGGGTTGTTGGAGAAGAAGGGTTTTAGAACCGTAAAAAGTTTAGAGAAAAAGAGTATTTTGATTGTTGAAAAATTAAGGTTTGTTTGATAAGTATAGAATTAAAATAATTAATGGCAAAACTGTAAATTTTTAATTTAAATAGGGAAAAATAAAAAAAAAAGCTAGGGGTGGCCATGCCCCCCCCCCCGGTCCTAACTATCATCCGCCACTGCCCTCACGTAGGCAATATTGTACCTTTTTATTTTTTACATTTTCAATAATTAGCTATTGTTTTAAACTGTTATAAATTTGTTACAGTTCATTTTGTGACGGATACAAACCGTCACTAAAGTATATAATTTATTTAATGACAGTTTCAAACTGTCACAAAATAAACAGTAAAACTTTATGACACTTTGAAATTATCACAAAGTTTTATGTTCATTTCATAAAGTGAAAAAAGAAAATACCGGCATCGTTTACGTGACCATAGCATGAGCCTATCTTTATGTCGTAACATATAACAAACTTGAATTACTCATAATCTTTAGTGAAGAAATAGGGTTCCACTAAGTGCCCTTAACCCGACACAAGATGGGACCCTATTAGGTAGGATAATGGGCTTAGTCAGCCCAACATAGGTTGTCTACCAAAAAGGGGAAGTTCCTGTGATTTAAGGTTTCTGGATATCCTACCCTAAGACGAGAGGGTTGGGCTTAGAACAAGACCCGTCGGTGGATAAGATCACATATTCATAACAAAAGGTGTACACATTCGGCCTCACTCAAGGTAATGGGCCAAACCTAATAAGTCCAAACAAATTGGATCTTTTTGTATGACAAAATCACATATTGGTAATTTTTTTCAATAATTTATTTCCTCAAGCAATAGGGTTTTACCAGTCCCAGCAGAGCCTGTGATGAACACGGATTTTGCCTGAGGGATGGCAGACAAAATATGCTTCTGCTCGTTTCTCCATTCTATTGGAGTGAAGGTTAGCCCAATGTTTTAATGTTATGATGGAGCCAAAAGAGATAAAAGCCAACTTCTTTGTGATAGATGAAAGACATTTCTAATCTTGAGAAATTCTTAGTCAGGGATTAGATCCAATCACTAGATACGTGTCTTCAATATTCCATTAAATACTCATGTTATGATAGACAGTGGAAAAAAACTTGAGAAACTAATAACAACTTTTTATTTATCAAAAATTAGATTTTTCGAACACATATTAAGAAATGTAACAAAATTGTCAAAAGTTACATCATTTTTTCTACAATAATTTTATTAGTAAAGTGTAGAAGTAGTATATACAATAATAACTAGTGCATAATTGAAAGAAAAAAATATATATTAAAAAACAGTTTTTATTATTTTTTATGAAAGTGACATTTACTAATAACAAAAAAAGAAAAAGATTTTAGTTAGTTGTAGTCCAAGCAATAGTTAGGCAAGATCCATCCCTATGGAAAACACGTTTAAATCATGGAGTGGCAGTGTGTGGTTGAGAAGTGAATCTGAGATAATGAGATATGATTGATAAGTTTGTGCCAATCCTACTTTGATAAACATACCAAACCAATCAAATATCAACACCTAAATTGCCTTGGCACAATGTATTATCGACACCAATATAGGCATAGTAACCTAGATATAATCACGATATGACAATTAATTTAACATACTAACCTTACTATGTTGGCTCATGATGTTGGTGATAGTCTCTTAAGCAATCTTTGTCCCTTATTCTATGATTTTTTGGAAAAATTAGAAATATTGAAAAGAGCTGTTGAAATAATTATTTTATTTATAATCTTTCTCTCTCTCTCTCTCTGAAATTATAAAGAACAAAATTATAATTAAACCATCTTTAAAATATATGTACTAAAACAAAATATGCTTATAGAAAAAGAGGAAAGGAGACAAGGAGTGTTGCCTTTAAAGGATACTCAATTTTCGTGGCCAATGAAAGATATTATATTATACTTCCACTTGAAAATTATTAAGAAAAAGACAAATAAGTATCATAATCGTAACTTTCTTGTTTGTCTCTATTTGAAAATGACTATTTATCAACCTTTTTTGAGATACTATAAGAATGAAGAGACTTACTAATCAATTATATATACATTAAAGTGGGAGGAGTTAAGATAGCTATAAAACCATTATGAAAGAAGAGAAGAAGAAAGTGGTGGAAGGGAGAGATATGAACATGGCAAAATTTAATCTATCTCACAGGTAAACTATTCATTTAGTGCTATATCTTTTGAATTATTACTACATAAAATTTGAACTATATCTTTTAAATTTAGTTAACTTTTTATTTATTGAATTAACACAATCACTCATACATTTTATTATATTGTTGTTTCATTGTTTTCATTACATATAATTTTGCCAGTTGTTGAAGCCGTTCGGAGGCATTTCTTTTGCTAACTTTAGCATGCTGGGATAGTATCACTATGGTATATCTGTTTTAGACAATTTAGTTCATTTTTAATTATACATCTTTTCTAAAAAGAAAATATTCCAAAATATAAATAATTGGAAAAATAAACTCTATTTTGTCTACACTTAAGAAAATCACACCGCATTTCTATGAACTATTCTTACATATTAATATTTATGAAACTAAATATTTATGAACCTAAACAGTCTTAAGTTTTCATAATTTTGTATAAATTATATATATATATATATATATATATATATATATATATATTGACCTAGAGACCGACCAAATGGAACTCTTTCATCTCGATATCCTTATTCCCCGCCCGCAACATGACTCATTAAAGTTTGTTCGGGAAGGTACCTTGGTGGAGGATGTTAGTGCATCGTGTCAAGGTGGGGAGATATAATTTCTAATTTAACTGTTGTTCTGGACCGACAAAAATCCCAAAGCCAAGGCCCAACTCGATGCAAGTACAATCCAAATAACCCAACAAATAAAATCTAGCTCGTGTGACATTCAGGGTACAGTTTTTATCGATATTTTCTTAGTACACTTATCTTGAATCATAATATGACTTCGGTGTTAGAGTGTTAACCTTGTTGCTCCATCTCGTGTTGTTGTATCAATGATCAACACCACCAGTTCAAGAGCATTCACCATAGATTCTTACTAATTATGGCCCACAATATATTAATGGCATCGTGTGTGGAAAGTGACTCCTAATTCTCTCAAATTTCCAAAAATATATCATCCTCGATCCAGAGTTAGATTTATAATAGAACCGAGACATGAAGACAATCAACTAACACATCTCATTGAGGATAAAGTTAGGGGGATCCACTACGAACCAGGACAAATTTGGGGACATGGACAGAAACCTTACCTTTAGTTGGGGATGGTTCTAAGTGACACTACAAGATGAAACTAATCATTCTTGATCAGAGCTAGTAACAATGAAGCTTTGGGGTTATTTTACATCGCTTGGTCGGGACAACATAGTCTTATAGACATGCCAAATGCCAATACCGCATATGAGATGCACAAATTCAAAGGTCTTGAGGCAATGAGAAAGTTTTGATATACCAAGAATAGGACCCACCAATCAATTCAAATCCTGAAGGCTGGAGACTCATGTGGCGGTCTAGAAGACTATAAAGAAGAAGAAAAACATATCATGCAAAAAAATCTAAATTAAGGTACCAAGTAAAAAGGTAAATACATAAATATTTATTGTATTTGAAAGATATAAAGCCTCGATAACATTACAAATAAGAAGAAGAAAATATAGGAAAAGGAAGTTAAGCCTTCCCACTCAGATATGTCGCAACATATTTTCCAACCAAAGCCTAATTCTAAACAACTTTGAATGATTCAATTGTCGTCTGAGGAATTGAGATTTTTGGAGGAACCCTTTTACCTAGTCAGCTGTCTAATCTAAAGCCTCATACATGTCAGTAAAAAAATTATGAAGTAACTCATGAATTATCCTCTCTAGCTCACCCACGTAACTATCATGAGTCCTCTAATATTTAGCATAAAACTTCTTTTCCTGTTGAAAGGCCCTTTAAGCTTCATCAGCACAATAGTCTGCTCTTATAGTGGCAATGTAGGATTCCTTACAATTCTTTTTGTCTTCCTATAAGGAAGACTCAAGCTCGACTGTTTAGGCAACTAAGATAGAAGGAGAACTGTGGATATTTGTCTCCTCCTGAAAAGCCTTAGTGCAACGAACCCTTTCCTGAAGATTTGATGCGCCCTCTTGAAATTTGGAACATTTATGCTCCATGGCTTCACATTTTTCCTTCTAGGTATACCTTTCCTTGGAAGGATTACCCATGGTCAGGACGTCGCCCCGACCAACAGCGACAAGTGAAAACAAAGAAGCCGCCCAGTAAGTGTAAAATGCAACTTAGAAAAAAAGTCTTATCTTGTCCTTCTTAGGAATATTTTAAATATAAGTCGGATCCTACTTTGATATATCATTAATAGCTTCCTCAGGAAACCTAGAAATCTGTGCATGCAGTATGGCAGGAAATTAGAGAAAACGAGTGGTTGATCATAAAGCAGCATCCTTGGAGAAATGAACCCGTTTATGAGAACTTTCCTCCAAAATGGGGGAAGTTGAGGTATTCTTGGTAGTACATGGCATGACGAGAGTCGCGATAAGAGAAGTACCAGCCCGAGTTGGGGGACTAGGGTCGACTTCCTGAGTCGTAGAAATATAGAAGAACTTTTGTAAAGAAACCATTTTATCTGTAAGTACAAACACGCAGGTTAAAAAAAACTATAAAAAACCAAAGACTTCATCCTCACCAAAGATCTATTTCCTATCTGTGCCACTATCCACACTAACAATGGCACGGGGTATCAATGAATTTCTTTCTTTGATAGGAAAACGAAACTTCCTCAGGGCCAAACTCTTCCCAATATCCAAGTCCCCAATATATAGATATTCCATATCCCTCTTCACCATAACTTCTTCAGTGGTGATTGGATTCAGATGGATGCTATATGAGTGGAGCTCATAGCACAAACGAGACTAGACCAATATTTCATGAATCTAATATTATAGGAGTGGGAAGATTTGGAAGGACTAAACCAGAAGGCAAGGCGAGCATCGTGAGTTGAAACACCGTCTTTAGTCTTTGGATAATAGGTTGAATAAGGGAATTCGCTGACGAAGCTCAATAAGCCCCTAATCTTGAATATCATTATGGGACGTACGTATAACTCAAGTGTTAAAGAATGGTCAGAAGTAGGGTTTCCAATGCCTAGGCTCGGCCCAAAATTGTAATATCTTCAAGTATGCCTAGGAGGCGGATTGGATATGGGAGGGGGAAACCTTAGGTATTTCAACATTGCCACTTAAAATTTAGATAGAGTCAAATGTAGATTCCCCCAGATAAATAGACACTTGTCATAAAAGGGGATTGAACACTCTTTGAAGGTGCTTCATACCTTTTTATCAATCAGTTGGGCCAACCAGTCATAGGGATGATCGACCAAGATGTTGGTCACACTTATATCTGCCTGAGTACTCAAAATGGAGGAGGTCCCCACTATTTTGGCATCTACCTAGTTGTATATGCTTGTGCCAGTCGACTCCACTAATGAAACCCCTTTTAGGGATAGTTCATTGACGTTTGAGCTTTTGGAGGATTTAAACCATCAAACTTCACATGGACGGGCCCTACACTCTAGATGGTCCTTGATGTCGGCATCACTAGAATCTCGGTTGTAGGTTTTCGATATACTTGAGCAAATTCTTTAGCATATTCTCAGTTGAGAATGACAATTTACATTTCCATAGTCATTAGAGCTTACGAAGTCGAAGTTCTTGCAACCTTAAAATAAAGGGGAATGGAATTAGCCACGTGATCACCTTTAACATCGTCATCATCATCAAAGAAGAGAGTGTCAAAAGAAGAATCCATAAAAAAAAGCTCCCTCATCTGAAGAACCCCTAGAAAGCCTCTTCGAACAAGAATCATCAATTATAGGATTGACCGCGTGGGTCACTTGATCAAGAATTAAGAGGGGTGAGTTTTAACCAGAAGATACTCTCCCTATAACTACGAGAGACTTGTTACTGACAAAACGCTAGACAAGATAGAGAAAAATAAAATAAAATACTAAATACCTAAAATATTCTAAATAAAATATAAATTAAAAATAATTAATCCTATAAAATTTATTGATATTTTCAAACAACTTAAAAGGAATGACACTCAAGATTAAAATATTTAAATTTAATGAATATTTAAATTTAATGAAACTTTTATATGTTTTAACAATTTAACAGGAATGACACTTAAGAAAATATTTAAATTTATTGATATATGCAAACAACTTTAAAAGAAATAAATAACATATATCGGTTATAGTGGAAGTAATTCTTTTAATAGAAAAATAATAAGGAAAAAAAAGGAATAACTCATACTAGAAATATAGAGTTACAACGGCACAAGAATTGCCAAAACAGTAAAATAAAAACAGACGGGCTAACAATAGGTCTTGCTATATGTGAGAAACCATATTTCTGTTTTTCTCAAACAAGTTTTAGAAAAATAGAAATTTTTGATTGGTTAACAATTACGATTGAATCATGTTAGTTTACGTTTGTTTTTTTTAAAGAAAATGAATAACTAATGAATATTATATATTCATTTGCTTGAAAAATTCTATTTCATTTTAGAATTCAGTGGGAGAATATGATGAATAAAGCTGTGGAAGAAGAGAAGAAGAAAATGGTGGAAGGAAAAGAAGTGATACCCCTCCTCACCCCATACAACATGGGAAAATTTAATCTATCCCACAGGTAAACAATTTATTTAGTATGTCGTTGTTTTTTTATGTATTCATGCACAATTCTTAATTCAATTTTTTTTATTGTGTCTTATTAGGATAGTTTTGGCACCATTGACAAGAACTAGGTCCTACAACTTTGTGGCTCAACCACATGCTGCTCTCTATTACTCTCAAAGAACAACAAAGGGTGGCTTCTTGATTGGAGAAGCCTCAGGGATATCAGACACTGCACAAGGGTAATCCTCAATATTTTCTTAAGTTTTTAGAAGACATGCATTACATGCTACAAGCTTACAGCGTTACAATTTAACAGTGACAAAATAAATAGGATTTCTATTTAGCGTGTTTTAACCGTATCTAGAAAAATTTGAGGTCTTATGTTATAGTTCATCTTACACATTCTCAGAGACGGTAATGTCATATGAGTAATTGATCATACATTTTATTGCCTTATTGTTTTTTTTTTTGGGTGTTTCCTTGTAATTGAAGGTATCCAAATACACCTGGTATTTGGACAAGAGAGCAAGTAGAAGCATGGAAACCAATTGTTGAAGCTGTTCATAAAAAAGGAGGCATTTTCTTTTGTCAACTTTGGCATGCTGGAAGAGTATCCAACTATGGTATCTCAAAATTCACAAACTTCACAATTCCCACTTACATCAGATCAATTGACTAATACAAAATATATTTCAAATTTTCAATGAATGATTATTTTCTTTTGAACAGGTTACCAACCAGGCGGACAACCTCCGATCTCGAGCACAGACAAAGCACTACAAAAGGAAGGCAGCAACTCTAGGTATTCGCCTCCTCGACGTCTGACACCCGATGAAATCTCGAATGTTGTCAATGACTTCAAACTGGCAGCCAAAAATGCCATAGAAGCTGGCTTTGATGGAGTGGAGATACATGGAGCAAACGGATACTTGCTTGACCAATTCCTAAAAGACAAAGTAAACGACAGAGAGGACGCATACGGAGGAACCTTAGAAAATCGTTGTCGCTTCCCCTTAGAGGTTGTTAAATCAGTTGCTGATGAAATCGGAGCTGAAAAAGTCGGTGTTCGACTCTCTCCATTCGCTGATTACTGTGGCTGTGGAGACTCTAACCCTCAAGCTTTGGCAGTATACATGGCTCAATCATTGAGTGAGCTAGGAATTCTTTACTGTCATGTGATTGAACCTAGGATGCAAACCATGTTTGATAAAGATGAGACTAATGTGTCTTTGATGCCGATGCGAAAGGCTTTTGATGGAACGTTTATTGTTGCTGGTGGATATGATAGGAGTGATGGAAACAATGTGTTGGAGAATGATGGTGCAGATTTGGTTGCTTATGGTAGACTGTTTTTGGCTAATCCAGATTTGCCTAGAAGATTTGAGGTGGATGCTGAACTGAATAAGGCTGATAAGAGCACTTTTTACACCAGTGATCCTGTTGTTGGATATACAGATTATCCATTTCTTTGAAACTGCTAGCTGAATTATGAGTTTTCACTCTCATGCTTTGTATCTTGATGAATTTTCCTTGTTAGTGTGATTGTATATTCGGTTAATATTAACCGACCATTTTACTATTATAATAAAATAATAAAGTTTATATAGAAATAGAAGATAAACGGACAATATTTGAATTGGAATAAAAATAGATTTAGTTATTGACTTTCATTTGTATTGAAATTGAAGTATCCGTTTTTCCTACCAAATTTGATGAATTGGTAATAGCAATAGTGCAACTTGTAGCTCTATCTCTTAATCAAATTTGAGCCATTGAAGTGCATTGTTTCAAATGGGTGAACAAAATTTCCTTTTTTATTGGAGCTATCACCCTGCTTGTGTAATATGTGTTGATAAGAGTTTCCTGCCACCACTATTTGATGTACTGTCAAATTTTTTGATTCATTGGTTTTAATGAATTTTAATTTGTTCTGGTTGTGTGATTCAAACTCTCAAAACTTGATAAAATACTTCGCCGATTGTATAAATTAGGAGTATTGACAATGTAATTCACTTGTAGTGGCATGCTTTTATTGCATGTGAGTGACTTGCAACACAAACTAATCGTCACAAATGATTGTTAGTAAGATTAGTTAGTTTTTTAACTATAGATTTGTCATTCTTGTAATTCAGCATTCGCTAAAGACTTTGAAAAAACCTTGTCTTTCCTTAATTTCATACTTTACATTTTTAATTTCATATCTCTCTTCTTTATGCACATTTGTCTTGCGAACCAAGTAAGCTCTTGGTATCAAGAACATCGGTATGATTAAAAATTCCATCAATGAGAAATGGAAGCACAATCTCTAATCAATTTCTTGCAAATCTACCAGTGTTTAAAGGATAACCCTATGATAGATTGTGGGTGCAAATGAAGGTCATCTTGAGATTTTAAGATATTCTTAAAAAAAATGGTGTGTCAACATTAGAAGTCAATGCAACTTAGGTACAAAAAGTTGTTCATCGTGAATTGAGAAACAAAGATGGAAAATGTGTGTTCTTGATCCGTCTATGTATGGATCTAAACATATTTAAGAATATTAATGGGGAAGAAACGACTAGGGGTGCATGGGATACACTTAAGATGTTGTATGGAGGTTATGAGAAATTGAAGAAGGTTAAGTTATAATCTTTGAGGGAGCAATATGAGAATATCTGAATGAATGATGATGAGGCGGTTAAAAATTTCTTTTCAAGATTAGTGTTGTTGACCAATCGAATAAAGTCATGTGGTAGGAATATCACTGAATTTCAAAAGTTAAGAAAGTATTGAGAACCTTAATTGTCAAACCTGATCAAATAACCTGGAAATTGAAGAATCCAAGGACATGTCTAAGATGAAGCTTGAAAAGTAGCAAGCATTATTGAAGGCATATGAGTTTAGGTTAAAGTAGATGAATTATGAGAAGGACACATAACAAGCTCTTCAAGCCAAGTTCTTCAAAAAGGAGAAAGAATACGCCTCAAAGATCAATAAAGAAAAACAAAAGTGGAAGAAGAATAAGTGGAATGGTGAAGGTTTTGGAAAGAATTCAAATAATCAAGGAGAGGCAATAAAGAATAGTGTCTCACAAAGAGATTTTCAAGAAGTTTGAAATAAATGAAGTGCATTGTTGTTGTTGATAGACGTTTGACCATTATGCAATAGATTATCACTTAAATAAATAATCCTATGCAAGTGACAAAAAAGAATCACAATTTGCAAATACAAGCAATAGTGACTCTTATGAGGTGTTAATAATGGCCAATACATATTTGGACTAATGTTTGATATCTAGACTCAGACTGTAACAATCACATGACAGAAAAAAAACAAAGACTAGTTTATCAAGATTGATAAATTAATGAGAAGATCAATTAAGTTTGTTGATAATAGAAAAATCACAAATGAGGGCATGGCAAAAATTCTTGCAATGAGTAAGGACATAGTGATATATGTTCTTTCAATAAGAAGTAACTTGATTTGTTTGGGTAAGTTGTTTGATAAGAAATACACCATGAAAATAGAGGACAATGAGCATAAGGTGTTTGATGCAAATTCAAAACAAATTCTAAAATCACTTATGTCAAATAACAGGACTTTTAAAATTGTGATCAACGTGTTTGACCATCGATGTCTTGCATCAATCACTAATGAGGATCAAAATTAGACTTAGCATTAGAGGTCTGACCATCTGAATTTTAGAAGTTTAAGTCTAATGCATATAAAGAAAATGGTTTATGTTGTTCCACAAATCAAAATTCAAATGCATTTATGTGAATAGTGTTATGTAGCCAAGCAGACAGGGAAGTCATTTAAGCATGACTTATCTATGAAATCAAAATAAAAGTTGGAATTTGTTCATTCCAATGTGCATGGGTCATTTAAAATAAATTCAATGAAAGTTAATTGTTATTTTTTATCCTTAATAGGTAAATTCATTATATATATATATATATATGTGTGTGTGTGTGTGTGTGTGTGTGTGTGGATTTACCACATATAGAAGAATATACATCGATCGAGTTTATAAAATTTTGTGAGAAAGAAGGAATTGAGCATGATAGATCTAAAGTTAAATGTTTGTCACTTCATAATTTTTGACGAACTTTGCTTAAAACAAGTACCAAAGAAATCGTGAAGAAAAGTTATGATAGAAAGTCAGACAATAATCTTCATAGACCATCACTCAACATGTGCATACAAACTATTACCACCTAATAAAAATAAGGTAATAATAAGCATGGATGTGCAATTTTATGAAAGAAACAAATGAAATTGGCTTAAAGTTTCATAATCCAATGCAAAATGGTGAAAACTCAAGGAACGTTAGAACTATATTTCAAGAAGATCAAGTAGAGGAATTTGTGCAACAGCTGGAGGTAAGAAGGTCAACTAAAATAAGAACTCAGTCAATTAGGCTAACTTGCTATGAGTTATTTGGTTGAATGATCACAAAATATCTTATTGAGAGAGAGTAGTTACCATATGTTAAAAGTCTAACATCATATAATATATGGTTTGGACATGTGCTGAGGGGAAAATCCACATCCTACAAGTCAATTTTTTAGGTTGAGTTAGATTCAACCACATTTCTTAACATGGTACAAAAAGTCTCGTTCAAGATCATATGGGTCACTTGCTATCAGGTTTTCGCTATCGGAACACCCACCATTTATTTCCACGCTTCAAATGTCTAGTTTTGGACATGAGGGGATGAGTTAAGACTCTCACATCGGATAATATTTGATTTGGATATGTGCTTATAAGTGGGGGCAACTGACATCTCACAAACCAGTTATTTAGGATTGAGTTAACTTCAATCATATTTCTTAATATGGTAATAAGAGCCTCGTTCAAGATCTAGTGGACCGCCTACTATCAGGTTTCTGCTATTTGCTATTCATCATATATTTATAAGTGGAAGACTACATATGCTATTTGCTATTTAGACACTCATCATGTATTTATAAGTGGGAGACTACAGGTCAGTGTAGGACTATGTAAATCAACCATTTTTCTTAACATAAATAAATAAAATTGAAACTTTCTTGTTATTAATAACACTGAAAACTGTAACAATATATTTTTTATTCAATTCAAAATATTCACATTACATATTCATGTAAATCAATTTTCATTCAATCTAGATATTATTGATTGTGTTAGTATTCTTTTGATTCAGTGTTCAATAGATTCCGTTCAAAAAGCACATAAAGCTTTCGCTACACAACTATTTTCAAACTTTAAATTTTCAAAAATATTCTTTTTTAATCGGACTATTTTCTAGAAAGGTCCATTCAAAAGTCAACACCCCCTCCCTTCTCTTCTCTTCTTCTAGACCATTCAAATTCGTCTCAAGGATAATTTTATTTTTAAAAGTTGTTTTCCTTTTCGATAGAGTCCTTGATATAACTTAGGCGAGCAAAAACTTTCTAACTTCAGATATCTTACGTGATAAAGTGTCTCTTTCTCCTCCCACTAATCTTAAGCTGGTGTTCTCATCATGACAAGAGTTTCAATTCAGCACCATTTATAGGTTCGGACAGGCACATTTAAAGCATTCTGGATTTTTCAATAAAAAATGAAAGATTTAAAGACTTGGATAAGAGTAGTGATAGTGATGTTTTCAGTCCTACAAAGTACAAACCGATGCACTTCATAGATTGTTTGGATAGATATTGATCTGAATAATTCACATGGTTTTATTATTTCTCCTTTGGCCAAAAAAATCCTTGCACAGTTCATTCAATGAGCTGAGCTCAAAAACACAAATACTACTAATACACCAAAGATGGCATACACCAACTGTCGGGTAAAGTACAAGATTAACACAATGGACTAAATTGACTTTAAACAATAGGAATTCTTGAATTGTTAAGAACAAATCTCCCAAATCATACTTCATCTAGGGGAACAGAAACAACCAAAAAGGGGGAAAATGAACTTGCTAACAAGATGCAAGGAATCACACCTTTTCCCTCTAAGGAGAAAAAAAAAACTATCAAACCATTTGTGAATGAGGCAACCACACTTGAACTTCTCTTGCTATTGCAAAGTTATGACTTCAACACGATGAAAAAAGACACACTTGATCTAAATGAAAAGTTGTTTCAAATAGCTTTAATTGTGTGATAGTGGTTCAAAGCACAATCTTTCTATTCCTATAGTTTGGTTTGAATTTTGCAGATCACATTCTTTCTAATAACTTATACATGAAAGTAATGCTGCAGTTTTATATATAAATAAGGGGGAAAAGTCACTTTCTAGGTAGAACCAAACCATGACAAATAGTAAGCTAATCGATAGAAACACAAAAATCAGACAATGGTATACCAAAAGATGATACAACACATGAGAATGAAAAGCTAATAAGAAAATTATGTTAATACGGACATCAAGAAATTCCATCATGATAATCTAAAAAGCTCTACAAAAGATAAACACCTCTTAACTAGAGTTGGCCTTAAAATTACAAATAAAAGCTTGCTCCCTCATTTTAAACTATTCAAGTTTTGAACATACAAAACATCAACAGAGAGCAGCAAAATATTCTGGTAGCAAGATATGTTTATCAGGAAATGACCAAACCATCTATACATAAGATGATCAAATCATCAACATAGCATCCTACATAAATGTTATCATCATCCAAATCTCTACTCATCATCCTCCTCCTTCATTAAACAAAACAAAAAACAAAAAACAAATTGTCATCAATGGGAAAAAATAGTCTTACAGATAGAAATCAACTAAAGAAATTGATTCAACCAACCTCTTCACTTCCTTCCTCATCGTCATTCTCATCATGCACCTCAGATTCTGATTTCTCAGATTCTTCTTCTTCTTCAACAGCAGCTGGGCCTTCAGCCTGACAAACAAAAACTACCCATGAGAAACTTCATTACCTGGTTTGCATATTAAATACAAAACCTTAAATTTCACCCACTTGTTTCTTGGTATAGGACTTCATGTTCTTCTCATATTCAGCCTTCCTTTTCTCGGCCTTGGCAGCATAAGGTGCTTTTTCCTAGAATATTCAGCAAACAAAAAGCTCAATACCAGTCAAAATAAATACAGCTATTATCACTACCCAACCTATGAACAAGTAATTAGAATGTGAATACAATCATTATCGTTAACCAAACTACAAACAAGTAATAAAAGTCACATACAGCATCAGTCAATGTCTTCCATTTTGCTCCAGCTGCTTTACCAACCTACAAACAGTGTGCGTACATAAATTAGTATCAAGTCCCTTCTTGCATGTGATGTAAGTACAACAACAACAACAGTTTCTTACTGCAGACACAGCTTTGTTATCAGGGTTTTCCTTTTTGAACTGCTTCCTAAAGTCCTCCCTTCAAAAACCACACAAATTTCACAATACCCATCAAAACAAAAGCATAAAATAGCATATGTCAACATCATGTGGTCATACATATTTTCACAAACTACAAAATAGGTCAAACAAACTTCAAATGCATAAATTTCCTTTTAAATTGCAACAGTCCCAAGCGAAAGATATAAAAGACAACAAATAAATTACTGCAATTTAGAAGTAAAAAATTCACAATAATCCATAAGAAAAACGAAAAACGAATTAAGAAAATATAATTACATGAAAACAAAGAAAGCACTTGGAGGCCTCTTTGGTTTGTTAGGGTCCTTAGGTTCCTTTCCCTTGGCTGGTTTCTTTCCGCCCTTGGTAGCGGCAGCACCCTTCTTATTCACCGCAAGCCTAACATCAAAAAAAAATTCAACACAATCAACATGCAGAACATAAAATTCTTCAACCGAAACACACAATTTCAGATCTTAGATCTGGAAAATACCAAACCCTAATTTAGTGATTATCGAGTCAACGATGTGATTACAAAACGATTTATACTTACTTGGTTTCAGCTTTCTTGGATTCACCCTTGGACTTGCCTCCTTTCATGATAAAACCTAAAATCGAACGATCGCGTTAGTTTTTGAAATAGAAAATCGGAGAAAACGGTGAGAAAACGATGGAGATGGAAGGAAAAAGCGTACCGAACGAGAGTAGGGTTTGGGGGAGAGAAGGAGAGAGAAGATGTTATTGTGATATGCGTTTGTTGTGAATGAGACTATGACATAAGGCTAGGCAGAAATGCGGGTAGATATTAAAGGCCTTAAAGGGAAATTGAAATGAAATGAAAAATCAAGGGAATGGTATGGTGGGGGTTTAGGCGGGAATTTAAATTTAATGCCATGTCATTGATCCGTGTGAGGGTGCGTTGTTGCTAAGCTTCTTTCTATTTTGTGTTTTCTATGTGTTTTCTCTTTGCTCCTTTCTATGTCGCCGGTTGTGTTTTTCACCTAGCTCCGCTTGTTTTCTCATTGCTCACGTTTTTATTTTCACACTATCATGAAGTCTTTGTTTCAAATAATGAAATCATCTTGTGTAAGTTGGTAGATTGCATAACTATTGATTTATATTTTTTTTGTGTAGAACATCATACAAACAATAGAAATTTTCTTTTTTATGTTCAATGTTTACGATTTAGAATTTTAGGGTTTATATGCATTATAATATTTGATTTTGCAGATTTGAATGTGTGTTGTACAGATTAAATGAGATGTGAATTTTGATTATCGATTTCTGTTTGTTTTAGTATCCTCATACATGATATCTGAACTCTGAAGGCTAGAAGAATGGTATTTTTGAGAATTTGTCTGAACTCTGAAGGCGAGAAGAATCTATTTTTGAGAATCTGTCTGAAATCTGAAGGCCAGAAGAATCGTATTTTTGAGAATCTGCCTATGGCATTTGAGGTTTTACATAGTTGTTCAAATTAGAGTATGATATTCATAATTATTAATATTTGTCATCATTCGTACATTGATTTTTCATTATGATAATCGATAGAATGGTGCATGTGGTATCATAGATCCGCCCAAGATTCTGAGAGGTAAGAAATTTTGTTTCTTTGTTATTTTCTTTGTTGAGATTTATCAATTATATTTTCATAATTCATTCTTTTACGGAGTATTCTTCATAATTCATAGAGGTTGATGGTGTTATACCATCTCTTTACCCAGAATATCTTCTAAATTTTCTGAATATCACGCGGTTAAAGTTATTGACAATGTTAACCAAATTTATATTATGAGAGTTGTTGACGATGTTAATCAGAGTTTTCTGAATTAAAAACAAATCTCAAATTAATATAAATTTGGCCATAAGATTCCATTGAAGACATCAAATTCAAAAAGCATAGACAAATATATATTCATAGTTTTGTTGCTTTTAGAAAATTATAAATTGTGTTAAATACCATATAGTTTTTATATTAATATAGTCGTTTTTTATTCTAATATAAATAATTCGTCTAACAATATATTCTATTAATTATGATTAAAGTGATGTATGATGATTGATTATATAAAAAGATTATAAATAATATTGAACTCTGAAGGTCAGAAGAATCGTATTTTTGAGAATTTGTCTGAACTCTGAAGGCCAGAAGAATCTATTTTTGAGAATCGGTCTGAAATCTGAAGGCCAGAAGAATCTATTTTTGAGAATCGAGTTCAGAAGAATCTATTTTTGAGAATCAGTCTGAAATCTGAAGGCCAGAAGAATCGTATTTTTGAGATTCTGTCTATGACATTTGAGGTTTTACATAGTTGTTCAAATTAGAGTCTATGTTATTATGATATTCATAATTATTAATATTTGTCATCATTCATACATTGATTTGTTAAACTAATTTGTGATTTTTCATTATGATAAATCGACAGAATGTTGCATATGGTATCATAGATCTGTCCAAGATTCTGAGAGGTAAGAAATTTTGTTTTTTTATTTTCTTTGTTGAGATTTATCAATTATATTTTCATAATTCATTCTTTTACGGAGTATTCTTCATAATTCATAGAGGTTGATGGAGTTATACCATCTCTTTACCCAGAATATCTTCTAAATTTTCTGAATATCACGCGGTTAAAGTTATTGACAATGTTAACCAAATGAGAGTTGTTGACGATGTTAATCAGAGTTTTCTGAATTAAAAACAAATCTCAAATTAATATAAATTTGGCCATAAGATTCCATTGAAGACATCAAATTCAAAAAGCATAGACAAATATATATTCATAGTTTTGTTGCTTTTAGAAAATTATAAATTGTGTTAAATACCATATAGTTTTTATATTAATATAGTCGTTTTTTATTCTAATATAAATAATTCGTCTAACAATATATTCTATTAATTATGATTAAAGTGATGTATGATGATTGATTATATAAAAAGATTATAAATAATATTGAACTCTGAAGGCCAGAAGAATTGTATTTTTGAGAATTTGTCTGAACTCTGAAGGCCAGAAGAATCTATTTTTGAGAATCGGTCCAAATCAAGGCCGAAGAATCTATTTTGAGAATCACCAAATCAAGGCCGAAGAATCTATTTTGAGAATCACCAAATCAAGGCCGAAGAATCTATTTTGAGAATCATCAAATCAAGGCCAAGAATCTATTTTGAGAATCATCAAATCAAGGCCGAAGAATCTATTTTTGAGAATCAGTCTGAAATCTGAAGGCCAGAAGAATCTATTTTTGAGAATCAGTCTGAAATCTGAAGGCCAGAAGAATCTATTTTTGAGATTCTGTCTATGACATTTGAGGTTTTACATAGTTGTTCAAATTAGAGTCTATGTTATTATGATATTCATAATTATTAATATTTGTCATCATTCATACATTGATTTGTTAAACTAATTTGTGATTTTTCATTATGATAATCGACAGAATGTTGCATATGGTATCATAGATCTGTCCAAGATTCTGAGAGGTAAGAAATTTTGTTTTTTTATTTTCTTTGTTGAGATTTATCAATTATATCTTCACAATTCATTCTTTTACGGATTACTCTTCGTAAGATGGAGTTATACCATCTCTTTACCCAGAATATCTTCTAAATTTTCTGAATATCACGCGGTTAAAGTTATTGACAATGTTAACCAAATTTATATTATGAGAGTTGTTGACGATGTTAATCAGAGTTTTCTGAATTAAAAACAAATCTCAAATTAATATAAATTTGGCCATAAGATTCCATTGAAGACATCAAATTCAAAAAGCATAGACAAATATATATTCATAGTTTTGTTGCTTTTAGAAAATTATAAATTGTGTTAAATACCATATAGTTTTTATATTAATATAGTTGTTTTTTATTCTAATATAAATAATTCGTCTAACAATATATTCTATTAATTATGATTAAAGTGATGTATGATGATTGATTATATAAAAAGATTATAAATAATATTGAACTCTGAAGGCCAGAAGAATCTATTTTTGAGAATCGGTCTGAAATCTGAAGGCCAGAAGAATCTATTTTTGAGAATCGGTCTGAAATCTGAAGGCCAAGAATCTATTTTTGAGAATCGGTCTGAAATCTGAAGGCCAGAAGAATCTATTTTTGAGAATCGGTCTGAAATCTGAAGGCCAGAAGAATCTATTTTTAAGAATCTATTTTTGAGAATCGGTCTGAAATCTGAAGGCCAGAAGAATCTATTTTTGAGAATCCGTCTGAAATCTGAAGGCCAGAAGAATCTATTTTTGAGAATCAGTCTGAAATCTGAAGGCCAGAAGAATCTATTTTTGAGATTCTGTCTGAAATCTGAAGGCCAGAAGAATCTATTTTTGAGAATCAGTCTGAAATCTGAAGGCCAGAAGAATCGTATTTTTGAGATCCTGTCTATGACATTTGAGGTTTTACATAGTTGTTCAAATTAGAGTCTATGTTATTATGATATTCATAATTATTAATATTTGTCATCACTCATACATTGATTTGTTAAACTAATTTGTGATTTTTCATTATGATAATCGACAGAATGTTGCATATGGTATCATAGATCTGTCCAAGATTCTGAGAGGTAAGAAATTTTGTTTTTTTATTTTCTTTGTTGAGATTTATCAATTATATCTTCACAATTCATTCTTTTACGGATTACTCTTCGTAATTCATAGAGGTCGATGGAGTTATACCATCTCTTTACCCAGAATATCTTCTAAATTTTCTGAATATCATGCGGTTAAAGTTATTGACAATGTTAACCAAATTTATATTATGAGAGTTGTTGACGATGTTAATCAGAGTTTTCTGAATTAAAAACAAATCTCAAATTAATATAAATTTGGCCATAAGATTCCATTGAAGACATCAAATTCAAAAAGCATAGACAAATATATATTCATAGTTTTGTTGCTTTTAGAAAATTATAAATTGTGTTAAAAACCATATAGTTTTTATATTAATATAGTCGTTTTTTATTCTAATATAAACAATTCGTCTAACAATATATTCTATTAATTATGATTAAAGTGATGTATGATGAGTGATTATATAAAGAATCGTATTTTTCAGAATTTGTCTGAACTCTGAAGGCCAGAAGAATCTATTTTTGAGAATCGGTCTGAAATCTGAAGGCCAGAAGAATCTATTTTTGAGAATCGGTCCGAAATCTGAAGGCCAGAAGAATCTATTTTTGAGAATCGGTCTGAAATCTGAAGGCCAGAAGAATCTATTTTTGAGAATCGGTCCGAAATCTGAAGGCCAGAAGAATCTATTTTTGAGAATCGGTCTGAAATCTGAAGGCCAGAAGAATCGTATTTCTGAGAATCTGTCTATGACATTTGAGGTTTTACATAGTTGTTCAAATTAGAGTCTATGTTATTATGATATTCATAATTATTAATATTTGTCATCATTCGTACATTGATTCGTTAAACTAATTTGTGATTTTTCATTAGGATAATCGATAGATTCGTTAAACTAATTTGTGATTTTTCATTAGGATAATCGATAGAATGCATAGATCCGTCCAAGATTCTGAGAGGTAAGAAATTTTGTTTTTTTATTTTCTTTGTTGAGATTTATCAATTATATCTTCACAATTCATTCTTTTACGGATTACTCTTCGTAATTTGATGAAGTTATACCATCTCTTTACCCAGAATATCTTCTAAATTTTCTGAATATTATGCGGTTAAAGTTATTGACAATGTTAACCAAATTTATATTATGAGAGTTGTTGACGATGTTAATCAGAGTTTTCAGAATTAAAAACAAATCTCAAATTAATATAAATTTGGCCATAAGATTCAATTGAAGACATCAAATTCAAAAAGCATAGACAAATATATATTCATAGACAAATATATATTCATAGTTTGGTTATATTCATAGGTTGGTTGCTTTTAGAAAATTATAAATTGTGTTAAACACCATATAGTTTTTTATATTAATATAGTCGTTTTTTATTCTAATATAAATAATTGGTCTAACAATATATTTTATTAATTATGATTAAAGTGATGTATGATGATTGATTATATAAAAATATTTTAAATAATATTGAACTCTGAAGGCAGAAGAATCTATTTTTGAGAATCGGTCTGAAATCTGAAGGCCCGTATTTTTGAGAATCTGTCTATGACATTTGAGGTTTTACATAGTTGTTCAAATTAGAGTCTATGTTATTATGATATTCATAATTATTAATATTTGTCATCACTCATACATTGATTTGTTAAACTAATTTGTGATTTTTCATTATGATATTCGTTAATATTTTTCGTTATGATAATCGATAGAATGGTGCATATGGTATCATAGATCCGTCCAAGATTCTGAGAGTTAAGAAATTTTGTTTTTTTATTTTCTTTGTTGAGATTTATCAATTATATCTTCACAATTCATTCTTTTACGGATTACTCTTCATAATTCATAGAGGTTGATGGAGTTATACCATCTCTTTACGCAAAATATCTTCTAAATTTTCTGAATATTATGCGGTTAAAGCTATTGACAATGTTATCCAAATTTATATTATGAGAGTTGTTGACGATGTTAATCAGAGTTTTCTGAATTAAAAACAAATCTCAAATTAATATAAATTTGGCCATAAGATTCCATTGAAGACATCAAATTCAAAAGCATAGACAAATATATATATATATATATATATATATTCATAGTTTTGTTGCTTTTAGAAAATTATAAATTGTGTTAAACACCATATAGTTTTTATATTAATATAGTCGTTTTTTATGCTAATATAAATAATTGGTCTAACAATATATTCTATTAATTATGATTAAAGTGATGTATAATGATTGATTATATAAAAAGATTATAAATAATATTGAATTTGGATTATAATATTAAATTAATAAGTGACATTATTGATATATTTTTATTTTTATTTGATGATTATTAAAAGATCTCTAAATGACTCACATTATTCTTACTAAAAATATTTTCTTTTGATTAACGATTTATTTATTATCTTAATGATTTATTTAATATATATAAAACATTTAATTTTTAATTTTTAATTATATTATTCATAATATTGTTGTTTATATTTAATCTTCTACTCTCCTGGATTAATATTTAAATTTAAATTTATTAATATATTTTAGTTTTTTATTTTAAAGTTATAAAGGTCACAACTTTCAAATATTTTTATTAATATATTACCCAATTTTTTATTTTTGTTTTTTGTTTTGATGTTTTTTTTTTATTTGTTATCAATTTGATAGTTGTAGCGAGTCAAGACAATAAAAGTAACATAAATATTTTTTTTAATGTGAAAAAAAAGTTTATTATTGGTATAGTAATATTACTGATTACTTTATTATTGGTATGGTAATATTATTGATTACTCTATCCATATGCAAATAATATTGAAATGAATTATTAAATTGTATCAAGAGTTGAACATATATAAGAAACAAATACCATATTATATTAAGAAAATAAACATGTATAAATTTTATAATTTTTTTATGAAATTATTCACTATTTCGTTTAATAATAATTTATACATTTGTTTCTGGTAATTTAAAAATAAAGTAATTTACACGAAAAATATTTATCATTGATAAATATTAAAAAAATTAAAACAAAATCATCACTTAAAATTTCATGTTATAACTTACAAGATTTATAAACAAAAAATAATAGGCAAACATACATAAGTAATGTGAATTAAATAACATTAAAATTATATGATAATATAAACTATTCATTATTATTATATGATCATCAAAATAAATATTATATAAATGTATATATATGTTTTATTTCATTTTACTAATTGTGTGAATTTTATAATAATAAATATTTTATGAATTGAATCAATTATATGAACTTCAACACAAATAGAAATATAAGGAACATATTAGTACCCGCACAAACACACGGTTATTCATATCAAAATTTGCTCTGCTCTTGTGTTCTGAGGCTCATACTAAAGCCTTGGTAAAATTTCTGAAGAATGCTCACGTACCGCAAGACACTACTACTGATTAGTTTGAAGTTTGTATTGCTAGCTTGACCGCTAACAACGACCTAGGTTTCTCTGATGCTGATTTAACTCCTGCCGGAAGGAAACACAACAAAGCCTTGCACATCTCCGTTGAATGCAAGGGCGTTACATTGTCTCATGTTTTGGTAGATATCGGTTCTGCTCTGAATATCCTACCGAAAGATGCTTTCGACCGACTTGATGTTGAAGGACTGGTCTTGAAGCCTAGTGACATAATTGTGAGAGCTTTTGATGGTTCTAAACGAACAGTACTTGGAGAGCTCATTCTGCCTGTTAAAGTCGGTTCATAGACTTTCGACTCCACTTTCTTTGTCATGGACATCCGTCCAACTTACTCTTGCCTACTTGGACGCCCTTGGATACATGGGGCAAGCGCTGTTACCTCTACCTTGCATCAGAAGCTGAAGTACCCAGTAAAGGGGAAGGTTGTTACAGTATGTGGTGAAGAGGAATACATGGTCAGTCATCTGCAGTCATTCTGATATCTCGAGATGGAAGGTGAATTCTTCGAGACTCCCTGTCAAGCTTTCGAAATAGTTCCAAGAGTCATGTCTGTTGGCTCTCCTATTACTCCTGAAGTTACACAAGTTCCGCCTAGGAAGGCCTCGCTGAAAGATGCTCAAGCTGCAGTTGAAGGAGGAGGTAATACTATTTGGGGTCAGCTCTCTGATCTTCCTTTCAAATTTGACAAGATTGATTTAGGCTTCACCACCAAAGGTCAGAAGATGATACGCCGCGAACGTGCCGACAAGCTTCATTTCCGCATCAGCAAAGATGGAGTCCATGCTATAGAAGACAACGACAACGACTTTGACATCAGCGATTGGATCTTCCTAACTCCCAACAACGGACTCAGCAATTTGAACAATAAACTTTAAAGCCTAGTGCCTTGCCCGGGGCATTATGGCTCGTTTGTGAGGGTTATTATCTGTCATTTGCATATTTTCATTCAATAAAATCGTTGGACTTTTGCATTTAAATACTGTTTTCTTTCTTTTACTTTTACCACCCCTTCAAAAGCTATGTGTTCTTACACACACCCACGTGATACACTACAGATTCACTCTGAATCTCGTTGATAACAGCTATGTTATTGCTAAATATGACTTCGATAATCCGATCTACCAAGCCAAAGACGAAGGTGAGGAAGATTGTGAAGTGCCAGGAGAACTTGTCAGGTTGCTACAGCAAGAGGAACGGGTTATTCAGCCACACGAAGAGCCAGGTGAGGTTGTGAATCTAGGTACTAATGAAGATAGAAAAGAGATCAAGATAGGAGCGGGTCTTGAGAACAGTGTCAAAGAGAGATTGGTTCAGATGCTACGAGACTATATCGAGGTTTTTGCTTGGTCATACAAAGACATGCCAGGTCTAGACATTGATATTGTGGTACACCGGCTACCGACAAAAGAAGGTTTTCTCCCAGTAAAATAGAAGGTTCGTCGCATGCGTCCTGAGATGTCAGAGAAAATCAAAGTCGAAGTTATGAAACAGTTCAACGCCGGTTTCCTAGCCGTTACTTCTTATTCCAAATGGGTTGCAAATGTGGTTCCTGTACCTAAGAAAGATGGTAAAGTACAAATGTGTGTGGATTACAGAGATCTGAACAGAGCGAGTCCGAAAGATGATTTTCCACTTCCTCATATTGATGTTCTGGTCGACAACACCGCTCAACATAAAGTTTTCTCCTTCATGGATGGTTTCTCCGGTTACAATCAGATCAAAATGGCTCCCGAAGACATGGAGAAGACTACTTTCGTTACACAGTGGGGCACTTTCTGTTACAAGGTCATGTCGTTCGGACTGAAGAACGCAGGCGCCACTTATCAGCGTGCTATGGTGGCATTATTTCATGACATGATTCATCACGAGATAGAGGTCTACGTCGACAACATGATAGTTAGATCACAAACTGAAGAAGAACATCTCGATCATTTGCGGAAACTGTTTGATAGACTAAAGAAGTACAGACTGAGACTTAATCCCAACAAGTGCACCTTTGGAGTCAGATCCGGTAAACTCCTAGGGTTTGTTGTCAGTGGTAAAGGTATTGAAGTTGACCCCGCCAAGGTTAAGGCTATTCAAGAAATGCCAGCTCCCCATACCGAGAAAGAAGTCAGAGGTTTCTTGGGACGATTGAACTACATTGCTAGATCCATTGCACATCTAACTGCTACTTGTGAGCCAATCTTCAAGTTACTGAAGAAAGATCAAGGAGTGGAATGGAACGACGTTTTCCAGATCGCTTTTGACAAAATCAAAGAGTACCTACAGAATCCTCCTATCTTGATACCACCTGCCGAAGGAAGACCTCTTATTATGTACTTGATAGTACTAGAGAATTCAATGGGGTGTGTGTTGGGGCAACATGACGAGTCTGGTCGAAAAGAGTATGCAATATACTACCTTAGCAAAAAGTTTACTGACTGTGAAACAAGATACTCATAGCTCGAGAAAACTTGCAGCGCTTTGGCTTGGGCTGCTCGCCGACTAAGACAGTATATGTTGACCCACAATACCTTGTTGATCTCCAAGATGGATTCGATAAAATACATATTCGAGAAACCAACTCTCTCTGGAAGAATAGCAAGATGGCAAATGATATTGACCGAATACGACATCCAGTATACTTCTCAAAAAGCGATCAAAGGAAGTGTAGTAGCCGATCATTTGGCTCATCAAGCCGTAGATGACTATCAATCTATGCAGTTCGAGTTTCTAGACGAAGATGTTTTGTTAGTTACTGATTGCGAATAACCAAGACCAGACGAAGGACCTGAACAAGGATCCCGATGGACCATGGTCTTTGATGGAGCCTCAAATGCACTTGGCAATGGTATTGGCGCCATCATTACATCCCCTACAGGCGGACATACGCCTTTCACCGCCAGATTATGTTTCAGCTGCACTAACAACATGGCCGAATACGAAGCGTGAATCTTGGGTATTAAAGCTGCTATTAACTTAAGAATCAAATTCTTGCAAGTGTATGGAGACTCAGCTTTAGTAATCAGTCAGATAAAAGGCGAGTGGGATACAAAGCATCTGAATCTCATTCCATATCGAGAGCATGTTCTGAGTTTGATCCTCTACTTCGAAGAGATCACTTTCAATCATATTCCACGAGAGGAAAATCAGTTGGCAAACGCATTAGCTACTATGTCGTCTATGTTCAAGGTCAGATGAGACAACGAGGCTCCCAAAATCATCATTGAGAAGTTTGACGAACCAGCATACTGTTGTGAACTTGATACAGAAGAGAAACCTTGGTTCTACGAAGTGAAAAGGTATCTTGAGACTCAGGAATATCCCGTAGGGGCATCTGTCAATGATAAGAAGTTCTTGAGAAGATTTGCATCCAAATTCTTTCTCAACAACGACATCTTATACAAGCGCAACCACGATTTGTGCTTACTTTGTTGTGTGGATCAGAAAACTGCGAGACGAATCATGGAAGAGTTACACGAAGGCGCATTTGGTACCCACTCCAGTGGACATACCATGGCTAAGAAGATTCTGAGAATAGGTTACTATTGGTCCACCATGGAAGCTGATTGTCACCGCTATGCTCGATCTTGTCACAAGTGCCAGATTTATGCAGACAAAGTGCACGTACCTCCAGTACCACTAAATGTTTTAACCGCTCCTTGGCCTTTCGCAATGTGGGGTATTGACATGATCAGAGAAATCAAGCCCACCGCTTCCAACGGACATCGTTTCATTCTTGTGGCAATTGACTATTTCACCAAATGGATAGAAGCAACCTCGTTCGCATCTGTTACCAAGAATGTTGTGGCTTGATTCATTAAGCATAATCTTATTTGTCGGTATGGCACTCCCGAAAGGATTATCACAGATAACGACTCTAGTCTTAACAACAAAATGATCACCGAACTCTGCACGCAGTTCAAGATTAAGCATCACAATTCTTCTCCATATCAACCTAAGATGAATGTCATAGTGGAAGCCGCCAACAAGAATATCAAGAAGATCATACAGAAGATGATAGTGACTTACAAGGATTGGCACGAGATGTTGTCATTTGCTCTCCATGGTTATCGCACTACAGTACGAACATCTACAGGGGCAACCCCTTTCTTTCTCGTATACGGTATGGAGGCAGTCCTACCCATTGAAGTTCAGATACCCTCAACCAGATTCCTCTAGGACGCAGAGCTAGGCGAAGATGAGTGGGTCCAGACTCGCCTCGACCAGATCAATTTGATCGACGAGAAACGATTCAAATCCATCTGCCATGGACAAATCTATCAGAAGCGAATGATTAGAGCGTTCAACAAGAAAGTCAAGCACCGAGTCTACTAAGTCGAAAACGTGCAAAGGCGGCTTGGGTAAAAAAGGGTATCCCGGTAGACTGAAAACCCGAAAGGGCGGTCTAGGCAAAAGTTAGGGATTTAAGCGTACGACTATGTCTCGTCCAGATCACCTACCTACAGACTACTACTGTCAGCATTCAAGATTCAAATGGCGAAAATCAGTCCACTCACTTTCTACTGACAACAAGGAGATGAGATAGTCAAAATATATGAGCACTAGTATAGTTGAAACTCAACGAGATTGTTTCCGCATAGCTTTTACTTTCCTTGTATACAAACTGCTTGGCCATACGCCACCTTTCAAGTTAATACAAGTTCTTTCTTTTTACAATGTTCGCTATTGTTTATTTTTGCATAAAGTATAATGATTGCTTTGAATGATTATATGCTTCTGACAGTAAACATTTGTTCACAAACATGCAAAAAGCGAACCAACAAGGTGTAATACGGTGGGAGAACTGACTTTGAGGTTTGTTTTGCTTTTTATCGCAAATGTTGCGGATAGCAAGAGTCGCCACCGACTTTTCTTTTATCCAATTAATGGAAGGTGAAAAGAACAGAAAAAGACCTTCGTTAGATTCTGACTAAGGGAGAAGGTTATGAAAAGGGAAGGTATTAGCACCCTTTTCATCCGTAGTTATCTACGGGCTCTTAGTTGCTTTTACCTCATCTTTAAAAATTGCTTTCTGTGTGTTTGACAAAAATGTTTTGAAAAGGCATTTCGCTTTGACTTTGTAATGATTCACGTTGGAATGTATACAAAGTGTTCAGAAATGTTTTGTTTTGAAAAGAGTTTGAACTTTGACAAAAGTGTGAGGTGTAAAAAGTATTTTGATAGAGCAAGCAACTAAAAGTCTTATTACCTACTCAGAATGGTCGTTTTCGTGTTGTTTTACGTTCCTTTAGAATAGTGTTATTTGTACCATTATTTGGTAGGTAACCCTATTCGTTGGATGTAAAGGGACATTCGAAGGGACATCGGATGGTCATAGAAGGCAACTTGTAGGAAGTATCCTAGCACATTCGGAGGGACGATCATCAATTTTCGTAGGCCACAATCGAGGGACGAGATCATGTATTCGTAGGCGACATCGTGGGTCTATGATCTTTGTATCGAAGGGACTATGATGATATGTTCGTAGGCAACGGTGCTAGGATACCTCTACGTTCGAGGGACTTGACCATTTATTCGAAAGGCAACGAGAGAGAATTACCCTAAGGGGTGCATGTGTGAAAAAAGTGTGTTAAATTCAGATATGTTATCTTGCGATTAGAAGTGATCTATGTCTGTTTTTATCTTGCCATACACGCCTAATTACTAGCAGTTTATAGGGTGCAGAAAGTAAATTGCGGAAAGTAAATGTCCTACGCTATTACATGGCTTTGGGGCAGTTACATAATAGGAGTGCGGAAAGTAAAAGCAGAAAATATAAATCTACGCTATTACATGATAAAAACTTTGCGACCTATACATCCTTTCTAGAATTGTAAATGCGGAATAATAAATAGATAATCAGAATAAGAAGAAAATGTTAGCAAAATGTTATAGAAATTAGTAGAGAAAGGTTTTTTAGGTTAATAATGATAATTAGATGATAGAGTAATTTTTTGGGAATTTTCTGAATTGGTTTTGATGAAGAAAAATAATTAAAAGTCAATTTAATGGTTAATTAACAATTAATTAAAATATGCATGCAAAAATATTAATTTTAATGTCAAAAATTAAATAAACAATTTTCTGAGTAAAATGCAAAAAGAAAATATTTTTTGTGATTTTTAAATGCATGAGAAAATTATTTGAAGAGAAAATAAATTAAAATAGAAAATAAGAAAATAAGAAAAAAACATGTTAGTTTGCAAAGTTGTAAAAAAAGAATTGCAATGCCAAGGATCGAACCCCTGACCATGCCTTCAACACGCGCGTTGCTTGCCACTGAGCCATCCTGCATTTCGTGTTAGTAATATGAAACAAAACGTTTTTAAAGGAAATTACATTCTGATTGCCAGATCACGCGCCAAACTCCATCGTCTTCCTCATTTAAAATTTTGAATACAGGCTTTTACCTACGGTTTTTTATCCGTAGCAAAACCATATAGTGACGGCTTCGTCCGTCACTAAAACACCTGCAGATTTCAAAAATTCATAATATGTAATATAATTTTGTGTGAAGGACATGGTTCGATTGGAATCCACCCCTTGAACACGATGGTACCCTTAGTTTTGTCCAATTTTGCCCAAATCACTTGATCCTAATTCGAAGCTCAGAACACCTAACAATGGCATGTTACGATCCTGGCGTCTAAAATCAAATTAATTTATACAGAAACATTCCAAACATCAAAATGAACAAGAATATGCAATCAAAATATATTTATAATGCACGAATCATAGAAATCGAATTTGAGAAAAGGATGTGCAAATCGTGAGTGCAATTTTGTGATTCTTGATGTTTTTGTGATCTGTAAGGGTCTGGAACGGATCAATGAACCTCCAGGAATCGATTGGCAAGCTTGGAATTGTCTGAATTGAAGCAAAAACAAGGCTGCCAATTGCTTGAATGTCACGGATTTTTTGAGCTTTGTTAGGTTCCTCAGAGGCAGAATTTTCGTCCTTTGTTCATGTAGTAACATCATGTATATATAGTGGATGGATTTAGGTCAAGAATTATGAGGAAATAATGTACCAATCAATGAGAAAATATTTGATTTGGTATAAAACCAAATATTGCTTTTTTGATCAAATTTCAATCAATTCTCTTGCCAATCAATGCCAATTTCGAATTTTCCAGCTTGTGTGGATTGCTTGGACCTCAAGAATGAGAGAAAAATCCAATTTGCATTTAATTTTGATTTTCTACCTTATATTTTAATTTAATTGGCTTTTAAATGATTAAAATCCAAAATAAATAGAAAATAAAAGATAAAATTCATGGCCTTGGGCTTGGGGGTTCCAAATTAGCTAAGGAACAAGTTTGAACCAAGAAAAGTTAGGCCCATTTGCAAAATTTTGGATTTTGACAAGTATTTCTCTTTGTGCACCTCTTCAAAAATGCTCAACTTGTGCAAGGTGTATCTTGCTCAATTTTTAACATTTTTGGGTGTTCTTGGACTTTTTAGAAAGCTCTAGATGTCCTCTAAACAACCTCTTTGGTTTCATCTCAATTGAAGTTTCCATGCTCAATAACACTTCTTTACAAAAAGTTGACTTTTGTTGACTTTGAAAAGGACCTGTAATGTTTTGATCCATATCTTCAAAATGAAGCATTTTCTGACCATGCTTGTGAGACATGAAGTTGTAGAGAATTGTATTCTCTTCAAAATGAGAGGTGGTGGAATTTTTTTGGATAAAGTATGAGAAAGTTATGCCTGGTCAAAGTTTTGTTGACTTTTTTCTAAGAAAGCCCAATTTAGAAACTTTGACTTTTGATCAATTTTTGAGTTTTCTTGATGAATCATGATCAACCCTTGATCAAATGATGAGTATTACTTCAAAATATGGATGTTGAACAAAAATTATGAAGTTTGACTGTATGTTGACCACAATTGACTTTTTGTCCAATACAACTAATTTTCAACCATCTGAGCGATTGTCTGAGGAAACTTGACTTGTAAAGCTTGAAACTTGACATGGAGATACTTTGAAGCATATTATGAGGCATGATGATCACTGGAATTGTTAGAGGCTCACCTGGATTTGAGGATAACCAAACCCTAGTTTGGGTTAATTGCTTAGGAGAGGGTTTGTTTGGTCAACCCTTGTGAAATCCTTGAGTATGGATATGTGAAATGCCTTGAGAAGTGGGAGGGCAAATTTTGGGGTATTAAAACTGCCCCTGTTCAATCTTCTTGTACTGGAAGGGTTAGATTGGCATGCTTGCCTTTCGTGACCTGGAGGTAGAAGATGATTAAACACTCGAGTACACCTGAAAATTTGCACTCGCTGTTGATCGATGATGCACGGGAATGGGCTTACAAATGCCATTTGGAGAAGCTGGAGACTTCACTGGGGAATGAGCCGTACGTTAGACTCAAGAACGTTTCCTGAATAGGAGAATCGTCGGAGATGGGCTTAAAATGTCATCTAGAGAGACTGATGCTGGGGAACGAGCCGTACGCTAGGCTCTGGCAGATAGTCCTAAAGGTAGAAGGGAGCACGGGGATGGGCTTAAGATGCCATCCGGAGAGAGTCGTACGCTAGACTTCGGCTCGTCTTTGAATGAAGTTATTGGTTTGTATTGGTTTTTAACCAAATATGTAGCATTCTGAAAGTGGAGAGAGGTCGACAAGTAGTCGGATATGGGCGTAAGATGTCATCCAGGGCAACTGAGTCGTACGCCAGACTTTGTAGTTGCTGTTGATAATAGGAGAGAGTCAGAATAAATCTTCGTCTTGATTACTCTAAGGGGATAATAGCTGGCAGAATGTGGATAGCTTCCCTGTCGTGTTTCGCGGGTGTCGATCCAATGCCTGTTGTCGGAGGATAACTTGGGTGGTCGTTCAGATAGGGTTTCCCGTCTTGCTTCGGGTATTAATCCTGAACCTGTTGTCGGAGGATAACTTGGGTGGTCGTTCAGATAGGGTTTTCCGTTTTGCTTCGGGTATTAATCCTGGACCTGTTGTCGGAGGATAACTTGGGTGGTCGTTCGGATAGGGTTTCCCGTCTTGCTTCGGGTATTAATATTGGACCTTCCATTTGGAGAAGATTCGTATGGTCTTTCGGATAGGGTTTCCCGTATTGCTTCGGGTATTAATCCTTGACCCTTCGTTTAGAAGTAATTTTTACCTGTTGGGGAAAAACAAAAGAAACTTTGACAGGATATAGTTAGTTTCATGCATGACAATGTGTCTGAATGATATATGCACATGTTATGACTTTTATGAATAATGTATGAATGATAGATGTTATGGTATTTCTAAACATATCCATCTTGAAGAAGATGTGAATGTCCTGCTGGAGATTTCGAACTTCTGCTTGGGGATGAAATTGATGAAAACCCTGCTTTGAAGGAGAAGGAAAAAGTCTTTGATTCCTCCGATGCACTATCTGACCAAGTTTCGAGCCTAGATATCAATGCTGCTGGGAATAGTAGATACCGAGAGATACTCCACTGGGGATCTTGTGCGTAGACCCCGTTGAGGATAGTAGAAACTAGGAGAGACTCCGCTGGGGATCTCGTGCGTAGATCTTGTTGGGAAGTATCTGATCGTTGCTGGGAGACGGGGTTTGAAGGATCTGGAACTTGTTGAAACCTCCGGATGGGGAATAAGAGATGTAGGTTTCCTCCGATGCACTATCTGACCAGGTCTCGAGTCTGAATATTGCTGTTGCCGAGGGAAATGATAATCGTCGAGAGATATTCTGCTGGGGATAAATATCTCTGCTGAAGATGAACCGTTACTGCTTGGAGACTGACATAATAAGGTTAAGCTGGTTGGAATCATTGCTCAGGGACTAACATGATGAAACTTGGAATGTTGGAACTAGTGGAAGGAAATTTGTACTCCGCCGGAGAAGGTTTGCAGTGAGCGATACCTTTGTGGGGATTGTACTCTGTAGGGGAATGTTTTGGTGACTTTCGTCGTCATCTCAATTCCTAGAGCCTGTAGTAATTATCCTTGTTCGTTCGTTTTTCGCATGTTTGTGAACAGATGTTTACTGTCAGATGCATATAATCATTAAATGTAATTATTGGACTTTATGCAAAAACAAACAATAACGAACATTGTAAAAAGAAAGAACTTGTATTAATTTGATAGGTGGCGTATGGCCAAGCAGTTTGTATACAAGGAAAGTAAAAAGCTATGCGGAAACAATCTCGTTGAGTTTCAACTATGCTAGTGCTCATATATTTCGACTATCTCATTTCCTTGTTGTCAGTAGAAAGTGAGTGGATTGATTTTCGCCATTTGAATCTTGAATGCTGATAGTAGTCTGTAGGTAGGTGATCTGGACGAGACATAGTCGTACGCTTAAATCCCTAACTTTTGCCTAGACCGCCCTTTCGGGTTTTCAGTCTACCGGGATACCCTTTTTTACCCAAGCCGCCTTTGCACGTTTTCGACTTAGTAGACTCGGTGCTTGACTTTCTTGTTGAACGCTCTAATCATTCGCTTCTGATAGATTTGTCCATGGCAGATGGATTTGAATCGTTTCTCGTCGATCAAATTGATCTGGTCGAGGCGAGTCTGGACCCACTCATCTTCGCCTAGCTCTGCGTCCTAGAGGAATCTGGTTGAGGGTATCTGAACTTCAATGGGTAGGACTGCCTCCATACCGTATACGAGAAAGAAAGGGGTTGCCCCTGTAGATGTTCGTACTGTAGTGCGATAACCATGGAGAGCAAATGACAACATCTCGTGCCAATCCTTGTAAGTCACTATCATCTTCTGTATGATCTTCTTGATATTCTTGTTGGCGGCTTCCACTATGACATTCATCTTAGGTTGATATGGAGAAGAATTGTGATGCTTAATCTTGAACTGCGTGCAGAGTTCGGTGATCATTTTGTTGTTAAGACTAGAGTCGTTATCTGTGATAATCCTTTCGGGAGTGCCATACCGACAAATAAGATTATGCTTAATGAATCAAGCCACAACATTCTTGGTAACAGATGCGAACGAGGTTGCTTCTATCCATTTGGTGAAATAGTCAATTGCCACAAGAATGAAACGATGTCCGTTGGAAGCGGTGGGCTTGATTTCTCCGATCATATCAATGCCCCACATTGCGAAAGGCCAAGGAGCGGTTAAAGCATTCAATGGTACTTGAGGTACGTGCACTTTGTTTGCGTATATCTGGCATTTGTGACAAGATCGAGCGTAGCGGCGACAATCAGCTTCCATGGTGGACCAATAGTAACATGTTCTCAGAATCTTCTTAGCCATTGTATGTCCACTGGAGTGGGTACCAAATGCGCCTTCTTGTAATTCTTCCATGATTCGTTCTGTAGTTTTCTGATCTACACAGCCGAGTAAGCACAAGTCGTGGTTGCGCTTGTATAAGATATCGTTGCTGAGAAAGAATTTGGATGTGAATCTTCTCAAAAACTTCTTATCGTTGACAGATTCCCCTGCGGGATATTCCTGAGTCTCAAGATACCTCTTCACTTCGTAGAACCAAGGTTTCTCTTCTGCATCAAGTTCATAACAGTATGCTAGTTCGTCAAACTTTTCGATGATGATTTGGGGAGCTTCGTTATCCCACCTGACCTTGAACATAAATGACATAGTAGCTAAGGCGTCTGCCAATTGATTCTCTTCCCGTGGAATATGATCAAAAGTGATCTCTTCAAAGTAGGGGATCAAGCTCAATACATGCTCTCGATATGGAATGAGATTCGAATGCTTCGTATCCCACTCGCCTTTAATCTGACTGATCACTAAAGCTGAGTCTCCATACACTTGCAAGAATTTGATTCTTAAGTCAATAACAACTTTAATACCCATGATGCACGCTTCGTATTCGGCCATGTTGTTACTGCAACTGAAACATAATCTGGCAGTGAAAGGCGTATGTCCGCCTGTAGGAGATGTAATGATGGCGCCAATGCCATTGCCAAGTGCATTTGAGGCTCCATCAAAGACCATGGTCAATTGGGATCCTTGTTCAGGTCCTTCATCTGGTCCTGGTTCTTCACAATCAGTAACTAACAAAACATCTTCGTTTGGAAATTCGAATTGCATAGACTGATAGTCATCTACGGCTTGGTGAGCCAAATGATCGGCTACTACACTTCCTTTGATCGCTTTATGAGAAGTATATTAGATGTCGTATTCGGTCAAGATCATTTGCCATCTTGCTATTCTTCCGGAGAAAGCTGGTTTCTCGAATATGTATTTTATCGGATCTATCTTGGAGATCAACAAGGTAGTGTGAGTCAACATATACTATCTTAGTCGGGCGAGCAGCCCAAGCCAAAGCAATGTAAGTTTTCTCGAGCTGTGAGTATCTTGTTTCACAGTCGGTAAACTTGTTGTTAAGGTAGTATATTGCATACTTTTTTCGACCAGACTCGTCATGTTGCCCTAACACACACCCCATTGAGTTCTCTAATACTGTCAAGTACATGATAAGAGGTCTTCCTTCGGCAGGCGACATCAAGATAGGAGGATTCTGTAGGTACTCTTTGATTTTGTCGAAAGCGATCTGGCAATCGTCGTTCCATTCCACTACTTGTCTACTTGATCTTTCTTCAGCAACTTGAAAATTGGCTCACAAGTAGCAGTTAGATGTGCAATGAACCTGGCAATGTAGTTCAATCGTCCCAAGAAACCTCTGACATCTTTCTCGGTACGGGGCGCTGACATCTCTTGAATAACTTTTACCTTGGCGGGGTCAACTTCAATACCTTTACCACTAACAACAAACGCCAGAAGTTTACCGGATCTGACTCCAAAGGTGCATTTGTTAGGATTAAGTCTCAGTCTGTATTTCTTCAGTCTATCAAACAGTTTCCGCAAATGATCGAGATGTTCCTTTTCAGTCTGTGATCGAGCTATCATGTCGTCGATGTAGACCTCTATCTCATGATGAATCATGTCATAAAATAATGCCATCATGGCACGCTGATAAGTGACGCCAGCGTTCTTCAGTCTGAACGACATGACTTTGTAGCAGAATGTGCCCCACTGTGTAACAAAAGTAGTCTTCTCCATGTCTTCAGGAGCCATTTTGATCTGATTGTAACTGGAGAAACCATCCATGAAGGAGAAAACCTTATGTTGAGCGGTGTTGTCAACTAGAACATCAATATGAGGCAGTGGGAAAACGTCTTTAGGACTCGCTCTATTCAAATCTCTGTAATCCACACACATTCGTACTTTGTCATCCTTCTTAGGTACGGGTACCATATTCGCAACCCACTGTGGATAAGAAGTAACGGCTAGAAAACCGGCGTTGAACTGCTTCATAACTTCGAATTGGATTTTCTCAGACATCTTAGGATGCATGCGACGAACCTTCTGCTTTACAGGGAGAAAACCTTCTTTTGTCGGCAACCGATGTACCACAATGTCAATGTCTAGACGTGGCATGTCTTTGTATAACCAAGCAAAAACCTCGATATAGTCTTGTAGCATCTGAACCAATCTTTCTTTGACACTGCTTTCAAGACCTGCTCCTATCTTGATCTCTTTTCTGTCTTCATTAGTACCTAGATTCACAACCTCACCTGGCTCTTCGTGTGGCTGAATAACCCGTTCCTCTTGCTGTAGCAACCTGACAAGTTCTCCTGGCACTTCACAATCTTCCTCACCTTCGTCTTTGGCTTGGTAGATCGGATTATCGAAGTCATATTTAGCAATAACATAGCTGTTATCAACGAGATTCAGAGTGAATCTGTAGTGTATCACGTGGGTGTGTGTAAGAACACATAGCTTTTGAAGGGGTGGTAAAAGTAAAAGAAAGAAAACAGTATTTAAATGCAAAAGTCCAACGATTTTATTGAATGAAAATATGCAAATGACAAATAATAACCCTCACAAACGAGCCATGATGCCCCGGGCAAGGCACTAGGCTTTAAAGTTTATTGTTCAAAGCATAAAAACAAAAAGCAAAACAGAAAACAAAAGCAATTACTCCTGTCTAAAGGAGATTGGTATGACGTCTTCAGTCTTCCAATTGTTGAGTCCGTTGTCGGGAGTTGGGAAGATCCACTTGCTAATGTCGAAATCATTGTCGTTGTCTTCTATAGCATGGACTCCATTCTGGCTGATGCGGATGGGAAGTTGGCCGGCACGTTCGCGGCGTATCATCTACTGTCCTTTGATGGTGAAGCCTAAACCAGTCTTGTCAGATTTGAAAGAAAGATCGGGGAGCTGACTCCAAATAGTACTACTTCATTCTTTAAATGCAGCTTGGGCATCCTTCAGCGAGGCCATCCTAGGCGGAACTTGTGTAACTTTAGGAGTGACAGGAGAGTCAACAGGCACGACTTTTGGAACTATTTCAAAAGCTTGACAGGGAGTCTCGAAGAATTCACCTTCCATCTCGAGGTATCAGAATGACTGCAAATGACTTACCATGTATTCCTCTTCACCGCATACTGTAACAACCTTCCCCTTCACTGGGTACTTCAGCTTCTGATGCAAGGTAGAGGTAACATCGCCTGCCCCATGTATCCAAGGGCGTCCAAGTAGGAAAGAGTAAGCTGGACGGATGTTCAAGACCAACCCTTCAACATCAAGTCGGTCGAAAGCACTCTTCGGTAGGATATTCAGAGTAGAACCGGTATCTACCAAAACATGAGACAATGTAACGCCGTTGCATTCAACAGAGATGTGCAAGGCTTTGTTGTGTTTCCTTCCGGCAGAAGTCAAATCAACATTAGAGAAGCCTAGGCCGTTGTTGGCAACCAGGCTAGCAATACAAACTTCAAACTGATCAGTAGTAGTGTCTTGTGGTATATGAGCATTCTTCAGAAACTTCACTAAGGCTTTGGCATGAGCCTCAGAGCACAATAGCAGAGCAAGCATGGAGATCTTGGACAGAGTCTGTCCTAACTGTTCCACAACATTGTAGTCACTCTTCTTGATGATCTTCAGAATTTCCTCCATTTCTCGCTTGGAGGTGTCTTCAGCAACTTCCTTTGGTACTTCTATCTAAGCAGGATGAGTTACTGGTTCTTTCCCTCGCGCCTTAGGAATTGGTTCGATAGCTGGAATGCGAGCTAGAGTCGCAGTGTCTTTGGGAGGAGAGATTTTTGGTGAGAATACTCTTCCGGTTCTGGTCACCTTACTTGATCCGGTGATGTTGTCAATGTCAGGAATGGTAGCTTCAACTGTAAGATCCTCAATGGTCAGAGGGTCTTGCTTGACGCCATGATAGTAAACCTTAGCTCCATAGTTCCACGGTATAGCTTTGTCAGAGGAATATGGAACTGGTCTAGGAGAAGTAATGATGAGAGGTGCCACTCTAGGCACAGGATCAGCAGAGGAAATCCTTATTGTGTTAACATAAGCATAGTCTTCTGAGAAGTCGTCTCCCCATTCGGTCGCCTTAACATCTTCAATAGGAATTTTGTAGCTTTCAGGGACAGTATACTTCACCATGTAATCGAACTTTCCACTTGGCTGCCCCAAGGTATCCCATACTTCTGGTACAATTTCGCTCACATCTTCGATCTTCAATTTCTTAGACATGTCGTCACACAGATTCTCCACAGGTGAAGGTTTCAGAAATAGTACTTCGCGATTATCCATCATGCACTGAATACGTCTTCTCAACCAAGCACAACCGTCAGGTGCAGATGGGCACCAACGACAATTCTCTAGACATCTTGGATTGACACCAGCTTGCAGCAAATTCTTCTTAATAGTCATCAGAGGGATAGTCAGATCATCTATATTAAAAACATAAGAGTTCTTGTCAATAGCATTGGAACTTTTGTTGTGGTTAGGCATAGGTGCGTTGATCACATTCAGAGTCTCAATAGGAGGATCAAACTCAATCTCTTTAGCTTCAATCATGTCTTGAATCTTGTTCTTCAAAGCCCAACAATCGTCAGTGTTATGTCCTGGGCTGTTGGAGTGGTAAGCACACTTAGCATTAGGATTGTATCTCGGAGAGGAAGTGTTGATGTTTTGAGGAGGATCCCTCAAGGTAATCAGCTCTGCTTTCAACATGTGTTGCAATGCTTGCGACAATGGCATGTTGATCTTCGTAAACTATCTTCGTGGCGCCTTCTGGTTATGCGTGTTGTCTCGCTGAGGTTGTGCTGATGTAGGATTGGAGATTACAACTGCCCCCACAGATTGAGCGCGGTCGGTCTTGGCTCGGCTTTACTGACCATACATAGCATTGGCTTCTTTCTTACCAAAAGATCTCCTCGCAGCATTTGAGGATGACTCTACCTGAATCTTTCCGCTCTTGATTCCAGCTTCAATGCGCTCTCCTGTCAATATCAGCTCCGTGAATCCGGCTGAAGAGTTTCCAATCAGATGATTGAAGAATAGACCTGTCAGTGTTCCCATAAACATATCAACTAACTCCCTATTGGATAAGGGTGGTTGAACTTTGCCTGCTAGATCTCTCCATTTCTGAGCATATTCTTTGAACTTCTCATCACGACCCATAGACATGTTTTGTAATTGCATGCGAGTGGGTGCCAATTCAACATTGTACTGGTACTGCTTGTAGAAAGCATCTGCTAAGTCGTTCCAAGTATGAATGTCGGTACTTTCTAGCTGATAATACCACTCCAACTGAGCTCCGGATAAACTCTCTTGTAAGAAATGGATCCACAGCTTCCTGTCATCAGTGTGAGGATGGATCTTCTGAACATAGGACTTCAAATCAGCTTCGGACAAGAGATGCCATCATACTTGGCAAAAGTAGGAACCTTGAACTTGCGAGGAATTACCACACTAGGGACTAAACTCAAATCATCAAAATTCAGCCCGGATATTTTCAAATTTTCCACAGCATTCAAACGGTCTTCAAGTTGTTTGTATTTGTCATCCTCAAAAGAATACTGCTCGTGCTCATAGTCTTCCTCTTTGTTTTCAGGTTCACGCTGATCTCCTTCGCTGTTCTTGACACTTCCCTCAGTTTCAACACTCTTATCTGAGAGTTCTATCTGACTAACCACTCTAGGACCACCTTTGTGACGTCTGCCCATGTTGAGAACACCAATGACCCTCTTCTTTCTGTTGATGAGCTTCTTCAGATCTTCTTGGCCTTGGACCAAGCTGGTGAATATTTCCTGGAACTGAGCATTCTGAGCCTGGAGATCTTTGATAGTCTGTTCAAGAGCCATTTCTGCTAAAATAAATAGCGAGAAAATGAGACAAACAATCTTCAATGTACCTGTTATGTAATGTTATACTATGATATACGATGTTTATGCAAATGCAATGCAATGTTTTCAAGGACCTTAGGAATTTAAATTTGTTAAACAAGCACGAACAAACTTTATTAGTTTCTTTTTATTCTTTTTTTTGAAGTACAAAAAATAGTTCGGAAAATAAAAGAACAAAAATCCTAAAGCTCTAAGTCTCCCATGGGCGCTTCCTTTTGGTGTTGAAGTAGGCGTTGATGTTCCGCTCCTCGTGAAGTAGCTTTGTCAACTCTAGTGCCTTCTTCTCACTTGCATAACACTGAGCTTCAAATGTATCCCTTTCTTTTTTAAGTTGAATCCAGGATCTCTTCAAGTCTTCAAAATCAGTAGGCAAGGTCAGCATGGAGAACGGTATAGGGTACGTCACCTATAGCAACAGGTTCCATAATTACTGGTAACATGGGTGTAAATGGCATCATGAGGTTTTGAGCTCGAGCTCGCACCCATTTGAGGTAAGGTTTCCAAGGAATGAAGTTCTGGTGTCCCAAAGTCTTGGTATCAGTCTTCTTTACCATGCCCCAAGCGTGTATGAACCTTCGTCGGTAATTCTAGAGATCGTGGTTGTAGTCGAACACAATATCTTGGAGAAGCATATCACGAGGACCATCTCTTCGAGCATAGCCAAACTGACGTAGAGCTAGAGAAGGGTTGTAAGTGATACCTCCCCTTATGCCAAGGAGTGATACATTAGGGAATTCTCCGCAACGCTCAATGAATGTGAAGTTCTTTTGAGAGAAAAGGCACCAACGGATATCTGAATGAGAGAGTGACATTAGTCTTTGAGACCACTTCAACCTTTGCTCGTTCTTCAAAATTGATTGAGGAAGGTGCGAAATAAAACCACCTGGAAAGTAACGGTATACAACACATGAGAGTTCCTTGTCTTTTGATAGTGCGAGTGTGGAGAGAATGTAGGATGTCTCCAAGTAAAGTAGGCACAGGATTACGAGTGAGGAATATCTTGATGGTGTTCACGTCGATGAACTGATCCGAGTTAGGAAATAGAACCAAACCATAGATTAGCAAAGCCAAGATGTCTTCGAATGCTTGGAAACTCATAGCTTTGAGGAATTCTCGGGTTTTCTTTATCAGGAACTTAGCAAGTAAACCCTTAACTCCGCTTCTCGTTTCCCAATTGGCTTTAATGTCTGAGCGCTTTAGATGTAATGCTGATGCGATGTCTTCGTACTTAGGAGCCTTTTCTAATCCGGTGAATGTCATTTGGTCAAGAATAGGTGTCCCAAGTAGCTTAGAGAACTCTTCCAAGGTAGGAACTAACTGATAATTTGGGAATGTAAAGCAATGGTGTTTCGGATCGAAGAACTGGAATAAGACGTGCATCATATCTTCTTCAAAACCGGGAGATAACCAAGTCAAGTAGATAACCATGTTTTTTGATGAACTGAGCATGATCGGGAATTTCTGAAACCAATTCTTTGAGTTGAGAAGGTACACCCATGAAGTTGATTCGGATAGTCTTTCTAGAAGCCATAATCCCTATAAAACAGAGCAAAGATAAATCCCTAGGTCCTTGAAATAGTTAGAAATAATATGCAATGCGATGATGTCATGATGTCATGTTTAGCAAGCACAATAATATTTTTCAAGAAAAACTCGCCTGATCGTAGTCTCGCATGACAATTATTCTAAGATTCGCCTGAATAATTTATGCACTACATCCTAAATGGCCAGGATGGGTTATGTGTTCTATAGCCACTCAGCTTCGTAAGTTCTCTCGAAAGCAAAATGTCTTTGCAAATACCTGCTAAACACAAATACTCCCAAAACAACCTCCACTGAGAGAGGGATCTCAAATTAACTTAGTAAGTACTGAAACTTCCCACAAGTTAATAGGACTATACCCACACCTAGATCTTAAAATGTTTCTTAAATCCGGGTTAGGATTTCTTTCCATCAGATGAAATCGCGAAAACACACAATAAAGAGAAACAAACATATGCACATATGAATGCTTAACCCCTTTTTTTTCTTTTTGAAAACAAAAAAAGCTTGGTGCTCTTGTGCAGAGTCACAATTTTTGAAAATCAAAATTTAGCGTACTCCCCCAGCAGAGTCGCCATTTTTCTGTTCGCGTTAAAAAGTGACGCGCGAGGGAATCGAAGCTGAATTCGAATTCTCTGGCTCGAAACGATTTACTCTTTTGATTTGTTTATAAAGATGCCGCGAGCATCAAGCTTTATTATTTTCAACACAAGAAAAATGATTATGAAAAAGGGGAAAACTGCAATACCCTCAATTGATTTGATATGCATTACGACTAGCGCGAACTAGACGTAACGCATTGGGGAGATTCTAGGCAAGGGGGTTTGTTATATAAAGGGAATAGATGGAGCACCCTAAATATATATAGTTACCTATAGCTTTATATATGAATATGTTTGATATGTTTGTGTGTTTTAATTGCTATTTCTATGATTGGGAAAGTTTCTCCTTTGGATTTCAAGAAGGATAGATTATGTGGGATCTTAGGTTTTGTTATTATTGTGCTCGCAAAGATCATTGGGATCTTCTGCATACATATCCCTTAATGGGAATCAGAGCATTTGTAGCTCGGATCTAAAGGGATCTATGGTTTGTTTGGTTTGAGGAAGAAAGAAATTTGCTCGGCAAGGATGAGACCTTGTGCCTACGTATTCTCAAAGGGGTGTTGAGAAAGTCAGAGCAATCGTGGTTCCCACTTATGCTAGTGGAAGCAACGGGATGTTATTAAGAGACACAGACAAATGTCATCTTAATGAAAAATGTATCTAATCTATTTTATCATATACATTTTGAAAAGTTGGTTTATTGAAATCTTTCATCGTAAGTTATAGGTGTTTTGCTTGGGTGTACAAGCGTTACCACTTACGAGTTTAAGAAAGATGTTTTGAAAGATGATTGAATCTTTTAATTGTAAGCATTAGGTGTTTTGCTTGAGTGTACAAGCGTTACCACTTACGATTAAGAGATGTTTTTGTTTGAAAAGAGTTTGAAAAGTCTTTATTGTATGTGATGTGATAGATGAGATACTTCTTCAATAGAGATGATAAATGTCTAAATCTCGAGGAGAAATTGATTGGATTAGGGGATGCTTTTAAGAAGCCCATGGGTCCTTGTATTGTAAGCCCAAGAGCAGGCATTCCGAGGGTCATCGAGGGTCCTTGTACGAAGCTCAAGAGGAAGCTATAGGGTATGGCTGGCTGGCTTTGGCTTTAAAAGGGGTTTCACCGGGAAACCATCCTTTTAGGATTTCAAGAGCAATTTCACCGGGAAATCATACTCTCAGGGTTCTATCCTAGCGCGGGTGATTCTTTGTATTGGAAGCCCAAGAGAAGGATAAACTCAATGAGGAGTTCTTTTGAACGAAGCCCAAGAGGAGGCTGACTCAGCAGGGGAGTGTTGTCTTATATGAAGCCTAAGCGGAGGCTAAACTCAGATGAATGAGTTTTTTTATATGAAGCCTAAGAGGAGGCTGAACTCAGATGAAATGAGTTACCTTGTACAAAGCCCAAGAGGAGGCTAACTCTGTGGGGAACCTATTGGTTAGGCTAATTGTTATGTTATAACTAGACAGTTATATAAACAAGTGTATGAAGTTTATTCACAGGAGTTTATGAAGGAAATATAAAAAAGTGTATGATGTTTATTTACAAAAGTTTATGAAGGAAATATAAACAAGTGCATGATGTTTATTCACAAGAGTTTATGAAGGAAATATAAACAAGTGTGTAAAACGAGCGTAACTTGATTATTTACAAGTGTGAATGTGTACAAGGGAATGAATATGTACACGAACGAGTATTTATGTACAAGGAAATATGTATGTACATAGAAGGGTTGGAACTTACACCGTAAGGGAGGCCCATTGGTTTAAAAGCAGTTTCATCGGGAATAATGCTCCTTTTAATACCAATGGTATTCAGTGTATATACATGCGAAATGAAAACAAACGAACGAAGTTTGTCTATACTTGAGTATTTACAAAAGATGTCTGTATTATGTACAAGTAAAAATTAATATGTACATGAAGGAGTTTGATATGTACAAGGAAATATGTATGTACATATAAAAATTTGATATGTACAAGGAAATAGCTATGTACATAAAAGAATTGGGACTTACACCGTGAGGGAGGCCCATGATCCGTTAAGAAATTTGAGGAAAAAATGAGTCCGGTTTTATCTTCAAATTGGGTCGATCATGGAAAAAAGAGTGCAAGTTTGTTGAAAAGTTTTGAAAAGATCTTGAAAGTGTTTTTTGAAAAGTGAAATATACTTACAAGAAGTTTGGAAAAGTTTCGGGCTTCGAAAGTTTGAAAGAAACGTCTTTGAAAGTGCTTTGAAAAAGTACTCAAAACGTATCGTTTTCGGCTCGATAAAAATATAATCAAAAGAAAGTATTTTTGAATTTTTTTGACACTATCATAAAATAGACATGTTAAATGACATGTGTGCAAAAAATCACCTCAAAATGAGGAGTTTTGATTGGTTTTTGAAAGAGTCAAAGTTTGAAAAAAATATGAAGAGAAAACAAAAAAAGTTTGGCAAAAATGGTCCCAAGGCTACTCGAACCCGGGACCATTGGGCAAGGCAAGGCAAGGCAAGTGACTTAAAGGTGAGCTGGCAACCGCTGGGGCGGCAATACATCCGTTCACTTATGCCAATCCAATTAATTATATTATAAACTTTTATTTGAATTTCTGAAAAACGCGCGAACTCATCTTCTTCTTCCTTGATTCTTCAATCAGCCATAGATTCTTTGTTTCTCAATGAAATTGCTCGATGTAAACATCAAACTTGATCGAAATTGAACCAGGAACATTATGATGTTGGTTAATTTCATTTATTTTTAGTTAAACATGATTAATTTTCCAGAAAACACGAAGAACCCTAATTCCTAAAAATCAAATTGAAATCGTGTGTGATCATGGAATCAAGCAATTGGTTGAGGGTTAAGCTTCAGTGAAGGTGCAGAAACAAAACAGCCAAGAGTTTTTTGAACTGGAAGTTAGAAAATATGAAGTTCAAAGTTTAGGTTCTTACCTCTTGAAGCTGGACTTTGATTCTTCGAAGGAGCTGTTACAGAGTTGTTTTAATGATTGCTATAGCACCAGTGGACTTCAGGGAACGTGTGAGGATGCTCTGCTTGCTCTGAAATAGCCTGGATCATTCTGACCAAGTCCACTTGCATATACTTGATGTGAACTTCGAATTCGTGTTTGGAAGTGTTACAGATCAAGGATGATGGTTTGTATCACTCATATGAGATGTATAGATGATGTTTGAATGATAAAATCACAACTTGCTCGAGCCAAATATCAGTTTGAAGTTTAAGGCAGTTTTTTACAAGTTTGGAATTTTGAAAAGCAATTCTGGTTTTTAGCTGTTCTTGTGTTGATTTTAAGTTTCAAACCAGTTCTATTTGATGTTTATGACATGTTAGACACCAAGTTTCTCATAGTTCTTCACAAGTTTTGAAAAATGCAAGAATTCTCACTTTGAACTATGTAACTTGAATTTTAAGAAAGAAGAGAGAAAGGTTGTTCTTGCATAGCTTTGGTATAGTTTCAAATGGCAAACATGACCTCTATTTATAGGTCAAAAAATCAGATTAGCAAGTAAAGAAGATTGGCTTGGATTTGGACAACTTGCCTTAGAGGGCAAGAAAGTCTTTTTTGCCATAAATGCAAAAGGAACCTTCCTTTTAACCATGGTTAAAACTTAACTTGATCTTATCTCATCATAATTACTTTCCATCTGATTTTTATCAGCTCTATCTATCTTGGCTAGGTGGCAAAGCTTCTAGAAGGAGAGAAAATCAAAAATGACTTGTAATCTTTGAAGCATGAACTTGAAACTTTTGGAGCTCTATGTTTCAAAATCAAAAGCATATCTAGACACAATGGATTTGAAAGTTCTTGGACATTTTGGAAAGCTTGTTTCAAGGGCTACAACTTTCATGTTTTGAGTTTTTCCTAATTCCAAATGGAACTATGTGAAAAATTGCCATGAAAGTAGGAAAAAACATGAAATTTTAACACTTGAAAATTTTTCTAAGTGTTGAAAATTTTGACTTTTTGTTGACTTTTCAAAATTTCTTGATTTTTTATGATCATGATGGATTATTTGAAGTATTTTGATGATTGAAAAAGTTTTGTCTTGAAAAAGTTGACCAAAAGTCAAAGTTTGACTTTTCAGTGCAGATGAAATTTCATTAGATGATCCAGAAATTGACTGATGAAAATTGTGAACTTCTGTGATGTTTTAAATCAAGAAATTAGGTCAAGAGGTTGTATTGGAGATATGAAGATCATTCTCCAGGCAAAAAAGTCATTCATTGATCAGAAAATCAGTGATTGCTTATCCTCGATAAAAACCCTAATTGGTCGATCCTTGATAGATCCTGAGGAAAAGTTGGATATCTGAAGATCAATTGTGGATGATTGATTAAGATATATCAATTTAGGTGAGTGATAACTCAAACCCTAATTGATTTCCTCTTGAATCAGATGAAAAATTGATGAAACCCTAATTTTGACCTGTAGAAGCCACACCCGATTAATTCTGTTCTGAACTGTTAGTGATGCTATGATGCAAATATAAGGTGGTATATTAGGTCAAAAATTGGGGTATGACAGATGCCCCTATTTAAGTTTCTTTAACCTGAGATATGAAGATGAATATCTTCGTCTCGATAGGTGTGAAGAGACTTAAATATCAGAATACGCAAATTTTGGACCTAAGATACCAAAAAATGCGAGTGATGCAAAATGATTGCAAAAAGTTTGTAACACCCCATTTCTACCCAACGTTTATTATAAAATCAGAGTGCGGAAATTTTAAACTAAAAACATGGGATGCCACATTTCAACATTAACAACACAAACAGATAAGATACATAACACTTTTTAATTCGGAGGATCTCATAACAACTTTCAATAACTTTCAAACAAAATACTCTTTATTACTACGCAGCGGAATTCATAGTTATACAACTGAATATATCATACTAATAGCAACTTTAAACATCCTGTTCGACTTCAACATACTTAACAACTTTTTATTTCACAACATCACTTAGGATTTCAACAAATTATACTAATAACAACAAGACTCAACAATATAAACAACATAGACTAACGTCCCCCCAAGTGTTACGTATCAGAGCAAAGACACCGACTTGAACCGACATTAACTAATTCCTCCATTCTTGGATACCTGCACGTTACCAATATAAAGGTAACGGCCAACAAAATAGAAAGGGTGAGATATCGAATAATATAAGCGAAAGTACGATAATTCATATGCTTAAGTAAAGAAACATACAATAATTACTACTTTAATCGATAACACATAATATCTACCAAACAACATTCTAGTCAACAACATATAATATCCACCAAACAACATAGAATCAACAACATATAATATCCACCAAACAACATAGAATCAACAACATATAATATCCACCAAACAACATAGAATCAACAACAATTTAAATGCGACTCGACAAATGCAAATGCATGTGGATCCATTTGGAGCAAAACTCCCAACGTAAAAATATGCCAGGTTATCGAGGCATTCAACAAGGCATAAGCCTTCAACTTACAACGTGGTGCCAATCCAGGCCAACTTACAACGTGGTGCCAATCCAGGCCAACTTAATAATGCACATGCTATGTATGATACGCCGACCACAGCATCAACAACAACTTAAAACAACAACAACTTAATCATGCATTAACTGCATCAACTTAGTCAACACGATCAACTTCGACCTCAACAACTATCAACAACGTCAACAACAATGCAACTTATAATTAACATAATCAACTTCAACTTCAACAATGATTAACAACTTCAACAACAATTAGTAATATCAACCACAATATAATTTATAATTAACACGATCAAATTCAACCTCAATAACAATTAACAATTTTAACAATAATTAGCAATATTAACAACAGTACAATTTATAATTAACACGATCAATTAAACTTCAACAACAATTAACGTCTTCAACAATAATTAACAACTTCAACGAGATGCAACGGTAAATTTATTCAACAACTTTATCTTCAACTTTTGCCACATAATTATACGGTTCTTAGACCATCCAATTCGGACATAAACGACATCATTCCGACAGTGTCGGCAATTCAGCAACTAACACGAGTTAAGGCGAAATAACCTTTTTTAATTAACTACCCGTATACGAACTATCCCATAAAATTTCGTTCGATTCGACAAACTAATTTCTCCGCTTAATTCCAGCGGTATAATTTTACGCACTATTTTCGTTTTGAAATTATACTAATTAGTTCTAGTTATCCTACTAATTAATTACGGCATGTTAATATTAATTCGCATTTAGGGATCATTCCCTAATTAATCCTCGCCCATTATCACTTGTTAATATTAATTACGGTTCTAGTATAATTTTATACTCTGCTAGTTTAATCGGGTATAATTTTACATCGCTAATTTACTTCTAGTATAATTTTCTCTGAATCCTCTCATCCAAAGGAAATATTTCCTCCTATTAAAACTATAAGTTATTATATTTTACTCTCTTAATTTCATGTGACACTGAAGCTAGTGACAACAAGACATCATGATTACGGACCCCACCCCATCTGCAGAATTCCATTCCCAAAACAAAGGAGACGGACGCCTCCTCCTATGGACAGTCGCCTCACCTGCAAGCCCACAGGCGGACGCCTCTTCCTTACACCAGCAGGAGTCGTCTCCCACAGTGCGCATAAATCCAAAATTCGCTTCTCTTTTCCACGCCACGCGTAATGTTTCGTTCGAGACAACACAACATTACCAACCACACAACTACCTCATAATTCAATACAAAATATTATAATTCAATTCAACATATAAAACTATCAAGAATTAAGATTAGCGGTAATATAGCCCTAAATTATACATACGAACCATCCTACAATCGATTATAAAACCGAATCCCACCCACGTGGATTGGCGAAACTTCGAAAATTTGATCGGAATAGCGGAACTCTCGGACGACAACGATCCTCACTAGCACCTTGTTTCCAACTATCTTCCTTTTCTCTCTTCTGTTTGCTACGGCTATGGTTTGGCTAGGTCTTCTCTTTGTTTTGCAAGCAATATTTTTCTCCTTATTTCACTAGGTTAATTCAATATATAGTAGCTTCTAATAAAATTGTTTTATTAAATAATTCTCCCCAAAAATACTAATTCTCTCTTATAATTAATATACTACATTTAATTTATTAATTCCAAATAATAGAATAATTCTAGTATTATTTTTATTCTAACTATTAGCCTTATATTTCTCCTTTTATATCTCTTATTTATTTAAACATAATTCCTTCTCTTATAATTAAATCCAACCAATAATATTATTATAATAATAATAAAATAGTAATAATAATAATATTTCTATTATTTCTACTTGCCTTAATTTTCACATCTCTTTTCTATATTTCTAACACCAATAAATAACTCTATTAATTCCACACTTATTTCTAATATTATTTTCAATAATATTCTACCACCGAATTAATTCATCACTAATTATTCTAGTTAATTAATATCTACTCATAATAATAATTCTCCGACTAAACTGATTATTTCACTTAAATAAACTAGTCCAATAAATAAATACTATTATTCTTAATATTAATCCTCCAATTACACCAACCAAATAATCCGGCTTAAACTTAATAATCCAAATATGTCTCTTAAATAATGCCAATAAATCCAATTACTCCGATTAATTCTCAAACTTCGTCTAATTCCAATAATTAAGTATTTTAATAATTTAATTAACTAATTAATTAAATTCGGGGCGTTACAAAGTTCACCCAGGGGATATCAAAGATTGATATGATGGGGAAAGATTGTGAAGATGACTCAATTTGTCTAAGAAAAGAGAATCTTGTTGGTTGGGAAACAAACAATTTGTTTCATTGGGAAAATAGATTCACAATGTATGTGAATATCTGTTTCGCTTTGGGAAACGAGGAGATTACCTTCTGTCAGCCTTGTGACAATGTTTAAGGTAAGAGGAGATGATATTACCAATTATCAGCCTTGTGATAGTTTATGGTAATGAGTTATGAAGATATTACCAATTATCAGCGAAGTGATAACTATAACAAGGTAATTCTTGAGACATGTTACTGAGTATTCAGCCTTGTGAATAACAGTCAATGATGGAAACAGATCTCAAACGAGTTTCTATTTTCACAGTTACAATCTTGCCGGGGATCTCTCTCTTTTGAGGAAATGCGGGCATTTTGATTGATAAGACACAGACTTCTTTAGACAGAAAGACAACTGTGGGGATTTCTTGAACTGTCATGATTTGAACTTGCTGAGAAGAACAATTGTTTTATGACAAGTTTCAAGATGAAAAGGAAATAAGCAGCTCGTATGATGAGGCTATTGCTTATTGTTTGCAGGTAGATTTTTCTATGAAATCTAAACCTGAGTTGGTCAGAGACGAGGTTCTATCCAGGAATGAACTGGAAATAAACGGTCAATCAAGACTTTGTTCCCAATGACGAGTGATCTCAGCTGGGAAATAGGAGAGAAAAATGTATTTTCTGTTTGGGGATAATCTACTGGAGAGATGACATACCCGCACTTTGTTTTTGGGAATAAATGCAACCTAAACAAGTGATATAGAAGCAAACATTGAGAAATGCAGAAATGCATTAATGATGCTATTATGTATGAATGATGAATGTTATAAATTTCATATGCATGCTGACGATACTTGACAAGACAACAAACGGGTATTTGGGAAAAGGACTACGTCACGGTCAAACAAATACTCGGCAAAATCTGCGCAAATGGTGTAGGCGTCACGATGATGAATCGAGTTGCATGCTTTAAACTTTACGAAAAGGCATTTCATTGGCAACTTTGTTGGGAATTCTTTTCGGATAAGAATGTCGTCCTTTGATGATCTCTGCGAGGAGAAGAAAACTTACATGTGCATTGTTCTATCTTTCGAGGTCGAAACACTTTATGGAGAAAGCTGAAGTTCTTTCCGTGTTCATAGTCAAAGGAAAATTTAGCTTTTGTTTCAAAATTTTGAAGTAAAATTCATTTAAAACTTTTTCAAAAGTGATTTTCACAATAAAAGCGTTATTTTGCAAAAGAATAAAGCAAAATTGCAAACAAATGGGCACAAGGCTCAAATTTTATTGATAGAATGGTAATCGATAAAGGCGTGATTCCATGAGCTATTTACAAGAGTTAGAAATGATAATTTATTGGGAAAAGGCTACATTGAAAGCAATAACGCTATTATCCTAACAACTTTGAATTCCAATGTGTTTGTTGCTTCAAAGATTTGATTGAAGATCCGTTGATGGAAGATTCTTGATTAATGAATGACTGATCTGATTATTTTGTCATTTGATCCTTAATTTTTTTGCATAGATTGCCTTTTCAGGTTTTCAATCTATCAGGATATTTTCTATTTATTGTCTCTTATTTTTGCACGGCCGCTTTTCGGTTTTACCACCGAGGCTCATTTTGCCTAAGCCGCCCTTTTTGGGTTTTCGACTTACCGAGCTGTTCTTTTATTTTTATTTTATTTTTTTAGACAAAGTATTTCTTGATTGCATCAGCATTCACAAGATGCGGGAGTTCATCACCGTCCATGGTTGTGAGAGTCATGCACCGAAAAGCTTCTTTTGACGATGTATGGGCCTTCGTAATTAGGAGTCCATTTCCCCTAGAATCGGTTGAAAAGCAGAATCTTTTTAACGTCGCCCTCTCGAATTCACGAGTCGAACCTTTTTGTCGAAGGCTTTCTTCATCCTTCTTTGATATAGTGTCCATGACACGAGGCGGTCGACGCTTTTCTTGATTAAGTTCAGTGGTCGTATATGCTTTGACACCACTCGGCCTCGATAACTTAGTTTCCATGAGAACTCTCATTGGCGGAATCTCAACCTCTACGGGAACCTTGCTTCCATGCCGTATACTAGAGAAAGGGAGTTGCCTGTTGAAACGTCTTGAAGTACGATACCCGTGCGAGCAAATGGCGACATTCGTGCCAATCTTTGTAAGTGATGACCATTTTCTGGACGATCTTTTTGATGTTCTTGTTGGCAGCTTCAACGGCGCCGTTCATCTTTGGCCGGTAAGGAGATGAGTTGTGATGCTCGATCTTGAATTCCTCACACAGTTCTTTCATCATTTTGTTGTTCAAGTTCGATCCATTATCCGTAATGATCTTACTTGGAACTCCATATCGGCAAATGAGGTTGTTCTTGATGAACCTCACAACCACTTGTCTTGTGATGTTGGCGTAGGATGCTGCTTCGACCCATTTGGTGAAGTAACCAATAGCCACTAATATGAAGCGATGTCCGTTGGACGCTTTTGGTTCGATCATCCCAATCATGTTGATGCCCCACATGGAGAAAGGCCACGGAGAAGAGAGAACATTGAGTAGAGTTGGCGGCACGTGGATCTTATCCGCATAGATCTGGCACCTATGACATCTTTTGACGTGTTTACAGCAATCGGATTCCATTGTTATCCAATAGTATCCTGCTCTCAAGATTATTCTGGACATTGCATGCCCATTTGAATGGGTTCCAAAGGACCCTTCATGCACTTTGTGAATTATCGTGTCTGCTTCATGTCTGTCAACGCATCTGAGCAATACCATGTCGAAGTTTCTTTTGTATAGCACATTTTCATTCAGGAAGAAATTTCTAGAAAGTCTCCTTAGAGTTTTCCTATCTTTGTACGATGCCCCGAGTGGGTACTCCTGAGTTTGAAGAAAACGTTTAATGTCGTGGAACCACGGTTTATCATCGAAGATTGCTTGAGTCGCAAATACATATGCAGGTCTTTCAAGGCGTCTGATATGGATTTTAGGTATATCGTTCCAATGGTTAACTTTGAACATGGAAGATAGAGTAGCCAAGGCGTCCGCCATTCGATTCTGATCTCGAGGGATATGATGCAGTTCAACTTTGTTGAAGAAAGTCAACAAACGTCTTGCATAATCTCTGTAGGGAATCAAACCAAGATGATGAGTTTCATACTTGTCTTTGATTTGATTGATCACAAGGGCTGAATCTCCATATATGTCAAGGATCTTGATCCTCAAGTCGATGGCTTCTTCGATACCCATGATACAAGCTTCATATTCTGCGATGTTATTGGTGCAATCAAATAGCAATCGGCGGAAAGCGGGATATGAGAACCCTCGGGAGTAATGATGACGCCCAATTCCATTGCCAAAGCGTTAGCTCCATCAAAATTAAGCCCCATCGGGATTACGGATCGGGACCTTCTTGGGCGGTTCGTCACAATCTTTCATCTTTAAGTACATAACATCCTCGTCGGGAAGTCGAACTTGAGAGATTGGTATTCGTTGATCGGTTGATAAGCCAAATGATCGGTGAGAATGCTTCCTTTGACCGCTTTTGAGCACGTCTTGGATGTCATACTCGGATATGACATCGCCATCGAGCAATTCTTCTGTTGGCGGGCTTTTCAAAGCGTGCTTGATTGGATCCATTTTGGAGATTAACCAAGTCGTGTGATTGATCATGTATTGGCGGAGGCGTTTTGAAGCCCATACCAAAGCACGACATGTTTTCTCGAGCATGGAGTAACGAGTTTCACGATCATGAACTTTTTACTCAAGTAGTAGATGGCATGCTCTTTCTTACCGGTTTCATCTTGATGTCCAACACGCACCCATGGAATCTTCTAGCACGATGGTACATGATTAATGGTCTTCCTTGATTGGAGGAATCAATATTGGTGGTTACGACGGTATTCCTTGATCTTGTCAAGCGCTTTTGACAATCTTACATCCACACAACCTCTTGATTTTTGCGGAGAAGTTTGAATATCGGCCCACAAGTAGCAGTCATTTGAGAGATAAATCTGGAGATGTAATTCAACCATCCAAGAAATCCTCTTACTTGCTTTTCTGTACGTGGCGTAAGCATTTCTTGAATAGCCTTGACTTTGTCAGGGTCAACTTCAATACCTCTTTGACTGATAATGAAACCTAGGAGTTTTCGGATCTTACCCAAAGGTACATTTGTTAGGATTGATGATGAAATTTCCTTAGTCGCTGAAACAACTTCAAGAGATATTCTATATGCTCTTCTTCAGTGTCAGACTTTGCTATCATGTCGTCCACATAAACTTCAATCTCTTTGTGCATCATGTCATGAAAGAGAGTAGTCATCGCCCTTTGGTAAGTTGCGCCTGCATTCTTTAATCCAAACGACATTACTTTGTAGCAAAATGTGCCCCATGGCGTGATGAAGGATGTCTTCTCCATGTCTTCGGGAGCCATTCTGATCTGATTATAGCCAGAGAAACCGTCCATGAAGGAAAAGACATTGAACTTTGCAGTACTATCCACTAGCATGTCGATATGCGGTAGTGAGAAATCATCTTTTGGACTAGCTTTGTTCAAGTCCCGGTAGTCAACACACATTCTGACCTTTCCGTCTTTCTTGGAGACAGGCACTATGTTGGCTAGCCATTGAGGATATTCAGAGGTGACGAGGAAACCTGCGTCGAGCTGCTTTTGAACTTCCTTTTTGATTTTGTCGGCCATATCAGGGTGAACTCTTCTCAATCTTTGTTTAACTGGTGGACACTCCGGTTTTAATGGCAAGTGATGCTCCACGATGCTGGTATCTAAACCCGACATGTCCTGGTAAGACCAAGCAAATACATCAACGTATTCTTTGAGAAGATCTATCAGTTTGCCCTTGACGTTGCTGTCGAGTAGAGCTCCGATGTTTACTTCCTTTTTGTCTTCCTCAGAACCTAAGTTGATTGCTTCCAAAGGCTCTTTGTGCGGCTGAATGATTCTTTCCCCGTGCTTAAGTAGTCGAGAAATCTCATCTGGGATCTCTTCTTCAACTTCTTCCTCGGCGACTTCACTGGGGATTTCAAAGTTGGGAGAGAGCATAGAGTTATTGCGTTCAATGGATTTGTCCATCTGTATATTTGATTTATGTTTGATTAATTAACTCTTCTTCTTTTTTTTTTTAGAAAAAAGTTAATGTGAAAACGTATGCAGATTATTATTATTATTATTATTATTATTATTATTATTATTTTTGAAGATTTTTATTGTGTTTTTTAGGATTATCATTTCCAAGAAAGGGTAAAAACAAAAAACAAACACAAAGTGTGGAATCAAAACAACGCGTTTTATTTATGATTCACAATATGAAACAGGACCCTAAAATACAAACTCATTTGTCTTGGGCAAGACAAAGAGAAAATTATTTAAAAGCTAAACCCTATAAAACATCTCTTCGCTTTGGGCGAGGCGAGGCGAGAGTTCAAAACAAAAGCAAAATAAACTACTTAGAACTATGAACATTAGTCAGAACTTCAACAGGCTTCCAATAGTAGCGAACTCCTTGGACGTCAAGATACTCTGGTAGTTTTCCACTTGGCTTATTTCGTGAATAGACTTTGGTTGTTGGTCGAACAGGCCTTGAAGACTCTGGATGTTTGACCTTGCTTTTTGTGCTGCTGAAACCATCTTCTTCGGCTTGATGGACAGATCGAGGAGCATGGAACACAACATATGCACTTTCCATTGGCATCCGTGTTGAATTCTGGGGATGTTCTTTCCAATCTTCTGAGTGGAGAGATTCATTGTCGGCAATACTTTCCAATTCGTTTCCAGAATCGTATCCCTGATCTTCAGTAATCACGTTGATGTAGTGATAGTTAAGATCTGTTTTGACAAACTCCACAGGCGCGTTAAAGCAGTGATCTTCATTCGGAACCTCAATTGGTTGATGAGATCGAGAAGATGTGTACAACTCTTCTGGTTGACTAGGATACTCAAAAGGATCATCCCATCCAGTTGGTTGGATGTCTTCAATTCTGATTTTTGAGCTTTCCGGTGCAGTATATTTCACCATGTAGTCAAAGTTTCCACTTGGTTCTCCCAAGGTATCCCAAGGGATCTATGGTTTTTTTGGTTTGAGGAAGAAAGAAATTTGCTCGGCAAGGATGAGACCTTGTGCCTACGTATTCTCAAAGGGGTGTTGAGAAAGTCAGAGCAATCGTGGTTCCCACTTATGCTAGTGGAAGCAACGGGATGTTATTAAGAGACACAGACAAATGTCATCTTAATGAAAAATGTATCTAATCTATTTTATCATATACATTTTGAAAAGTTGGTTTATTGAAATCTTTCATCGTAAGTTATAGGTGTTTTGCTTGGGTGTACAAGCGTTACCACTTACGAGTTTAAGAAAGATGTTTTGAAAGATGATTGAATCTTTTAATTGTAAGCATTAGGTGTTTTGCTTGAGTGTACAAGCGTTACCACTTACGATTAAGAGATGTTTTTGTTTGAAAAGAGTTTGAAAAGTCTTTATTGTATGTGATGTGATAGATGAGATACTTCTTCAATAGAGATGATAAATGTCTAAATCTCGAGGAGAAATTGATTGGATTAGGGGATGCTTTTAAGAAGCCCATGGGTCCTTGTATTGTAAGCCCAAGAGCAGGCATTCCGAGGGTCATCGAGGGTCCTTGTACGAAGCTCAAGAGGAAGCTATAGGGTATGGCTGGCTGGCTTTGGCTTTAAAAGGGGTTTCACCGGGAAACCATCCTTTTAGGATTTCAAGAGCAATTTCACCGGGAAATCATACTCTCAGGGTTCTATCCTAGCGCGGGTGATTCTTTGTATTGGAAGCCCAAGAGAAGGATAAACTCAATGAGGAGTTCTTTTGAACGAAGCCCAAGAGGAGGCTGACTCAGCAGGGGAGTGTTGTCTTATATGAAGCCTAAGCGGAGGCTAAACTCAGATGAATGAGTTTTTTTATATGAAGCCTAAGAGGAGGCTGAACTCAGATGAAATGAGTTACCTTGTACAAAGCCCAAGAGGAGGCTAACTCTGTGGGGAACCTATTGGTTAGGCTAATTGTTATGTTATAACTAGACAGTTATATAAACAAGTGTATGAAGTTTATTCACAGGAGTTTATGAAGGAAATATAAACAAGTGTATGATGTTTATTTACAAAAGTTTATGAAGGAAATATAAACAAGTGCATGATGTTTATTCACAAGAGTTTATGAAGGAAATATAAACAAGTGTGTAAAACGAGCGTAACTTGATTATTTACAAGTGTGAATGTGTACAAGGGAATGAATATGTACACGAACGAGTATTTATGTACAAGGAAATATGTATGTACATAGAAGGGTTGGAACTTACACCGTAAGGGAGGCCCATTGGTTTAAAAGCAGTTTCATCGGGAATAATGCTCCTTTTAATACCAATGGTATTCAGTGTATATACATGCGAAATGAAAACAAACGAACGAAGTTTGTCTATACTTGAGTATTTACAAAAGACGTTTGTATTATGTACAAGTAAAAATTAATATGTACATGAAAGAGTTTGATATGTACAAGGAAATATGTATGTACATAAAAAAAATTTATATGTACAAGGAAATAACTATGTACATAAAAGAATTGAGACTTACACCGTGAGGGAGGCCCATGATCGGTTAAGAAATTCGAGGAAAAAACGAGTCCGGTTTTATCTTCAAATCGGGTCGATCATGGAAAAAAGAGTGCAAGTTTGTTGAAAAGTTTTGAAAAGATCTTGAAAGTGTTTTTGAAAAGTGAAATATACTTACAAGAAGTTTGGAAAAGTTTCGGGCTTCGAAAGTTTGAAAGAAACGTCTTTGAAAGTGCTTTGAAAAAGTACTCAAAACGTATCGTTTTCGGCTCGATAAAAATATAATCAAAAGAAAGTATTTTTGAATTTTTTTGACACTATCATAAAATAGACATGTTAAATGACATGTGTGCAAAAAATCACCTCAAAATGAGGAGTTTTGATTGGTTTTTGAAAGAGTCAAAGTTTGAAAAAAATATGAAGAGAAAACAAAAAAAGTTTGGCAAAAATGGTCCCAAGGCTACTCGAACCCGGGACCATTGGGCAAGGCAAGGCAAGGCAAGTGACTTAAAGGTGAGCTGGCAACCGCTGGGGCGGCAATACATCCGTTCACTTATGCCAATCCAATTAATTATATTATAAACTTTTATTTGAATTTCTGAAAAACGCGCGAACTCATCTTCTTCTTCCTCGATTCTTCAATCAGCCATGGATTCTTTGTTTCTCAATGAAATTGCTCGATGTAAACATCAAACTTGATCGAAATTGAACCAGGAACATGATGATGTGGGTTAATTTCATTTATTTTTAGTTAAACATGATTAATTTTCCAGAAAACACGAAGAACCCTAATTCCTAAAAATCAAATTGAAATCGTGTGTGATCATGGAATCAAGCAATTGGTTGAGGGTTAAGCTTCAGTGAAGGTGCAGAAACAAAACGGCCAAGAGTTTTTTGAACTGGAAGTTAGAAAATATGAAGTTCAAAGTTTAGGTTCTTACCTCTTGAAGCTGGACTTTGATTCTTCGAAGGAGCTGTTACAGAGTTGTTTTAATGATTGCTATAGCACCAGTGGACTTCAGGGAACGTGTGAGGATGCTCTGCTTGCTCTGAAATAGCCTGGATCATTCTGACCAAGCCACTTGCATATACTTGATGTGAACTTCGAATTCGTGTTTGGAAGTGTTACAGATCAAGGATGATGGTTTGTATCACTCATATGAGATGTATATATGATGTTTGAATGATAAAATCACAACTTGCTCGAGCCAAATATCAGTTTGAAGTTTAAGGCAGTTTTTTACAAGTTTGGAATTTTGAAAAGCAATTCTGGTTTTTAGCTGTTCTTGTGTTGATTTTAAGTTTCAAACCAGTTCTATTTGATGTTTATGACATGTTAGACACCAAGTTTCTCATAGTTCTTCACAAGTTTTGAAAAATGCAAGAATTCTCACTTTGAACTATGTAACTTGAATTTTAAGAAAGAAGAGAGAAAGGTTGTTCTTGCATAGCTTTGGTGTAGTTTCAAATGGCAAACATGACCTCTATTTATAGGTCAAAAAATCAGATTAGCAAGTAAAGAAGATTGGCTTGGATTTGGACAACTTGCCTTAGAGGGCAAGAAAGTCTTTTTTGCCATAAATGCAAAAGGAACCTTCCTTTTAACCATGGTTAAAACTTAACTTGATCTTATCTCATCATAATTACTTTCCATCTGATTTTTATCAGCTCTATCTATCTTGGCTAGGTGGCAAAGCTTCTAGAAGGAGAGAAAATCAAAAATGACTTGTAATCTTTGAAGCATGAACTTGAAACTTTTGGAGCTCTATGTTTCAAAATCAAAAGCATATCTAGACACAATGGATTTGAAAGTTCTTGGACATTTTGGAAATCTTGTTTCAAGGGCTACAACTTTCATGTTTTGAGTTTTTCCTAATTCCAAATGGAACTATGTGAAAAATTGCCATGAAAGTAGGAAAAAACATGAAATTTTAACACTTGAAAATTTTTCTAAGTGTTGAAAATTTTGACTTTTTGTTGACTTTTAAAAATTTCTTGATTTTTTATGATCATGATGGATTATTTGAAGTATTTTTATGATTGAAAAAGTTTTGTCTTGAAAAAGTTGACCAAAAGTCAAAGTTTGAGTTTTCAGTGCAGATGAAATTTCATCAGATGATCCAGAAATTGACTGATGAAAATTGTGAACTTCTGTGATGTTTTGAATCAAGAAATTAGGTCAAGAGGTTGTATTGGAGATATAAAGATCATTCTCCAGGCAAAAAAGTGATTCATTGATCAGAAAATCAGTGATTGCTTATCCTCGATAAAAACCCTAATTGGTCGATCCTCGATAGATCCTGAGGAAAAGTTGGATATCTGAAGATCAATTGTGGATGATTGATTAAGATATATCAATTTAGGTGAGTGAGAACTCAAACCCTAATTGATTGCCTCTTGAATCAGATGAAAAATTGATGAAACCCTAATTTTGACTTGTAGAAACCACACCCGATTAATTCTGTTCTGAACTGTTAGTGATGCTATGATGCAAATGTAAGATGGTATATTAGGTCAAAAATTGTGGTATGACAGTTGGATGTAAAGGGACATTCGAAGGGACATCGGATGATCATAGAAGGAAACTTGTAGGAAGTATCCTAGCACATTCGAAGGGGCGATCATCAATTTTCGTAGGCAACAATCGAGGGACGACATCGTGGGTCTATGATCTTTGTATCGAAGGGACTATGATGATATGTTCGTAGGCAACGGTGCTAGGATACCTCTACGTTCGAGGGACTTGACCATTTATTCGAAAGGCAACGAGAGAGAATTACCCTAAGGGGTGCATGTGTGAAAAGAGTGTGTTAAATTCAGATATGTTATCTTGCGATTAGAAGTGGTCTATGTCTGTTTTTATCTTGCCATACACGCCTAATTACTAGCAGTTTATAGGGTGCAGAAAGTAAATTGCGGAAAGTAAATGTCCTACGCTATTACATGGCTTTGGGGCAGTTACATAATAGGAGTGCAGAAAGTAAAAGCAGAAAATGTAAATCTACGCTATTACATGATAGAAACTTTGCGACCTATACATCCTATCTAGAATTGTAAATGCGGGATAATAAATAGATAATCAAAATAAGAAGAAAATGTTAGCATAATGTTTTGGAAATTAGTAGAAAAAGGTTTTTTAGGTTAGTAATGATAATTAGATGATAGAGTAATTTTTTGGGAATTTTCTGAATTGGTTTTGATGAAGAAAAATATTTAAAAGTCAATTTAATGGTTAATTAACAATTAATTAAAATATGCATGCAAAAATATTAATTTTAATGTCAAAAATTAAATAAACATTTTTCTGAGTAAAATGCAAAAAGAAAATATTTTTTGTGATTTTTAAATGCATGAGAAAATTATTTGAAGAGAAAATAAATTAAAATAGAAAATAAGAAAATAAGAGAAAAACATGTTAGTTTGCAAAGTTATAAAAAAAGAATTGCAATGCCAAGGATCGAACTCCTGACCATGCCTTCAACACGCGCGTTGCTTGCCACTGAGCCATCATGCATTTCATGTTAGTAATATGAAACAAAACGTTTTTAAAGGAAATTACATTCTGATTGCCAGGTCATGCGCCAAACTCCATCGTCTTCCTTATTTGAAATTCTGAATACAGGCTTTTACCTACGATTTTTTATCCGTAGCAAAACCATATAGTGACGGCTTCGTCCGTCACTACAACACCTGCAGATTTCAAATATTCATAATATGCAATATAAATTTATGTAAAGGACATGATTCGATTGGAATCGACCCCCTGAACACGATGGTACCCTTAGTTTTGTCCAATTTTGCCTAAATCACTTGATCCCAATTCGAAACTCAGAAAACCTAACAATGGCATGTTACGATTCTGGCGTCTAAAATCAAATTAATCTATACAGAAACATTCCAAACATCAAAACGAACAAGAATATGCAATCAAAATGTATTTATAATACACGAATCATAGAAATCAAATTTGAGAAAAGGATGTGCAAACCGTGAGTGCAATTTTGTGATTCTTGATGTTTTTGTGATCTGTAAGGGTCTGGAACGGATCAGTGAACCTCCAGGAATCGATTGGCAAGCTTGGAATTGTCTGAATTGAAGCAAAAATAAGGCTGCCAATTGTTTGAATGTCACAGATTTTTTGAGCTTTGTTAGGGTTCTCAGAGGCAGAATTTTCGTCCTTTGTTCATGTAGTAACATCATGTATATATAGTGGATGGATTTAGGTCAAGAATTATGAGGAAATAATGTACCAATCAATGAGAAAATATTTGATTTGGTATAAAACCAAATATTGCCTTTTTGATCAAATTTCAATCAATTCTCTTGCCAATCAATGCCAATTTCGAATTTTCCAGCTTGTGTGGATTGTTTGGACCTCAAGAATGAGAGAAAAATCCAAACCCTAGTTTGGGTTGATTGCTTAGGAGAGGGTTTGTTTGGTCAACCCTTATGAAATCCTTGAGTATGGATATGTGAAATGCGTTGAGAAGTGGGAGGGCAAATTTTGGGGTATGACACAAGGATAATTACTACAGGCTCTAGGAATTGAGATAACGACGATAGTCACCAAAACGTTCCCCTGCAGAGTACAATCCCCACAGAGGTATCGCTCACTGCAAACCTTCTCCGGCGGAGTACAAATTTCCTTCCACTAGTTCCGACATTCCAAGTTTCATCACGTTAATCCCTAAGCAGTGGTTCCAACAAGATTAACCTTGTTACGTCAGTCTCCAAGCAGTAACGGTTCATCTCCAGCAGAGATATTTATCCCCAGCAGAATATCTCTCGACGATTATCATTCCCCCGACAGCAACAATAACCAGACTCGAGACCTGGTCAGATAGTGCATCAGAGAAAACCTACATCTCTTATTCCCCAGCTGGAGGCTTCGACAAGCCCCATATTCTTTAAGCTCGGTCTCCCAGCAACGATCAAATACTCCCCAGCGAGATCGATGCACAAGATCCCCAGCGGAGTGTCTCCCAGTTTCTATTATCCTCAACAGGGTCTATGCACAAGATCCCCAGTGGAGTATCTCTCGGTTTCTATTATTCCCAGCAGCATTGATATCTAGGCTCGAAACTTGGTCAAATAGTGCATCGGAGGAATCAAAGACATTTTCCTTCTCCTCCAAAGTTGGGTTTTCATCAATTTCATCCCTAAGCAGAAGTTCGAAATCTCCAGCAGGACATTTGCATCTTCTTTAAGATGGATATGTTTTGAAATACCACAACATCTATCATTCATACATCATTCATAAAAATCATAACATGTGCATATATCATTCATACACATTGTCATGCATCATAATCTGCATGAAACTAACTATATCCTGTCAAAGTTTCTTTTGTTTTTCCCCAACACAGGTAAAAATCACTTCTAAACGAAAGGTCAAAGATTAATACCCGAAACAAGACGGGAAACCTATCTGAACGATCGTGACAGTAGGTCCAGGATTAATACCCGAAGCAAGACGGGGAAACCCTATCCGAAAGACCGTAAGAATCATTTCCAAATGGAAGGTCCAGGATTAATACCCAAAACAAGATGGGAAACCCTATCCGAACGACCACCCAAGTTGTCCTCCGACAACAAGCATTGGATCGACACTCGAAACACGACAGGGAAGCTATCCACATTCTGCCAACTATTATCCCCCAAAGTAACTAGGACGAAGGTTTATTCTGACTCTCTCTTATTATCAACAGCAACTACAGAGTCTAGCGTATGACTTAGTTGCCTTGGATGGCATCTTAAGCCCATCTCCGACTATTTGTCGACATCTCTCCACTTTCAGAATGCTGCCTATTTGGTTAAAAAACAATACAAACCAATAACTTCATTCAAAGACGAGCGCAAAGTCTAACGTACGACTCTCTCCAGATGGCATCTTAATCCCATCTCCGTGCTCCCTTCTACCTTTAAGAATATCTGAAGAGCCTAGCGTACGGCTCGTTCCCCAGCATCAGTCTCTCCAGATGGCATCTTAAGCCCATCTCCAACGATTCTCCTATTCAGGCGAAGTTCTTGAGTCTAACGTATGACTCATTCCCCAGTGAATTCTCCAACTTCTCTAAATGGCATCTGTAAACCCATTCCCATGCATCATCAGTCAACATCGAGTGCAAATTTTCAGGTGTACTCGAGTGTTCAATCATCTTTTACCTCCAGGTCACGAAAGGCAAGCATGCCAATCCAACCCTTCTAGTACAAGAAGATTGAACAGGGGCAGCTGTCATACCCCAAAAATTTCCCTCTTACTTCTCAAGACATCACTTATATCCATACTCAAGGATTTCACAAGGGTTTACCAGACAAACCCTCTCCTAAGCAATCAACCCAAACTAGGGTTTGGCTATACTCAAATCCAGGTGAGCCTCTAACACTTCCAGTGGTCATCATGCCTCACCATATGCTTCAAAGAATCTCCATGTCAAGTTTCAGGCCTTACAAGTCAAGTTTCCATAGACAATTGCTCAGTTGGTTGAAAATCAATTGTATTGGACAAAAGTCAACTATGGTCAACAGTCAAACTTCATGATTTTTGGTCAACATCAATATTTTGAAGTAATATTCACCATTTGATCAAGGGTTGATCATGATTCATCAAGAAAACTCAAGATTTGATCAAAAGTCAAACTTTCCAAATTAGGGTTTTTGGAAGGAAAAGTCAACAGAACTTTGACCAGGCATAACTTTCTCATACTTTATCAGAAATTTTCCCACCAAAGCTCATTTTGAAGAGAATTCAATTCTACACAACTTCATGCCTCACAAGCTTGGTCAGAAAATGCTTCATTTGGAAGATATGGATCAAAACATTATAGTTCCTTTTCAAAGTCAACAAAAAGTCAACTTTTTGTAAAGAAGTGTTATTGAGCATGGAAACTTCAATTGAGATGAAACCAAAGAGGTTGTTTAGAGGACATCTAGATCTTTCTAAAAAGTTCAAGAACACCCAAAAATGGTAAAATTTGAGCAAGACACACCTTGCACAAGTTGAGCATTTTTGAATAGGTGCACAAAGAGGAATATGTGACAAATGCAATTTTTTTCCAAATGGGCTTGTAATTTTATGATCCAAACTTGATCATAATATCATCCATGACCTCTTTACACGTTGCCACGACCTTTTCCTATTTTCTTGATTTATTTTTGAATTTAAAAGCATTTAATTCAATTTTAAATTAAATAAAATATGAAAATAAGGTATAAAACAAGTTGGGTTGGATTTCTATCTATCTTGAGGACCAAGGAAGCCCACAATGCATGCCAATTTCGTGCATGCTCATACAAGGAAGAGAAAATCAAATTTTGGAAAGATTTGATGAAAATTAACAAGAAAATATTTTTGCATTCAAAGCCATATCTTTTTTCATTCTTTTTGATCAAATCCCTTGCTCTATAAATACATGACACATTCACAAGACCAGAGGACGAAACCCTAGCCTCATGAAGCAACCCTAAAAATCACAAAATTCTCTCAAAGTTGCAATTTTCGAATTCTATTTTCCAGTAGGTTTCAAGGCGATCCAAGCATCCCATTGTACTCCTGAGCTTTCCAGCAATCAATCTCAGCCCTTACACGAAGCCAAAGCCATCCAGATCGTGCCACACAAGTCTCACCGGTTTGGTATTTTTCTCAAATTCGATTTTTATATCTCATGCATTATTAACTGTTTTCGATTGCTTGTATGAACTCAGGACATCTATTAGAACGTGTTTGATGCATTACATGTAAGCTTTTATGCGTAAATCATAGACTGCTATTGTTAGGGCTTCAAATCGGAGAAGCTTCAAACCGGACGATCCAGGCCGTTTCAGGCCAAACGACCACCACCATCAGATTTGTGGCCCTCGAATTAGGGGGGCAGGGTCCCTCTTTACTCTTTATTTGGCTTATTTTGCAGGTTTAAGAATCGGGCTAGTCGGAGAAGATGACCGGAGCCCTAGCTCCGGTGCCGTCTCAAGCGAAGACCCTTTGACTGCATGCGTGGCGCAAAAGCTCCATCTGATTGACTTACACGTTATAACCTGGGCCCACGTTTGACTTGCTTTGAAAAATCCAAAATAGAACATGTCACCATTTTTAATCCATTGCTTGCAGGTTTATAACACCAAGACAACTTGGCTCAGATGGCAAGCAAGCGCGTGGTTTATCCAGGAGGTCCTGGGTTCGATCCTGGCTTCCTCACTTTCTTTTTTACACTTTTCCAAAATTAACTTTTCTTTTTCATATTTTCTTATTTTTCTATTTTAATTTATTTTCTTTTCAAACAATTTTCTCATGCATTAAAAATCACCAAAAAATAATTTCTTTTTTGCATTTAGGTCAAAAAAATGTTTATTTAATTTTTGACATAAAAATTAATATTTTTGCATGCATATTTTAATTAATTGTTAATTAACCATTAAATTGACTTTTAATTACTTTTTCTCATTAAAACCAATCCAGAAAATTCTCAAAAAATTACTTTATCATCTAATTATCATTGCTAACCTAAAAACTTTTTTCTACTAATTTCCAAAACATTTTACTAACATTTTCTTATTATTCCGATTATCTATTCCTTATTCCGTATTTTACAATTCTAGAAAGGATGTATAGGTCACAAAGTTTTTATCATGTAATAGCGTAGATTTATATTTTCTGCCTTTACTTTCCGCACTCCTATATTATGTAACTGCCCCAAAGCCATGTAATAGCGTAGGACATTTACTTTCCGCACTTTATTTTCCGCAATTTACTTTCTACACCCTATAAACTGCTAGTAATTAGGCGTGTATGGAAAGATAAAAACGAACGTAGATCACTTCTAATTTCAAGATAACTTATCTGAATTTAACACACTCTTTTCACATATGCACCCCCTAGGCTATTCTCTCTCGTTGCCTTTCGAATAAATGGTCAAGTCCCTCGAATGTAGAGGTATCCTAGCACTATTGCCTACAAATATATCATCATAGTCCCTTCGATACAAAGATCGTAGACCCACGATGTCGCTTACGAATACATGATCTCGTCCCTCGATTGTTGCCTACGAAAAAGTGATGATCGTCCCTTCGAATGTGCTAGGATACTCCTACAAGTTGCCTTTTATGACCGTCTGATGTCCCTTCGAATCTCCCTTTACATAATGGTATGGATAACACTATTCTAAAGGAACGTAAAATAACACGAAAACGAACATTCTGAATAGGTAAATAAGACTTTTAGTTGCTTGCTTTATCAAAATACTTTTCACACCTCACACTTTTGTCAAAGTTCAAACTCTTTTCAAAATAAAACATTCCCAAACACTTCGTATACATTCCAACGTGAATCATTACGAAGTCAAAGCAAAATGCCTTTTCAAAAACATTTTTGTCTAACACACAGAAAGCAATTTTTTAAAGTGAGCTAAAAGCAACTAAGAGCCCGTAGATAACTACGGATGGAAAGGGGTGTTAATACCTTCCCTTTTCATAACCTTCTCCCTTACTCAGAATCTAACGAAGGTCTTTTTCTGTTCTTTTCATCTTCCCTTAATTTGATAAAAGAAAAGTCGGTGGCGACTCTTGCTATCCGCAACATTTGCGATAAAAAGCAAAACAAATTCCAAAAGTCAGTTCTCCCACCGTATTACAGCATCCTCTGGCAAACTCAATACAATCTTTCAACATTGAGGGCCAATACACACCTGTTCACATTAACAACCATTTCATCTTGTGTCCAGCATGGTGTGCACCACATGCTCCACTATGCACACTCGACACTGCTACGTATTCCTCGCTTTCTCCTATGCATTTAAGTAATACCCTTTCGACAGTTTTCTTAAATAATTCGTTTTCGATCAAAACAAAACTCAAGGCGCGATATTTTATTTTACGATCTGTTAAACCAGTTGGCGAACACAAGTAATCGACCAAAGGTTTTCGCCAGTCACTGTCTTGCCTATTATGAATTGCTAAGATTTCAAAATTTTCTGCATCTGTGGCTCCTAGTTTCATAATTGATAAGTCTGAAGGGGATAATGAAGTAGCTCTAACCTTTTTCTTTACTTGGACAAGCTCTTAATTCTCATTCTTCTTGTATCATGAAGTTTCTTGTGCTAAATCATTAGCTTCTTGATTATCTCGCCGGGGTATGTGTCGAAGGCTTGCTTGTTCGAACCGTTTCAACAATCTTATGGCAATCACAAAGTACATAATCAAATTTTCCTTAACGCATCTATATTCTTTTGATACTTGTTTGATCACCAATTCAGAGTCTCCCATAATTTCAACACTCCTTGCCCCCAATTCTAGCAGTAGTTCAAGTCCAGCAATAAGGGACTCATATTCTGCTTCATTATTAGTGCAAATACTGTCGATAGTGTATTTGAACTCTGATGGAATTCCACTAGGAGAAATTATAACCCCACCAATTCCAGCACCATTTTTCTGACTAGAACCGTCGAAGTATAATTTCCAAGGTACTAAATCAACAAAATTCTCTGGCATAGCCACCATAGAATGGTCGACTAGGAAATTTGCCACTATTTGCCCTTTCATTGCATTTAAGGGCACATACGTTAAGGAATATTCAGTTAATGCTAAAGCCCATTTGCCAATTCGACTATGCAAAATTGGTTTAGACATTGTCGCACCCCAAAATTTACCTGCTTAATTCAAGCCTACATTTCATTAAATATTCGTGTACTGTGGTTGAACTGAGGTTTTCTCAACTTTCGTATTTCCTCTAAGCTGCAGAATTTGGGTTGTGTTATCGATCAGTCTAAGATGGCTCCCGTATTCTCTCGCGTCGCCGTTTACTCAGTTATCAAGGATTCCTATGACTCGAGACGTATTAATGGTTTCATCAGAGGAGCCACAATTCCAAGAACTTCAAATTCTTGAAGCATTATCAAGATGACAATTATCTCAGTGCTTGCTTGCTCATTAGTCAAGTTTTTATGAGAATTGTCATTAGAAAGGTTTTTATCGGGTTTCCACGATTAAAGTGAGTTTTTGGGCTATTTGTTGGGCCATTCATTTTGAGGATAGTTACGGGAGTATATTATGCAAGAACTATTGAGAATATTTTGTTGCTGTTATTATGGGCTTACAATTAAAGGTTATCATTTGGTCATAAAGAAGTTTGAATTGCAGCAAGGGATATTAGAAGGAAGTTAGTTTAAAAATTTCTTTTCTACTTGGGAGTTTCTGACTTTATTTCAAATAAAAGAAAGAATGGGATTTGAGGATGTTGTGCCAAGATTCATTTGTGAAATCTACAAGTTCTATATTATTTCAAGACATTCAAGTGTAAATTCCTTTTGGTTTCGCTTAGAATTTCAAAGCATGAATCCTTTCATACAAGAGTGAAGATGGAATAATTTCATTCGTTCTATGGAAGTTCATTTTAAAAGAATTTTGTTCTTACAAATACCATGGCGAGAGATTTAAAGTGCAAGGGAAATACCATTCATTCAATTTCCAAATTCATTCAAATTTGTCATTCAAAACTCAACAACTTTACAAGGAGATGTTTACATACTTTCTCTAAAGTAAATACAAGCATTCTATTTCCGATAATTACAAGTCCTAAAGTTATTACCAACATTGGCACAAATTGAATTTTCAACTTTCATTTATTTATGTTCTATGTCATGAAGATTACAAAGAATTGTTACAAGTGTGCTGTTAGTTTACAAGGTTCTACAAAAGAAATCCTAAATCCTAAAAACTATATTCTAGCGGTGTCTTCAAATCGTCACCATCTTCTTTTCAAGCTTTCCTATTCTTGCTCTATCCATGTTCTTCATCCTCCGCCATCTTCTCTTCAAGCTTGCCAATTCATGTTACATGAAACAAGAAAGAAGTGTGGTTAGCAAGCAAAACATAAACGAATGCGAGATTATCAAAGAATTATTCTTTTTGTCGAGAGATTCATCATTAGGCGTTGGCAGGAATCAGGTTTTACGCTAAACCTCATAATCTCGCGCAAGATTAATCATCGGTGACAAAGTTTTTATTTGCAAATCATGATTTGACTCAGTTCACAAATAAATTTCACTCAAAATAAATCATCACAGTTTAATATCCCGGGCAGTAAGCATAAACATAAGGCAATAAGCATACAAGAGGCAGCAGTAGCAAGTACAACCAGGAGGCAACAGGCAGTAGCATATAATATCCAACATTATAAATCAAAGTCAATATAACAGGCAGCATTCAAGGTTATCAGCAACAGGGACAATTGAGAAATCAGAGGGAAAAGAAGCATCATGACAGCATGGTTATAAGCTACCCCCCACAAGGTAATGAAAGGCGAGCGGAAGCGAGCGGCATGGCAAAACTCGGAAGAAGCGAGCGATGCAGCATGGTTGTAGCAGCGAACAAGCAACATAGACAGGTTAAGATCAAGGATATCTGTTCAGAGATATAGGAGAAAACCAAACAACACAAGAAGACAGTTCAGGGACTCACAACACAAAAAGAAAAAAACTTTGTTTCAACAATCCAAGCAAAAATTGTGTAGCATCTATTCTACATTCTAAAACCACAAAAACCAAACCAGAAAAAGCAAGCATAGCATTTTGTTCTGCATTCCCAAAACCAAACCGAAAAACCAACAACAGCAACCATCCTAAACCGAAAAATCCCAGAACCACAGAACTCAAACCAACACAAAACGTAAACACAAGCATAGGACCAAGCAAGTACTCATCATTTTCCTACGCCTAAAGCCTTCAGAAATCATGATTTTTCAGAAAACCTATTCTGACAATTGAGAAAGAAGAAGAGTGAATCGAAACTGTCTCACCCGGAACGAGGTCGGGAAGCAAGCCTTCACAGTTGAAGCGTCTCCAAGGCTCAGGTACTTTCACCGTCGCCGGAATTGCCTCAAGCCTAGGGTTCCATTTCCCCCTTTCCAACGAATCTGTAAACAGAAAACAGAAAACAAATATTCAGAAATCAAACATGCAAACAGAGATGAGAAGCGATGAGAGATGGAGAAGAAGATGAGAGATTCCAGAGAGACGATCGCGGTGAGGTTGAGAGAGACCGGTGAGGAAAGCGGCGAGAGAGAGGAGGAGGGTTTGAGGAAAACGGCGAGAAAGAGGAGGAGGGTTTGAGGAAAACGGCGATAAAGAGGAGGAGGGTTTGAGGAAAGCGGCGAGAGAGAGGAGGAGGGTTTGAGGAATCGCAACGAGAGAGAGGATGAGGGTTTGAGGAGAAGACAATGAGAGTGAGAGAGATGAAATGCGTGAGAGAGAAGACAGAGTAAATCTGTTTCTTCTAATTTCCTTTTCCTTTTTCTTTTTAAAAAATAAAAACTATTTTTATTTATTTTTATTTTTTATATAATGGTGTGTCTGGTGGTGACAAGTGTCACCACCTTGCTTTTTTAAAATAAAAATTCTTTTATTTCTTTTTATTTGTTTTTTTCATCTTTTAGTTTAATTTTAAAAACAAAGAAATGTTAATTAGAAAATTTGTAAAAATACAATGTTATGTCACTTGGGCCGGTGGAGTATTTATTTCAAAGAAGAAAGATCCGACGCACCCAAATTGCCAGTAATACGACGAAGTTTTGCGGAGTATTCGCGTTCAGATGGATTTCTTTTCGCACCGTCCAGAATCACTGCAATACATGCTATTTCTGAATTTTTATCTATTTCCATTAATTTATTTTGTCGTAAATAATATTTTTGTTGCGATGTACTAAATAATTATTGGATCTGATAGTTTGTGTTTGGCGAGAGAGAGGAGGAGGGTTTGAGGAATCGCGGCGAGAGAGAGTATGAGGGTTTGAGGAGAAGACAATGAGAGTGAGAGAGATGAAACGCGTGAGAGAGAAGACAGAGTAAATCTGTTTCTTCTAATTTCCTTTTCCTTTTTCTTTTTAAAAAATAAAAACTATTTTTATTTATTTTTATTTTTTATATAATGGTGTGTCTGGTGGTGACAAGTGTCACCACCTTGCTTTTTTAAAATAAAAATTCTTTTATTTCTTTTTATTTGTTTTTTTCATCTTTTAGTTTAATTTTAAAAAGAAAGAAATGTTAATTAGAAAATTTGTAAAAATATAATGTTATGTCACTTGGGCCGGTGGAGTATTTATTTCAAAGAAGAAAGATCCGACGCACCCAAATCGCCAGCAATACGACAAAGTTTTGTGGAGTATTCGAGTTCAGATGGATTTCTTTTCGCACCGTCCAGAATCACTGCAATACATGCTATTTCTGAATTTTTATCTATTTCCAATAATTTATTTTGTCGTAAATAATATTTTTGTTGCGATGTACTAAATAATTATTGGATCTGATAGTTTGTGTTTGATGATTTATCGATTAAACTATTAGCCGATTTTTCATCAAACAGAAAAAATCATTTCTAATAATTATTTAAATATCCGATTGTATTGTATGGTATTTTTGTCTGTTTATTTACTCATTCAGTATTTATTCACCAATGTACACTTTGCACACAATTAAAATTAAAATCAATTCGATTCCGTCCTGATTGGCTCATATGCCGATTTCTTAAAGGGTCTCATGGTTGAGGATGGGCATGGCCATCCTCATGAGATTGGATAAAGCCCTTGTTGCTTTAATCGATCATAACCCGAAAACAACATTGGTCCATATACCAATTTTCCATGCACCAGGGTCTCATGGTTGGGGATAGGAGCACCTATCCTCACGAGATTAATTAAGTCCATATACTTGATTAATCATAACCCGCTTCCATTTCATCTCAGCACGCGTATCAGAATACTTTCACAATTAAAGTTTCAAACCTCGATCCAACGTCGAGTGCATTTTCGAAACCTTTTTCAAAATAAAGTACAAGTTTTTTTAGTCGTAGGACGTTAGACCAATTGCTAAAAAAAAACTTGTCACCAAATAAACTTTCAGTCTGTAAGTCATTGGACGCTAGACCAGTTGCTTAAAGACTTCTAAATAACGTGAAACTTGTTTCACTTCTTTTTTCTTAAGAAAACCTTTTGGCTCATAGGCCGATTTCTTAAAGGGTCTCTTAGTTGGGGATGGGCATGGCCATCCTCACGAGGTTAAAGCCCTTGTTGCTTTAGTTAATCATAACCCGAATCATTCTTTCTCTTTCGGTCCGTTACCAAACCCCATCTAAAACACTTTCATAATTAAAATTTCAAACCTCGATCCAATGTCGAGTGTTTTCAAAAATTCTTTTTCATAATAAAATCCAAGTTTTTAAGTCATTGGACGCTAGACCAATTGCTTAAAAACTTGTCCCCAATGAATCCTTAGTCTTCAAGTCGTTGGACGCTAGACCAATTGCTTAAAGACTTCTAAACAATGTGAAACTCGTTTCACTTCACTTTTTCACAAGAAACCTTTTTGGGTGATAGACGACTCGTTCGAGCATCAGTTCCTCGGGTTTCTAGTATTTGAATCGTGAGACGTTAGCCTCATTGTTCGGTACTTTTTCATCCACATAAAAAATAATTCAACTCACTCAAAACTCTTTTCTCGCTCATATGCGATCATCAAACTCTTTTCCGACAAAGAGTGTGCAATAGTCGTTTCAAATACAAACGAGGACTTAAGCTTTTCAAACAAACAAACAAGTCCTAGTTCAAAGCATTTGAAATGTCTAATGCACGATTTTTCTTATAAAATCAATACAACAAACTTAAAAACCTTTTTGAGAGGAACTACAGAATTTTGACTTTCCCATTGCACGAGGGAATATGTAGGCACACGGTTCTGAAACCGTGCCAAACTCAAAATAATAATAAACAAACTCTTTTTCTTTTGGTATTCATAACTTAGCAATACACACACACACACAAACGCGTAAAATTAAATGGGTCCCATCGAGTACGATGGATGTAAGGGGTGGTAATACCTTCCCCTTACATAACCGACTCCCGATCCCACTTTTTGGTCACGTAGACCGCCTTATTCGCTTGTTTGGGGTTTTATCTATATTTTCCCGTTCTTTTCAGAACAAATAAAATTAGGTGGCGATTTCACTATTTTCGAGAATTAAAAGATTTTTGAAAATCGAGTTGCTTCAGACATCATATGCTTAATGATGTCGAAATGAGAAGAGATATAAACATCAACTGGTTTTATGTATTGCTTCAGTTTGATACAAGAGAAATACAGACACATGCATAGTTTTTCTATGTCACTATACCTAGTTTCAGGACCATTTAACATACGACTAAGGTAATACACAGGACATTCAACATGATTATCGTCCTCTTGAACTAACATACTACCTATGGTCGAATCTGAGGCTGCTATATACAACCTCATAGGCCTATTTCTAAGTGGAGGTGCCAATATAGGAGGCTTCATCAGGTACTCTTTTATTTTGTCGAAAGCCTCTTAATGCTCCTCTCGCCAGATAAATTCTTCATTCTTCAGTCGAAGCAGTGGTGAAAACGCTTTAGTTCTTCCACTTAAGTTGGAAATGAATCTCCTCAGGAAATTTACTTTGCCCAATAATGACTGAAGCTCCTTTTTGGTCGATGGTGGTTTTACGTCTATGATGGCTTTGGTCTTGCTTTGATTGACTTCAATGCCTTTCTTATGCACAACAAAACCAAGAAAATATCTTGCCTGCACACAAAAAGCACACTTTAACGGATTCATTTTCAACCCATATTTTTGCATCCTTTTGAAAGATTTTCGAAGGCGCTCTAAGTGTGTCGGTTTACTATTCGACTTGATTACAATATCGTCGATGTAAACTTGCATGAAGTTTTCAATAAAATCATGGGACATAGTATTCATTACCCTCTGGTACGTTGCTCCAGCATTCTTCAAGCCGAATGGCATAACCACCCACTCATAAGTGCCTAACGCCCCTGGGCAACGAAACGTCATCTTCGGCACATCATCATCTGCAATAAAGATTTGGTTATAACCAGCATAACCATCAAGCGTACTTAAATATTCAAATCCAATAGTAGAGTCGACCAACATCTCAGCCACTGGCATAACATACTCATCTTTAGGAGTGACAACATTTAAATCTCTAAAATCAATGCACACTCTTAATTTTCCATTATTCTTAATAACTGGCACAATATTGGCCAACCATTCGACATACCTTGCAGTTCTAATGAACTTGCTTTGGAGGAGTCTTTCTACTTCCTCCTTGATCTTCGACATGACTGCAGGTGCAAACCGTCGAGGTGTTTGTTTTACTGGCTTATTGCCAGCTTTTATTGGTAGCTTCAATTCGACCAAGTCCATGCTTAAACCAGACATTTCATTATAGTCCCAAGCAAAACAATCTTTAAATTCTTTTAATAAAGAAATTACCTCAGTTTTGAGCTCTGGGTCGATGTTGACGCTGATATAAGTAGGTCTTTTATCACCTTCTGCGCCAAGGTCGATTTCTTCTAGAGGGTCTTGTGGCTGCATTTTTTCAGGCGCCATGGGATCCTTCTCGAAACCTAGTGGTTCGTCATCATATATGCAATCTAGACGTTGCTCATCGACGCTTCTATTGACCACGTTACTTTTGTCTAGTGGTTCTGGCTCTACATCCAGAATTACTTCCTCTGAGACTGGAAGTTTAGCAACTTCTGTTGCGATCTTTGCTTCTTCAGCTTCCATAGCCGAATTTATTCTGATTTCGGCAATATACGTCGAAATCCTTCGCAGAGCCTCTAGCTCAGGCACCATTCTCATGCTGATTTCCCCAGCTTGTCGGTGCAGGTTCTTCTGCATATGGATCTTCCAGATACTCAGCATCCCATATAAACCCATGGGTTTCATGCAGCTTCAGCGAAACGAATGCCTCGTCTAAATTGGCATACGTGTTTTCTGCTGGATGGCAGGAAGCAATGTTGGCCAATTTTCTATCAAACTGGTTTTGGCCCACAACATTAACATCCGCCATGAAATACCCTTGATCAACTTCAATGTTTTCCACAATGTCGTCTTCACGCCATATAATCAAGCGCTGATGCATAGAAGAAGGCACAACACCAACTCCATGCAGCCATTCTCTGCCCAGAAGCAGATTGTAACTTGGCCGACCTTGGATGACCATAAATATTGTCGGCCTAGTAATTGAACCGACAGTAATATCCACCTGAATTACTCCCATGGTGGTTTTTGTTCCTCCTTCATAGTTTGCCAAGACCACGTTGTGAGACCTTATGTCGGTGTCGTATTTACCAACTCTCTTCAGAATGTGATGTGGCATTATATTCACTGTAGCACCATAATCCACTAAGACCTTGTTAATGGTTGTTTCTTCCACCTTTGCTATGATCAACAATGGCTTTAAATGGCTTCTTATGGCCATATCAGGCTTCTCAAAGAAAACATCTTGGCTTTCGACAGAGCCATTGTTCATCACGAAATAACAAGTTGGCTTATGCAGAGCCATTTCAACAGCATCAAGGTCACTAGTGTTCTCCACCTCTGTCGGTATGTTGTACTCCTCTGGGAGTATAGAAACCACATTGACCAGAATGTCCAAACTTGCTTCAGAGTCAGGGGCAAAATCATCAATTGCCTCCTCAGAGCCATGGTCGAGTGGCTTATTCACGCACTCCTTGATCTGTTGACTAACAACAAGGTCGACTTTGGGCTTGTACTGTCAAAGAATTTTGCCTTTGTTGACAGCACTTTGTTTGGCAGCAACGACTTATCTTTCAGCCTGCTTCTTCCTTTGGAATCGTCTCCACTGAGTTCGACTCATTGGATTTTTTCCATATAGTTTTCAGATATGTGACTCTTTTTCTCAGAGCGCACTTCAAGATGATACCTTATTGGGGCTTTTCCTTTGGCTTCTCTAATGACACCAGTAGCATTGGATGACCCAACAACCATTTGAGGTTTAAGCCATGTTCCCTTGGGTGCAACAGTCGACAGAACAAATGTTTTTGGCCTAAACTAAAGAGATTGCATTTGCCTTGGATCTCTTCTGCTCCATTGGGCCCTTCCTCTTTCCAGCTGCAACTTCTGGAAGTTTTCAGCAGCCACCCTATCAGTTAGCGCACTGCATCTAGGGCACAAACCCACTTGAGCGCCCTTATTCTTGCACCGATATAGAAAACTTAGTAAATCTTCATCATCCCTGGGATAGACATCAACTAAGTCAACGTGAGGGCTTTCATTAGTGCTTTCTTCCAACATAGCATTGTCGGGCACCTCAGTAATTTCGACCATGTTAATGGCCACATGTTCAGCAAATAAGGCCTATTCTTGCCTCAGTGGGTCAGTGTCGATCTTTTGTTTTCTGGCAGCGAATTTCAGACGCCCCTCTTGGAGAGCTTTCTGCACCAGATCCCTGAAAATAAAACTTTGAGAGGTTGTGTGACCAAGATAATTGTGATATTTACAAAAACCTCTCTTTTTCCTTTGTTCTAATGGCGGCAATTTAGCATTTGGGGGTACTAAAATCTGATAATCTTTAACTAGTAAATAAAAAATCTCCTCATATTTACTAACATCAAAAGTGTACATTTTTGCAGGAGTTCTAGAACTAGTTTTGATTGTGGGGCTTTTTCCTTTGGCAGGAAACAACAATTTACACTCATATGCTGGCCCTGATTTCAGTTCATCCACATCTACGTCTACCTCTGTCGGTGACATATAATCAGCCTCATATATGGGATCCGTATCGTCGAAATCGACATAGGCAACTTTCTCTTTCTTAGATTTAGCCTTATTATGTCTAACCTTCTCTATTCTAAGACGTTCAAGGTGTCGAACCCTGTCAGCCAATTGTGACATACTCTTAACAAAAGTTGGATCTATTTTCTTCCTAATAGAATAATCCAAACCTCCAGCAGCCATTTGAATAAGTTCATGTTCGTGCACTTGGGTAAAACACCTTGCTTTTAGGGATCTAAACCTTTTTAAATAGTCATCTATTGTCTCAACAAACTTTCTCTTAATGTTTGACAATTCGACCAGACTAATCTTTGAATGCCCCTCATAAAATTGTTCGTGAAACAACTTCTCCAACTTCGACCATGAATCGATCGAATCAGGGGGAAAGGTAGTAAACCATGTAAAGGCTGCTTTAGTAAGGGATGAAGGGAAATGTTTCACCCTTAAGCCTTCATTGTTTTCCATATCTCCCGACTCAGTCAGATATCTGGCAATGTGTTCGACTGTCGATTCACCCGTTTCTCCCCCAAACTTGGTATACTTAAGTATTTTCCATCCTCTGGGGTTTTCAGTTTGTAATATATATCTGACAATGGAGAAGAATACATTGGCCTTGGCATGGTATTCATATCATTTCTGGCCATAATTCTCTCGACAATGTTGGTTAAATTATTCTCAACAATAAACTCCTCTTGTTGAACCTGGTCAAGGACTTGGTCAGATTCTTGGTGTCTCTACACTAAGAAACTAGGTTGGTTAATAACAACGTTCCTTTGAGGCGTTGCAGCTTGTCCTTGATACACAGTGTCCTCTTCTGCTGCCCCCATGTCCCCTTGGACACGTATAGGTTATCGAACCGGATGGACCTGTCGGCCAGCCGCTTGGGGGGCACCTAAGAAGTTGGATAGGCGTGTTAATTACGCAATGACTTATCGGTTTGTTTTAGCAGATTGCCTATTAGTTTCGACCGATTCTTGCACTATGGGGTTAAACACATGCCCTATTTGGTTAGTTAACATATTCACTAACTCATGGTTGCTATCATCCATCTGTTGCCTTAATACTGCCACAGAGGTAGTATTCAAGTGTTGTGCAGGCATTTCCCTATTTACCCCCACTACAGATCCTTTTAAAGGGGCGTTAGCATTCTGCAAGTTATCCGACACTATTGCTACACTAGGGGTCGACTGATATCCCGCCATTAAAGAATACGACATTCCATAAGGGGGATTTGTAGCAGTACCAAATCTAGGTATCACTATGTTCAGAATGGCACTCGTGGCCACCATAGGCCCTGGACTGACCGGTGTGGTTTGGGGCATGGGAATTGATACTGAAGCAGTTGGCCCAGAGACAGTTGTGATGCTTAAAGGGGGAAATGACGCCACCTGTGACACAACTGTGTCGGTAACACCCAACGTTCTGGATGGAATCTCATCCACGTTCGACGCAAATGCGTGGTTTGTCATCTTAATTGTATGTTTCTTAGTGGGTGGTGGTTTCTTACTTGCTGAATTTCCACTCCTAAGTTTCATACACTTCTAAGACAAATTCTGATAAAACTCTAACACTTAGCACTGTGTCCCACTGGGCATGCCAATTTGTTTACTATGGAAAATGGTAAACAACCGCTGGTCCTCCCTGAGTCCTAAAACTAAGGGTTACTAGCGAGATCGACCAGTTGATCTCAATACATGTGCTAAGGTTTTTGGTGAATTACCCTACTTCTGTAAACGAAACTGACCCTGGTCCAGAAACGGTTTCCAGAACCTAAAGGAAATAGTGCAATGGTTTTCCACACAAGAGGAATTCTGACTGTTGGTGACTCGTGACCAACAGTGTATGTATGCTTTGGTGAAATAAGGCTAGTGGTGACTCGTGACCAACAAGCAAATGAATAGAAGTAAAATGAAAAGCAATAAAGACAAAGTTAAACATAAAATGATTGCATTGAAATAAAAGTGTGGTGATTCACGTACATCAAAGCTTGCGTTACTCCTTTTTTTCCTTTAGCGCGGAATTGAGCAGAGTGTTAGCAAATAATTTGAGAGTACAAATGAACACACACTAATTCTAAACCTTCTAACTTATTTATACTAATTATAAGGTAACTGCTAACAACTAATCAACAGATGAGATCCAATCTTCAGAAGCAACTTCTACCCACGTTTCGCCATCCATTTAGAACTCATATCCCACGAACTCCTGAGGCAACTACCCACGATCTCTTTATTTTTTGACTTTTTCCCGCTTCGTGTCTCCAAAAGAAACTGCCTTCAGATTCTGTCTACTTCCTTGAGGCACAACAAAATTTCCCAAGTCCACTAGCGAACCATTTCGACAGCAACAACACTTCGACAAGTGTCCTCATTCGACTCAAATCTCTGTCGATTCGACCATCATATAATGTGTTGACATGGTCTTGTTTTTAACGCTATTTTGCTCTGGTCGACATAGCTTGGCCTTCTGAGCCAAATTCCCAACTAACAAGCATTTCTTCTGGAGCTTCTGACTCAACTTTGTTAAAATGTCTCCAGAAGCTACCTCCGTCTAAAATTGGTCCTTAAGTTGTAGGAACCTTTGCCTTTGAACCATGCCCTTAGTCCACTTTACAAAATTTCAGCTAACATCGACTAATACCAGTCATAGGAGTAACTCGCATAAACACATGATCTTCGGCACTGAACTCAAGGGTTTTCCTCCTTTTATCATGATAACTCTTTTGACGATTTTGGGAAGCCTTCATCTTCTCCTAAATCATTTTGATCTTTTTTGTAGTCTATTGAACAATTTCAGGTCCAATCACCTCACTTTCTCCAGATTCATACCAACACAAAGGTGTCTTACACCTCCTACCATACAACGCCTCAGACAGAGCCATACCAATACTCGAATGAAAACTATTGTTGTAGGTGAATTCAATAAAAGGTGAGTAATTATCCCAAGCTCCACCTTTTTCCAACACACAAGCACACAATAAATCCTCTTACAACTGAATCGTCCTCTCCATCTAACCATCTGTTTGCGGATGATAAGCAGAACTCAATCTCAATTTAGTACCCAATGTTTCCTGCAAAACTTCCCAGAATCTAGACGTAAACCTCTAATCTCTATCTGACACAATACTAGAAGGAATATCGTGCAAACTCATTATCTCCTCAATATACAACTGAGCCAACTTCTCCATCGGGTAATCCATCCTCATTGGTATAAAATGAGCAGATTTCGTCAACCTGTCCACAATAACCCAATTAGCCTCACAGGTCCTAATTGTTATTTGTAAACCAGACACGAAGTCAATAGAAATGCTATCCCACTTCCACTCCAAAATAAACAATGGTTGCAAAAATCCAGACGGTTTCTGATGTTCAATCTTTGACTTCTGACAAATCAAACAAGCACAAACAAATTCAGCAATCTCTTTCTTCATTCCCGACCACCAAAACAACTTTTTCAGATAATGGTACATTTTAGTAGCACCGGGATGAATACTCAACCCACTACGATGTCCTTCTTCAAAAATACTCTTCTTTAGTTCAACAACATCTCGAACACAAACTTTATCACCAAACCTCATAACGTCATTCCCATCAGTTCAGAAATCACCTCCTTGACCTTGGTTGATCAAAGTCAATTTATTGACTAAACCAACATCAGATTTCTGTCTGATTCTGGTTTTATCCAGAATACCACTAGTCAACTTCAGCATACCCAACTTAACACTATTAGGAGTGTTTTCACAAACTAGACTCAACTTTGAACTGTTCAATTAAATCCAACTCGCGCACCATCAGCATAGACATATGTAAAGATTTCATACTCAACGCATCTGCAACAATGTTTGCCTTACCAAGATGGTAATTCAAACCAAAATCATAATCCTTCAGAAATTCCAACCATCTCCTTTGCCTCATATTGAGCTCCTTCTGATTGAAGAGATATTTCAAACTCTTATGATCGCTAAACACCTCAAATCGAGAACCATACAAGTAGTGTCTCCACAGTTTCAAAACAAATACCACAACCGCCAACTCTAAAATCATGAGTCAGGGTAATTCCTCTCATGAACTTTCAATTGCCTTGAAGCATAAGCTACTACCTGCTGATTTTGCATCAAAACACCACCTAAACACATCAGTGAAGCATCACAATATACGATGAAAGACTCAATCGGGTTCGGCAAAATCAAGATCAGAGCATTAATCAATCTTCTTTTCAACTCCTGAAAACCCTTTTCACATTCAGAATCCCATACAAACGCTTGTCCTTTTCTCGTCAACTTAGTTAACGACAATGCAAACTTCGAAAATCCCTCAATGAATTTTCTTTAGTAACCTGCAAGACCAAGAAAACTTCGGATTTTAGAAACAGATTTTGGTGCCTCCCACTGAGATACCGCTTCTACCTTCGTAGGATCAACAACAATACCGTTCTTAGAAATCACATGACCAAGAAAGCTTACTTCACTCAATCAGAATTCACATTTGGATAACTTTGCATAAAGCTTTTTGCCTTTCAGTAACTCTAACACAATTCTGAGATATTCTGCATGATCTTCTTCATTCTTTAAATAAATTAGAATGTCATCAATAAAGACCACCACAAACTTATCAAGATACAAATGAAATATCCTGTTCACATACTCCATAAAAACACCAGGTACATTAGTAACTCCAAACGACATAACAAAATACTCATAATGTCCATACCTCGTTCTAAACACAATCTTCTGAATATCTTCCGCTTATACACGGATTTGATGATATCCAGACCTTAGATCAATTTTACTGAATACACAAGCTCCAACTAATTGATCCATCAAATCAACAATCCTTGGCAATGGATACCGATTCTTGATTGTAACTTTGTTCAATTGCCTATAATTAACACACTGTCTCATAAAACCCTCTTTCTTCTTAACCAACAACACAAGAGCACCCCACGACGAAACACTTGGACGAATAAATTTCTTTTCAAGTAGCTCCTCTAATTGACTCTTTAATTCAGCCAACTCAGATGCCGACATGGGAAACGGTGCCATCGACACAAGACTAGTTTCCACTTCTCTCTCATGTGGCAACTCACTAACATCTTTCGGAAAAACTTCTGAGAATTCACACACAACTGGTAATTCAATACTCTTAACCTTCCCTTTCATTTCCATCAAAACCAACAACATAAATACCACCACACCTTCATTAACAACTTCATTCACTTGCCTAATATACATAGTCAAGTCCTCGACACCAACAACTTCATGGAAGATAACAGTCTTTGCAAAACAATTAATATGAACCAGGTTGAATTCCAACCAGTTCATTTCAAGGATGATGTCAAGTTGTTCTAATGGTAGGCATACTAAATCCATACCAAAACCCCTACCAAATATTTCAATAGGAAAATTCCTACACACAAACGAAGTAGTCACTGAACCCGACACATGAGTGTCAATAACCATACTTCCTTTCATATCAGATATATCCAATTTTAATCCTTTAGCACAATTTAAAGAAATGAACGAATGAGTCGCTCCAGTATCAATAATCACAATCAAAGGTGTGCTATGAATAAAACACGTACTTTTAATCAATCGATCCTCAGGATTAGTCTCCGACCCAAATAAAGCAAACACTTTTCCACCAGATTGCTCCTTCTTCGGTTTGGTACACTGCGGACGAGTATGACCTTCTTCCCCACAGTTGTAGCAAGTCACTGGCCTTGTTCTACAATCATTAGCTAAATGTCCAGGTTTTCCATATTTATGACACTTCTTCTCATCACTCTTGCATTCCTGAATGTGATGCCTATATTCACCATATTTGTAGCACCTATTAGGAGCACTAGAGTCTCCCCCACTATGTCTTTTCCATCCATTGGACTTCTGGTTATCTCTGCTATATGGCTTGCCATGATCCATATATTGCTTTCCCTTCTTGTCAACTATCCCATGAGAGTGTGACCTAGTATTAGTAATATCCTCTTCCAAAATCCTGCTACAATCTACCAAATTAGAAAACCTACGAATCCACTGATACCTGATACCTTGCTTGAGTTCAACATGGAGACCGTTTTCAAACTTGATACACTTAGAAAATTCTCCCGCCTCATCATTGTTATAGTGAGCATAATACTTAGCCAATTTAGTAAACTTGGAAGCATACTCACTGACAGTCATATTTCTCTGCTTGAGCTCCAAGAATTCAATCTCCTTCTTTCCTCGAATATCTTCAGGAAAGTACCTCCTCAGAAAAGCCCTTCTGAATGCATCCCAAGTCACTGAAACACCATCTTGCTCCATCTCAGTCCTAGTAGAAACCCACAAGTAATCAACCTTTTCTGCCAACATATGAGTACCATATCTCACCTTCAGGTCCTCAACACAATCAATCACTTGGAAGATCCTTTAATCTCCTTCAACCACTTCTGAGCACCTTCAGGGTCGTGTGTGCCTTTAAACAAAGGAAGGTTATTCCTTTGAAAATTTCCCAGCTGCCTATTTGCACCAATACCAGCTTTATTGGGGTTTCCTCCTAGCACCAACAAGCATTCCCAAAGCCTCAGCAATCACAAGGTCATCTCTTCCAACCATCACTCTTAGAATCCACAAAACAATTCTCATTAGAACACAAGTATCGACAGTGTTACCTTGCACTAATCACATACAAAAGGAATAATGACATTAAGACACTGGTCGCAATAACCAACTATGCTCTGATAGCGCTATTGTAACACCCTTCTAAAACCCCCCGCGAAATATAAAAATTTATTTCATAGTAACATGTCATCAAGGATGCTACAACTCATTATAATAAAATTTACGCATGTCATGCTTATCTGAGGAACACAAACTAATTAAATAATTGAAATAAACATGTTTAACACAACGGAAAGTATTCATAGTTCTTGGATAATTCAAAACATCAACAATAAGGTCACAACCTTAGTTCCACAAAATTATTATCCAATTAAAGCATTAAAACAAAACAAGAGTTTAATAATAGCTCTAAACAAATGAACGTTCCCCAGTGTTACAAATCAGAGCATGACACTAGACTCGACAAAACATAATAGTCTAGCTCTACGAGTTATCCTCATCAAAGCGCCTAAGCTGCTAACTTCAATCTGAAAATGATCAACAGTAAGGGTGAGACTGAATCACAATTATTATACGTCATAAACTCATAAATAAATAGAATTTCATAAGCAAATCATTTCACCCTATTCAACATATTTCAAATTTATCATTTTATTTCTGAACAATACATAAGCCAACAATCCATAATAACATACGGCAATCACGTTATAACACTAAAATTATTCCAATCATGTTATAACACATACAATTAATGCAATGAGACACCGACTCTATGTATGTGGTACCAATTGTGAATTAAATTCACTACACCGTTCCATTACAATCAGGACACGATTATCACCCTCTGTTCTATTCCAACCCAGACACAAATACGCCTCACCGCCAATTCCAACCCAGACACGATTATGGCAATTTCACTAATTCCACACAACGGGCATTAGCTACTACAACAATGATATGTATGCATGCACATCTTTAAAGCATGCATTATCAACACCGAATATGATAACAACTTCTATCATAAACAACTTCCAATCATATACAACATATACAAGCAACATCATGTATTCATAATCACACCACAAACACCACATTGTCACATATGCTCATCGGTAGGCACACAACGTATAAAACAACATAATTAGATAAAAATTGGGACTTTTAAAATAAATTGAGTTACTGCCAATTTTTCCATTTCATAAAATAAAATATTTTATTCAAGTCACAACGTCCAAAATGACGATTAAAACGGACTTACGGTTTAAAAGTTATGAATTTTCAAAATAAAGTATTTTTCAAAAAGCTTTAGTGCTAACCGGTTACCACCAAGAGGATAACCAGTTATCACGAATCCAAAAGCATGGTTTTTCCTTTCAGTAGCGAGGTAATCGGTTACCACTCCAGGGTAACCGGTTACCCAAACCAAAAATACAATTTTTCCAAAACGCAACACAGTGGGAATTAGTTACCACGCTAGGGTAGCCGGTTACCACGAGACCTGTAGCAAAAATGCAGTATTTGACAGCAACATAGTTATCCCAAATCATTCCAATTTCGACTCCAATCTTATGTAACACCAAAACAAATCTACAAACATAATTATAATGCATTTTTATCATGGTATAACATCATATAACAATTCTATAACATCAATTTGACTCAAAATCACCAAAATCATGCATTAGGGTCTAAAATTCCTAAACCTTAACATCCTAAATTGGGATTCCCAATCTACTCAATCCATTCTTATTATCCCAAAACCTATAAAGCATAATAATCGGAGAAGTCACCCCATACCTTAGCCAAATTATTGAGTTCTTGAATCTTCTTCTCCTTTGCTCTTCTTCTCCCGTACGTTCTTCTCTTCTCACACTTTTGCAAGGATCCCGACGCCAAGGATTACTCGCGACACGTACTGTGTTTTTCTTATTTTCACCTCTTCTCTCTACTATTCACACTTAAGCCCATTTTCTTTTCTCTAATTTCCAACATTTATTTAATTTCCAATAATTTCAATAATTCTCTTAAAATCCAATTTAGTTATTCAATAATTTAAAATTCTAAATTATTAGCAATTAAAAATATGGAGTATTATTACAACACACATTTCTACAATGACGAAAATACCCAACGAAATGATAGTCAAACAATGCATACCTTCTCCTATTTATATCCATTTTCTCAAAATTATTTTTACAAGTATATATACATGCATAACAAATAATTTCAATAAAAAAAAAAAAAGAGCAAATACTATAGTCACGTGAGTGGCACGCATAGACAAATTTGTTTTTGAATAAAAAAATATAAAAAGAAAAGAGATAGAGAGAGAAAGAGAAGAGGAGAGAGAGAGAAAGAGAGATTTTGGACTGGGTAGCGAGAAAGGAGGAGGAAACAATGGGCGAGGTATCTGAAACAACAACAACCACCATGACGACGACCAAGAGGAAGAAGAAGGGTCGTCCTTCTCTTTTGGATCTTCAAAAACGATCTCTCAAAAAACAACAAAAACATCACCAAAACCCCAATTCAATCCATTCCAATTCCAACAACGATGAAGATCATCGATTTCTCAAGAAACAAAAACTCTTACAACCTTTCCATTCCAATCCCCAAAACCTTACCCCTCCCGCATTATTCCCCAATTCCAATTCCGATCCCGTATTTCACCCTATCGGATCAGATCATCATAACGTGAGTCCACTTTCATCAATCCAATTCTCAATACCATCAATTCAATTTCAATTTCAATTTCAATTTCCCTCTCCAAATTCTTACAGACAAGATTCCTTTTTTATTTTTCTTTAATTTACTTTCTGGAATTTCGCGCGTAATTCTATTTTTAATTTCTGGAATCAAATCTTTGACCGTTTTTTAGGTTTTCATGTTTATATATATTTATATTTAATTTTAAATATATAATTTTGGGGGAAATTTTTTGTGTGGGGCATGTTGTTATCTTTAATTTATGTACACTAGATTCAGCTTTCATATATTCACTCACTGCAAGGACATGTTTAAAAGCTTCAATTTGTCTTATCTCATAAATATTATTGCTATCTTTTTTTATTTTTGAGGTAAAAATCTATGCTTTTTTATTTGGGTTTTTTTTGTTGATTATGTTGTAGAGAGTAAAAAGTAGATATTTTGTGTGTTTTTTTAGGGATTTTGATGATGGAATGATTTTTGCAGGATGGAAAGGTTCGGAAAGCGACTGACAGTAAACATGGTATGACTATGAATGAAGCTGTTGTGTATTGTATTGTATTGTTGTTGTATATGAAATTATGAAATCTTTGTTTGATGGGGGTGTATAAGTAAGTGGGGGAATATTAATGGCGATTTTTTTATTGTGTGTTGACAGGTTCGCAGGTTGTGTCCGGTCCCACTACACCTTTGCCAGACAAAAAGCTCTTGCTGTTTATCCTTGACAGACTTCAAAAGTGTGTCTCTTATTTGTTTCTTTCTATCTTCTTTTATTTTTTGTTTTCTTTTTGGTTTCAAAATTGATTAGTTCTGTTCTTTACTGTTCATAATAACCATCTTATAGGAAGGACACACATGGGGTTTTCTCTGAGCCGGTGGATCCAGATGAGGTGAATTTTTTTGTTATGCTAACTAACATACTTGTCCGTATGGTATTTGATTTGAGTACTTTCTATCACTTTAATTGTAACAATGAATTTTTCTTGCTGCAGCTTCCGGATTATCATGATATTGTTAAGCACCCTATGGATTTTGGAACTATAAGAAAGAAATTGGATGAGGGATTGTATATCTGCCTTGAACAGTTTGAGGTTGGTATAGCAATTTTGATCTGTTTACCTGATTCCGTCTCTGCTCCTAAACCTTGGTTACTATACAATCTGTGACGGTTCTTATCTATTTGGATTCACATTAATGCAAGAAATAATTGAAATAAAGCAGTATCTTTTTGAGATACTGTTGCGTAAAACGAGCTTCACGATTCTTTATGAGTAGCTGATTCTGCTTCCGCGTTTTCGTTTCAGTTTTTGGTATTTATGAATAATTGCCATATTTCACCAGCCAAGCAAACACACTTACAGACTTACTTCCCTACCTTATTTGGTTGCTTCTTGTAAAGAAATACTATTCAATTATTTGATTATTCATTATTTGATTCATCTGATAGGTTACTTGGAAATCGAAATGTAACTATACACAATGCTTCTGAATTGTTTATACTGTACGCCGAGTTTGTGTATAGAAGGTTTGCAAAATAGGTATTATGAGGTTTCTTAGAGCAAGTGCTTATAAAAATCATTACCTGGAAACAGTGTTATCAAACGGCTGCGCAATGGCGGATATACATTGCAGTTTTTGGGCTTGCTGCAATGGTTACGGTGCTGCAAAGCAGGCAGGTATGCAGGGATTTTGGCTCTCCACCATGGGCCGCCATCCGGCATCGACAACACTGCCTGGAAACTGATGATCTATTGGCATCATGTGATTGCTCAAGTTGCATTAAGAAACAGTTGTCATTCTTGAAAAGCCATTTGTTTGGTTCGATTAGTAATTCTTATCGTTTCATTATTCGATCTGACATCTTATAACCCATGTGCTGACTAAGAGTTACCATGCTGTTCTCGAAATGCCATTTGTTTGGTTCGTTAGTGATTTCTGGTCATTGTATCATATGTGCACTTATTAGTCCAACTCACATTTGTGGTAATTTAGGCTGTTGATTACTAGATTTGGATTTTTTATTATGTTTAATTTTGCGAGTAATATATTCTTCTTACTGTCTGATATTTTGGTACATATTTGAAATACACAACTGCTTCATTTTTGCAGAATGACGTGTTCTTGGTATGCTCTAATGCAATGCAATACAATTCATCAGACACTATTTACTATCGGCAGGTTGGGTGAAATCTTCAGTTAATCCATTTCAATTTCATCCCTTTAAATGTGGTGTCTAAGTTAGAGACTTGACTTTTTTCTTAGGCACGAGCCATGCAAGAGATAGCAAAGAAGGATTTTGAGAATCTAAGACAAGATAGTGACGATGAGGATGAAGACGATGATGATAGTGAACCCCCACCACCCAAAATTGTGCAGAGGGGAAGGCCACCGGGCAAACACACGAAAAAGTCATTGGGCATGTCTCCATCTGACCTTGTTGTTCCCGAATCTTTCTCTGATGCAACTCTTGCTTCAGTCGGGGATATTCCTAGTGGCTCCAATGGTTATAATCTCAGAAAAGTAGTAAGCAAATTTCAGCCTACAGATGCATCAGCCAGGGCTTTCCACAATAACAGTGGAGGTTACACAAATTTGTCATCTGAATGGGAGAATGAATTTCCACGTCAGAATCTATGTTTATGCCTTTCTAGTGTTTGTCCAATTCGTTCTCTATTTATTGGAATGATTCCTTAAATTATGGTTTTTTCCCCTTGCAGCTTCTGTTGTAAAAGCTGTGTTAAGGTATGGAAAGAAGCAGTTCACAGTTGATGAGACCAGGCGTGACACTTACAGAAATCCAGTTCCTGTAGGAAATGAACCTCCGGTGTTGACCGCATTTGAAGATAATTTCAAGCAGCTTCTTTCAGTATGTAGTTCTGTTTTTTCGTTTTGATTTTCATTATTTATCAACCGGTTGTGTAAAGTTAAGAGTCTCAGACAGCCATCTTTAATGAATTGTATAGTTTGAATATCTTGTACTGTCTCTAAGATTGCTGTCAGTATCTCATACTTGGTCAGTTCTAAAGGTTTTATAATAGTTTGAAAATCTTGTATTGTATTATGAACTCTTTTCCTTTCAATCAGGTTGGTTTACATGTGAAGCACAGCTATGCAAGAAGCCTAGCCAATTTTGCTGCAAACCTTGGTCCGGTTGCTTGGAAAGTTGCTGCTAGGAAAATCAGCAGTGTTTTGCCTCCAGGACATGAATTTGGTCCTGGATGGGTATCTGACGATGATGCGTCACAAAGGCAACACTCTGCAGTTCGTGATGAGAGATATTCGGACTCTCCTGTACAAGAGGATTATAGAAGTAGATTTTCTTCTCCATCAAGAATGTTCTCTCTTGCAAATGCATCACCATTGCAAAGTGGAGATATGACAATGAACAGAGAATTCAGTAACCAAAACGAAATGAATCCAAGCAGCAGTGTTAGTGGCGGGAATGAATCCATGATTCATGGGATGATTCAGCAGGAACCCATGGCGCAGTCTGATGATTTTGGTTCAAATGGACGATTAGGCTCTAATTTTTCACCTCAAATGAAGATGGTAAGACTTGCTGACATAACCGGCTCTTCAAATGCCGGTAATGCACCTCAAATGTTAGACATGGATACCATACACAACTTGTCCAGCCAAACTGCTACAAATGTTAATCCGACAGCTCTCAAGGCCCAATTCTTCAACAAGTCAAGTCAATCAGATTCCAGCAATTTATCAGGTCTGGAATCTGGATTTGAGTCACAAAGATCATCTCAGGGGCTAGCCGGAAATTCGTCTTGGCAAGGATCGGAAGCTCCTACTAAGCAACAGAGTTCTTTTTCACATGCTAGTGACTTGAATGGGATGATTGAGGCAACAAATTCACGGAACTCCAATGTCGAAACTGGTCCTCAGCTGCAGCCAAATCTCGCATTGCAGCTCTGATGATATATTATTTGAGATTGGAATTTTTCTCATTCAATTTTCTAACTTGATAATGTCATGTCATGAGGGAGAAAGTTAAAAAGTTTAAAGGATACTAGTCATATAATAGTAATAGGTTTTTATTTTAGTTACTTTTGTGTTTTGTTTCCTCTCATGACATGGAATTGCCATCTTGATATATAAGATGGGAAGCTCCAAATCTTATTTTTCTGTCATTTGATTTCAGAAGCTCCCAGAAGCTGGGCTTTACAGTTTTAGTTGTAGAGCTTTTGTACTTTTATTTTACTTAAAAATGATTTTAGCTGTACCGCGTTTACAGTTCGATTGGTGTCAGCTCAGGACTATATGACTTACCCGTAATTGGGACAACAAATATTCAATACTTTCTTTATATTAGTTTTGATACTTAACTTGGCCTTCATTTTTTGTTTTTCTGTTACAACTTAGTTCAATTAACAATGCTTGTCTTTAACAACAACACCACATGGTTGGTTGATTAGTACTTGGTTGGACCACCTAAGATCCTAAGACCGGTCTTACGCCTTGTCAAAGCCTTCATAATTGTGTACCATCTATTAAAAAACAATTTTTTTTTATAAATTTTATATGAACTTAATTATTAAATTTTTTGAATTCCTATTTAAAATTTATTCATATTTTATTTGAAGTTTTTTTAAAGATTTTATAATAAGAATTATATCTAAATGTATTACATTTAATCACAATTTTATATCAATTAGTTTTTTTTTATATATTGAATCAATAATTATGCGGTCCAACCAATGATCTATTTTTTTAATTGAACGGATTATCGATTTAGATTTTGAAATATTGTTTCATTTCAACCAACAAAATTTATTTGTTTATTTTCATAATATAGTAATATAACAAAATTATAGGTAGTCATAAATTAATACTTACAAAATAATATTTAATGCAGTTTATTTTAAATATTTAAATAAAAAATTAATAACTTTTTTATTAACATTAATATTATAAAATCACTATTTATTTTGAAACATATTTTCAATATTCAAATTATAATTTTTTATTAATATTATAAAATTACCGTCATATAATATAGAATAAAGAAATTATGAGAGAATTTACAAAATTATTTTTTGCTAACAATATTTAAAATAAAAATTTAAATAATTTAAATAAAAGAAGAAAATAAATAGTACTCTAAGAGATATGATGAAACATAAATATTAATTATAATAACATTATTAATAATGCACTTTACATAATAATAAATTATATGATTTATGTTTCGTAAGAAACTAAAATAAAGTAGTTTATAATATATATGATTTATATCTATGAAACACTAGATATTTTGTTTTGCTATTGCTTGTTAAATAATGAATAAACAAAGTTAAAATTGAAATTAAAGGGTAAACAAATCAAGCAAAGTACATAGGGGGCGGATTTCATTTATGAAGCACCAAATGTGACATTGAAGAGTACAAGAATTCTATTCCGTGCATAACAAAAATGGAATGGAAAAAACAAAACCGAATATAACTGTAATAATTAAATCCTCCCAATCCAATCCATTTCATTTCAGCTTTTCCTATGTATTGTATTCATCTATCTTTAATTTTGTTTGCAATGGATAATCATAATCACAATCACAATCTGTCCCCACCTAATAAAAAAAGCTACTACTCCACCAAAAGAATTAATCAATAAAATGAAAAAAATAAATAAATAAAAATTCTCATTTTGTTTGCCATGCCATTCTATACCCATTAGGCGTGAACGATCCAAACCATTCACGTGTCAATAATCTCAACCTCTCATCTTTAACTTCACAAAACTTCTGTGTCCAATCCTTAGGTTCAATAGCCTCAAACCCCAACCCAGGTGTCCTGTCTTGCGAATTCAGATTCACATTCTGTCTCCAATCCACAACATAAGCAGAAACTCTCCTTCTAAACTTGTTCTTAAATTCATCCCACGCTTGGTACTTATAATGATTCACCAAACCTTCTTCCGGACCTAATTGTTTCGACCTAAAACCCTCATCTTGATTCACCTGAAAATGATGTATCACATTCCATAAACTCTTGTCGACTGCTTCCAACAACACAATCGATTTATGTCTTTGTTCCACTTTTCTCCGACATGTGTAACCCTGTGTTACACCTTGTATTGGATGATGTCGTTGTCCTGATGGCCCATATTCTAAACACATCATTGACACCTGTCCTATTTTACCACCGTTATAATAATAATTACCATCTTCCTGCGGTAACATTGATTTCAACGATGGTAAAACTAATAAATCATTTTCATTTTCACCTTCATTATTATCATTGTCGTTCAGACGGACACTGTCATTATTACCCCAAGAGGGGGAATACATAAATTCATCAACATCAACATACATTGTCCAAGTGCATAACCCCTTTGATTTTGAGTAAAGAATGCTATGTGAGAATCCAGCTTCTTGAGTTTTAGGCCAAATCCAAAGCAATGTGCTTATGTTATAACCTTCATCACGAAGCTCATTGATTATTCCATGTAAATCATCATCGCTTCCATTATCATACAACAAAAAATTTTCAACTCCCACTTTTGAATGATACACAACCCATTCTCTTAAGAATTTCGCGACGTTGTAAACCATAGTGCATGCGCATAGGAAATATTTAGGCTGGGCTTGTGTTTGGGCTTTTAAATGGGCCTCTGTTCTAAACATTTGTAAAACGAATGGGGAATCATTTTGTTTGGGCTTTAAATTGGGCCTTGGTTTGGGCCTGGGTGAGTAATACGCTACGGACGGAACCACGAGGTTTTTTTGAATAATCTCTAAGGAAACTCCGATTCTCGAATTGGAACGCAAATTTGATGGATCTGGATGGCGGCATCGGAAAACCTCTTGAACGGAGCTTGTTACGGCGGTGCGGATTCCGTTTCCGATTTGGAAAACGCAGTTGAATTCCTTTGGAGGTAGATCGTAGCCTTGACGATGAGTCACACCTTTGGCGAACAAAACGACGTCGTCTTCTGTAGAAAACGACTCGTAGACGAGAAAATTCCACCGGAGAAGCTCCGGTGCTGGATATTGATCATGATTTCTATTCTCTGATTTTCCAGTCACCAGCATAGGCTGAGACAATTTTCTCCGACGCCGAGCTGGCTCCGGCATGTCGCACTTGAACGTTGAACGGTTCGTGAAAGGTAAAACGCCGGAGAATCTCGCCGGCGTCATATGATTATTCTCGAATAAGCAGTTAAATTCACCGGAAGAAGAAGATAACGGCGTGTTCGGCGAAACGAGGAGGAGAATCTCCCAATCCGGTAACAGAACCGAAACCGTTGAGAAAGATTGTTTGAAGTTGATGGACGAAACGCGGCGGGATTGATGCTGAAACTCGTTAACGATATGATTTTTCTTGGCAGCATTGGTAGTAACGGAGACATGATTATTGGCGTTGAGCTTTCGAGGAAGATCGTCGAAGTCGAAATCCGGCTGCCAACGGGAAACGGCGTCACGAGAGAGAAAAAGTGAATAAGCTGCGAATGCAAGGATGGCTAGTAAAAAGACCAAGAGCGTCGTTCGTGGCTTGCGCCTCATGGTTTCGAAAGAGGTATTTATGAATGTTGTTGCTGTAGAATTGTTAATGGAAAAAACATTGTTGAAAATAGAATTGGAATTGTAATAAGAGGGTGGGTATGTAGAATTATCTAATGGTGAGGAATTAGGCTTCATAATTTTTTTTAGAGGGGAATGGTGTAAGGTTAATTTTAGCTCTTTGGTGCGTCTTGTTCATAAATAGGAAAATGGGAATATAATATATGTATGTGAGTGGTGGTATCACATATTGAAAGAGAAGTCAAATAGCTGTGGTGGCTCTGTAATGTGACACAAGCTTTGTGATTCTATGAGTGAAGCAATAACCAATAGCGAAGGTGCAACCTTTACGTGCTTGCACCATCTTACTTTATTCTTCAATAAAGTTATACTACTTCTAGATATTTTACAAAACACCAATTTTCTATAATTTAATGTATTGGTAATTCAAATATTTTGTATTTAAGCTTCAAAACATTGAAAATTGAAATGAATCGAGTCGAACTCGTTTCAGTTCAATTCGATTCTTCAGAATTTGTTTCTCATATGAATAATTTAACTCAATTCATTGAATTTATCTCATAAAATTCACTTTATTTATTTTAAAGATTTAAAAAATATATATTTTTTGAATCTATTTTTTTACATTTAATATTTCAAACTATTTTAAAACCTTGAATCTAATTTAATTAAAATAAAATTTAAAAATAATATAAAAGTTATATGTTACCAATTTTTAAAAAGTATTATTTTTTAAAGATAGCTTAAAACAAATTTAAAACATAGGTCGTTTTTTCCCTTCAAAATTAAATATATTTTTATATGATGTACATTGTCTTAGAAGATATTTCTTTTAATTAATTTTTTTTAAAAGATATATTTGATTCTCCTAAATCTTAAGAAATTTAAAAGATATTTTTTATATAGAAAATATGTTGTTTTTTAAATTATTTTAAAAAATATATAATTAGTATGATATTGATTTTATTAATTATTTTTAAAAATATTTTGTGAATATAAATTATCAATTAAAAATATAGAAATAAGATTTGAAATACATCTTTAAACTTATTTTAATATAATATAATCATTCTCATACATAATCGAGTTGATTTATGAATCTTACGCATAAAACTAATACTCATTTAATTAACGAATTTAATTTTTGTTCCTTCTCATATTCAATTCATTTGATTAATGAACCTAATTCAACAATTTAATTGTCGAATTGAGTTTCAAACTATATTTAAGTTTTTCAGTTCATTGTTAGTCCTATTTGAATTAAACCTTTTCGATTAATAATATGTTAGACTTAAGAATTTAAAATATTGTCTTTTCAACATTTGTTTATAAGTTTATTTTAAAAGTTATTTTATTTTCTTACAATTTTATAATATAATTTATTTAATTACTTTGAATAATTATAAATTATAAATATTTAATTTTTATATTATTTATAGAGCTTTCATTATATTAAAAATAATTTAGTATTATGCACGGACAATATACAAGAATTTTACATGGTTAATTAATTATAGATATTATGTTATACAATGTTCAAACTAAAAAGATAAAATATTTAAAGATTATGCTAACTAGTGTTTCAAAAACATTTTTTAAACATTTAAAATAATGAATATATTTCATTAAATACAAGTCTTTTAAAATAACATATACCTTTTATTTAAAAAAAAGTTAACTGTTTTAACTTTTAATACATTAAGTACAATTGTTTTTAAACAAAATCATATTTTTCTTTAGATTGTTAACGAATGTCCTGGGCGCTCGTTAGCATTTTTTAATATTTAAATTATTTAAGATATGAAAAAATTATTATAAATTTTGAAATAAGATATATAATAATTTTGAAATAATAAAATGTATTTAAATCTTTTATAGAAGGTAAATAAAAAGTACTACGTATTTGGTAAAAGTCTTTATTTATGCTTTAATAAGAAAAATAGATTAAATAAATATTGAAATAGAATAGATATAGGAGTCCAACTGGCATAGTTAACTTGGAAAGTTGAGATTATAATTAAAAAAGATACATAATAAAGAAATAAAACAAAATAAAAGTTTCATTTTATTAAAAAATTATTTAATTCTTCACCGACAAATAAAAGTTTCATTTATTTACTGAATAGTTTTTCTACAAATTTTGATATCAATACATACTTTTAAATCCAAAAATAATGAATTTTAGAAAAAGAAATAGCAACTTTAGACCATAAACTATAAATTTTTGTGTTTTCTATCAAAGTTTTAAATTGGATCAAAATTTCTTAAGGCCATAATCAAAATAACAAGTAAAACTGTTTGACCAAAACATCAGATTTTGAAATAAGGAAATTAGAATTTCGTTTTCAATAAAATAAATAATTAAAATCATATTTAAATTTGCACGGTTATGTCTTTATTCAATGTAGGTGATAATTTGAAAAGAAATACATCCGCAGAAATAAAATCTGCAAAATAGAGATGAATATAGACGGATGTAATTAAAATAATAGATTGTGAGTTTGGATATAATAAAAATATTCGTTTATTTTATAATTTAATATTTTTTTTTATAATTTTAAATATGTTAAAAACTAAAAATAATGTAATATTTTATAATGAAAAATGAATTAATTTATTTTAAATAGAAATATGGATAACGAGTATAAGTGTTTGTTTGTTTTAAAGTTTAAAATTATATTCTTTAGAATGATATTTTTAGAATTATCATTCTTGAAAATATTCCAACTTAGTTTTTGATAAGAATTTATGTTCTTTTGAATAATTATAAATTTTGTTTAATTTTAATTTATAAGAAAAAATAATAAATATGAAAGATAGTGAAAAGTTATAGTTGGTTGAAGTTATTCTCGTGAAAATGTTTTATTCTCACCTTTTATATCTTGTAATAAAAATAAAAAATTTATGTGTAAATAATATTTTTTTTAAATAAAAAATTTATTAAAATAATTTTGTAAAACTTGAATCAAACATGGAAATATTTTATTCCCATAATCATATTTCCAAAAATATTTATTGTAACTTTAAACCAAATACATCCTAAATATGAATACTTAATTACCTATAAGATATGAATATAAATATAATTATAAATATTGATATTCACCCTAATATGAGTTTGGGTATGAGGATTTTTTTTATTTAAAAAATGTGTATGGGTCGAGTAATAATATCATGCACAAACTTTGTCCATTATCATCCATTTTTCTTAGCTACTTAGCCTTTATGTACCTCGTGCAGTTTGGATGATTTTTCTGACAATAACTCATCTCATTTTAAGACAGTTTTATTTGGGATTTGATCAGATTTAAATGATTGAATAAAAATTCGATTTGATTTTACTAATTTTATACAATTTAATTTAGATCAATTTTTAAATATTCAAATTACAATATATTTTTTTATTAATTTTATTAAAAAATTAATATTATAAATGATAATGATTAAAACAAAAGAAATAATAAAAATAAATAGATTAAACTACACTAATAACTAGTATTAAAAAATATCAACAAATAATAAATTAATGTAATATACACTTCAAAAAGTATTAAAATATATACATATCATTCGGTTCGATTTGTAATGGTTTTGAAAAATCAATATGAAACAAACGATTTTCATAAAATTGCATCAAAGTACATAAATAATATTTTAGGTTTTCATAGTTTTCACTATTTTTATTATTTTAGATTGGTTCGAATTTAAACACCTTTATAATTTACACAACACATTAGCTTCACATCTCATAAATGGGACAAAAATGACTAAAAGAAAGACGCACAAAGTCAAGCATGTGCAAGACATGGAAACGAGCTTACCATGTTCTCATACATGTTCGAGGATGACATAAAGAACATTCTAACACCCATCAGAAGTACTCTTGGGGGAACAAAATAGTTGCAAGTCTTGTTGACTAACTAAACCCATATCTCCTATATTGAAGGGATGAGTCATCTTCCCCACTCCGTGATAGTTCAAGTCATGCTCTACGTGATCGAGTTTATAGGCAAAATACCAGAATTCTCACACTATCCAATTCTCATTTTCATTCGGATTTAAACCTCGGAGAACACCCTTGTGCATTTCAACATACGGCTCAACCTCAATCTCATTGTGCAGAACATACAAATGCACTTGATCTTGTTGGACCCTTAATACTGTCATAACTTTATTTCCAATTACCTGTTTTCCTTATTTTTTTCGACAATGTGAGATTTAGGGAGTCCAATTGATTGAACATTTGACAGATATTCAGTACAAAACTCAATCGCTTATTCAACAATGTATCGTTCGACAATACAACCCTCTGGTCAACTTTAGTTTTTCACACACCCTTTTAATATTTTCATATAACGTTTAGCAAGATACATCCATCTCATATAAGCTGGTCCACACAATAGTATCTCTTTCACAAGATGAACAACTAGATGAACCATTATGTCAAAAACGAGGGAGGAAAATACATTTCAAGATCACACAAGTTAATAACTATTTCTTCTTGTAATGTTGGTAACACTACAAGAAAATTGTTGATTTGCGACTTTTGGATTGTGACACTTATATAAAAACTGCCCTCATTTAATATGCGCGACACTGGTCACAACACTTATGGGCAACTGCCTCAATTTTTTAAACAAATATAGAGAAGCACATTTAAAAATTTGGGCCACGACGGTGCTAAACCACCTTCTAATTTTCTACCGCGCTCAAACAACCACTAAAACAGTCGCTGGTTTTAATATTTTATATCTCTCCCTTTTCCTATAATGCTCAAACCCTTCACCCTATTCTTGTCCTCTTTAACCCTTTTCAACATCTCAAATCTCTTAAATCCCAAGTCGTTTCATTTTCAAATTTTCTCAAACCCTAAAATGTAGTCTCTCAAATCCTTACATACTACAGGTCCACTTAGCACAGATTGAATTTCAGTTTCCCAAATACCAATCTTTCAAGTCTTATTCCTTATATCTCAGCAAAAATTACCATTAAGAAGCATCACGGCCTCCTTCTTCATTTCTAACTCAGTTTTTTTTCCTTTCTTCTTATTTTCCTTAGTAGAGATTGAAACTAAATTAGTACCCTATTTCATTTCTATAAGTGTCTTCAATTTTTTCTTTCTTTCTTTATGAAATTTCAAATAATACAAAATTCATCTTGAAGGAACTCAAGGAATCGTTATGTGGTCCACTCGCTGCTATAGGAGTCATTCGGCTCATAAGGAAATAGTGGCAGCCTACCATTCATTCTGTTGGATATGACATCGTTATGAATTCCGATGGAAATTTCGTTGACGAGGTAAGTTAGTAAATATAGCATATTTAGTTGTGTTTTAGGTGTTAACTTGTAATAGATGTAGAGCACTGCTCTTTTAACTAAATCTATAGGGGAGTCCAAGTAGTAATCATCTTGGCATATTTAACTTCCAGATTACTTATCTTATTGATCGCATGGTTTCTTGTAGCATGAAGAGTGAGAGAGAAATAGTTACTGAAATTGGTGGAACCACTCGAGATGTTAGTCAAGCAAGTATTAACATCAACAGAATCCCCATAAACCTTCTAAGAAGATGAATAACTCCATTAGAGGAGAAAGAGAGAGTGAATAATGTGAAAGCAAGAAGAAGAGAGCAATATAATTGTTATTCATTCAATATCTAAAGTTTGTTACAAGTGTCTTATATATAGTTACAAATCGTAACTAACTCTAACTGCCAAAACAGAAAAAGAGAAACTACATAACAGAAGTTCATCTCCAGAAGTTCTGTTTCTGGTTCATCACCAGAAGTTCTGTCACAGCTTATTTTCTTTCATCTATTAACACCCTCTCACAAGCTTGAGGTTGGTAAATGTCCACCAAGCCAAGCTTTCCCAAACAATCAGTGAAAGGACGAGGACTAAGCGTTTTTGTGAACACATCAGCAGGTTGATCATGAGAACGAACAGGAAGCAAACGCATGACACCAGCTTGAATTTCCTCACGAACCAAATGACAATCAATGTCAACATGTTTTGTTCTCTCATGAAACACCGGATTTGAAGAAATCTGAATAGCACTTTGATTATCGCAATACAAAACGGGAAGATGAGATAGATGCTGTTGGAGATCGTGTAACAGGAAACACATCCATTGAAGTTCACGAGTAGCAGACGCCAAGGCTCGATATTCAGCTTCTGTGGATAAGCAACTAACCATTGGCTTTTTCTTAGATTTCCAAGACACCAATGATGCACCAATAAAGAAACAGTATCCTGAGATGGAACATCTGGTTTCGATGCAGCCACCCCAATCAGCATCACTAAACCCCAGAATTTGTAAGTCAGATGAAGATGATAAAAGAATACCTCGCACAGGTGAGCGTTTCAGATATCGTAGGACACGTATAGAAGCACAATATTGAGCTTTAGTGGGAGCACTCATAAACTGGCTCAACTGTTGTGTTTGCAAAAGAAATGCCAGGACAAGTTGTAGTAAGGTAAATCAATATCCCAACAAGTCTCCGATATGCTGTAATATCAGAAAGTAAAGCACCAGTGTCTTGGTGAAGACGAATAGAGGCATCCAAGGGAGTAGAAGCTGGATTGCAACCAGTTAGGCCAGCATCCTGAAGTAGATCTAGGCAATACTTTCTTTGGAAAAATGTAATACCTTTTGATGATCTAGCAACTTCAAGCCCTAAGAAAAATTTTAAATTCCCCAAATCTTTGATGCGATATGTGTGATGTAGAGCTTGTCTCAAATCTGCAAACACACCTAAGGAAGTCCCAACAAGGATGATATCATCAACATACACCAGCAGAGCAGTAAAAGATGTAGGACTTGATTTTATAAAGAGTGTATGGTCAACAGTAGCATGTTTAAATCCCTGTGCCTTAAGGAATGTAGTGAGCTTTTCAAACCACTGTCTACTGGCCCGCTTTAAGCCATATAGAGACTTGGTAAGCTTGTATACTTGGCCAGATTTGGGAGCAGTAACACCTTGAGGAATCCTCATGTAAACAACTTCATTTAAATCACCATGGAGAAATGCGTTATTGACATCTAATTGGTGTAAATGCCAACCATGAATGGCAGCTAAGGCAAGTAACACATGAATTGTAGTTAACTTGGCAACAAGAGAGAAAGTTTCAAGGTAATCCAAACCTTCAGTTTGGTTGAAACCTTGAGCCACTAGCCGTGCCTTGAATCTTTCTATTGTTCCATCAACATGTAGCTTAATCTTGTAAACCTATTTACTTCTTATTGTTGAAGCATCATGAGGAAGATCAACGAATTCCCAAGTATGATTGTCGTTCAAAGCCTCTATTTTTGCCTGCATAGCACGAGTCCACCTGGGGTCTTTAGAAGTAGCCACATAGTTGCTTGGCTCAATTTCAGATGAAAGAGACATAATATATGCCTGATGACTCGGTGAAAGGTTGGAGAGAGACATATACTTCTCAATGGGGTAATGACAAGACACAGTGCTAGAATCACAAACATAATCCTTTAAATGAGCAGGTGGTTGTGTCATTCTACTAGATTTTCTAGTGGACTCAAGAGATGAATGAGGTATGTCAATAATTTCATTTGTGGATGAGGAAGGGACGTTAGGTATGACAATGGGTGTGGACATAGAATTTGGCATGGATCCATCATCTAAAGATACATGATCAGCTACAGATTCATCTTCTTAGTCATGTAGATCTTCAGGATCAGAATTTGGTACAGGTATATGAGTTGACTCTTTTGCAACATTATCAACTTTGGATTGGTCTATGTAAATTTCTGTGTGTATTTGTAGGTTAGACAAATCAAGGAAATGAAAAGCCATATCAAAGAATTTGACATTTCTGGACACAAATATGTCATGAGTATTAACATCTAAGAGTATGAAGCCTTTTATACCTTCCTTGTACCCCAAGAAAGAACACTTTCTTGCTCTTGAGTCGAATTTGTGTCTATTTGTTGGTAATATGAAAGCATAGCTCAAACACCCAAATACTCTTAATGAACTTAAATCAGGCATTATTCCATGCATCACTTTAAAGGAGGATTTGTTGTTTAGTATTTTTGTAGGAATCCTATTTATGAGATATAATGCATGATTCACAGCATAAGACCAGAACTTCTGTGGCAACTGTGACTGGAACATAAGAGCACGACTGATATTAAGTATGTGCTGATGGCGTCTCTTAACTCTCCCATTTTGTTGAGGTATGTATACACAACTTATTTGATGTATGATGCCTTTCGAAGCATAGAATTTTGGCATCATTAGTTCAGTTCCATTGTCGCTTCTAATGACATTGAACTTTTTACTGAATTGAGTTTCTACCATATTGACAAACTCTATTATCTTTTCACTAGCTTCATCCTTAGATCTCATCATCACAACCCAAACATGCCTATTATGATCATCTAAGATAGTGAGAAAATATTTGAAGCCATGTACATAAACTATATTAAAAGGCCCCATATGTCAATATGAATCATATCAAAAGGATTACATACATTACTGTTACTGATAGGAAAAGACAAACGTTTTTGTCTAGCTTGCTGACACACATCACAAGCTTTATGAATGCTATTAGGTATGTAACTATACATGGTTCTCATACATTGCATTCTATCATGTGATAGATGCCCTAATCTTAAATGCCATATAATAGCAGGTGTTGTTTCTTCACTTCTCTTATTTGTGAATATACTTGACACAAATCCTGCACTTCTAGTTCTGTGAGAACTATCCTTCTACAGCTCCAAATAGTACAACCCATCTAGCTCACTAGCTGAACCAATCTTCTTCAAATCCCTCCTTGCCTGTATGGTAAATCTGTCAGTTTCAAAAACTAGGTTGCAATTTTGTTCTCTACATAGTTTTGAAACAGAAATTAGGTTAACTTCAAATTATGGCAAATATAGAACCCCTTGAATGAAAAAATCTTTGGATATTTTCACATCTCCACATACAGAAGTAGATATGGAGTTTCCATTTGGAAGATTTACCATAATAGGATTAATTTTATCATGTTTCAAGAACCAATCAAGGTTATTGCATATGTGATGAGTTGCACCTGTGTTTAAGATCCATCTAACACCACCACTAATACTGAAGCTAGCAATATAAGGTTTACCTCCTTTTGCCATATTCTAAGTGTGTTCTTCTCAAGAAGCATCATCAAGTTGTTGTATTGCTCCTTAGTTAGAGTCATACTTCCATTGTCATTGGAAGCTTCAACTGCAACCTCACCATTTACTTCAACTTGATTGATATATGTTGATGCTGATCCTCCTCGAGCAAGCTTAGGAGGATATCTATGCTTCTTATAACAATTGTCAACAACATACCCATTTTTTCCACAGTGCGTGTGGACTTTGAAATTGCCTCTGCCTCTGCCAGTACCACTATTTCCTCTCTCAGTGCTGCTATTTCCTTTGTCTCTTCCAAATTGCTTCGTGCTATCAACAACATTCACCATACCAGCTCTATCCTTAGCACTTTTATTTCCAAACAAAACATTTCCAGTCCCACATATCTTTCTCTCTTGCTGCAGCACCATAGAAAATACTTTGTTAATTTGAGGCAATGGATACATAAGAAGCACTTGAGAAACAACTTCATGGAATTCTTTATTCAAGCCAATCAAGAACTGAATTATACGATCTTCAGATCTAAAACTTCTACTATTTCGCATTGCAAGGCATGCACAAGTCACAGGACACGTGCAGTTGGGCATTGCCTATATTGGTCAAGCTTCTCCCATAGACTTCTCAATTCTGTGAAGTAATAAGAAATTTTCTTGCTACCTTGTTTCAAATTCGAGATTTCTTGATATAACTGTGCAACTCGAATCTTGTCTCCTCTCATAAACCAATCCCTAAGATCATTCCACACATCCACAACATTATCAATGAACACCACACTTTGTGCTATGGAAGGTGTTATTGAATTGATGATCCATGTATGAACAAGATTGTTGCATCTTTGCCATGCAATATAGTTGAGATCATCACTATCAGGCACTTCAATTGTTCCATCAACAAAATGAAATTTATTGTTCATTGCCAACTCTATTCTCATCTTCATGGACCAAGCATGATAGTTTTCTCCAGATAGCGCTGGTGTAACACAAATTATTGAAGAGTTTTCAGATGGATGAACGTTGTTCGCTTTAAAAAGTGACGTGCGAGGGAATCGAATCGGAATTCGGATTCTCTGGCTCGAAACAATTTACTCTTTTGATTTGTTTATAAAGATGCCGCGAGCATCAAGCTTTATTATTTTCAACACAAGAAAATGATTATGAAAAAGGGGAAAGCTGCAATACCCTCAATTGATATGATATGCATTACGACTAGCGCGAACTAGACGCAACACATTGGGGAGATTCCGGGCAAGGGGGTTTGTTATATAAAGGGAATAGATGTGGCACCCTAAATATATATAGTTATCTATAGCTTTATATATGAATATGTTTGATATGTTTGTGTGTTTTAAATTTCTATTTCTATTGTTGGGAAAGTTTCTCCTTTGGATTTTAAGAAAGGTAGATTATGTGGGATCCTAGGTTTTGTTTTTATTGTGCTCGCAAAGATCATTGGGATCTTCTGCATACATATCCCTTAATGGGAATCAGAGCATTTGTAGCTCGGATCTAAAAGGAACTATGGTTTGTTTGGTTTGAGGGAGAAAGAAGTATGATCGCCAAGGATGAGACCTTGTGCCTATGTATTCTCAAAGGGAGGTTGAGAAAGTCAGAGCAATCGTAGTTCCCACTTATGCTAGTGGAAGCAACAGGAAGTTGTTAAGAGATAAAGACAAATGTCATCTTAATGAAAAATGTATCTAATCTATTTCATCACATACATTTTGAAAGGATTGATTGATTAAATCTTTCATCGTAAGTTATAGGTGTTTTGCTTAAGTGTACAAGCGTTACCACTTACGAGTTAAGAAAGATGTTTGAAAAAGATGATTGAATCTTTTAATTGTAAGCATTGAGTGTTTTGCTTGAGTGTACAAGCGTTACCACTTACGATTAAGAGATGTTTTTTGTTTGAAAAGAGTTTGAAAAGTGTTTGATTGTATGTGATGTGATAGATGAGATACTTCTTCCATAGAGATGATAAATGTCTAAATCTCTAAGAGAAATTGATTATGGATTAGGGGGATGCTTTTAAGAAGCCCATGGATCCTTGTATCGTAAGCCCAAGAGGAGGCATTCCGAGTGTCATCGAGGGTCCTTGTATTGTAAGCCCAAGAGAAGGCATTCCGAGGGTCCTTGTATGAAGCTCAAGAGGAAGCTATAGGGTATGACTGGCTTTGGCTTTAAGAGTGGTTTCACCGAGAAACCATCCTCTTAGGATTCAAGAGTGATTTCACCGGGAAATCATCCTCTTTAGGGTTCTATCCTAGCACTGTTGATTCTTTGTATTGGAAGCCCAATAGGAGGCTGTTAAGAGATTTCCAGGTCTCTTTCTTGTTTGATGCCCAAGAGAAGGTTGAACTCAACGAGGAGTTCTTTTGAACGAAGCCCAAGAGGAGGCTAACTCAACAGGGGAGTGTTGTCTTATATGAAGCCTAAGCGGAGGCTAAACTCAGTAAATGAGTTTTCTTATATGAAGCCTAAGAGGAGGCTAACTCAGATGAATGAGTTATCTTATACAAAGCCTAAGAGGAGGCTAAAGGGGAACCTAGTTGTTAGGCTAATTATTATGTTATAATTGAACAGTTATATGAACAAGTGTGTGATATGTATTCACAGGAGTTTATGAAGGAAATATAAACAAGTGTATAAAACGTGTGTTTAAAGCAAGTGTAACTTGAATATTTACGAGTTTAAATGTGTACAAGGGACTGAATATGTACACGAAGGGGTGTTTACGTACAAGGAAATGAGTATGTACATAGGAGGGTTGAGACTTACACCGTGAGGGAGGCCCATTGGTTTAAGAGGAGTTTCACCGGGAATAATTCTTCTCTTAATTCCAATGGAATTGGTGTATAAACAAGCGAATGAAAACAAACCAACGAAGTTTGTTTATACTTGAATATTTACAAAGATGATTGAATATGTATAAGGAAAGTTTAATATGTACATAAAAAGGATTGAGACTTACACCGTGAGGGAGGCCCATGATCAATTAAGAAGTTCAAGGAGAAACCTGGTTTGGTTTATGTTTAAATTTAATTAATCATGGAAAAAGGTGTGTAAGTTTGTTGAAATATTTTGAAAAAGGTTTTGAAAATGATTTTGAGAAGTGAAGTATATTCACAAGAAAGTTTTGAAAATGATTTGAGTTTTTGAAAGAAAACATCTTTGAAAAGTATTAAGAAATACTTAAAATGTTTCATTTTTTTGACTTAAATAAAATATAATCAAAAGAAAAATATTTTTTTGGAATTTTTTGACATAATCATAAAATAGGTATATTAAATGACAAGTGTGCAAAAAATCATCTCAAAATGAGAAGTTTTGAATGATTTTTGAAAATATTTTAAGTTTGCTAGAAACTTGAGAAAAAAAGTTTTTTGGTCCTAAGGAGGTTTGAACCTTGGAAATTTGGCTTAAAAAATGAAGATTTTCCAATGAGCCATTTGTTAAACTTGTCATTTAATTACCTTGTTTAGAAGGAAATTTAAAGAAAATGAAAGTTTTTTTGAAAATGTCCAGAAATTGCATTTCTGAAGGGTTCAGAAGTTGGATTTCTGGAGGATCAGAAGTTGTTTTTAAAATTGGAAGTTTGGAAAAAAAAGGTCTAGAAGTTGGACTTTTGAAGGATTCAGAAGCTGCTTACTTCTGGAAGAGTTAGAAGGCTTGGCTTCTGGAGCGCGTTGAAAGAAGCACCTAGAAGCTTGCAGCTTCTGGAGCATGTAGAAACATGCTACTTCTGGCTGCTGGCTGCGTGAGAGGCTTGTGAGAAACACATTGCTTCTGGGCATGAGAAGAAGTTTCTGGCTTGCTTCTGTGCTAGAAACATTAGAAACTTCAAGTTTCTAAATCATAGTGGAAATGAAGGAACTTCTGGGGGCAGAAGTTTCAGAAGCGCTTTTGGAGAACAAGTTCCAGAAAGCGTGTAATTCCTTTTAATAAAAAAAGGTTCCAGGGGGATTCGAACCCTGGACCTTTGGCAAGGCAAGTGACATGAGAAGCGTGCTGGCAACCGCTGGGGCGGTAATACATCTGTTATTTAAACTTAAGCTAGAAATATATATTATAAGTCTAGCTTCAGAAATTGAAACTCAACTTCTTCTTCTTCGCTGGAACAGGCGCGACACCATGGCCATGGCAAATTCGAACTTCTTCATTTTTTAATCAATTTTAAAAGTTCAAAATACTATTTCATCTAGATTTTTGCCACGATTTCAGACATGTATTTTGTTAATATTATTAATCAAATATGAGAGTGAATTTTGTTAATCCCAATTTGAATCCTAACTGAAAAAATGATTAATTCTTTAAGCACAATTGATTTTAGTCCAAATTAAGGATTCATATAGCTTTAGTGATTGGATATCTACATTTTCCTTTTCAATTTTAAAGCTAAAAGTGCATGAATTGAAGATTCAAAGTTTGAGAAACTCACCTCTTGGTATGAAATACCAGTTCGAGCTAGACAACTTCCAGGTGCAAAGTAAGGATTGCTTTAGCTTCCTTGAACCTCCCTGAATGTGTTCCTACCTTTAGTTTGTCCTGAGGATGGCTATAACTCTCTGACCAAGTCAACTTGCAACCACTTGAAGTGAGTTTTGATTTTGGATTTAGAGTTGTTACAGGGCAGTGATGATGATCTGGATTACTTCTATGAAGTGTATAGAAGGTGTTTGAAGTGTTAAATCAAAGTTAGCACGAGCAAATTAGGAGATGGTAAGTTAAGGCATCATTTGCAAGTTTTGAGATTTTGAACAATGATTCTGAGTTTGGTCACTTCTTGTGATGTTTTTAAGTTTTAGACAAGTTCTAATTGATGTTTAGAACATATTTGAAACTTAAGTTCACTCAAATTTTGCAAAGTTTGAAGATTGCAAAAATTCCCTCTTATAACTTAGAAACTTGAATTTCAAGAAAGAAAGAGTGAAAGCTTGATTATGATAGCTTTGGTGTAGTTTGAAAATGAGGAAATGACCTCTATTTATAGGCCAAAAAATCTGAAAGATTTGGCAAAGTTATCATTGAAGGAAACTTGCAACTTGGTTAAGAGGTAAAATAGAATCTTTTGCATTTAATGCAAAAGTTACTTTCTTAACCATGGTTAAGTTTTTATCTTTGATTCAATCCTTTCCTCAATCATTCAAAACTGATATTTATCAGTTATAATCTACCTCTAAGTGATTACAAGGCTTCTAGAAAGAGAGTTTGTGAAAAAATGACTCAAAGTTCTTGAAAAATGACTTATAATTCATGGTTATGGAGCTCTAAGTTTAATTTTCAAAACCTTAGCTACACAAAGTGTTTTTTCAAGTTCTTGGACATTTTGGAAAGCTTGTAACAAGGGCTACAACTTTCATGTTTTGAGTTTTTTCTGAATCCAAATGGATCTAGGTGAAAAATGGCTTAGAAAGTGGGAAAAACCATGTTTCTTAACACTTGAAATTTTTTCTAAGTGTTAGAAAATTTTCAAATCTTGACTTTTTGTTGACTTTTTCACATTTCTTGATTTTTTATGATCATGATGGATCATTTGAAATGTTTTTATGATTGAAAAAGTTTGATCTTGAAAAATTTGACCAAAAGTCAAAGTTTGACTTTTTTGAGCAGATGAATTTTCATCAGATGATTCAGAATTTGTCTGATGAAGAAACATGGACTTTTGAAATGTTTTGAATCAAGAAATTAGGTCAAGATGTTGGATTGAAGATGTTAAGATCAATATCCAAGAAAATAGGTCATTCATTGAGCAGAAAATCTTCGATCAAAACCCTAATTGGTCGATTCAAGGTAGATCATGAGAAAAAGTTGGGAATCTGAAGATCAAATGTTGATGATTGATTAAGATAGATCATTTGAGATGAGTGGAAAATCAAACCCTAATTGATCATATCTTGAACAGATGAAATTTTGAAGAAACCCTGATTTTGGCTTCTAGAAGCCACGCACGATCTATTCTGTTCTGATACTGTTAGCGATGCAGTAATGCAAATGTAAGGTGGTATCTTAGGTCAAAACTTGGGGTATGACAAACGTAATATGGATCAAGTTGATCCTGCATCTGATTGTTGTTATTCTTTCTTGCAGCCATAGCAGAAGCACAAATTCAAAGAAAAAATGCAACAAGATTACGAAACAACGGATCAAGAAAGAAAGAATCGTATAAACGATTCACACAAAATGGTGTAAAAACGAACTCCGAGCGGAAGAACGAAAGAAAGAAAAATGAAGCAAGGATTGAAACCCAAGCCTCACAAATGATCTTGAAGCATAAGCTTCAAAAACGATCGCAGCGGAAACAGAACAGGCTTAGCCTGCTCTGATACCATCTAAGAAGATGAATAACTCCATTAGAGGAGAAAGAGAGAGTGAATAACGTGCAAGCAAAAAGAAGAGAGCAATAGAATTGTTATTCGTTCAATATCTAAAGTTTGTTACAAGTGCCATATAGTTACAAATCGTAACTAACTCTAACTGCCAAAACAGAAAAAGAGAAACTACATGACAAAAGTTTATCTCCAGAAATTCATCTCTAAAAGTTCATCTCCAGAAGTTCACTCTTCAAAAGTTCATCTCTAGAAGTTTTGTTTTTGGTTCATCACCAGAAATTCTGTCACAACTTATTTTCTTTCATCTGTTAATAACTTATCTTATTGATCGCATGGTTTCTTGTAACATAAAGAGTGAGAGAGCAATAGTTACTGAAATTGGTGGAACCACTCGAGATGTTAGTCAAGCAAGTATTAACATCAACAGAATCCCCATAAACCTTCTTGATACAACAAGCAATGATAATAATAATAATGGTGACTCTATAGTGAAATGATAGCCCATAATGGCTGACTCAATAGGTTATGGGTGGATGCATGTATTTATTCTCCCTATATTATACTTAATGAGAAAAAGTAACTATAATCTATATGAGTATTAATTTGAGTCTCTATCATTTAATTAGTGTTAGCTAGGTTCTAAAATTACAAATCAATATTCATTCATTAATAAAGTATCATAATCTTTATAGTGGTCCCCATATAATATATTGAGTTATATAATTTGGTGTTAGTATCACACCACTGAGTGACCTTAGCATAGTCTGGAGTTTATAAAAGTAACATAGTCTTTGGGCTTTGTTGGATACACTACTTTTTTTGACAAATCTTTGCTACACTACTTATAAATAGATATTAGATAGAATAGTTTTGATGTAATAATAAGTATGATATACATGAAATCATAATATTAAGTATGCTATATATAAAACAAGTATGATCTAAGTGACATTATAATTAATCATTTGCCTTGTAGCCATAAATATATATATCTCGATTTACTAATGAAGACGCTAAGTTGATCACAAGACAATGCAAGTTTATCGAAACTACATTCGGTTATTGCCAAGCTTCGAAATATTACATGAGTTTAATTAAGTTGCATAGTATATTATATTAAGAGCTTGGTTTCTACTACACTCTAGTAAAAGAGGGGTTCTATTATAAGAAACCAAGCTGTTATTGGGAAGAACAATTTTTGTAGAGAATTTTGTACAACACTCGAGTACACTCTAGTACATTTTCTATTTTGTAACCATATTTTGTTTATGCATTGTTAATCCTTTGGCAGGGTACTTCTTATTAGCCTGTATTTCTTATTTAGCAACCTGTACTTCTTATTTTGAGTTTTTGCAGTTGATTATTTCTTTCTGCAACTAGTTTTCTCTTTCTGCAATGCTTGGCAAGGTGGTGCCATGAACTTGGCCGTGAGAAAGCTGCAAATAAGCCTCTTTTGAAAACTATATTTTAGATATCTTTTGTCAGCAACCTATTGACCGCAAGCAAGTAGTTATCTTGAATTAAAAACTTGTCATTTATTGATTGTACGCTTTCAGGTTATCATGAGATTGTTTAGTCTGTGCAAAACAACAATTATGTTTTTCATACTTGATAAAACAAGTACTTTTTAAACCGTCGCCATTAACATTTGAAAATTAAACACCCAATTCAATTCCCGAGGGTTTATAAGCGTCGCAAATGACTTTCTAAGGCGGTTTCAGACCATCGTAACTTTGCAAAATAACTGACTTGCCTTTTTTCTTGTAGTGTAAGATAGCAGGATCGACCACCTTATTGCAAATTGACTTGAAGAAAAAATATGGTTTAGTTATTGCGCTTCTTACTTTTCTGGCAGAATAAAACGTATACCTATTGGTAGAAAATGTTCCATTATAACATGGCAATCATGCGTCTTTAAACTCTTTAACTTGAGGTCTTTCATAGACACAAGTCTTTAAATATCTAAAGAGTATCCTTCTGTAACTTTAACTTCACTTAGAAACTTACAATATTTTTTTCTCCTTTCTAGATAGAGTATAAGCAGCAGGTGATAGATATGTTCGTCTTCCTTTCTTCACGGGTCCTAATTCAGTTCTTATTCCCATCTTTACCATGTCCTTCCTTGCTTTAAGGTCATCCTTAGACTTTCCTTGTATATTGAGTAACGTACCAATAACATTGTCAAATACATTTTTTCTATATGCATAACATCGAAAAAATGTCTTACATACAACGACTTCCAATATGAAAATTAAAAAAAAATGACCTCTTCTTCCACCCACTCTTGACAAGTGTATGTGCAAAAGGCTTGACAAACTGAGTACTCACATCTTTCACCTTTTAAAAAATTTGATCACCTGTCAATATAGGCGGAGCTCTACCTTGTTCTGGCTCTCCATTGAATGCTTTTCTCCACCCACGATAGTGATGATTAGAATTAAGAATCTACGATGACCGAGATACTCATTTAACGATGCATACTCATTTCGAAACAAAACGCAATCGTTTGGACATGCATGTATCTTATTATAGCTCATGCGAATAGAGAACAACATTTTTTTGGCCTCATATGTTCAATTGGGAAGAACATTATCCTTTGATAGCATATCTTTCATAAGGGCTAGTAACTTTGTGAAACTTGTATCTGACCATCCATTGCCCGCCTTTAAGTTGTACAACTTTAATACAGCAGACAATCTTGTGAATTTTGTACAACCATTATACAACGATTTCTCTGCATCACTTACCAACTTGTCAAATATTTTGGGACAATCCTTAAGATCTTCTTCAAGTGCTTCTGCAATCTCTTCGACTCGATCATAATTGTATGTATCTGTGCCATTGTCGTTTGAAGCATATGTCGTATTATCCCCATATTCAACATTCCCGTTACTTTTCTCACCATGCAAATTACAACATGTATAAATTCTATCAATTCCATGCCTCTTTAAATGCGATGCCAACTGAACCGCGTCAACCCGACTCCCATAACAGCAACCTAAGCAAGGACATGTCATTCGACTGGAGACTTTGGCATGCGCAACAACAAACTTAACGAATTTTGATACCTCATTCTCGTACTCTTTCGACAATCGATTTGAATACATCCATGTCTTATCCATGGTTTTACTAATTAAGCTAAACAAAAACAAAATAAAAAATATTTACCTGTAGAGAAACAATCTGACCTTCACACTTCACTTTATGGGTTTGCTTCCTACATTCCATGTAATTTCAAAAATAACTATAATATAGTTACTAGAACTAATTTATTCCTAACACAAAAGGTTTGTTCTCATCCCCACTTAGAATGCATCTTTTTAGGCCTAACCCCGTTATATATGTGTTCTTATATGTTTAAATTTTGGTTCAAGTAATAAGTCGGAAAGATTGAGTTAACAAAACTTAAACAACAAAAAAAAAGAAATTAATGACAGAAAATGTTGTGTAAAGTATATATTTATAATTGTTCTGAAGGACAAAAATTTATTACTGAACAAGAATATAAGTATTTTTTGTTTCTTCTCAATGAAAAGTTTGCTCTACCTATGAACTTCCACAAATCATTAATCAAAATTGTGTATTTATGAATTTGGGTTAGAGGATACAGATTATTTACCAAGCATTATAACGCCAATCCCTGTCATTTGGAATCACATTTACGAAGCTCTCGATTTTTAATATCATTTTGGATAAACTTTTAAAATTTAAAATTATGCACATTTAACATACATCTAAAAGCATAATACCAAATCAAACCTTAATATACCTTAAAAACAGGCCAATTCATATGAATTTATGTTCAGCCAAACAAGAAATTATCAACAAATAATACCTACTAGCAAGCATGTTAAAATAATTTTAACAAATCATAGACAAACATCAGTGACATTTCAATAAACACATTGTTTGCAAAATCGAAGCCTAGACCTTAAGAGTAACTATATACCCTTTAAAACCACATGAAAGACTGTCAACACAGTAACAAAGTAACAAGCAGAGCAATTAGTTCCACAGAATATAGTTATGTTAACAATTTGTAGAATGGATAGATTATATTTAAACTAACTCTTGAAAACATTGACAACTACAAAGGAGATGACAACAAGCTAGAGTTACTTACAAAGGAGCTATGAGTGTTGTAATTCGAGTGTCGAAGAATGAGAGTTGCGATCTAGAGCTGAAATAACAAGAAAAGTTAATATCCACACCAAATTCACAGTGAGCAAGTTAAGGCAGTAAGGTGATGTGGAAAAAAACTTGTTAAATCATGTTGTGGCGGCAAAAACTGTGAGTATAAGCCATTGCATTGACTTAACTCAAAAAAGTAATAAAAGAGTCACCCCTGCGCTTTTATTTTATCCAAAGGACTAGGAAAAAGAGCGAATAAAATTCTAAAAAAAAAATCAGAGATCTGGGACCGGGGATTAGTTATGCAAAGGGAATGTGTTAGACATCCAAAACATCTACGGTACTCCGCAGGAACCTTTTTGAAAATTTGTATATGTGTGCTAAAATAGAGTATATGTACAAAATGGATGGTGGGGGAGAAAAGAAGTATTTTTTATAACTTTTAGTTTGATAGAACTTCCAATGAGTTCCAGACCTACATACCAACAATGTACAATGTTGAAATCAAAACCAATTAGTTCGGCTAAAAAACTAAACTTGTGTGTTGGTTGATTTTAAGAAAAATGTTAGTTTAGAAAAGCTACAAAGAGCTCAAAAAATTTGAATGAGGTTAGGTGTTTTTTAGTCTTTAACAAAAAAAAGTCAAAATATTATTAAATGAATTGAAAGTTTATTAAGAAAAGAAATTTGAAAATCCATGGGCCGAAGTCCAAGATTTTTATGAAAGCGGTTCGAATTTTGAAAATAATAATTCTTTGAAAAAGAGGGAAGATTTTAAAAATTAAAGAATGTGGAGGAGATAAAGAGGCTAACCTAAGTGCATAAAATAAAAGGTAAGCGTAAAGAAAGATCTAACCGGATGACAAGACTAGTACTTGACATCAAAAATCCTAAATATTATATGATATTAAAACAAAAATAATATATGAATTAAATAACATTAAAATTATATACTAATTTAAATAATTTAATATTATTTTATGATCACTAAAACATTATATATATATATATATATATATATATATATATATATATATATATATATATATATATATATATATATATATATATATATATATATATATATATATATATGAATAATTTGATATGAAATACTTCTCGATTTTAGAAGATATACGCAATCTATTTGGTATACTTGATTTATCTCACACCAGTACCCCGTGTCAAACTACGGATAACATACCAGTAATGTGTGAATGCACGGGTCACACATCAGTATCGTGCAAATGCACATGTAAGAATACCAAAATCCTTGCGAACGCACGAGGAACATATCAGTAATGTGTAAACGCACGAGTAACACCCCATTAACATGTAAAAGAACGGGTAAGAATACCAAAACTCTTGCGAACGCACGGGTAACATACCATTAACGTGTAAACACACGAATAATATATTACTTTTTTGATATTCTTCTATATCTTTCTTCTTTTGGATTTTTATATAAAATTATTTTTCTATTAATTTTCAACTAATTTTAATTTTAGATATTTATTTGTCTAATTTATTAAATTTTATAAATCCTTTCATTTTTTTCATTTCATTCTAAAAAAAGAGTCCATTGCATATCACTAATATTTATTTGATTAAAAGGACTCTCTAAATGTATCTATTAAAACCATTTATGTTTTATATATGGGATATTCATTGTTTTTGACACTTTCTTATTTTTATTTTGTTTTGCTTTTCCACATTAAAACATATATGTTTTTTTTATTTTATATTAAATACTTTTTTATTTTAAATTAAATACAAAATCTTTCTGGTATCCACTTAATTGATTTCTATTTTTTATATTTTTTTTAATTCTAATTATTTAAATTGGTTATTCTAATTTTATATTTTGTATTCTAACTTTTATATATATATATATATAAAATAGTTTTTATTAAATAAATTGGTTTCTTAAAACTTATACAATTAACTTTCAATCTATTTTTATATATTTTATTTTTTCCAATAATATTTTCATATTTTATAATTTATTTCAATTTACATGATTAAATCGAGATAATTCTGCGGTCCACAGCTGTACATACGGATAACTTTTCACTACATACTTATTTGATTTAAGATTTATTTGTCACTTCCTTTATGTATCCTCTTAATTTGATTTCCATTTTTTACATTTTATTTATTCTAATTGCTTAAATTTGTTATTCTAATTTTATATATTATATTCTAACCCTAAATGGTGAAAACACACTCATCCATAACAGGACACACGGGTCATCAGGCTGAATTTCTATGTGAATCCACGAGTAACACATCAGTACCGTCCGTGTGAACGCACGGGTAACCATGACAAAATCTGTGTGAAAGTACGAGTGAAACACCAGTACTATATTTTGAATACAAAAGCGTAATTGTTTTTTCAATGTATGTGTTTAATAGTTTTTCTTAACAATACTAGTTTTAAAAATTTTATATTTGAATCTTGCAATCTATTTTTTCTTTTTTCTAAAAATATTTTGATATTTTCTACTCTATTTGAATTCCAATATGCCAAATTGCTGACAATTTTACGATCCACAGTTGTTCCCGTGCGGACGCACAGGTATCTACTAGTTTAGTAGAAAAGAAAAAAAGTGGTAGGTCCTACCATTTTTTAATCTCTCTTACTAATTTTTTTTGAATATCAAACCGGAAAAGTGGTAATCTTTCATCTCTTTCTCTCTTCTCTCTTTCTCTCTTTTTTATTTCTCTTCAACAAATATAGTGTAAAGTAGACCATTAATATCAATCTCAAATTAGATATTAATAGATTGTTTAATTTTTTATAAATATATTAATTAAATTATTTTAATTATAAAATTATCATTTTTCTAGTTTTTTTAGGTGTTTTTCTTTTGTTATTTTATATAAATTTTAAGAAGATGATTCAATTATATTAATTTAAATGATAAAATTAATGTTTTAATATTTGAATCGATGATTCACGTTGATTAAAATACGGGCCTCCCCTTAAGAAATAAATTGTTCACAAAAATTTGAGTTAATTTTATGATAAAAATAATATTTGACCATGTCATACTTATCTCTCAAGTGAACTTTAGATTATTAGGGTTCTATTTTTCTAAAACTCTAAAACTCATAGGGTGAAAAGAATTGAGTTATTAGTTTTTTTGTGTATAATTGATCAAACCACGTTTGTTGATATGGTTTATATACAAATAGATAAAAATACTTATAAAAAATATATCCATGATTTGGATTCAAATATCTTACATAAATTAAAATTAATAAATTGATGAGATAAATATAAAAATAAATTATACTCCAATCACTTTTCATGAAAGCTCATAATATTTTTGACCATTGACTAATTCTTTTTAATAAATGTACACGCACTAATAATAATAATAATAATAATAATAATAATAATAATAATAATAATAATAATAATAATAATAATAATAATAATAATAATTAAAAAAATCAATCACAACCCTGAAATTCATAGTGAGGTGATGTCGGTTAGAAAATTAATTCAAGACAGATGGATTGAGATTAAATCGTGAACGAAATCACTTTGCTTATAGGTATTTCAAGCACTCTCTTTATTGTTTTAGAGTTGGAACACAAGAATACCTAGGATAATTCAGCCTTTGAATCGAGTCTGCACAAGACTGGTGAAGAACTCGAATGCAAGGAAGAGTGTTTGGAATATCGAAGAGGATGTAGGATTTTTAGTGTAGTATTTTCGAATTCTGAATAATGTATTTATAAGTCATGCATGTGTTGTTTCACAACTTTGCAACTCTTGATAAAACAACACCTTTTCAGTAAAAGATTGCAATGGTTCGCGTATAGTTACATTATGTACCACTTCATGAAGTGTTGTGTATTTTGAATTCGAAATTCAAACTTTCAGCACCCTTAGACAAATTTAAAAGCAACTCCTACCTTTGTCTATAGGACACTTTTATCCTCCTTAACTTTTTCATATTTGAACACACCTATGAGAACTAATTGTCCATTAATTTCCAACAATGTCACGTGCTAGACTGTTCTTAAAACCTAAAAAACATATAGGAAAGATCTTTGGTGAAATTATCTGCACACGTGAATATAAAGGATATAGACATCTCAATGTGTTTGATTTTTTGATGTAGAACTGAATTATTTGATAAATATATTGCATTGACATTATCACAAAAGACTATGGTAGCTTTGTGAATCCGCCAATGCAATTCTAGAAGCATGGTATGTTTGCACACCATAGTATCTGGCCTTAGTACTGGAACTAGATATTGTGGATTGATGTTTGGAAGACCATGAAAATAAGTTGTCACCAAAAAACACGCAATAACGAGAAATGGAACTTCTAGTATGTTAGCAGCCTCTCGAATCTACATTTATGTAATAGATCAAAGATGTAATGGGTGATGGATATATGTGAAATCCATATTGAATAATGCATTTAATGTTGGGAAAGATGGGCCTAAAAGGTTGCATGTGAACATCCATCACATATGCATAAATAAACAAATATGTTGTACCACACAAGAGATGTATGATCTTGTAAATGTAAGAAACTGTAGAGCACCTACAAGACAATGGATCCATATGGAGTGCTGGTTTTTGTGCTAAGTTTTAGTTTTGTATCAGTTAGAGTATAGAATGACTTACATGAGGAGATACCATCACACTTAATAACTTATTCAACATAGTTTTTGTGAGATAAGAATAGTCAACCAACATATTGAGTGACATAAATGCCAAAAAATTAATAAGTGGTCTAAAGTCTTTAATGACAATTTCAGAGTTGAGAAGTGATGTGATAATTTTAAGAAGATACCCAATATATGTGGTGATAATGATGTCGTCGACATACAATGATCTATGCAAAAGATACACATGATCAGAACGAATTGGATTTGCAAACCTCAATAATTAATACATTTAGACTATTTCTTGTATGAATCTTTTTTTGCTGAACAAGAAGGGTGTGAATTGTAATATTTTAATTTTAAAACTTTTTTCAAAAGATTAATTTTAAGTTAATTGGTTTCAAGAAAAGGGTAGAAGCACAGAAATAGGCAGCGGAAAAATGAAACACAAAAATAGAATAAATAGAGTTAGAGAAATCACATAAGAGATTATACTTGTTTGACCTTAAACTACGTGCCATACTCTAATCCCCAAGAGTTTCCTCTTTAAATTTCTACTATCAATAACTTTGGCTTTAACGCAGATTCAACCCAACAATCTTCCTTATATCAAGATTTTGTTTTTATATGTTTAACTTTGTTTTTATATGTTTAACTTGCAGCCTCCAAGTCAATTACTAATGCATAATAAAACTAAGCTCTTGAATAAGCATATTAATCACAACAACAAATACACAATTCTCAGTATAAACTTTTCACTCTCTTTTCACTAAGACAATGTAGTGAATAAATTTGATTTTAAAAAGATAATGAGTGATATAAAAGAGTAGATGGTTCATAAAATTTGTGATTTAGAAGTGACCATAACACATATTTATATATGAAAAACTTTAGCTCAAAAAGTAAACAATCCATGGGTTTGACCCCTCTCTAATGCTTAGAAAGGGCATGTTAATCGCTTAGAATAAGTCAGAAAAGAAAACCTTAAAGCAGATTTTCTTCTTAATCGACTAATTGACATCCTAATATATTAAGAGGAGAAATCTATCCACAATCGTCTTGCTCTCAATATTGGAAATTTGATCAACTTTTCTTTTTGACAGCTTCTTGTCCGATGATACTTATGATTAACTTTTTCTTATTTAGGTATCATTATAAAAACCTCATAAAGCTTTAATATATAAAACATACATAATCACATTCTCTCCCCTTTTTGATGATGCCAATACATATCTCAAGGAGGTGGTAACATAAAGAAATAGTAGATAAGCATAATAAAGTTGTTAATTCCCCTTACATATAGAGAGAGTATATTATACTTCCAATGGTATTATACCTCTCTCTTTGTTATTATCAAAAAGCGAGAAACAGGAGAATAAAAAGAGATAAACAAATAGGCTAATTAAGAAAACAAATAACACATAGACCATATATGTCATATTTGAGCAAATATATGGAAAAGAAAATAAAGTTCATATATTAAAAACAAGGATTAAAAACTGAAAGAGGGGAAACAAAGAAAACAATAAAAATAAAACAAAATAAACAAATATTACAAGATAACTATTTCGAAGTTAGTCATGTGGTTTGCATGGAAGGCTACTTGGGATTTTATCCAATTGAGGTTTATGACCTTGTTTTGAAGCATCATATTTCTATCTTGAGTGTTTCCAAACATGGAATTAATAAAGGATTCTGCTAGAGGAGGCTCAGGGATCTCAAAATCAAAATCTTCCAGATTTGAAGGCCTTGATTGCTGAAAAGCTTGTTGTCGGGAAACTGGTTGCACAATTCTAAAAAGGGAAATGTACTCTTAGAACCTACCATTGTCCGTGGTTCACATTAAGTTGCGCATCTACAAAAAAAATCCCCTTCTAAGTTGACTCCAATAATGAGTAGAACTGTAGTGATCAAATCACTATATGATAACCACTATTGGAACAGAATATGTTCATACTCTTTTTTATGTTAAAAAAGTACGTAAAGAACAATTGGTTATACTAACATTTCTTTAAGTGTGCATGAGTAATTGACTTGGTTCTGATCTAGTTAAATAGCTTATGAAGAGAAGCAAATGACTCAGATTCTGAAGGATCAGAATCTGATCTATACTTGGAACCTTAGCTTCTGATGGAAACTCATAATTTAAAAACATGGATACATAGTATAGTGCCTATGGTTCGTACTTTGTGTAAAATAGTTCCATCTTGTCAAAAGCCATATTATGTATTTTGACACGACTTCTTTAGTCTTCCCCATCATCCTCGTGGTTGCCATTCTTGAGAAATACTCTGTTAGATAAAGCTATTACTTAGAAGATGAAAATATCAACAATATCAACTTACAATGTCTCTCTCTTGGAAACTACTTCTCAGTAAAGACACTTGTTCAAGTTATCTTCCAACGTCTCTTTTGTTGCTTCTATATAAGGAGCTGAAGATTAAAAGGAAGAAAGACAATAAGATATTACAACAAGAACAAGAACTGGTCTAATCACTAAGCTTTCATATATATTTGTTGTATTGCACATAGTCTTGAGACTTCTTACATGTGTATATCTTAGAAATATCAAGTAACAAGATCTTTAATCGTATTGTATTCTTTTTGTACCTCTGATTATATGTCAAGTACATCTTGTTGTAAATCCTAAACATTTTGTTTAGAATCCATAAATTCTCGGACAAAGTGTTTGATCAAGGAAGTATCTAGCTAGGTTTCTTGAGCAAGGAAGTTCCGAACTGGTGTGTTTACGCAAGGTCTTTCAGGATTGATTAAGCAATAAAGTTTTGGACTGGAATGTCTAAGTAGGTTGTAATTAGGTTTTGATTATATGGGAAAATATTATGTGGCACAAGGGGTCTGGACTACTCTCGGTTATAGAGGAAACAAGATAATTTATGTGCGTGCATTTACTTATTGGTTATGTGCTTTAACTTATTTTGCTGCTATCTACTCTTGCCTAGAATCTGAACCTGTTCAGATTCAGAAGCTGTTATTTTAAAGAAGCAAAAGGTTCCAGCATACACAATTAAATCTACCTTCTTGTGTATTTATCTCACCTTCAGTTGGCATCAGAGCATGGTCGGTGCTAAACACTTAACAATGGTACAGAAAAATATACTGAAGATAAAATTATACTAGATGGGTTACTCCAATGATAGTAACGTTACTGGTACTACTTGTATATCCTTTGATTATAGTACATTTGAAAAGAACCAATATTCAGCTAAACCATTGTAGTGGTGAAAATTTGAGATTAAACTATTGATTAATTTAATTTAACTCACAAAGTGAAAGTCACCACCGTGTTTTATTTTTTTCCAAAGGAATGAGAAAAGAGCGAATAAAACCCAAACAAGTTTTTAAAACAAAAACTAATAAAAACAAAGATCTAGCTAAAGGGGTTGGTTATGAAAAGGAAAAGTGTTAGTACCCTAAACATCTATGGTACTCTGCATGAACCTCTTTAAAAATCTGTGTATTTGGCTAAAAAATGTTGTTTGCAAAAAGTTTGTGGAGATAGAAAAATAATTTTTTTTTTACAATTTTGATCTGAAAATACTTTGATGAGTCGTGTGGCTATGTATCACCAATGTGAAATGATGAAATCGAAACCACGTAGTTCTTCTAAAAAAGAACAAAATTGTTTGTTGATTAATTTTAAGAGAAGAGATATTTCATCATCTTAGGGAGAATACTCAACCAAATATCTTAGTTCTTCTAAACATGTGAATGATGGACCTTTGCATCACAAGTGAAAGGAGGGCCCAACTTGGATAACTCAATAGGTATGTCACTAACCCCTTCAAGTGGAAAAGGTTTAACATGACATCAATCAAGGTTATGAACATGGGAGAGTTATATCTCAACCATAGAGATGACTCACATCTAATCTTTAAGAAAAGATTTTAAAATCAAAAGCCAGAGGCAAAACTTTTGAAGTGAGGTTTTGTATTTTATTAGTCTTAAAAGGAAAAGGTTCCACTTTTATTACATGGATTAACGTTTGATTAAGAAAAAGTTTTTGAAAATTCTCTTGACAAAGTCAAGATTTTTATTAAAGTGGTTTAAGTTGGAAAACAAGAAGGTTTTTGAAAAGGGGGGAGAAGATTTTGAAATAAAAGAAGATAAGCAAGAGATGAAGGGACTATCCTAAAGCATAAAGTAAAAAAGTTAAGGTAAGAAAGATCTAACCAAACAAGAATCCAACACTTGACATAATAAAGTTAATTTAGCATCCCTATCCTTTGGATAAGAGCCACACAATGAAGTAATAAGCAGCATATGAATAATAAGTATATCAGGTGCAAGCTTGGATCCGATGAATTAAAAAAGGTATATATGACTTGGCATGTATCAGATGAACTTGGTGTCTCAGATGAATTATTTTTGCATCGGATGAATTTCAAAGTAACACATGCACACAGAGAAGTTCTCAATACACATAAAAAATAACAACAAGGCCTCAAGGTCAAAAGGTCTCAAAGTCCTATCCTAAGTCCAAAGGTCCAAGTACTCCAATATGCAAAGAGATAGTAACCATAGTCCAAATAGAGCTTTAAGTATTTTAATGTTCAAGGTTATTATTAATGTCTTTAAAAGAAAAATAAATCTCAATTGAGCAAAAGAAGAAATACATAAAGATAAAATGCTCAAGTGAGCAAAGGGAAAATGACATAAAGATAAGATTCTCAAGTGAGCAAAGAAAAAATAAGATAAAGTAAAGAGAAAAAAGATAAATAACATGAATGATAAAGATGCTAAATATAAATGACATAAAGTAAATTACGGGAAATTTAAATTGCATTAAAGTAAAAAATTAGTACAATAAATGTTAGAGTTAGTATGTTAGTTTTTCGATTTGGGACAAATTTAGCACTATGTTAAGCAATCACATACGAAATTATGTAGAAGTCAATACTAGATGAGGTCGGTCAATAATAATGTATGTACCATACATGTTAAAAATATAGTAGAAATCATACTCCTAAAACATGTAGCACAAGTAAAACAAAGGTATATAAAGACCTACATCAAGGATATGAGATCATTACATCAATCAAATCTTTCATGATACCTTAGGACAAACTGACACTAATCTAAAGTATCTTGAGTGATCATTTGATCACTTAAAGGTAGATTTGACATGATGAAAGTTCATCAAGTACCAATCTAGATTCAATTGAACAAGATGAATAATCAATAATCCAATTGGATTGAGATGGAACAGAGATAACATGAACTAGACAAAAATAGAAATCCAAATTGGATTGAGGTCTTGATCAGGTTATCATCAACATCATTCATCCATTTTGATGGATTAGGGTTTTCACCCCATCAATATCCAAGATCCAATGAAGTTAGGGTATCTTGTGATCAAAGAAACCATGAACCAAGCCCAGCCACTCAATAAAGTTAAACAATATTAAAATACAATTAATAAATGAATTTTAAATTTATTTTAAATGGAAATAAAAGGGAAAATATCAAAGTCTAATCAAAACATCAAATAAACATGAAGTGGGACCATAGAAAAATCAGGAATAACCTATAATATTTTTAGAAAATAGTTTAATCATTTTTGGAAATTGGACAGTGAAATGATGTTATCTTGAAGCACACTTGATGATGAAGCTCATAGATTGATGAAACTTGTTGAAAAAGGCATGGAAATAAACACACGAACTATGAAGTTTCTTGATGAATCAAATAAAAAAACCTTGAGATACACTTGACCACATGAAGTTGAAAGATGATAAAGACATAGAACTTTGATGATAGAGGCATAGATTTGTAGTCCAAGCCTTTGAGGTTCAATGAATGATTAATTGACTGAGGATAAATTCTCAAAACCCTAGCTTAGGAAGTGAGATAAATGCACTTGGCTCAACACCTACAATGTACAAGACAAAAAGCCAAACGTCTTTTTGGGTTTTAGTTTAGAGATTAGTAAACATAAAGCCACAAAGAAACAAAGTAACGAAAGGGGTGTTTGGTGATCTCTCAAATGTAAACTTAAAAAAGAGAGAGAAAAAGTGAAAGGCAACCCAAGGATGTGACCTTGATGTAATGCATGATATAAATTATGGGAGATCTTAGGGGTACAAATTAGGGTATTACAATTATTTAGTGGTGATTCCACTCACTTTGAATGATGTAAGAGAAAAATATACACATAAATTATTAGGTTTGATGATGAGATATGGGACATCCTTAAGGATGGTATTGATATTGAGGTTAATAGTGTGGGAATAGTTGCTAATAGAAAATTTCACATACCAGCTCAAAAGAAAGTGTACAGAAAACATCACAGAGTAAGAGGTATTCTTGTTGATGCTCTACCTCACTCCGAATACATAAAAACAATATATAAGTCTACTACCAAGATATCTTTGAATCATTATAGGCTACCTACGAAGGTAATCAGTAGGTGAAAGAGGATAAAGCCAACCTTCTAGTTCACCAATATGAACTCTTCAAAATGAAGGATGATGAATACATTGAAACCATATTCTCTAGGTTTCAAGTTCTTTTATCAAGCCTTCAGGTTTTAAAGAAGAGTTATACATCTATTGATCATGTGAAGAATATTCTACGGAGTCTTCCTGTCAAATTCAGACCTAAGATCACAATTATTTAGGAGGTCAGAGACCTGAATACCCCGAGTCTTGAACAAATAATAAGCAACCTTTATATCCATGAGATGGAACTGAATGGAGATGAGCCTTTAAAGATATCAAAATTACTGGCTTTAAAGTCGGCGGATGAGAAATATATTGGTAAAGCTCCCAGATCTTCAAGATTCTGCAAATATGAAAAAGTTGAAATTCTGGTCTATCAAACTTCATATTTCATATGACATGTTGAGACATCTGAATCCGACTTAGAAAACCTGGCAAGGTATAAACATACAAACACAATACTGAAAAGTAAACAACACACCAGAGTTGTTAACCCAGTTGAGTGACAACAACACCTACATCTGGGGGCTACCAAGCCAAGGATAAAGTCCACTATAATAGTATCAATTCGAAGCTAAACTCCCCCATTTACAACCTCTCACTTAATCACTACTCGTGTTAACTTTCTACCTAAGACTCACCTATGTATGAGGCCCTCATCAATCACAGACAATGATTGAACAAAAAAAGGAAGACACACTTAGTTGCAACAACGTCGTAATCAACACCATTGTCATTCTATTTGTAGTGTGACACCCCATACCTCTGGCACTCCTTCAAGTTTTCAAACTCTTTCCTATATAAGATGCAATCATTACGACAAGCATGTATTTTTACATAATTCAAACCCATTGGACACAATATCTTCTTGGCCTCATAAGTATGTTTGGCAACGTGTTATCTTCAGGAAGCATATCTTTCAACAATTCAAGCAATTTAATGAAATTTTTATCCGTCCACCCACCTTTAGCATTAAGATTAAATAGTCTTAACACAATTGATAATCTTGTAAAAACCTTTATCAAAGTATCTACCATAATAACTTTCTTGAAAGCATATACTCTAATATCATGAATAATGTCTTCTAGATTATCAACAATACATTCATCATCTTCAGCTGTTTGTGACAAAGGTCTTTTTTGACACTTCATCATGCCATACCTATTTCGTGTAAGTTTGAATAATTCCATCACAACCACAATGATTGAATATAATACCCCTTGAATGTTTATTTATATTATATCATTTCATATAAGGACACAAAAAATTCTCATTGTTTCCAGGAAGGTTTTTTCCGCGAAATCAAGAAATTGTTTCAATCCATTCTCATACTCGCTAATTAAACTATTGGCTTTCATAAAGCTTCTTAAAATAAAATAAAAAATAGTACATAAATAAATTTTCTCAACAACAACAAGAACAACAGTAGTGAAGAACAACAAGAACATAACGAGGAGCTCCTTGGATTAAAAATATTCTTTCGTTGGCTAAGCTCCTTGAAGTAGAAGTGTTAATTAGTTGTCTAAGCTCTTTAGAGTAGAAGTGTTCTTTCGTTAGAGCTCAAAAATGAACTAGATGGACACAAAGGGGGAATCAAACATATATAAAAAACTTTATCTCAGCTAAACTAAAAAACTGAGGTAAAATATATAAAAAATGTGCCTTTTTGTTTTCCAAAAGAATAAAAAGTTAGAGAGTTTTTATCTCAGTTTTGAAAACAACCAAGGTAACATATCCGATTGTAAAATCTTTAAAGCATAATGGCGCCTTTTTGGTTCCATATAAAGCACTATATAGCAGGAGCTGAGAATCGAACCTCAAACCCTGAGCATTTATTTATGTCGATTTTATTAAAAGTCGAGGTGTTGTACCCCAAAATTTTTCCTCCCATTTTTGAGATCAAGATTCATCAAAATTCAAAAGTTACTAAATTAGGATTTCTTAACGAGAAGTCAACTGAACTTTGACCAAGCATAACTTTCACATCCTTCATCAGAAATTCCTCAACCAAAGCTCATTTTGAAGGAAATTCAATTCTATACAACTTTGTCTCTTTTAGGTTTTCCCCAAAAAATGCTTCATTTGAGAGATATGGGCCAAGACATTATTGGTCCTTTCAAAAGTCAACAAAAAGTCATATTTTCTCAAAGTGTACATGAACATGGAAGCTTCAATTGAAACAAAACCAAAGAGAGGTTTTAGAGGACATCTTAAGATTTCTAAAAAGTCCAAGATCATCCTCAAATGTTGAGAATTGCGCCAGATATGATTGGTGCAAGTTTGGAAATTTCGAAGAAATGCATGAAGTGAATATTGAGCAATCTTGAAATTTTGTCAAATGGGCTTATGTTTTAAGGTTTGAAACATACTTCTAACATTGTCAAGAACCTCTAAGCCCATCCATGCATTATATTAATGTTTATTCTATTTGTTTTTTTATTTTATTCATTTAAACTCAAAATTAAATTAGATAAATATAAAATTAATGAATGGAGTGTGTAAGGCCTTGGATCTGAGTTGCTTGAGGTCCAAACAACTCCCAAGTAGCTGGAAAAAACGCATGAAACAAGATTGGTGCATGATTTAAGCAAAAATCAAAATTTAAAGAAAATTGGCAATCAAATATTTTCCCATTGAATGCAATATATTTCTTCATATTTGTCGACCTAATTCCCTTGCTCTATATAAACACAACAAGACCACAAGAGAAGACACAAATTGCTGCTCAAAACCCTAGAGAAAATTCTCAAATTTTTCAAAGTTTAGGGAAAACTCAAACCCCATTCTCCAGCCATTCTCAAGCCGTTTCAAGCACTCAATCATTATCTTGAGGTTCCCAGGAGTCGATCCAAGCACTCACCTAAGCTTGAAGCAACGCAGAACCCCCTCTCTCAAGAGCACCGGTTTGGTAAGATTTGATAAATTCGAATTTAATAATTCATGCATTATTGACATTTTTATGTGTTTGTTTGTGTTCAGGACATCCATTAGAACAGGTTTAATGTGTTACATGTGAGATTTGATGCTTAAATTGTAGGATGCCATTGTTAGGGCATCACAAATTGAAACCTTCGAACCTCACAATATAGTGACTTTCAGGCCAAATGAACACCACCAATGGACCCGCAGCCCTCGAATTAGGGGGATAGGGTCCTCCTTTTGCCTTTAATTTTGCTATTTTTGTAGGTTGAAAAATCAACTTGTCGGAGAAGACGATCGGAGCTAGGGCTCCGACGCTTCTCCGATCCCTTTGAATGTTTGACCATGGCGTGGCGAGAAACGATTGGCCCATTCAAATCCTGGGATCCATCTTGGCCCGTTTGTGTTTTAATTGGGATTTATGAAAATTAAAATTTCTTATATATTTATGATACTAGTTAAATCATTAGATGTATCACCACCCCCATGGTTAAACGCGCGCATTTAGTCCTTTCACCCATCAGGTCATGGGTTTGAGCCTGCCTTTTGCCAATTTTTTTCCATGATTTCTGATTTTTTGCAGGTTACACATATATTATTCAAGGATCACTTTGATGACACCAAAAGCATGTGGCTCAGTGGCAAGGTCACGAGTTCAACACCTTCCAACATCATTCCTATTTTTTAACACCTTGATTTTCTTTCTTTTTTTTCAATTTCCTTTTTTAATTTAATTCTTTTCAAAATTCATTTAACCTATTTTCTAAAATCATAAAAAATATTTCATTTTTAGTTTTAGGGTAATTAAATATTTATTTAATTTTTGACATAAAAATATTTTATTTTTAATTAAGTTTAAAATTATTTTCTTAATTAAATTGTAATTAATTAATTAATCTCTTTTCTTATTAAAATTAAATCACAAAAATATATATTTTTTAATACTTAGGATTTTAGAATATTTCTACTTTATTAAAATATTATTTATTTATTTACTTATGCCTTTGTCTTTTAAATTCTAGAAATCGATGTATAGGTCGCAAGGGTATTTTTGTAGTAGCGTAGCTTTAATTTCCTCGCATTTTTTTAATTATGTAACTGCTCACAGGATGTAATAGTTTAGGATTTTATTTTTCTCGCATTTTTATTATGTAACTGCTCCAAAGTCATGTAATAGTCTTAGGTTTAAATTCCCGCACTTTACTTTTCTCGTTCGAATATTAACTATTTAGATGTATGCTAATAGGATTGTATGGCAAGATCTAAAACCAACATAGAAAAACCCTAATTCAAGATAAATATTTGAATCAACAAACTCTTTGCACACTTGCATCCCTCGGGTATCCTCTCTTGTTTCTTTACACAATGGCCATGTCCCTTAAACGTAGGGATGTCTTAGCAAAGTTGCCTACGAAAAACATCATCATAGTCCCTTCAATATAAAGATCATAGTCCCTCGATGACCCTCGATGTTGCCTACGAATATATAATCTCGTCCCTCGATGTTGCATATGAAAAATGATGATAGTCCCTACGAAGTTGCTAAGATATCCTTACATTGTTGCCTTCAATGACTATACGACGACCCTACGCCTATCCCTTCACACCCAATGGATGGGGCTACCTACCAAATAATGGAATGGATAACACTATCCCTAAAGTAGACAGAAAATAACAAGAACGACCTTTGAGTGGGTAAACTCTTAATTGCTTGCTCATCAACTCAAAAGCAAAATACTTTTCGCACCTCACACTACACATTTTCAAAACAAATATTTTCAAACACTTCGTATACATTCTTGAGGACTGGTACAATAATCATTACAAAGTTAAAGTCAAAATATTTTCAAAAAATCACACACACAAAAGCAAGTTTTCAAAAGTGAGCTAAGCAATTAAGAGCCCGTAGATAACTACGGATGAAAAGGGTGCTAACACCTTCCCTTTTCATAACTTACCCCTCGAACTCAAAATCTATCAACGACCTTTCTTGTTCTTTTCACCTTTCCTTATTGGATAAAAGAAAATTCGGTGGCGACTCTTGCTAACCACAATATTTGCGATAAAACACAAAAAAACCAAGTCAGTTCTCCCACTGTATTACACTTGGTAATAAGATTTATTATTATTTTTTAAATAAAACAAAACGCTTCGTTCACATGTACCCGTAATTTTGTTTCATTCGTTGTGAAAATTTCGTCATAAAAAACGTTATTTATTGTAGTGAAACTAGAGCTTTCAAAATGGGTCAGGCCCATAAGCCCTACAATTTAGTGCGGATTGGACTGCAAAATATATTTGAAAAACATGACCTTCACTTTTTGGCCCAATCCATCAGGCCTATGCTTTCCATGGGCCGGGTCGGGTCAAGCGGAATTCTGGCTGGCTCATTAAAAAAATATTTTGATAAATTTTGGAGAAAAAAGATTGAGATAAGATATGATTACATAAGTGCGTTTTCAAGTGATAAAGAAAAGTTAAAGAATATGAAGATATATTTTTAAGATGATGTGATCAAGGGAATAGTTGTGAGATAGAGAGAAAATTTGGTAAGTATTAGTGATAATATTAAGTTACTATACTTTTAAATGGATGTTTTTGTGTCTGTGATATTAAGTTTATGATGTCTCTCTACTTATGGTATGTAGCTTTTATCTATTACATCCTTTTTTATAAAATTAAAAGTATAATATTGAAATACGAGTCAGGTTGGCCCGTCGAGCTGGCCCATCAGACTGCACAAGCCTTTGTAAAATGGTTCGAACTCAAATTCTATAGCCCATTAAGCAATCGAGTCGGGCCGGGCCAACCCATTTAAACATGTTAGCCCATTGGGCCGAAGCGGGTTGGGCTGGGCCGACCCATTTGACAACTCTAAGTGAAACCATTAGACCTGCTTACAAATCCATCATGATGATTCATTCATTTTGTTTAAAAAATTAATTAAAAAATATAAAATAAACAGAGATAGAGAGAGTTAGAGGATTATTTGTAGATTTCTTAACCTACCCCATGACCTTCTTACCCACCCCTACGAAATTCCAAAATTGCCCCTGAAAACCGAAAATATATTTCCGGGGCGCACCACCATCTGATAAAGTTTACAAAAAACCGGAAATTAACTTCTGGTTCTGTACCATAACTATATTTTCGGTTTCATTCATAACAGAAATTCAGAATATTTCATTTTATTGTCTAACATAGAGATACATAAACTTAGCAAATACAAACCGAAAGTTAAACATAAATCGAACATTACAAATCAATATCCTGGTGGACGTTGCAGCATCCTCATAATGTCATCGACGGTTCTTGATAAAGTCGCATCTAGCTCGATTGGAACTTCCTCCTGAAAACTTCGATAAGTCGACCACGTAGCCCGTAAATCGTCGTTGTTCTTCAGTTCATGGTTCATGAACTGCAGATTCCCTTCGTTGTCGATTGATGGCAAGTGGTACTCGATCGTCTCTACCTTTCTACCATCGCCGTAAGGAACAAGTCCCTACAAAGTTTCACGTACCTCTTCAATTAGGGTGTACATCGTGATCTTGAATTCGCGAGATGGTACGTCACCGGGAAAATGGACAACTCCAGCAACCCATTCGATGTTCAATTTTATGTCCATTTCTGATTTTTTGTGTTGTTGTAGGGAAAAATATAAGAGGATAGGTATTTTTATAATAGAAGGATGTAAACATGGATCCTAGAAATTATATCCTTGTTTCAGTGGCACAACTGGAAGTTAAATTCTGGTTTCACACTTAATACCAAAATCGGAAGTAAACTTCCGATAAATGGCCTAGGACTGAAAAAACCAGAAACAGAACAAAAACAACAACATATAACACAAAATCTCATATATTCATTTTTTTTTTTGCAAATGGTCAAATTACAAAAATGAGTATATTTCTACATCATAATACATTATCAAAATGAAGTTAACATTATAATGCTACCTATACTACTTGAAAGAGCCGAAAAAAGTGTCTCTGGATAAATCCACCGGTGGCACCCCTTTCGACTTTTCCCTATTTATTTCTATATTTATTTCCCTCAACGTGTTTTATTCTTGCATCCTTTCCATGAAATTGTCCGGCCATGTCTCTGATGCTTCTGTGAAATGAAGTGCCCACCCTGGTGATGTCGGAGGTATCGAGCATCCCGATTTCAAGTAGACTTGAACAAAATACCATGGATTTGAAATCCACCCAACATAAATGATACGATCAATGGGATTTGGTGTTGGAGCCGTGCGCAGAGGAAAAAAGTCTCCGAAAAATTATATCTTGTCAGGTTAATACACACCATGTCATACGCACTTGCAATGAGATGACCCATTTTAGAGAACCAGATCCATTTGTCCTCTGGTGCACATCCAAACTTAACATGTACTAGTGCATGATGTATTTACTCAACCTTCTCTTTACTCCCGAACACACGTGTGTACAACTCTCTATGTTTCGTCAACTTTGTGATCAGAGTATCTCGCATAGTATTGTAATACTCTTCACAGCTACCTAGCAAATAAGAAACAACTCGAAAGCCACAATTACCGTCACCGGCCACATTGACGATCCTTTCAACTATTTGTGCATGAAAACCGACATGTGATCGATGAATGGTATTTTTGATGGAGGCGGTGGTTTGCTAATATGGGCACCTTTGGAAGCATATTTTTGAGATTTCAGTGTAGGTGAGTCGGGAAATACCTTGCCAACGTGTTCATAATACGAAGGATTCCTCGTAGTAGAATTGTCGCTCGGTGTAGGTTTCAACTTTTTTCGGTGCACCTTTTGTTTTTACCCTTTGGGAGGGTGGTTTCAAATATGTGGTCTCTGGAAACACAATTTTTCTCAACTCTTCTTTGATGCGGAGTTTGGTGGCGTCATCGGCTCTCAAAAATCGCGCTTGTATTGCTTCCCATTCGGTAAGGATGGAGATATTTGATTTATCACTTTTCATTTTCCCGTCATCCTCAAAACTAAGTCTCTTCTAATGACTAGAGACCTCGTCCATATGTATCGGGACATTACCACTCATCTTCTTGGCTATGACATAAGCACATGGGAGACCATATGTTTTCACAATAGTGCACCCACACTTTGAGGTGTCATCATCCACAGTTGAAGCTCTTGTGGCCTCATGGAAAATATAATTAAGCGTTGCCCGAGAGATGTTATCGACCAATTGAGAATATAGCATATTCTCCTTGAACCTGTGTTCCAACACCGTGATACTGCGACCGAATATTGTTTGTATCTCATTATGCTGGTTCATGATCATATGGTTCACATCTTCCCAACCCGTAATCAAATCACCCTTGTTATTTGCCAACCAATTCTTGAGACAAGCATGCGCAGATTTAACTCGGTTTGATGTTGTATGTCCGAGGTGCATAACCTGACCAGTCCATGCACAAACAAATTTCTCCTTCACCTGATCAAGTATTGTACTCTCCACATATTTCAACAAATTCACATACTTCTCACAAACAGCTCGGAATTGTAAATTTGCATCAGTATACATCTCTTTTGTAGATGCATTAACAATAGCATTCCATGCAACCATGATTTTATCCACAATAACACCTAATTTTACCAACTTTCCATCTTCAACAACTACCTGTTTCGACCCCACAGCAAGTTTAACCCGACTTCTCACATTTTTTGTAATATGGTACCTACAATGTAATACGAAAGAAGTCGGAAATACGGTTGCAACAGCATTCATTAAAGCCGTATCATAGTCGGTGACAATTACCTTTGACATATCCTCTTGGTCCTTCAACATGGACCGACACGCCTCTAAAATCCACTGAAAGTTGTCTTCTTTTTCTCATTCGAGAAATGCAAAACCAACTGAGTACGTCTTCTCGGTCGATCACCAGGTAAAATGGTGTTGTTGATCACCATGGTTGCTGCTTATAGCAATCAACATTCGTGACAAAACCGAAAATAAACTTCTGGTGCCATACAAAATATCCAGGTGGCATATAATTCAATGTTCTCGCTTCTATGACCGGAGTTATATCCCCGGTGTCATACCGGAAGTTAATCTCCGGTACAATTTTTTATAATTTCAAGAGTGACACCACATTTTGACTGATTTGAACAAAATAGGGTGTGAACCAGAAATAAACTTCCGATTTTAAAAAAGATATTTTGGAATTTTTATGGGATGCACCTGACCCTTATGGAGTGGGTTAAGAAATTCACTATCTACGGATACTACTTTATGAATACTACTTTGTTTTGGTATTGTCAAAACATGTTTTTGCTATTTTGTTACTGTTTCAATAGGCTTGAATAATTTATTATATCGTTTTGAATAATTGGTACGTGTGAAAGTGAATTTTTATTTAATTCATATTCAACAATTAAAGGAAATGTTATCTTATTAGGTAGTTAGAAACCATTTTATTCATCATCAAATTTACTAACTAATTCTAAATTAAGAGGAAGGAATCATACATGGATCAATTTATTTTAGACTTTTCAGTAATGATAATGTTGAATTGCTTTTTCTCTTTGGATTATTTTAGGTTCATAGGTTGGATTATTTTAGGTTCATAGGTTAGATTATGACTTTGATATTACGATATAATTTTTACTATTTACTTCTGAGCTGTTGCATCTAATGTTTCTATTGAACATGACAAAGAATGATCCGCTGCTAAAGTGGTTTGCTATAGGCAGGAATTTGGATCAATTTTGGTTAATATTTTAACACTCCAAGTGCTGTGTTAATTACACATATAGAACCAATCATCCCCTTCTTGGGAAGAGAACTGTCTTAATTACACATATAGAACCAATCATCCCCTTCTTCGGAAGAGAATATTGTGTTTGCATTAAGGTTAAGGCATTTATTCATGAGCGAATAATTGGCTAAAGACGGTGGCATGGAATTGTATTGATAATTATTCTTTAAACGGCCTCAAGATGAATGGGCTAGAACCAACATCCTTTGTATTCACATTATCTATTCAGCCGTATTTCATATGATTTTTAAGTAATGTCACTTAGTTTGTTAAGTTTTTAATACACTAATTTCTCATTGAAGACAAAGTTTTTGGTCTTGCTTCTTTTATTGAGGAGAAGAAGGAGTAAAATGATATTGTATTAAACTTTACATATCTATTTCATTATCATTTCTGATGTGTGTCTTTGATAGAGACCTACCGTGCAAACTTTTTTTATTGTAGCAACTATATTTTATGGACAAACTAGTAGTGGAAATATGGCTCAATGATCATATTTAGTAAAAACATTCTTTATTTTCTGTGGTAATCTTGCTAAATAATTGGAGCATTGGATAACCTTCTCAATGATAAAGGTATACTGTTCCAATTTTTATCTCCGAGCAAAATTTTGCTATAAAAATATCTAGAATAGAATATACAATGGAACGGAAATAACCTATAAAATTAAAAATCTTTTAGAAATTTAAATCTGTAATTCTTTATTTTTCAGTACAGTAGTTTATTTATTCTAAATTTTGAAATTTGTAGTTTCATTTTGTAATTTTTCATTAATTTTTAGTTATTTATTAATTTAATGAACTAATTTTCATTAAACTTATTTTTGTCTAATACATAAATGTGGTTAAAAAATGGGTAGAACAAATAGTAAAGGATGACAAAGACTTGAATTAGCAAAGGATGACAAATACTTTAGTTATACATATGTTTCCTTCTAATAAATTAATAAAATATTTATATTATTTTTTATTTTTTATTTTAAGAATAGCTTAATATAATTAATACATAAATTGCTGATCATTTTGATGTTTTAATATTTTTAAAATAGTTGGTGATACTTATATCAAATATTTAAACCTCTTTAATTTGATTTTGAGTTTTAGTTTTTAAATACTTTTTGCAAATCAATTTTTAAAAACTATCTTTAAGAAATAAAAATGAAAAAAATGTAATAATTTTAGCTTTGAAAATTATTTAAAAATAAAAACTTTAAAACATGTTTAGTACATTTTTTTTTAAAATAAGTTTTGAAAAGTTAATTACTTAAAACAAATTTTATAATTTTATATTTTATTTTTTTCTTAATTGTTTCATTTAATATCTTGTCTTTCAACTCGAGTAAAATATGTTTTTAGATTAACTCTATGTATAAATTTGTTATCTCTAATTTATTTAATTTAAATCTTAATTTGTACTTCAAAACAATCACATAGATCAATACTCCATGAAATAACTTATAATATTATGTTTTTCAATGGACACTTTAATCCTTTCTTATATTTCTTAGGTCAACTTAGATTTAATTATTATATATTATTTCCATGATAGTTTATGCGTTTATTTTAAGTGTATAAAAATTAAAAAACATTATTATTCAAGATTTTTAACATTGGTTTTTTAAAATTTAAAAATAATCAACTAGCTCATTCTAAATTAATTTGAGTTTGTAGAAATATTACAAAAATTAAACCAAGTATTTGTATTATTTCAATTTTTTACTTAAAATCCAACTATACATACACCTTATTAATAAGAATAAAAAAATATTAAAATATATTTTGAAATTTCTAATTTCAATATTATAAATTAGGCAATTTTATAATATAGATGTGTGTTGCACTAAGCATGTAATATATGTTGTACTAATAATAATAACCCAAAGAAATAAGAAAACAAATATAGAGCCTACACTTAGAAAACAGAACATATTTTTTAATTAAAAAGAAAAAAGAAATCAAAGTTTACTATAATTACGATTTTGCCATTACTAGAAAATGTTACTTCTCCTTAGCAAAACAGAAAATAGAAAAACAAAAATTACTTTAGGTGTTATGGTTTTTTAGTTTTAAGAACTCTAAAATGAGAAATATTTTTTGAAAATAATTCTACAAAATTCCGTCCAAACAACTTTCTTAATTATTTTTTTAATTTTTGATAATAAGAATACTATTTTTAAAATTAGAATAAAACAGGCCCTTAGACTCATTAAAGCAATTTTAGTAAGAGAAGAGTATGGAAAAGATAAATGCAAAATAAGATACAAAGATAAGTGAGATATCGATTAAATAATTTTAGATAATGAAGTTTTTCTTCAAAAAAATAAACTTTTATTGAAAAGTTTAATTTCTACAACAAAAACGAAGGGATTTTCAAAATTATATAAAATTATTGATTTTTTAAAATAATTATTTTATTGACAATAGATACAACACATAAGTATAATAGAGGTTAGAATATAATAGAGGTTAGAATTTACAATCACTTGTTTAGCCTTAATAATATTCATTCTCATATAACATACATGTTAACAATATCCATGAACAACACGTTGTATCGTCCATGTGATGTGCTTGTATCTTTTATGTGGTTAGTTGTATCTTAGATGCTTGATATGCATGACTTTGAAAACAAGAGAAAAGATAGAACAAACTAATAGTTCGAATGAAGCAATCCAAAACATCTACCATGAATAGATAATTAATAGGGAAAAAAATCAAGTAGCAATGAAAAAAAAGGAGCTTTCTTCACCCATTCAACGGATTTCTTCTCTATTTCTGATGAAAAATCAAAAATATCTTTAGGTTTTATAAATTCACCTACGTGAATTCTTAAAATAAGGTGAATTCCTAAATGCATTTACGAAATAATCCAGGATTTTCAAAAACTAAGGTGAATTCGTAAGTACACTTACGAATTCATCTTAATTTTTGAAAATAAGGTGAATTCGCAAGTGCATTTACGAATTCACCTTATTTTGGGAACTCGTAAGTACACTTACGAAGTTTGTGTGTTGTTTTTTAGAAACCACACAGAATTACCCCCAACACCCCAACACCCACTCATTTCAAAACAACCAAATTTCAACTTCTCTACTCCAAACCCTAACATTTATACTTCTGCAAACTCACTCAAGTCAAGTCATTCTCATCATTTCAACTCATTCTAATTCATTTCAACTCCTCCAAAATCAACTCCAAGCTCAAATTTGTGTAATTTTTCTTCATATTTTTCTATTTAAATTCTGAATTTTTATTAGATTATTAGGTTATGTTGTAGAAATTTAATAGTATATGAAGTAATAGTAGGTAAATATAGTAGAAAAAATAGGATTTTGGGTGTTTTGAGACTGAGTTTCTGGTTTTGTAAAATTTTTGGACGAAGGGGGTTTCGCAAGTGTATTTGCGAAGTGGCCTAGGAGAAACTTCGCAAGTACACTTGCGAATTGTCCCCTGAGTTTAAATTAGTAACCTAACAATTGTAATGGTTTATTTCAGAAAAATGACAGAGCACCCAAACCAGATGACACGTTTCAGACATGGAAGACAAAGCCAGACTGCGTCGGCTCGTCGAGAGCTAGAGCAAAGGACAAGGGCAGAAAGGGCACAAATGAAGATAGCATCACCGTCCGCACCGTCACGGGGGTGTCGTCTCTATGAGGAGTCTACCTCTAGTGTACATGAGGATGAGGTACTGGAGGTAGAGATACCGGAGGAGGAGGCCTAGGACGCTGAAAATGTTGAGGTCCCCGACGACGATGATGAGGAACCTGCAGATGCGGGTGATAATGACTATCCAGGAGGGCCATATGACACATCTTTCCTGATTTATTATCAGGACCATACTACCCGTTATGTCTGGGGGAGAGAGGTATTATAATTTTTATCGTTATATTTCGTATTATAATTTTTATTCAAAAATATGCTTTTTTAAATTTATTTTCGTTGGATTGTTATGTTTCAGGAAAGGAAGACTTTGAAACATGCCAACCACTCCTGCAAAATCTTTGATCTCTATATTCCACTTACTCAGTGGTTCCATAGTGCTATCATCGCATCTGATCTTGCCGAATTATTCAATATTGGTTACAGCACCATTAGCATTGGCATGCATGGTGCATTTGCTGAGATATAGCATAGGGAGACAACATCTTTCCACTTTCCATTTGGGGAGATGGTGATCACGCTCGACTATGTTTCCTATTTGCTCCAACTACCTATCAAAGGTAGGTTACTCAACCATGTCAAGATAACCAGAGCTAAGGCGGTTGAGTTGATGGTTGAGTATTTGGGAGCTGATTCGTACCAGGCTGCTCAGGACTTCGACTCCACAAATGGGGCGCACATGAGGTTTTCCTACCTAAATGAGTTATATGGGGAGCACCTCCGTCAAGCAGCTCCTACAAATAGAATTGCATAAGCAGCTGGGAGCCTGTGGACGAGGATATTTTTGTTCAGTTTCACCGTGGGTGTGTCATTCGGTGTTTTCTGATGTACCTGGTAGGCACGTCCGTCTTTGTGGACACGAGTGGCCACTACACCGATGTGGTCTACCTGAGATATTTTATGGATCATCTGATTCGTGGGGCTGGGTGTTCTTTTCGACCTACCTCTACCAAAAGTTGAATGAAGCTTCCAGATGGAGGGCGAGGGCGCTCACCAGCTCGTGCACACTCCTCACGATACATTTTTGAAATTCCTGGCAGCAGATACGTGATGTCACAGAGAATGTTATGACACGAGATCGACACTATGTTAACGATTCACACGATGCATGACGATAAAGAACACAATAAGTTGTTCACCCATTCGGTTCAACAAACCTACATCGGGGCTACTAAGCCGGGAGGAAATTCACTATTAGTAGAATTAATTGTGAATAAACCACCGTTTATCTTCTTCACTTAAAACCTACCCAATGCAACTTCAACCTAAGTCCTACTTAGATCTGAGTACCCACTCACTCCCCCTCAATCACAGCAGTGATATCAACCTATTGACTAATTGAATTGTGAAGACACACTTCAATAAAATATCTTGATCTTGCTTCAAAACTTCAATCAAGAGACAAACACTCGTGCTTTAAAGCTTTGAGTGATAAACTACCCTTACAACAAATCCTAGTCCAATGCACTTATCAATTGATAGTTGCTTGGCTCACAAGAGAAACTAGAATTACACAATTACAACTGTTAAATCCCTTAACGATTACAAACACAAGTGCTATCTCTTTAATACATTCAAAGGCGTTGCGAGTAAGGGTTCTTTTCCTTTTATAGAAGCGATCCGAAACTTGGTTTGGGCTTCCATAAAGATAGCTAGGGTTCACTTAATTTAATCCTAAAAACATGGTCTTTTCAACAACCAATTTAGGTTTAATTAAGATTAACCTAGCAGCCACGTGAGCATGCTTTCTAATAACAGAAAAACAATATTTAGCATTTCAACAAACTTCACGAAAATCTCGGGAACAAGCATTCCGAGAATGTCTGCTGAATGTCATAACATGTTATGACATCGATTTTCTAAATTTCATGACTTTAGCTTCTAGTTCGAGCTGTCTTTTAACATCCTTAGCGGTAGGATTTATCTTCAATCTCGAATGTCATAACATCTATCATGACATTGCTAAATCCTAGTTTTACCAAAATTAATGCCAACCTAAAAACACTAACAAACTCCCCCTTTGGCACATTTTTGGCTAAAACTACTTAACACATCAGAGTACCTATGCAACAGAAGACAATAAACTAGTTCTAAGCTTTCCTAAGCTTTCCTAAGCTTCAAGTAACTAGAACTTTAGAGAAGATAAATTCTACCCATACAAAAATCCCACAATTCCCACAATTGCCCCATATACAAAATTTTAAACAGGCATACAATTTCCCCAAAGTCCAACAGGCATACAATTTCCCCGAAGTCCAACAGGCATACATTTTCCCCAAAGTCCCAAGTTCCATACTACTGTCACACAGTAGTTCTTCTCCCCCTTTTTAGCCATAAAGGGCCAAAGGAAACAATACAAGTTCCCCAAACTTTTAATCAAACAGTACCAGAAAAACAAATAATACGAGCATAAGTATACAAGGGTTATACATCTGTCAACACAATGATTACTAAAATGAAGTAAAAAAAATGCAGAACAAGAAAAGAAGACAATTGACAGAACAAACAAAACAAAATGATTACAATCAGTTGCTCTTCTTTGCTGAAGAGGCATCTTCATTGTTAGCAGCATCATCAGCAGCATCAGCATTACCAGAAGTTTGATCAGACTTTGCAGGTCCAGGAGCTTTCCTTTTCTTGGCCATTGGTGTTCTTTTGCATTTTGAGCAGCCATCAAATTTAGCTCTATACTTCTTTGAAGAAGTTCCAGTTCTGGTTATTTTCTCATCTTGAGAACCAGAAATACCACCCTTTGCTTTGGCAGGGAAATCAGCAGGAGAATCAGGGTCCACATGAGTTGCCTGGACGTGATCATCAGATGTCATGACATCCTTTGTGACATCTGGATCATCTGCTAAGCTAGGGCTAGCAGGCCTTTGATTAAGGGGAACACAAATTCCAGGAACAGTGTGATTTTCGTCTAGGATTCTGATGACTATCCTAGCAATGGCTTCTTCTACATACTTGGTACCTTCCCTATTGCTTATCTCAGGGGGAACAAATGAGGATGAGGCAGAAGTCTTACCAGTGAAAGCTGATGAGCCTTGATCATTCCGTGCATGCTGATTCTGAGAGTCAGTTGCCATTGAACGCAGAGGGGAGACCTTCACAGGTTCAACATTCATGGCTGCAGCGATTGCCCTAATCTCAGCCATGGTGGGAGATGAACAGTCAGAGTCTTGGGATGAAGAGGATGAAGAAGACATATTTCTCTGAGATATATTGAGGAACTGACGGAGAATTTGAAAGTATCTTGTGGGTGGAGAGGAAATGATATTTTCAATAAGAGAGGTTATTATATGGAGGTGTCTCTTGATATTCTTGAAACCTGTAAAAATAAGAGGGAAATAAAGAAATGACCCATTCATATTTATTTGAAATACACGGTTTCTTCTCCTCTTTGTAAGCAATTTTAATTGCTACAATTCCTCATATTGACAAATGCCCAGTTTGCTCCTTAAATTCTCAAATTGACTAGCATCAAGAGCTTTAGTAAAAATGTCGATCGATTGCGATTCGGTGACTACATGGTCGGTTTAATCACTTTCTCCTCCACAAGGTCTCGATGAAGTGATGTCTTATGTCAATGTGCTTAGTCCTACTGTGTTGTATAGGATTCTTTGAAATATTAATAGCACTCAGTTGTCACGGTACAATGTCATGACATCTGTGTGACATTGTACTCGACAATCCGCTTCATCTAGACCATTTGAGAACAAGCGCTACCGGTGCTATGTATTCACTTCATGGACAAGGACACAGTTTTGCTTCTTGTGAACCAAGAAACCAGATTGTTTCCCAGAAGAAGCATCCTCAGAGGTACTTTTATCATCAGACTACCAGCCATCAAGATCACAATAACTGACAAAATGGGTTCACATCCATGAGAATACAGAATACCATAACTGCAGGCTCCACTTACATACTTCAGGATTCTTTTCACCTAGTTAATGTGACTCACTTTAGGTTCAGCTTGGTATCTTGCACATACCCCAACAACAAATGCAATGTCAGGTCTGCTGGCTGTTAGATACAACAAGCTCCCTATCATGCTTCTATACAAACTTTGATCTACCTTTTCACCATTTGTGTCCTTGGATAACTTCACATGTGTGGGAGCAGGAGTCCTTTTATGACTGGCATTCTCCATTCCAAACTTTTTGACAATATTTCTTGCATATTTGCTCTGTGAAAGGAATGTTGAGTCTTCCATCTGTGTGACTTGCAGTCCAAGAAAGTAGGTCAACTCTCCCATAAGACTCATTTCAAACTCAGCTTGCATTTGATTGGCAAAATGTTTCACCATTGAGTCGACATTCCACCAAATACTATGTCATCCACATAAATTTGAGCAACCATTATCTTTCCTCCTTCATTCTTGACAAAGAGAGTTTTATCCAAGCCTCCTTTTCTGTAGCCTTTGTCTGTAAGGAACTTGGTTAGCATTTCATACCAGGCCCTAGGAGCTTGCTTTAGTCCATATAGGGCTTTCCTTAATTTGTAGACATGATCAGGGAAACTTGGATCCACAAATCCTTTAGGCTGTTCTACATATACTTCTTCATTTAAGTAGCCATTTAGGAAGGCACTTTTCACATCCATCTGAAATAGTTTGAATTTCAGAATGCAAGCAACCCCTAGAAGAAGCCTGATTGATTCTAGTCTAGCCACTGGTGCAAAAGTCTCATCAAAGTCAATCCCTTCAACCTGAGTGTAACCCTGAGCAACAAGTCTAGCTTTATTTCTGGTGACAGTCCCTTCTGCATCAGACTTGTTCTTGTAGATCCATTTTGTGCCAATGATGTTTGTTCCTTTTGGTCTAGGAACTAATTCCCATACTTCATGTTGCTTGAACTGGTTCAATTCATCTTGCATTGCTCCAATCCAGAATTCATCACTTAGAGCTTCTTTGATATTTTTTTGCTCTATTTTTGACACAAAGCAAGAGTTTGAGACACCCTTGGTTGGATCCCCAATGATGAGATCCTTTGGATGATCTTTCTGAATTCTGATGGAAGGATCTTTGTTAACTTCCTCTGGTTCAGATTTTGGAGGAGAAGGATCAGGTACATCTTCCTTATCAGGTACTTGAGGTGATGTCTCAAACCATGTCTCAACATCATATGGAACATTGTTTTCCTGATGATGATCATCAATAATGACATTAATAGACTCCATCATAACCGGGTTCGGGTTGAATACCCTATATGCTCTGCTGTTAGTGGAGTATCCGAAAAATGCCTTCATCACTCTTAGAATCCATTTTCTCCTTTGATCACGATCCGTCGAATATAGCATTCTTGCCAAATACATGGAAATATTTCACGTTGGTTTTCTTCCTTCCATAGTTCATATAGGGAGGAAGATCCCTTTCTTAAGGTGACCTGTTGTGAACATAGCAAGTCGTATTCATAGCTTCACCAAAATGGATAGGCGGTTTCTTAGCATGAATCATTGCTCGCGATTCCTGTATGGTCCTATTCTTTCTTTCCACCACCCCATTTTGTTGAGGCGTTATAGGAGAAGAAAACTCATGATTAATTCCCTCTGAGGAGCAGAATTCATCAAATTTGCTGTTCTCAAACTCCTTTCCATGATCACTTCTTATTCTGACAATACAACTTTCCTTCTCTCTTTAAAGTCTTTTGCATAGTTCCTTAAAGACATCAAACACATCAGATTTTTCCTTGATGAAGTTTATCCAGGTAAATCTGGAGAAGTCATCCACAACAACATAGGCATATTTTTTTCCACCAAGGCTTTCAACCTGCATAGGCCCCATCAAATCCATATGAAGCAGCTCTAGTACTCTGGAAGTGGTCAGATGTCTAGACATTGGGTGTGACATTCTGGTTTGCTTTCCAACTTGACATTCACCACAGACTCTTCCTTCATCAATATGAAGTTTTGGTATCCCTCTGAGCTTCCATAGTGATGATATTTTCATCCTCGAGATGCGGATGTCCAAGTTTTGATGCCATAGCTTTACCTCCTTTTCATCCTTGTCTGAGAGCACAGAAGAGAGGTTGGTGTTCTCGATTCCACATGTAGCATTGTCATTTGATCGACTCCTCTCATAACAACTTCTTGTTTATCATTGATTACAAGACATTCGGACTGGTGAAGTTGACTCTAAATCCCATATCACATAGTGACTTATGCTTATGAGATTAGCCAATCCTTTTACCAAGAATACTCCATTTAGATTTGGAACTCGGAGCGTCCAAGTTTCCAACACCTTTGATTTCTCCTTTAGCTCCATCTTCAAAAGTAACAAAGGGTAGAGTGAGGTTTGACATTATTCGAAGGTTTTTATACCACCATATGCTTGGAACACCCGTCAAAGTACCAATCTTCCTTGGCGGACACTCGAGAGAGGTGTGCTATCAATCTCAGATCCTCTTCTTCCACTTTTGAGTGTAGGGTACTTTGATGTTCTTAGGCTCAACATAGGAGTCGATTAGGGTACCCATGTAACCTATAGCGAAGGGTTTTATGTGTCCAAACCTTCCACAATGGTGACATCTCCATCTTTGAAACTTCTTTTCATGTTTCTCGATCATGATGTTGGCCCCAATGTTGTGACATCTGCTTTGACATTGGCCGATTAGGTCTGGTCTTCTTCCTTATCAGAAACTTCTTTGCATCTACATGCCCCGAGCCGGAACATTTCCTTTCAGACATCCGCTGGCTTTGGTTTCCCATGCCTTTTCTTTGTCTTGTCATTAACGTGTTCCTTTTCACACATATCCTAGACCATGTTTATTTCCGATTTTGTCCAAGTGGAGAATTTCTTCCGACTTATCGGTTCCATTTGTCAACATCTTGGACTAGTCATATGATCAAGCTTGGAATTCAACACTATAATCTCACCGTTGAGATGACTCATAGTGGTATTTTCCTTCTTCTCTTCCACTTCACATTTTCTACCTCCAACTTCTCAATCGCTTTTTCTTTTTCATTTTGTGACATACTTCACCACGATACACGTTTCTTGTAAGTATCGCAAGTTCTTCAAAGGTCACTTCCTCATCACTAGAGTCATTATCGGATTGCCACTTTCGAAGATGCAATGACAAGTTTGGTGATTCCTCTTGAATCATTACTTGATTCACCATCGGACCAAGTAACATTCATTCCTCTCTTTTGTTTCTTAAGAAAGGTAGGACATTCGACTTTAATATGTCCAAATCCTTCACATCCATGACATTGGATTCTCTGCCTAGACTTTCTTTTCCTCGACTTGGATCTTCTGCTGAGTCATAAGATCGCTAATGTCGATGGAATGTCCTTGACATTTGACCTTGACTTTGGATCAATCCTCCGATCGGTTTGTTGAACTGTCTTCCAAGCATGGCTATAGCTTGGATATCTTCTCTTCATCTTCCACCTTGCATCCTCTTGATTATTAGATACAAGTGTTATGCTCTTGTTTTTCTTGTCAAGTTTCACCGATTCCCATCTCAAAAGTCATAAGGGATCCAATCGGTTCTTCAACCTTCAAGGTGTGATGTCACGAGCCTCCTCTATTGCGGTGACTTTCATTGCAAATCTCTTAGGCAAGGATCGAGAATCTTTCTCACCACTTCTCTTGACATCTTTTCACCAAGTACTCCGAGGAATTGGCAATTTCCAAAATATTCATATGAAATTCATGAATAGTCTCATCTTCCTTCATCTTCAAATTCTCAAATTTGGTAGTGAGCATCTGAAGTCTTGACATCTTCACCTTGGATGTTCCCTCATGAGTAGTTCTGAGAGTGTCCCAAACATCCTTGGCCAACTCACATTGATGAACCGATCAAGATATTCTCAATACCATTGAACAGAGCATTCAATGCTTTAGAGTTCCCTAGAGCTAGCTCTTCTTCCTCTTTGCTCCATTCCTCCTCAGGTTTCAAGACAGTAGTGCCATCTTTCTCAAGCTTGGTGGGATGTTTCCATCCTTTGTCAGCAGCTCTCCAAGCTTTAATGTCTAGTGACCTCAAGAACACAGTTATACGTGGTTTCCAGTAGTCATAGTTGGATCCATCCAGTATAGGTGGTCTTCCTCCAACTCCTCCTTCTTTATCCATTACGCCAGAAACTATTATCCCTAGATCTCACTCAGAAATAACAAGCAGGGTGCTTGCTCTGATGCCAATTGAAATTCCTGGCAGCAGATACGTGATGTCACAGAGAATGTTATGACACGATGTCGACACTATGTTAACAGCACACAGAAATACGAGCGAGAACACAATAAGTTGTTCACCCGTTCGGTTCAACAAACCTACATCCGGGGCTACCAAGCCGGGAGGAAATTCACTATTAGTAGAATTAATGAATAAACCACCGTTTATCTTCTTCACTTAAAACTTACCCAATGCAACTTCAACCTAAGTCCTACTTAGATCGAGTACCCACTCACCCCTCAATCACGCAGTGATATCAACCTATTGACTAATTGAATTGTGAAGACACACTTCAATAAAATATCTTGATCTTGCTTCAAAGCTTCAATCAAGAGACAAACACTCGTGCTTTAAAGCTTTGGTGATAAACTATCCTTACAACAAATCCTAGTCCAATGCACTTATCAATTGATAGTTGCTTGGCTCACAAGAGAAACTAGAATTACACAATTACAAGTTAAATCCCTTAACGACACAAACACAAGCTGCTATCTCTTCAATACATTCAAAGGCGTTGCGAGTAAGTTCTTTTCCTTTTATAGAAGCGTCCACGAAACTTGGTTTTGGGCTTCCATAAAGATAGCTAGGGTTCACTTAATTTAATCCTAAAAACATGGTCTTTTCAACAACCAATTTAGGTTTAATTAAGATTAACCTAGCAGCCACGTGAGCATGCTTTCTAATAACGAAAAACAATATTTAGCACTCAACAAACTTCGAAAAATCTCAGAACAAGCATTCTCGAGCGAATGTCACACTTAATGTCATAACATCTTATGACATCGACTATTTTCTGAAATTTCCGGCCTGACTTTAGCTTCGATTCGAAATGTCTTTTAACATCCTTAGCAGGTAGGATTTATCTTCAATCTCTGAATGTCATAACATCTATCATGACATTGCTAAATCCTAGTTTTACCAAAATTAATGCCAACCTAAAAACACTAACAATTTTTATTTTAACGATAAATTTTAATTAGTTTTAATTTATTTGTACATACACATTATATTTTTGTTTATGTAGAGCTGGATTATATCATATTCTCACCACATCCATGGTTATACCGTAGATCCTGATTATCGGGACTTTATGCCAAGGACTGCAAGGTTTATTCTGAATAGAGACAACCAAATTGTGCTTCCTTACCGGGTGTTCCTTGGTCGCACCAACCATGATGACATCAACTGGACGTTATTTGCGGACTACGGGGAGGTTGTTGCATTCGATATCATCTCGTTATACTCTGGGTGGCTAGCTTATAGGTCGAACATGATGGTCAGATATCTGTCTGAGCGGTGTATGCGCCAATTTAGCTTTGTGCACATGATACCTAGATCTCCTTTTCAGGCTGCTCACGACACCATGACACAGAGGAATCTAGATGACGTCTTCCAAGATTGAGAGAATCATCTTGTGCCAGAGTAGTATCGGATGCTGCGGGTATCCCAAATATGGTACTGTGTAGAGGGTTACGTGACATGGCTCTTTAGAGTGTCACACCCTTTCATGACACTGTTTGGTGAAGGACGTCCATCGAGGCCAACACATGAGGAGCTCCTAGAGAACGAGCAGGCCGAGGATGACCATGCCATTGATCTAGTGCCCATCTGTCAGCGTATACTCCAGCTTGGACGAGAGTCATTAGATGCAGAGATTGTGCATGAGGGCGGACCCCAGGCCGGTGCCGTGATGGAGAGGATCATCGCTGAGGCATAGCGTGCAGCGGATTACCGCAGGCAAAAGAGGGCGTGGGGGTTAGGATTAAGCATACACAGTAGCCTTACGTTTTGTTATTTTTATTTGTAATAATTTGATCGCACTTACTTTCGGAACAATTTATATAATTTGATATTTCTGACAATTTTCTCCTATCACATAGTAATATTTACATGGTTTGCGTATATAGAATGCTCCTTAATTGCATTTCTGAAAACAGAAATATAATCCGACTTATAGTGAAAATCATTGTAGTTCTAAACATAGTTTAACACATTCAGGAAGAGTTTCATAAGTGCACTTACGAAACCTTTCTTAAATGTGTTAAACTATATTTAAATGAATAAAACGTACAAAATAAGGTGAATTCGTAAGTGCACTTACGAATTCACCCAGAAAGGTCAGTTCGTAAGTGCACTTACGAATTAACCCAATAAGCCAAAGGAAACATTCATCTTATAGTTGACTCTTACGGGATAACTCAATACTAAAGATAGACTTGTAATGTTTGGGCAGCAATATCGGAATGACTAGACAAGACCGTGTCAATCAATATTAAAGCCTAAAGTAAATTCTAAAAGTTGGACCTTTATTTTCGAGCTTTTTGATATGTAAAATCATTTATTAAATTATCATAATCGATTTCTTGTAAAATTTATTTTCCAATAGATAATAATGTCAACTCATTTAATTCTTCTTGAGACATTATTAATCTTAGATAGGACTTATTAATTTTTATTTTGAAAAACTATGACACGTACAAGCAATATTTATCAAAAGAACAAAACTTAGGTACAGTTTTCTAGATGTGGTTCTTACTTTGTTCCAATAAAAATATGACAAATGTACAATTTCCTCTTACACATATGTAAATTGCTCATATTTTCATGCAAATTGTTCCTATTTTCACTATTTAAATGATATTTTAGTATACTTTTCATATTTTCATTGGAACAAAGTAAGAATCACACCTAAAAAATTGTACTTAGTTTTGTCCTTACCAAAATTGTTAACATTATTAGATGTGAACTATATGTATCTGAGATCCTTACCAAAATTGTTAATATTATTAGATGTGAAATATATGTATCTGAGAAAGAATCAATTCTTTTTACATAATTATGTATGCAATTGGTGTATCACTAAAAAAAAAAAAAAGTAGTTTTAGGGCAATAATTATTCACATCACAAAGGACTAAATTTAAACTCCGACAATCACATGGAGTATAAAAAATTTAGGATTAATGTCTAAATTTTTTTTTATGCACACCTTAATATTTTCTTTTTATATTAGACTCTTTATCATATAACTTTGTCCTCTGATCTACTACTAATATCAAGTCGAGTTGTATTTATTTCATTTATAATAGCATCAAAATACTTTGTCTAGATGTATCATATATCTCCAAAAAAATTTAAAAATATTCTGATATTTGTTTTAAAGTTAAAAAAAAAATTCAAACATCGCACTATAACAAATATTTGTTCTTTACGACTTATATCATGAGTATAATCAAGTATGATCGAAAAATATTTTGCATTCTTTATTTTTTCTTTTGATTTTATTTATTGGCAAAGATATCAATTCATTTTGTATATTCTAAAGAATGTAATGATTATGAATTTGTTAGTCATTAATTATATGAATGTACTCTTACACTATAGGATAAAAGTAGTCAATCTTTTCGATATACTTAAAAAGAATCCATTATTTTCTTCATTAATCTCTCTATTTATTATAAAAGACTGAGTTATTTTTTCCAACAGTTTAAACAGCTACTATAATTTTAAATAAAACATTTCTTAAATGTTCTTAATCTTTATTTATTTGTTCTTCAACATGTTTATCAATTTCTTTTTGTTTTTTAATAGTCTCGTTTATAAATCAACCGATATTTCATGATTCCTTGACTTAAACTAATATATATTAGTTAAAAATCAAAATTTTAGAGCATATACAAGAAATACATCCTTCTGTCACGTGAATAACACGACGTAAAAAATAAGGTTGCGTCGTGATTATCATGACACAGAACATAAAAATTAATAAAATAAATGGTGTTCAGTTTTTCAGCTTTTCACTTTACATCTTACGTGAGCTAACTCTCAATACCACAACAACCTTAAAGCCTTAGACAACCCTTAATCACTAAAAATTGTCACGCATTGGTACTTTAAGTAAGTACAATATAAAAGCTAAAATTTTGTATAAAATTTTTTGGGTCATTACCATTTTATCTCCTGTCATATAGGTGATATATGGTTTATCCCTTTGTAATTTTTTTTTTGTTTGTAAAATTAACCTTGCCACTTGAAGATTCTATGTTTTAAACCTTGTAAAAAAATTATTTTTAAAATCAACCTTGGCACTTGAAGGATTCTGTCATTTTAAACCTTGTAAATATTTTTTTTTGGCTAAAATCAACATTGCCCAATCATGTTCCAGAAGGTTTAAAATGATAGAATATTCAAATTTATAAGATTTAAAATGATATAATCTTCAAGTGATAAAGTTGCTTTTAAAAATAAAACTTTTACAAGGTTTAAAATGGCATAATCTTCAAATGACAAAATTAGTCTTACAACAAAAAAATTACAAGAGAATAATTTTTGTTAATTATATTTTATACACACAAAAAAAAGGTTGCGATTGTTTACCTCAATTCAAATCACTTATTAAAAAAATAGTTATAAAAAGTTATATTTTAGAGAAACAATTTCGAAACACCTTTTGATTCTAAACATTTTTTATCTAATTTTTTTATAAAAAAACTTATAAAGGTGATTATTTTATTTTAAAAGCAATTTTTTAACACAACAAGATTGTACAAAATGGATTTAGGATCTATTTTGTCAAAACAACGGTGGGATGATAAGCTAACTTATATTTTATAGCTTATGCTTGATGGCTAGTGACTTATGTAATGCCCCAATTTTTGTCCACTTTTATTTAATTGAATTTTATTTGATTATTTGTGTTTTTATATTATTTTATTGATAAATGTTATTTTTCTGATGTATTTTATCGTTGTTTATGTTTTAACGCGTTTTGGAGGAGGCGTTTGGGCGATATTTGAGAGTAAGGGCAAAATGGACATTTTTAAAAACTATATCATAAGATATTTATGACATAGAGGGAAAAAGAGAAAATAAAAAAAAAGAGAGAAAAGAAAAGAAGAAGAAAGAAAGAGAAGAGAAAAAGAGCAAAAGAGCAGAAATGTTAGGTTTCGATCAAAATCAACTGCCAATCATCGTAATAGTCAGGTAAGGGTGTGAAACTCGATTATGTTATGCTTGTGTATGTATATGTATGTGTTTGTGTGGGTTGTTTTGTTGAAAATGTGAAGTTTCCATTTTTGAACAAAGTTGTAGATTTGATGAGAATCGATGTTTTTGCGGTTGAAATGTTGTGTGAATCGCGTAGTATAGTCGGGTGATTATATGGAATGTTTGATTATTGATACAAGAGGTTTGGGGTTTTGAAATTAGGTTGAAATTGGGTTTAGAACATGAAAAATATGGTTTTTGGCTTCTGTTACAACAAGCAATCGATTGTTGTTTGGTATCAATCAATTGCATTGCATCGAAAATATGATTTTTGGCCCCTGGAGCTGTGTACAATAGATTGCAGTCTGATGTCAATCGATGGTGTCGCACCCCAAAATTTTCCCCTTTTGTTTCACTTTGGTGATTCATTTTTCATCATAAATGTTCTATCATGGTGGTTCCAAAATTCTACAGGAGAATTTTTCATGAAAGAAAGATTACAATGGATTTCGGAAGAACTTTCATTTTGTTATTAATTCGGTATAATTCGAATTTCGAAAAGGAATTCATTTGCTGTTGGAATTGGCATTTAAGATAAGTTTGTTTTGTTTTCGAAGTTTTGAACTTTAAAGGGTTTATTCGTCCTTGGAATTTAATTTCGATAGAAGGAACGATGCAAGTTCATTAACCCAGGTGTCGGTTAATTCACCTTTTGAGTACAGTAAGATGCTATGGATTTTTATTCAAGGTTGTACTTATTTGTTCTGAGTTTCTACAAGGTTATGATGCATTTTGCGAGGAATTTGAGAGTTAAGCTTGAAATTTGGAGAAAACAAGTTTTGTTTTATTAAAGTAAATTTGAATTACAAACTATTCAAGTTTTACTTTGGAAATTATAAACTTGTTACAAAAGAATTTATAAGTTACAATTCTAAAAATTCTAAAAATCCTACAAATTCTACAAGTCCTACGAATCCTGCAAATTTGCTACAAAAAAATGTTCGAGTCTTCACATCTTCAGTCTTTTCCGTTACGCTGCTCTACTTTCTCTAGGCCACCGTTGCCGTTTCCCCACGTTACCTGAAACAAGAAAATGATTAGTAACTGTATGTCAGAATAAATTCAAAAGAAGTATGTTTTTTTTTCAAACTCATCATTAGGGCTAATTTCAGGAATCAGGAGTGAAGGTTAACTGTTTCAGATGCAAAGCCTCAGAACCAAAGTTCTTTCATCGGCCATTACCGTTACCTCCTTTGCAAATCACAACAACTTCCGTTGTTGGTTCACAAAAGAGGTGCAGGTCGAAAATCAGGAAAGGAAAACATCATTTTTCACAGGCAGCCCATCAGCCCAACAGCCCTATAACTTGGCAATTCAAAAAAAAATCAGTTTGAAGTCAACATACAGCCAACATACCACAGCCAGCAAGAGGCAACAGGCAACAAGAGAGAGTTTTTACCTATCAGTGTAATGTGAATTTTTTTTCACTCAACAGACAGCATACATGGAAATGATAAGATGCCAAAATGCAAATTCAAGTAACAGAGCAGCAGGTATAGCCCAAAGAGGAAATTTGCTATTGACCACAAGCAACTAATTACATGTTACCAATGAGGACAGATGAAGATTACACATGAATGACAATTAGGCCAAGGCAGAATCTGTTCTAAAGGGGATAACCAAGATCATGTTAAGTTCTGTTCAAACCAAAAGTGTGAGAAGATATAGCAGACAGCAGGGGTACTCAAGTGATGTCAGTTCAAGGGACCAGCAGACCAAGACATAACACACAGGATACCAGAAAGAACAAGCGAAAAGTATCTGTTGTTATCCAAATGCCAGAAAATATAAACACAAGTGAAAGCATCTGTTCAAAGGACACAAAAAACTCAAAGCCAGAGACCAGTTCAAAGCACAACACAAAAAATACCAATAACCAAAGGCAAGCATCGGTTCTTACAGAAAAAATACAAGAGCTGACCAGTTCCAAAAAACCAATAACCAGAAGCAAGTATCGATTCTAACCAAAGAGAAAAACCAAAAAAAACCAGTTCAGACAAAATACACCTAACACTAATCATCATTTTCCAAAAGATTAAACCCTTCAGAGATTGTTTTTTCTTTCAGAAATTTCGTTTCTGACAGAGAAAGAAGAAGAAGAAAGTTGAAAAGATCTCACCCGAGTGTAGCCCAGAAACTTTTCCTCACCCATCGTCTCAAAGCCCGCCCGCACCTGACTGAATCGCAGAAAGGTAGGGTTTTCAGAACCCTCTTCGTTTTGTTCCAACAACCTGTAAACCAATCACAGAAAACAAACATTGAGAATCATAAATCAACATGCAAACAGTAAATGAGACAGAGAGAGAGGCGACATCGAGAAGGAGATCGAGAGCGGCGATAACGAAATAGGGTTAGGGTTTCATAGAGAGAGCGGAAAGCATTATGACAGCAAGAGAGAAAGTTCCGATCGCGGCCACACGAGGGTTTCGGTGAGATTGAGAAGACGGTGAGAGTGAGAGAGGTGAGGAACGCGAAGAGAGAGAACAGATGAGTTTATTTCTTTTTCTTTTTTCATTTATTTTGTTTTAAGTTAATGGGATTAGGATTAATATTAGTATTAGTATTAGTTAACTATAATTATTATTATTATAACTAACTATTATTATTTCTTATTATTATATTATCATTACTATTATACCGTTACTAATATCATACCATTACTAATATTTATTATTATCACCATTTTTTTTAATTGTTACTTACTATTATTATCATTATTATTATTTACTATTATTATTATGATTAATAACAATTATTATTTTCTTTAATCAATAAAAATATTATTACCTTTTAATCATAAATTATTAATTTCCCAAAAAAAGTACAAAAAAAATAGTAATAATAGTGTTAGTTAGTATTTTTACTTCTTATTAGGATTTTTAGCACTTTCTTTCTATTTCATTCCCCATTTGTAAATTTGTATCCCCACTCCCCACCGGTTGTAATAGCTAGTAAATATTTGCATTGCTTTATTATTTATTTATTATTCACAAAGCACAAACCAAAAACATTTTCAAACTAATACTCGTGCGAGCCATCTTTTAAACCCTGAGTTGACAAAACTTTGAAGCGTCACAACGGCCACACATCTTTGCACACACCACGCTTACTCTTGGGCTTACAATGAAACTTTAATTGATTAGTTAAACATTATTTAATTATCTAATTAGGTTACTTAAAATTAATTAGTTTACCTAATTAATTTTATTTAAACTAATTACTTGATTAAGTTTCATTTAATTAGTCGATTAAATTTATTTCGCGCATGCACCTACACAATGTAAATAATTTATTTATGCAAGCCACCTTGTATGGGCTTTTAATTTATTTACTCGCTTTCTATAGTGCTTGTATACAATTGTTTGTTCGTTTCCGTTATCACACTTTAGACCATAGGCTCAATTAACCATAACTCGCATCTCCAAAACACTTTCACAATTAAATTACAAACCTCGATCCAACGTCGAGTGCATTTTCTAAATTCTTTCATAAAGAAAACTCAAGTGTTTAAGCCGTTGGATGCTAGACTAATTGTTTAAACACTTGCAAAAAAAATGAACTTCGAATCTTTAAGTCGTTGGATGCTAGACGAATTGCTTAAAGATTCTTAATAACGTGAACCCTGTTTCACTTCACTCTTTCATAAAAGAAAAACTTTTGGGATGATAGACGACTCGTTGAACATTGAGTTCATCTTGTTTCTAGTATTTGAATCGTAGGATGCTAGTCCTATTGTTCGGTACTTTTCACCCGCATAAAAATCAATTCAACTCATTCAAATTCTCTTATCGTTCATACGCGATCATAAAAAACTCTTTTCGGATAAAGAGAGTGTAATAGTCGTTTCAAATACGAACGGGGACTTAAGCTTTTCAAACAAACAAAACAAGTCCTAGTTCAAAGTATTTGAAATGTCTAAACGCACGATTTTTCTTATAAAATCAATACAACAAACTTAAAACCTTTTCGAGAGGAACTACAGAGTTTTGACTTTCCCATTGCACGAGGGAATATGTAGGCACACGGTTCTGAAACCGTGTCAAACTCAAAATAATAATAAATAAATCCTTTTCTCCTTTATTCATAACTTAGCAATAAACACACACACAAACGCGTAGAATTAAATGGGTCCCATCGAATACGATGGATGTAAGGGGTGCTAATACCTTCCCCTTACATAACCGACTCCCGATCCCATTTTTTGGTCACGTAGACCGCCTTATCCGCTTGTTTGGGGTTTTATCTATATTTTCCCGTTCTTTTTAGAACAAATAAAATTAGGTGGCGATTTCACTAGTTTTCGAGAATTTAAAAGATTTTTGAAAATCGAGTTGCTTCAGTTGGCGACTTCACTGGGGAAATATTTTTAAGCGAGTTAACCCTAATTTAATTCTTCGCTTGTGTGTTTACTATTCATTGCCTATTATTTCTTTATATCTTGTGATGTATTTTGATGTTGGGGCATTGTTTGGTTATGGTTCATAGATAAGCCCAGTACCCAGGCTTCTAGGAAACATAAGTTTAGAGTGGTTGAGTAGCTTAGGTCCATTGGACATCCGTGTTCTTTGGATCGACGTGAAGACCACAACTTAGAGTTGGTCGTTTTAAGGGGGTTGTTGCACCGTATGCTAGTGCGGGGTAGCAATTTCTAGACAAACGGCCTACAACTCTAAGTATTAGGATGACCGAAACTGAGACCAGCCGCTCAAAGTTTTTGAGTGTCCCTTTAAGAGCCGCTTCTTGGAGTATACTTTTGGAAGTATTATCCCCCACATAGTCCGATCGCGTGTGGATAATATTTCTAAAAAGGGGATCTGAGACTCCAAGAAGCATTTAGCATAAAAACATTAGAACCAACCTTGTTTGGGGAATTGTTGGGTAGACATCGAAACCATGTCCGACCGTCCTTTTAAACCCTTGTGCTATTTGACTTTACATGTGATTTTGCGCATAACATCAATATGTATCGCATCACATCGCATTCTTACATGCATCACCATCATCGCATTCTTACATGCATCACCATCATTGCATTCTTACATGCATCACCATCATATGACATTCTTATATGCATTACCATTACATCGCATTCTTACATGCGTTACTACTATATTACATCACATTCTTACATGCATTGCCATTATATTACATTTGCATTCTTTCATACATTACCATGCATTCCATTTTCACCAAAAAGCTCATTTCATTTCTTCTGTCCAGAAATATCAAACTGTCTACTCGACGCACGTTCAGAACTCCAAGGATGTCTCAGAGGGCTATAGACGAGCTTCAACGTGGTCAGGAACTATTGAGAGCAGAAGTTAAGCACTTGAAAAGTCAGATGAATCTGGTCATGGATCTCTTGCAAGTTGTGTTGAAAAGAGAGTGCAACACCACACCAATCTCCGCAAGTTTGGTTGCTGCTCTATCATCTGATGTCTCCATGAGTCAAGGACATCCACACGTGGCGAACTCTCCAGTTCGAAATTCTCCTACTGAGTATCATCATCGGCCTTCACCTTCGAAGATTCCTCGACAACAGCAATTGCTTGCTCCCCGATCAAAGAAGAAGGATCCAAATCAGCGTATTAATCCGCATTATCGCCGATATGCTCAACAGGATATTCAGCCAATCCCGATATCATATTCTCGACTTTTTCCTTGCTTGGTTCAGAGTGGTGTTGTGATACCAAGGGAGTTAAAGCCAGTACCAGGGGTTGCCAAAGCTTGGTTTGATGAGAGAGCTAAATGTGCTTTTCATGCTGACTCTGTAGGACACAAAACGGAGAATTGTTCGGCCTCCAAATGCACAGTTCAAGAGCTAATTGATGATAAGATTCTGATTTTCAAACAGAATGGATCGAGCTTAGACATTTTGCTTGCAAGGTCTAATCATAGCAATTTTGAGGAATTTCCAAAACTCATTGGGACAATTGCTTGCCAAAAGGGAGTTGAGACTTTGAAGAGTAGTGATGAAGTAGACCAAATGATTACCTCAGAAAAGGTGGTAACCTTCAGCAAAGATATCTCAAGTTCTAGCAAGGGAAAATCAGTTGCAACACCAACTCATTATCCCCCATTACCCTCTTTCAAGTCTTTGCATCAACAACTTTTGTATGATCTTCCTCAACTTCAGAGTCAGAACTCTCAAAATCAAACTGTGCCTCGGAATAATTTAGAAAGAAGGAATGCTCCTCTTGATCCAATTCCAGTTACCTACAGTCAACTTCTGCCATATCTAGTTCAAAGTTCATTGGTGGTTCCTAAGTTTCTTAACCCACCAAATTTATTCCCGCTTGGTTATGATCATAACGCGCGATGTGGATACCATGATGGAACAGTAGGACACTCGACAGAGGACTGCAACGCTTATAAAGCCAAAGTTCAACAGTTGATTGACCAGAAATACTTGACTCTTCAGGGAGGGAATCTGTTTGTGAATGGAAACCCCGTACTCAAGTGAACGTCAAGCCTACTAATTTCACCTGAATCAACAAGTCAAGACAGAGCTCAAGTCTCCTCAACAACGACAGTCTTGTATTTCTTTACCGCATTTTCATGTGTATCTTGTTTAATTGTTTAAACTTTGTTTGCATGTAGAAACTTGTTTGTTTTTATCTTAATGCAATGAGTATGTTTGTCTTGAAGTAATCCATTTGTTTTCAATCAATCCATTCGTTATCACTCTTTATTTAACTTGCGAGCATTTTGATACCAATGTTACCAATCCTTTTGCATAGGCAAAGATTGGAGGGAGGATGACGATAATTGAAAATTGCTAGATCTCTGAATGTATGCTTTTGAGTAGAACCCTGCTGACGATGTACATGCCTTGTTTCAAATTCCCTAAACACCGGAGTTATAAGGGAGATATACCCTCGTTAACCCCTTTGAGCCTTGAAGTAGGAGCTTCTTTTCTGTTCAGAAAAACCCTCATCATTTTTACCCTGTGGGCGGGTAGTGTTCAATTGATCTGATCGAGCATTCAAAACTCATCAAGAGAGTGTGAAATTTAAGGATACAACAATGGCTATCCTTCAAAAGGTTGAGAAAGGTCAAAACCACAGCAGTCGACCTCCATCTATCAATAGTGTGCATCAAAGGAGAATGATATCGTGTTGGTTATCTCTCGCACATCAGAAAGGTCAACGCATGACGACACCATAACATATATCTTTCATCTACCTCAGGACTCAGACAGTCACCATCTCTTCTAACAAATCAATGATTGTGTATAAATCCACGACTTGTTCAAAAAAAAAGATGAATAGAAAAAGACAAAAAGCCCGCTAAGTCGGAACTTAGTAATAAGTCGCTTAGGTAAAAGTCAGGCAAGATTTGGGAAAGCAAAAAAAAAATCCCGAAAGGCATTTTCGAAGAAAAATTTTCAACAAAGAACAAGTCGTGTGGTTAGACACCAAAGACAAATGTGAGTGACTTTCGTGCCCGAGAAACCTCGTGTTGGTTCCTCAACCATCGTAAATTCCTCTCGAGAGATGAGTGCTCGTATCAAGATAGTTGAACTTAGGACCGAAGAGCATCATGGAGAATGGGCGGGCACCAAATATTTTGAGCCTAAAAATCCTTTTTCTAAGAACCCGTGAACCAGGCCACGTTACAACCCTCAAAAGTCCTAATTGAAGCATGGGTTAATTCAAAAGCATACAACGAAGAGATCGCGTTTACCTGACTCCTACAGTGTGTGCTAAGTATCTGTGTTGGTATCATATGCTCGTCTTATCTTTCAAAAAGAAAATTTTCAGTGTTGCACTCCAAAAAGTGTTTCACTCACAAAAAATCATAATGTTTTTCATACAAAACTTCAAGACGCATAAATGTTGCATTATATTGTCATAATAAACATTCTTCTACATGTAAAACAATTGTTTGACATTGAAGAAGTTCTCATAATGAACATCAGTGAAGAGTTTGACTTTGTCCAAAGAAGAGAAACTTGATTATTCTGCTGAGTTAGCAGTTATTTGTATCAAGGGGCAGGGCGTCTAAGGACTCCTTTGAGCATATCACAAGTTGTCTTCTCAAGAATTTGGGGGCAATCAAATCAAAATTCAGCTCCTCGAATTTCTGCCAATCCGGGGGCAAATCCTTAAAGAGCAACCATCAATTGAGTTAGTCCTTCCCAAAAGAGCAGTTAGCCTGGGACAACTATCGTTCCATGTTTCAGTCAACTTGAAGCAATCACCTCGAGACATGGGAGTCTCTCTAAGGCTGTTTACATTGGGACATTTCGAACTAATCGTTCGATTCCAATCAATCTGAGATAATTACTTCGACACATTTGAAGCCGTCTAAAAAAGGGAGCTCTCATTCCATCAAGTTAGTCGCTCACTTGTTGTTGATCTGAAGCAGTTACTTCGTAACGGTGAAGCTCTCTTAATTGGAACAAGTGTTCGTTCAAGAATCAATCATCCTGAAGCAATTACTTCGAGACGTAGAAGTCTCTCTAAAGCTCGTCCTGGATCAGGTCTTCCTTATGTTTGCATAGCTTTTTTTTCAAATGCAGTCAATCTGAGGAAATTACTCGAGACGTAGAAGTCCCTTCAAGATTCATTCTAAAGCAAGCTTGCTGAAAAGGTTCATCTGAAGCAACAACTTCGAGACGTTGGAGTCTCTCCAATGTTTATCCTGGGGCATGTCGTCCATCTATGCAAAGTCTGCCACTCTAAGGTTCAATAAATCTAAGGAGGTTATTTTGAGGTGCGGAAATACCTCCAAAGCTCCTATCGAGGCATGATATTCCCATTTCAGAATATCCAGTTCCTTTGAAATACTGATAATCAGTAAAGTGTTGCGTCAGAACATAGGATGCCGGGGCACTCCTTTTCGGGAAATATTTTTAGAAGGTCTACCGATCATATTGAGATTCTGAAGCGCAAAGTCTAATGCAGCTGCATTCCCACGCATGGGGCACGTCTTTAATCATCATTATCTGATCAACTCAGAAGTTTGCTATTCTTCTTTCTACAAGAATTAGCATTGCAGCCCTTCCAGCGGAAATTCAACATGTGGAGCTTGGTCAATCATCATGTTGTGCCATGTTCTTTTATCCTCCGGACTAACGGTGTCGAGGATTCAGTTTGATAGCCGAGCATTAAGATATTCATGCATTCATTCATTCATGCATTCATATTATATACTACATAGCACATTCATTCATAAACCTCAGCCAGGACTCGGGTTATTCCAAGACCGGTTAATGATTTTTCTCAGCAGAATCGTAATTTGAAGACTATTTTGAATGACAAATTTAGTTCTTCCGATCACAAGTTTGAGGGTTCGACCATAATTGGTCTACAACGTTTACGATTCTCAAAATGGATCTATTCCAGAGTGATTGGGTTTCCCCAAGCGAACTCTTGTATCAATGAAGCTTCTTATTCGGGATTTCCCCAATGATTCTTCTTCATAGAGTTCCTTTTAAAAGTACACCATTACAAGTAGGAGACTGTTCTCAAACGATAACTTATTTCTCTCCCCAGTGCCAGGAGAATGCTTGTGTGACAGACAATCGACAATAGTGTCAATTCTCCAATGAAGTCTCTTCCCCAGAGAATCGGTCGATCATCCCCAGTGAACTCTTATGACAACAAGATTGTTCAATTAGATTCCCCAGTGACGTCTTCCTTCTCTCAAAAGTATCAGGAAATCATATACTATTTGCATTAGAAAGAAATCATATCATGCATATCATACCCATGCATTAGCCTCGGCTATTTGTTTTGCAGGTTCTTCAGCTGAAACTGAAAATATCCTCGTAAGGATCAAAATTGAAGGATTAGTTCTCAGACGATGAATTATCCTCTATCCTACAGCACAAGTTATATACTTGTATGGATCTCAACAACTGATGGTTTCTCCAATCAAGATTTCTTCTCCAGCGAGACGGTTGTCTCTTTCAGATAGACTCTAATGTCAGCAAATTATTCAACCGGGAATCCCCAGTGAATTTTCCACACGGTTTTCTTACGAAGTTTCCCCAGCGAAGCTTATTTCTCTCCCCAAGTGAATCTCCTTCAGAAAGGATTATTACAACATTATCCTTGGTATTTTCAGGACTTCTTTCAGACAAGAATCTCCCAGCAATTTCTACCGGCAGAATTCGATTTTCTCGAAATGTTCTCGAAAATTACATCAGACTTCTGGTGTGTTTATTTCCCCAGTAAGTCGTCAATTACTCAACAAATAAATATCTACCCGGCGGGATGTTTATTCTATCTCAGGATATTTCTCCAACTCAGAAGTTGATCCACACATCCACTTGCTACAACGCATTGTCCATACAATGTCAGCAAATTGAAGCTCATTACCCTAGAAGTTTTTCAGTCACAGGCGTTGAATCTGATTCTTCTATCAACGGTAAAGCTATCTGCATACAAATTGAAGATCTTGTCGACTCAGAAGTTGTTCAACATGTCCGTACATGTTCAGTAAGATCTCTCATCAGCAGAAATGTCGGAAGCAAGATTTACCGACTTCATAAACATCTATATCACGCCGGTGTGTTGGATATTGTTTTGTTTATCCCCAGAGTTGTGCTCTCGGGTGCGCTATTGATTTTGTTCTGCGGGTAACTCAGAGGTTACACGGTTAAAGACATTCAGCATGCCATGGCTCCTCGCACTTTCGTGCACCAACAATTCCGATATTGTTCTAGCCATATATTCAGGGAACTCTTTGTTAAGTTCTCAATCAGGTCAATCAGAGAACTCTTTGTTAAGTTCTCAATCATGTCATTTCAAATTTTGTCTAAGGTCTCCAGGTATTCCTTAATTCAGAGAACTCTTTGTTAAGTTCTCAGTCATGTCAATTTTTCAATTCTGTTTAAGGTTTCCAGGTATTCCTTAGTTCAGAGAACTCTTTGTTAAGTTCTCAATCTTGTCAATCAGAGAACTCTTTGTTAAGTTCTCAATCATGTCATTTTTCAATTTTGTGTAAGGTTTCCAGGTATTCCTTAGTCATTCAGAGAACTCTTTGTTAAGTTCTCAGTCATGTCAATTTTTCAATTTTGTTTAAGGTTTCCAGGTATTCCTTAGTTATCAGAGAACTCTTTGTTAAGTTCTCAATCATGTCATTTCAATTTTGTGTAAGGTTTCCAGGTATTCCTTAGTCATTCAGAGAACTCTTTGTTAAGTTCTCAATCATGTCAATTTTTCAATTTTGTTTAAGGTCTCTAGGTATTCCTTAATTATCAGGGAACTCTTTGTTAAGTTCCCAATCATGTCAAATTCTTAATATATTGTTTTTATTTTCGCTTGAGAAGTTCGTTTCTATTCTCATAGCATTTTCATTAAAATTGTTGTCAAAGTCATTTTGGCTACACGGTTATCCCCAGTGTTGTTAAAATCTCCTAGTTGGGCACTGTTGTGTTAAAGCATTCCGTTGATGCTTAGTAAGTTTTCTCTTCAAGCGTTTTTCTTCTTGGCTCCGTAGTCAAGATATGTTATCTGTTTTCTTTTGTGGCATTGGTTTCCCGCGTAGGGCAAATTTTCGGGGTTCTCTAGTATTCAATCCTCTTCCACCTCGGATGTTCGAAAGCTGTCAATCTTTCTCACTTACCAGGTTTAAGATGATTGAATAGGGGCAACTGTCGCACCCCAAAATTTTCCCCTTTTGTTTCACTTTGGTGATTCATTTTTCATCATAAATGTTCTATCATGGTGGTTCCAAAATTCTACAGGAGAATTTTTCATGAAAGAAAGATTACAATGGATTTCGGAAGAACTTTCATTTTGTTATTAATTCGGTATAATTCGAATTTCGAAAAGGAATTCATTTGCTGTTGGAATTGGCATTTAAGATAAGTTTGTTTTGTTTTCGAAGTTTTGAACTTTAAAGGGTTTATTCGTCCTTGGAATTTAATTTCGATAGAAGGAACGATGCAAGTTCATTAACCCAGGTGTCGGTTAATTCACCTTTTGAGTACAGTAAGATGCTATGGATTTTTATTCAAGGTTGTACTTATTTGTTCTGAGTTTCTACAAGGTTATGATGCATTTTGCGAGGAATTTGAGAGTTAAGCTTGAAATTTGGAGAAAACAAGTTTTGTTTTATTAAAGTAAATTTGAATTACAAACTATTCAAGTTTTACTTTGGAAATTATAAACTTGTTACAAAAGAATTTATAAGTTACAATTCTAAAAATTCTAAAAATCCTACAAATTCTACAAGTCCTACGAATCCTGCAAATTTGCTACAAAAAAATGTTCGAGTCTTCACATCTTCAGTCTTTTCCGTTACGCTGCTCTACTTTCTCTAGGCCACCGTTGCCGTTTCCCCACGTTACCTGAAACAAGAAAATGATTAGTAACTGTATGTCAGAATAAATTCAAAAGAAGTATGTTTTTTTTTCAAACTCATCATTAGGGCTAATTTCAGGAATCAGGAGTGAAGGTTAACTGTTTCAGATGCAAAGCCTCAGAACCAAAGTTCTTTCATCGGCCATTACCGTTACCTCCTTTGCAAATCACAACAACTTCCGTTGTTGGTTCACAAAAGAGGTGCAGGTCGAAAATCAGGAAAGGAAAACATCATTTTTCACAGGCAGCCCATCAGCCCAACAGCCCTATAACTTGGCAATTCAAAAAAAAATCAGTTTGAAGTCAACATACAGTAGCCAACATACCACAGCCAGCAAGAGGCAACAGGCAACAAGAGAGAGTTTTTACCTATCAGTGTAATGTGAATTTTTTTTCACTCAACAGACAGCATACATGGAAATGATAAGATGCCAAAATGCAAATTCAAGTAACAGAGCAGCAGGTATAGCCCAAAGAGGAAATTTGCTATTGACCACAAGCAACTAATTACATGTTACCAATGAGGACAGATGAAGATTACACATGAATGACAATTAGGCCAAGGCAGAATCTGTTCTAAAGGGGATAACCAAGATCATGTTAAGTTCTGTTCAAACCAAAAGTGTGAGAAGATATAGCAGACAGCAGGGGTACTCAAGTGATGTCAGTTCAAGGGACCAGCAGACCAAGACATAACACACAGGATACCAGAAAGAACAAGTGAAAAGTATCTGTTGTTATCCAAATGCCAGAAAATATAAACACAAGTGAAAGCATCTGTTCAAAGGACACAAAAAACTCAAAGCCAGAGACCAGTTCAAAGCACAACACAAAAAATACCAATAACCAAAGGCAAGCATCGGTTCTTACAGAAAAAATACAAGAGCTGACCAGTTCCAAAAAACCAATAACCAGAAGCAAGTATCGATTCTAACCAAAGAGAAAAACCAAAAAAAACCAGTTCAGACAAAATACACCTAACACTAATCATCATTTTCCAAAAGATTAAACCCTTCAGAGATTGTTTTTTCTTTCAGAAATTTCGTTTCTGACAGAGAAAGAAGAAGAAGAAGAAAGTTGAAAAGATCTCACCCGAGTGTAGCCCAGAAACTTTTCCTCACAGCCATACGTCTCCAAAGCCCAGCTTCCGCAGCCAGACCAGTCGCAGGCGAAAGGTAGGGTTTTCAGAACCCTCTTCGTTTTGTTCCAACAACCTGTAAACCAATCACAGAAAACAAACATTGAGAATCATAAATCAACATGCAAACAGTAAATGAGACAGAGAGAGAGGAGACATCGAGAAGGAGATCGAGAGCGGCGATAACGAAATAGGGTTAGGGTTTCATAGAGAGAGCGGAAAGCATTATGACAGCAAGAGAGAAAGTTCCGATCGCGGCCACACGAGGGTTTCGGTGAGATTGAGAAGACGGTGAGAGTGAGAGAGGTGAGGAACGCGAAGAGAGAGAACAGATGAGTTTATTTCTTTTTCTTTTTTCATTTATTTTGTTTTAAGTTAATGGGATTAGGATTAATATTAGTATTAGTATTAGTTAACTATAATTATTATTATTATAACTAACTATTATTATTTCTTATTATTATATTATCATTACTATTATACCTTTACTAATATCATACCATTACTAATATTTATTATTATCACCATTTTTTTTAATTGTTACTTACTATTATTATCATTATTATTATTTACTATTATTATTATGATTAATAACAATTATTATTTTCTTTAATCAATAAAAATATTATTACCTTTTAATCATAAATTATTAATTTCCCAAAAAAAGTACAAAAAAAATAGTAATAATAGTGTTAGTTAGTATTTTTACTTCTTATTAGGATTTTTAGCACTTTCTTTCTATTTCATTCCCCATTTGTAAATTTGTATCCCCACTCCCCACCGGTTGTAATAGCTAGTAAATATTTGCATTGCTTTATTATTTATTTATTATTCACAAAGCACAAACCAAAAACATTTTCAAACTAATACTCGTGCGAGCCATCTTTTAAACCCTGAGTTGACAAAACTTTGAAGCGTCACAACGGCCACACATCTTTGCACACACCACGCTTACTCTTGGGCTTACAATGAAACTTTAATTGATTAGTTAAACATTATTTAATTATCTAATTAGGTTACTTAAAATTAATTAGTTTACCTAATTAATTTTATTTAAACTAATTACTTGATTAAGTTTCATTTAATTAGTCGATTAAATTTATTTCGCGCATGCACCTACACAATGTAAATCATTTATTTATGCAAGCCACCTTGTATGGGCTTTTAATTTATTTACTCGCTTTCTATAGTGCTTGTATACAATTGTTTGTTCGTTTCCGTTATCACACTTTAGACCATAGGCTCAATTAACCATAACTCGCATCTCCAAAACACTTTCACAATTAAATTACAAACCTCGATCCAACGTCGAGTGCATTTTCTAAATTCTTTCATAAAGAAAACTCAAGTGTTTAAGCCGTTGGATGCTAGACTAATTGTTTAAACACTTGCAAAAAAAATGAACTTCGAATCTTTAAGTCGTTGGATGCTAGACGAATTGCTTAAAGATTCTTAATAACGTGAACCCTGTTTCACTTCACTCTTTCATAAAAGAAAAACTTTTGGGATGATAGACGACTCGTTGAACATTGAGTTCATCTTGTTTCTAGTATTTGAATCGTAGGATGCTAGTCCTATTGTTCGGTACTTTTCACCCGCATAAAAATCAATTCAACTCATTCAAATTCTCTTATCGTTCATACGCGATCATAAAAAACTCTTTTCGGATAAAGAGAGTGTAATAGTCGTTTCAAATACGAACGAGGACTTAAGCTTTTCAAACAAACAAAACAAGTCCTAGTTCAAAGTATTTGAAATGTCTAAACGCACGATTTTTCTTATAAAATCAATACAACAAACTTAAAACCTTTTCGAGAGGAACTACAGAGTTTTGACTTTCCCATTGCACGAGGGAATATGTAGGCACACGGTTCTGAAACCGTGTCAAACTCAAAATAATAATAAATAAATCCTTTTCTCCTTTATTCATAACTTAGCAATAAACACACACACAAACGCGTAGAATTAAATGGGTCCCATCGAATACGATGGATGTAAGGGGTGCTAATACCTTCCCCTTACATAACCGACTCCCGATCCCATTTTTTGGTCACGTAGACCGCCTTATCCGCTTGTTTGGGGTTTTATCTATATTTTCCCGTTCTTTTTAGAACAAATAAAATTAGGTGGCGATTTCACTAGTTTTCGAGAATTTAAAAGATTTTTGAAAATCGAGTTGCTTCAGATGGCACCCTGTTTGACAGAATTTTGGAAAATTGAATAATTCATAACTTTTGATCCGTAATTCCGTTTTGGTCCCCGTTCGAAGCGTTGGGAAGCTAATTAAATATTCTTTCTAGTAGTGTAGGTTTGAGGAACAATAGAGGGTTTTATTTAGGTGCAATTTTGGGAATCGTTCGGGTTATGTTTGTTTTATAGTTTAGGAACCGTGTGATTGTGTATTTTTGGTTGTTTGGACAATTGCTATATAAATGTGGATCTTGTGTGCTATTTTTATATTATTAGCAATTGTGATGGAATTATTTGTGGCATTCTGGCGGAAAAATACATTGTTTGATTTTGATATCAATGTGTACTTTGATGAATGATGTGGGTAGCCTTTTGGCTTGAATCCTAGTGGATGTTTGTTATATGCATGGTTTGATTTAACATGAAGGTTGAGTACGAGAAAGGTAATTCGCATTGTTGAATTATGCTTGTGTGTGTGCATTGTCATATGTCTTGACATGTCATATGCATTGTGAATGGCCCAATATTCAGATATCCCGTAACGGTTATTGCATTGTTGGTTGCCGAATAATCGTGTGCCCTTGTGGGGTGTGAGTGATTTGTTGTTTTTGGATCTCGCAAATGAGATTCCATGCAGAACGATCGGTGGTTCTTGCGAGGCCATGATTTGTTGGTTGGACCCCTTTTATGAGAAATCTATGCAAGACCCAATGTTCAAATAAAATGAGTTGTTTATTGCATTGAGTGGTCGGAGATCATTCGTGGGTCCGACAGGGTGTAAGCGATGATCTAATTCGAATGGGAATTGTTGTGACAAGGTACCTCATGCATTGCATAGAGTCATTGTGTCGGTCTCTTTGCATTGCATCGTTTATATATATATATATATATATATATATATATATATATATATATGATTGGTGATTATTATACTTTATGTGTAACATGTGGATTTTGGGTGAATTGTCATTGTGCGTTGTTGCTGTGGTATAGCGACAAGCAAAGAGTTGGTATTAATTTTACCGGGTGATATATACCGGTTAGGTTATATCGTATCGTATCCACAGAGATTGGTTATTGATTCGTCGTTCGACAATTCTACCGTTAATGAGTTTGGGATTAAAAGAAATGAAAATAAAAGATAAAAGTAAATGAACAAAAAGTATAAAGGATAGACAACTATTCCGGAACGAATGTAAACTACCCGTCACAGACTTAAATCTACCACCCATGTCATACTCGGCCTACGTTACTCGTCCGTGTCATCACATACCTCTCATAACCTTGGTTATTTCTAACCCAAATTGAGAATACTCCTAAATCATCTCAATAACCATGTGTGGCCTATCTCAACAACACAAGAGTCAATTGTGTCACCTCCATAACTATCTCTAGCATACTTCACTAACGCAGAGGCATTAAGTTCGGATACTCTATAGTGAATGTCAGCTCTAAACCCATTTCTAGTATTCAAAACTAACAGATAATCATCCTAGGTAAGAATCTAAGCAATCTATCTCTAGTAAAGCTCAAATCCCTAACATAAAGTAAAAACCCAAGATAACTATCAACACAGATTTGTAAAGCAAACTTTATACAAGCCAAAGGCGATAAATATACAAGAGTTATGGGTAGAAATACATACAAATCCAACAAAAGAGAAATACACACAGAGGAGAAGAGATAAACCACAGATCTACACTGGTTGTCAAAGCCAATCGAAGAGCAATCCACCTCCAATCATCCATGAGCAAGCCCTAATGTTGTTTTCTAAGCTAATCTACCAAAAATGAAGGTTGATGGAAATGAGGATCAAAAACTACCCCAAAACCATAACCTAGAAATCTGTTTTGAAAAGTATTTATAAAACAAAATCCTGCAGACCGCGCTAAGCGCAATAGCCGCGCTAAGCGCGACTTACTTTATTATTTTATTACATGAAACTGCCTCACCGCACTAAGGGCGCTCAAAACCGCGCTAAGCGCGAAGGGTTGTTGTTTGTCTTCCCAAAAATGCGTCTTCGGAGCCGTGTCTTCGACACTTTATTCCTCCATGCTCCAAATATGCAACAAATACCTACAAAAATAAATACAAAACTATCAAACGGTACATTATGTACACAAAACACAATAAAACGTATTTACAACAAAAATTGGGGTTATTCAACGATTATTAACAAACAAAAATAGATAAGTGCCACAAAACATATATACAAAATAACTACATTTTGGCACTTATCATGCGTGATAACTGTTATGCGTTTACTTATTATAATGCAATTATGATATAATTTGAATTCTCACCCTTCTGTTTGAATGATGCTTTAATGTCATCGTGCAGATTAGTCGCTTGGAGGCGTTTTGGAAGAGGTAACTCTTCATTTTTTCGGTCGCTCGGATACGTAGCACGGGTAGTCGGGAGACTGTTGATAGTCATTTGTATATGACTTATTTTGGATTTGTTTATATGATCATTTCTATGATAAATGATATTTTGGGAAACATTTCAGTTGTAGATATTTCGCTTTTATTCTGTGACTGAAACTCCTCTTTGTTTGAGGGATCCATATATATATATATATATATATATATATATATATATATATATATATATATATATATATAGTTGTTCATATCTCCTGTTTGTGTAATGTATCACATTATGAGCAGGTGTTGTATGTATTTTGGTTTTCAAAATGTAAACGCTCTCTTTTGCTTTTGGCGTCGTTGATGGCCGTTTTTTTAAACTCTGATATTTGTTATTTCTGTTGTTTTGACATTTATGTGTTATTTTCGTAGGGGTAAAAAGGGGGTGTTACATTAGTGGTACCAGAGCAGGTCGGTCAGTCCGACCAAGTTATTGTTGTGGTTGTGCGACAGTTGTATTTGGTCAAGGTTTTGTGTTTAACCTTGGTTTCTGTCTTTTTTGGTCATACAACTCATGGCTCGTATGAATGATGTTGCTATGATGGATGCATTGCAGGCAATGACACAGGCCGTGCAGAACTTGCTGCATGCTAATGCTGATATGGAGTCCCCTAATTTAGATAAGTTTCAGAAGAACAATCCACCGGTGTTCCTGGGAACTCATAACCCAGATGGAGCACAGATGTGGTTGAAGAAGATAGAGAAGATCTTTCGTCTTATGACTTGTTCCGAAGAGCAGAAGGTTGTGCTTGGCACACATATGCTAGAGGAAGAAGAAGAGGATTCGTGGGGTAATACTTCACAGAGGTTTGTGGAGGAAGGAATTGTGGTTACTTGGTTGGTTTTCAAGGATGCTTTTCTTGAGAAGTACTTCCCAGAGGACGAAAGAGGTAAGAAGGAGATTGAATTTCTTAAACTCAAACAAGAGAATTCATCGGTTGCTTTTTATGCTTCCAAGTTTGAGGAACATGTGAAGTTTTGTCCTAACTATAATAAAGTTGGTTCTGAAAGGTCGAAATGTTTGAAATTTGTGAATGGCTTGAGGCCGGAGATCAAGCAGGGTATTGGATATCAAGAGATCATACAGTTTTTCGTTTTGGTGAATAGGAGTCGAATCTATGATGAAGATAGTAGGGATCGTTCCAATCATTATCGGAATTAGAATGATGGAAAAGGAAAAGGGAAGTATAGGGGTAAGCCTTATGTGACTCCTGCATATAAGGGGAAACAGAAAGATGATGATAGCAATAGGCCAAATGGGGGAGGAAATCAGTCTTTTCCAAAGTGTTTCAATTGTGGCGAGACAGGACATCACAAGAATGAGTGTAAGAAGGATATGAGGAAGTGTTTTAAATGTGGGTTGGAGGGTCACATGGCTAATGCGTGTACAAAGAAGGTGATAACACGCTATAACTGTGGTGAAATTGGCCACTATAATACAAGTTGTCCAAAACTGAAGCAAGCTCTAGCAGGTGTCAAGGTGTTCGCTTTAGCAGGATCCCAACCTACTAGTGTGGATCGTTTGATCAAAGGTACTTGTTTCATTCATGATATTCCTTTGGTTGCTATTATTGATATGTGTGCCACTCACTCTTTTATTTCTGCTGAGTGTGTGCGGCGTTTGAATTTGGTATTATCTTCCATGGGCGGAGATATGGTTATCAATACTCCATCTTCGGGGTCGGTAACTACTTCTCTAGTTTGTTTGAGTTGTCCTTTGACCATTTATGGTAAGGATTTTGTGATGGATTTGGTTTACCTGCCGTTGGAAGGTATGCATGTGATTTTAGGGATGAATTGGTTGATGTTTAATCGTGTTAACATTGATTGTTATCACAAGTTGGTAAGGTTTCCTTTTCTTGCTGGAGATGGGGAGTCTCGCGTTTTGTCTACCAAAGAGTTGAATAGGATTTTGGTGGATGAAGCACAGTTGTTTGGGTTGTTTGCATCGTTGACTGTAGAAGGTCGAGCTGCAGTCAAAGATTTTCTGGTTGTGTGTGAGTTTCCAGAGGTGTTTCCGGAAGACTTTTTGGATGTGCCGCCAAAGAGAGAGGTGGAGTTTTCCATAGATCTAGTTCCTGGTACTAGACCTGTGTCTATGGCACCATATAGAATGTCAACCTTATAGTTAGTTGAATTGAATAAGCAATTGGAAGAATTGTTAGCAAAGCGGTTTGTGAGGCCTAGTGTATCGCCTTGGGGTGCTCCAGTTTTGTTGGTAAAGAAGAAAGATGGAAGTATGAGAATGTGTATTCATTATCTCCAATTTAATAAAATGACAATTAAGAACAAGTATCCACTTCCAAGGATTGATTTGAGATCTGGTTACCATCGAATTCGGGTAACAAAAGAGGACATTCAGAAAACGGATTTTAGAACACGGTACGGACATTACGAGTTTTAGGTGATGTCGTTCGGGGTTTATAATGCACCTAGTGTTTATGGAGTATATGAATCGCATATTCCATAATCACTTGGATCAGTCTGTTGTGGTCTTTATTGATGATATCTTGATATATTCTAAGTCTCATGATGAACATGCGGAGCATTTGTGTATGGTGTTGCAGATTTTGAAGGAAAGGAAGCTTTGTGCTAAGTTATCCAAATGTGAGCTCTGGTTGTCATAAGTGAGTTTTCTTGGACATGTGATTTCAGGCAACAGGATTATTGTGGATCCATCCAAAGTAGATGCAGTGCTACAATGGGAGGCTCCAAGATCAGTTACTGAGATCATAAGCTTCTTGGGTTTTGTGGGTTATTATCGTAGATTCATATAAGGATTTTCCAAGTTGGCACTCTCGTTGACTCAGCTTACTAGCAAGGGTAAGGATTTTATTTGGGACATTAATTTGTGAGGAAAGTTAGGAGGAGCTTAAGAAGAGATTAACTATAATTCCGATTTTGGTTTTGTTGAATCCTAATGAACCATTTTTTGGTGTATTGTGATGCATCACATATGGGGTTAGGTGGTGTGTTGATGCAAAGAGGTAAGGTTGTGGCTTAAGCTTCGAGGAAATTGAGGATTCATGAGAAGAATTATCCTACTCGTGATTTGGAATTGGCTGCGTTTGTTTTTGTGTTGAAGATTTGGAGGCATTATCTCTATGGTGCAAGGTTCGAAGTCTATAGTGATCAATAAGAGTTTGAAATACTTGTTTGATCAGAGAGAGTTGAACATGAGACCACGTAGGTGGCTGGAATTTCTGAAAGACTATGACTTTAGCTTGCATTACCATCCTGGTAAAGCTAATGTGGTAGCCGATGCTTTGAGTCAAAAATCTTTGCACATGTCTGTTTTGATGGCGGAAGAGTGAGAACTTCTTGAACAGTTTTGTGATTTGAGTTTGGTTTGTGAATTGACGCCTGAAAGTGTGGCTTTGGGTATGTTGAAGGTAACAAATGATTTTCTGTTGACCGTTAGCGAGAGACAGAAGTTGGATGTGAAGCTTTTTGATTTGTTTGTTGTTGCAAATCAAGGTGAGAATGGTTATTTCAAGGTGGATGATTCGGGTGTGTTGAGATTCTGTGGTAGGATTTGTATACCTGATGATTCTAAGTTGAAACAGATGATTTTAGAGGAAGGTCACTGAAGTAGTTTGAGTATTTATCCGGGCACTAATAAGATGTATCAAGATTTGAAGAAAATCATTTGGTGGTTTGGCTTGAAAAGAGACGTGGCATAATTTATGTATGCTTGTTTGACGTGTCAGAAATCAAAGGTGGAACATCAGCGACATGCAGGGTTGTTGCAACCGTTGGATATTCTAGAGTGGAAATGGGATAGTATTTCCTTTGACTTTGTGATAGGTTTTCCTGTTACACAGGGAGGGCATGACACTATTTGGGTGATTGTGGATAGGCTGACTAAATTGGCTCATTTTCTTTCGATTGATATCAGTTATCCTATGAAGAGGTTAGCCAAGATCTATATCCGTGTAATTTTGAAATTACACGGTGTTCTGTTAAGCATTGTTTCGGATAGAGATGTGTGGTTTACTTCTGGTTTTTGGGAAAGTTTGCAGAAAGCTTTAGGTTCTAAGCTGAGATTGAGTTCTGCTTATCATCCGCAGACAGATGGTCAGACAGAGAGAACGATTCAGTCGTTAGAAGATCTTTTGAGGGCTTGTGTTCTTGAGCATGGTGGTGCTTGGGATAGTTATCTTTCCTTGATTGAGTTTACGTATAATAACAGTTTCCATTTGAGTATAGGAATACCTTTTGAGGCATTGTATGGTAGAAGATGTTGGACACCTTTGTGTTGGCATGAATCTGGTGAAAGTTCTGTGGTTGGACCGGAGTTTGTGCATCAAACTACGGAGAAGGTGAAACTTATTCGGGAGAAGATGAAAGCTTCTCAGAGTAGGCAGAAAAGTTACCATGATAAAAGGAGGAAAGATTTAGAATTTCAAGAAGGTGAACGTGTGTTTTTTAGGGTCACTCATGTGACAGGTGTTGGATGTGCATTGAAGTCGAGGAAACTTACTTCGAGGTTCATTGGTCCATATCAGATATCCGAGAGAGTTGGTGTAGTTGCTTACAGAGTAGCATTGCCACCAAATCTTTCGAATTTGCATGATGTTGCTTACCGGTGCAGATTATGGATCAGAAAGTGAAACAGCTATGAGACAAAGAGATTCCTCTTGTGAAGGTAGCTTGGGGTGGAGCTGCCAAAGGGAATTTGACTTGAGAATTGGAGAGTCGGATGCGCGAGACGTATCCGGAGTTGTTTTGATCAGGTATATTTTCGAGGACGAAAATGTTCTAAGTAGGGGAGAGTTGTAACGCCCTAATTTTTGTCCGTTTTTATTTTATCGAATTTTATTTGATTAGTTTTGTTTTTATATTATTTTATTGATAAATGTTATTTTCCCGATGTATTTTATCGTTGTTTGTATTTTAACGCGTTTTGGGGGCGTTTGGGCAATATTTGAGAGTAAGGGAAAAATGGGCATTTTTAGAAACTATATCATAAGATATTTATGACATAGAGGGAAAAAGAGAAAAGAAAGAAAAAGAGAGAAAACAAAAGAAGAAGAAAAAAAGAGAAGAGAAAAGGAGCAAAAGAGAAGAAAATCTAGGTTTCGATCAAAATCAACTGCCAATCGTCATAATAGTCGGGTAAGGGTGTGAGTCTCGATAATGTTATGCTTTTGTATGTATATGTATGTGTTTGTGTGGTTTGTTTTGTTGAAAATGTGAAATTTCCATTTTTGAACAAATTTGCAGATTTGATGGGAATCGATATTTTTGCGGTTGAAATGTTGTGTGAATCGTGTAGTATAGTCGGGTGATTGTATGGAATGTTTGGTTATTGATACAAGAGGTTTGGGTTTTGAAATTAGGTTGAAATTGAGTTTAGAAAATGAAAATTTTGGTTTTTGGCTTCTACTATAGCAAGCAATCAATTTTACTTCTTCGAAAATATGATTTTTGGCCCCTAGAGCTATGTGCAATCGATTGTAGTCTGGTGTCAATCGATTGCACCATGTTTGACAGAATTTTGGAAACTTGAAAAATTCATAACTTTTGATTCGTAACTTCGCTTTGGTCCCCGTTTGAAGCGTTGGGAAGATAATTAAATATTTTTTCCATTAGTGTAGGTTTGAGGAACAATAGACAGTTTTATTTAGGTGTGGTTTTGGAAATTGTTCGGGTTTCGTTTGTTTTACCATTTAGGAACCGTGCGATTGTTGTATTTTTGGTTGTTTGAACAATTGTTATATAAATGTGGATCGTGTATGCTATTTTTATATTGTTAGCTATTGTGACGGAATTGTTTGTGGCATTATGGAGGAAAAATACATTGGTTGATTTTGATATCAATGTATGCTTTGATGAATGTTGTGGGTAGCCTTTCGGCATGAATCCTAGTGAATGTTTGTTATATGCATGGTTTGATTTAACATGCAGGTTGAGTATGAGAAAGTTAATTCACATTGTTGAATTATGCGTGTGTGTGCATTGTCATATGTCTTGACATGTCATATGCATTGTGAATGACCCAATTTTCAGATAGCCCGTAACGGTTATTGCATTGTTGGTTGCAGAACAATCGTGTGCCCTTGTGTGGTGTGAGCGATTTGTTGTATATGGATCTCGCAATGAGATGTCATGCAGAACGATCTGTGGTTCTTGCGAGGCCATGATTTGTTGGTTGGACCCCTTTTATGAAAAATCCATGCAGGACCCAATATTCAGATAAACTGAGTTGTTTATTGCATTGAGTGGTCAGAGATCACTCGTGGGCCCGACAGGGTGTAAGCGATGATCTAATTCCAATGGGAATTGTTGTGACAAGGTACCTCATGCATTGCATAAAGTCGGTGTGTCGGTCTCTTTGCATTGCATCGTCTTTATATATATATATATATATATATATATATATATATATATATATATATATATATATATTGGTGATTGTTATACTTTATGTGTAACATGTGGATTCTGAGTGAATTACCATTGTGCATGATAACTGTTATGTGTTTACATATTATTATGAAATTATAATATGATTGGAATTCTCACCCTTCTGTTTTAATGATGCTTTAATGGCATCGTGCAGATTAATCGCTTGGAGGCGTTTTCGAAGAGGTAGCTCTTTATTTTTTTGTTGGTCGCTCTGACACCTAGCAGGGGTAGTCGGGAGACCGTTGATAGTTGTTTGTATATGACTTATTTTGGATTTGTTTATATGATCATTTGTATGATAAATGATATTTTGGGAAACATTTCAGTTGTAGGTATTTCACTTTTATTTTGTGACTGAAACTCCTCTTTGTTTGAGGGATATATATATATATATATATATATATATATATATATATATATTTCCCGTTTGGCGTCATTGATGGCCGTTTTTTTTAAACTCTGATATTTGTTATTTCTGTTGTTTTGTCATCTATGTGTTATTTTCATACAGGGTAAAAAAAGGGTGTTACAACTTATAACTTATACCTGATGATTGGTGGTTAACGACTTATAATTGATAAATTAATTGAAATGTTTACTAATATTAGCAGTCCAATTAGTTGATAAATTAAAATGACAAGAAAATATTTAATATATAATTATTTTATTTTAAATTAACATAATTAAAAAGGATATTAGTGGATTTCAGATAAAATAATAAAGGTAAAAATGGAAGAAAACATGATAAGCTATAAACTATAAGTTAAAAATCTATTTAAATAGCGTCTGAAAATAAGTTATAAGTTAGTAAAATAAATTATAAATTCGTGATAAAAAGACTGTTACCAAACAATTTCTTTATTGTCATATGAGCTTATAAACTATAAATTATAAGCTATAAACTAAAAAAATGTCTTGTCAACTCACAATATTAAACACGATTAAACTTTTTTGGTAATTTTTTTAAGAAACAAATTTCTTATTACTTCTTACAGTTGCTTAATAAAAATACTTTTAGTATGTAACCTAGGGATTTTGACCAATATATTAAATAATTCAACAATTGCATGATCTCATCAAATGTTAATAGTTTACAATTCATCAATTGATCTATCAAATATTTAATAAAACATAAAAAAATATTATTTATGATATTAACAATTTTATTTTATTTTATAAAAAACTATATTTCTATTGAATAAATAAATATAATAATTAAGTGAATTAAATTATTCATAGATTATTTATGATTTTTTTTTGGGAGTGAAATGCATTGGTCAAAGAGAGCAGTTGAATGTAATAGAATAGGGTAACAATTATATTTTAGGGGTATGTGAGTGAATCTTGTGGGCGGTGCTAATATATTAGAGAAAGTAATGCATATAACACATTTTTCTTTTGGTCAATGTTATGTTTCCTTAGTTTTTCCCAAAACCTTACATAGTTTTTAATTTTGAAACATAAAGATTAAAATATTAATAAAATAATAATTTTAGGTCATTCAAACACAACTTTAAAAGGCATAAAGGTTTGGCAAAGCAAGACACTAAAACTACAACTCCAAACACTTGAAAGTGATACCATGTCATTCAACAACAACCAAGCATCATCCTCCACTCATGGTCGTCGCCCAGGACGTCCACTTGGCTCCAAGAACAAACCCAAGATGCCTATCATAGAAAAATATGACAATCCTAGTGCACTAAATTCCCATGTTCTTGAGATCACTTCTGGATCTGACGTATCACAAAGTCTTTTTGATTATGCTCATCGTCAAGGGAGGGGCATCAATATCCTATGTGGAAATGGAATAGTGACGCATGTTAGGCTTCTTCAACCCACGGGAAATGTTGTACTCCTTCAAGGAAGTTTTGAGATACTTTCAATATCAGGGACAGTTATTCCTTCGGAAACAATGTCGAGTGCAGGAGGGTTGGTAGTTTATTTAATGGGAACATCAGGAGAGATGATTGGGGGGAGTGTCATGCCCCCTCTAGTTGCTTCAAGTTCAGTAACTTTGATGGCTTCTTCTTTTGCAAATATTACATCTGAAAAGATTTCTTTGGTTACTAATCATCCGATAGAAAATGAGTCATCATTCCTCAATGCAGATGGACATGTGACTAAAACCGATAGTGGCTTCATAGAATCAACATCCGGAATGATAAACAAGATGAGTTCCAACACAAACTATTTCTCATCTTCTGCTCAAGGTCGTAGATTCGAATAAGATGCTACCTCACTGTAGAATCTCCACCCAAAACTCCTCGTTTCTTGCTTGGTTATTTAGTGATTTACATGTTGATGTTCAATAATATTCAATAAATATTATTATGGACTTGTATTTTTTGTTTTAAAAACATTTTAATTTATTTAAATGAATAAATATGTGGGTGGAGTAAAATTTTGTTGTTTTAGAATCACTCTTTTTCATTCATTTATTTATGACTCTCCATATATAATAAATATGATTAATGAATTCTTTACCATGATAAGTTATGGTTAATTATAGTACCTTTTTTAATAAACCAAATGCGTCCAAGTATAAATATTCAATTAAGTGAAAACAAAGGATATGGTGTGGGACAATTCAAGAAATTAATAAATTTAGTCTGTCTTGGAGTTAAGGCAACTGATATACTATATCAATTTAGGTGTGGTAGGCTCAAGAAGGATCAAGTTTACATTTAGATGAAAATGAATATTTATAATATTAATAGAAAAATAGAACAAAATGGTTTGTGGTGATAACCCAAAACTTACAAGAGATTCAAAGAGCGGTGATACAATATAGCATAAAAGTATCTCTCTAATCATCATAACTATTGTTGATGCACAAGAATCAAAGATGATAGGAATAATGAGAGAATGACAACTGCACTAAAGAGAAAGAAATAAGGTTGTTGTTATAAATGACATCTATGATTAGTCTATTTATACAAAGAGAAAATTGTCACATAGGCCCTAAAAAAGATAAACTTAATGACTAAGATAAAAGGTACAAACATAGAAAATACTAAATTGCCCCTTTAATACCATCCCTTAATTTATATTTCTAAACAAAACTAATAACACCAATTCCATCCCTTAAGAGGAGAAATTGGTCTGTCTTAATTGTCTTCGTCAGAACATCTGCCAACTGCTTCTGGGTGCTACAATGCACAACTTCTAATGTTCCATTCTGGACATGGCTTCTCAAGAAATGATACTTAGTCTCAATATGCTTGCTTCTCCCGTGCAACATAGGGTTTCTGGCAAGATTGATTTCATACTTGTTATCAATCATCAGCTTCAGAGGCTTCTTTACTTTAATCTTCAAATCTTGCAATAAGTTCAGAAGCCACACAACTTGACATGCAGCTACAGCGCCTGCAATATACTCAGCTTCACACGTTGATAGAGCAATAACAACTTGCTTCTTGGAACTCCAAGAAATAGGACCTCCAAGAAACTTAAATAAGTATCCATAAGTACTTCTTCTATCAATTCTATCTGCACACCAATCAGAGCCAGAGTAGCTCATCAACTCTGATTCTGCCTTTCTTCCAGAAGGAACTAATATTCCAAACTTCAGAGTTCCCATGATATACCTCATAATTATTACAGCAGCTTGATAATGGGACCACTTAAGTTTACTCATGAACCTACTAACCAATCCAACTGCATAGCAAATATTAGGTTTGGTATTACACAAATACCTCAGAGAACCAATCAGTTATTTGAAGATTGTAGCATCCACATCCCCACCCTCAAAGTCAGAATCCAATTTATGATTGGTTTCTGACGGTGTAACAACAACCTTACAATTCTCCAGCTTAAATTTCTTCAGAAGTTCAAGTTCATACTACAGCTGATGCAAAAAGATACCCTCCTCTAAGTATAAAATCTCCATCCCTATAAAATATACCATATTTACCATATCAGTCATCTCAAATTCATTTATCATCACTTTCTTGAACTTGATTATATGTCATCAACTTTAGCCACTAGTATCGTCAGAAAATCTTTAGCCACCAGTCTTGCTTTGTGCTTACCAACTGATCCATCAGGATTAAGCTTCACCTTGAAAACCCACCTGACGCTGATAAATTTCTTCTTCTTCGAAAGCTTAGTCAAGTCCCAAGTTTTGTTTCTTACTATAGCTTAAAGTTCTTCTTTTATGGAATTCAGTCATACTTTCTTCTTGAGTGCTTCTTTAATACCCAATGGTTCAGAGTCTACTAACATGGCATATTGAATGACTTCTCCCTCTAAGTCAACTTCAGTATCTTGCAACATGTCAAAATCTACAAACCTTCTAGGTATAGTTCTGATTCTTTATGGCCTCTGAACTTGTTCTGAATATTCTCTAGAACTTGGAACAACATTAGCTTCTGAACCTTGTCCAAAAATCATGTCTTCAGCGTTACCACTTTCAGAAACATGGTCATCTCCACAAGCTTGTCCTCCGGAACCTACGTCTTCAGAGTTTTCCCTTCTAGAAGCATGAGCACCACCAGATTCTGGATCATCATCAGAATCAGGATCAGAATCAAATTCATCATCTTCATCTTCAGATTCTTTAGAATCATCTTCTAACTCTTCTTCAGAAGTTATCTCTACACCAAAAATTAGTTGAGACTTTCTTCAATCCCAAGCTTCTGACTCTTTCACAATGACATCTCTGCTGACTTCAACTTTATTAGTTTCTGGACAATAAAGCTTGTATGCACGTGTACTGTGGTACTCCACCAATAACATCACTTTGCTTCTATCATTCAGCTTCTTCCTTCTAGCTTCTGGAACGTGCTTGTAACACACAGAACCAAAAACCTTCATATGACTAACACTTTGCTTCTCTTCAGTCCACTTTTCTAAAGGAACAATTCCATTTAGCTTCTGCGTTGGACACCTATTGAGCACATATGCTACAGTAGCAACAACTTCTCCCCATAAGCTGGGAGGAAGCTTCTTATCTTTTAGCATACTTCTCATCATATTAAGCAAAGTACAATTTCTTTGTTCAGCAAGACCATTGTGTTGAGGAGTATAAGGAGTAGTAACCTTATGCTCAATTCCATTATCATCACAAAACTTCTGGACTTCTGTAGAGTTATACTCACCCCCACCATCCATTATGAGAATCTTTAACTTCTGACCACTTTGATTCTCAGCCTTCACCTTGAACTTATCGAATTCAATAAACACCTCATTCTTAAACTTGATGAGTGTTATCCATGTCATTCTTGTGAACTCATCCATAAAAGACAAAAAATATCTATTTCCTCCGAGTGAAGGTCCTGGAAATGGTCCACACACGTCAGAATATACTACTCCCAGAGTATATTTTTCTCTTGGGTCTACTTCTGATACAAATGGCAATATGGGTTGCTTGCCTTTCATGTATACCTCACATGACTTCTCAGGCTTCACAATCTTTGGAACTCCACGTGCGAGCTTCTTAGAACTTAGATACCCTAAGCTTCTATAGTTCAGATGCCCCAATCTCTTATGCCACAACTTACTATCTCCTTCAGAGCCTTCTGCACTAAGACACTCTGTTTCATCTATTTCTACATTCACCTTGAATGTTCTGTTGCTTCACTGTTCAGATTGCATAATCAACTTTTGATTGGAATCATACAACTTCAAGAGATTATTCTTCATAACAACTGAGAAATCTTTCTCAATGAGCTGACCCACACTTATCAGATTGCTTTTGATTCCACGAGTATACCAAATATACTTGATCAGAACGGTCTTCCCATTCTTCACTTTAACTTTGACATTTCCCATTCCTTCTACATTAAGGTACTTATCATCAGTGCATTTGATATTTGTCCTCCTTGTGGGATCAAAATCTATTAGCCATTGTTTGTTTCCAGTCAAGTGATTTGAACAACCAGTGTCCATATACCACCAATCTGCCAAACATCTTCCATCAGACTCAGAAGCCATCAATAACACAGGTTCATCATCTGAATCTCCTCTAGCTATGTTTGCTTCTTCTGATTTCCTTCATTTGTTTGACCAACAATCTCTATCAAAATGGCCAAATTGCTTACAATAGTAACATTGAACTTTCTTCTTCTCCTTTCCCTTCTGATGTTTCTTCTCATCAGAAGTTGAGGTTTCTGACTTCTAGAATCTATCACCACGTCTTTTCTTGGCCTCTGACCAATAATGCTTCTGATCCTTCTTGACAAAAGAAGCTTTCAGAGCCTGCTTAACTTCCCTCTCAAAAGTTCTTTCAATCAGACGTAACTCATGCGCTTCTAGACTACTTTGCAGCTCTTATGTTCTCATGGTTTCCAGATCTTTATAATGTTCAATTGCTATCAAATTAAGGAGTAAGTGACCTCAATACCTTCTCTATGATTACTTGTTCAAAAAGGGTTTCTCCACAAGCCTCCATCTCATTAGTGATCAGAATCACTCTAGATATATACTCTGAAACCTTCTCATTGTTCTTAATGTTGAGATTCTCATATTGCTTTCTCAAGGACCAAAAGCTTTACCTTTTTCACCGATGCGTCACCATCGTAACATCTGTTTAGTGTGTCCCACGCCTCCTTTGACGTCATTGAATCTACAATCTTCTCAAACACGTTCACCTCCACACACTGATGGATGAAGAACAACGCCTTTTGATTTTTCTTCCTCTTATTTCTTTGCGCATCTTTCTCTCTTTTTTTTGTCGCATCTTCTACAACCAGAATATAACAATCAGTAACAAGCTCAAGAACATCTTGAGCTCCAAATAACACACACATTTGAATCATCCATCTGTTCCACTTCTTGCCATCAAAAACTGGAAGTTCGGTACTCAAATTACCGTTTCCATTCATCTTCAACCTTGTATAGTAAACTCAGATCTTCACTAAACATATTGTTTCCCAAACCCACAGAATCAGAAAATGTGATTATGTTACAATTTTGTTCAAAGATTCAACGTGAACCCAGAAACAAAATCAATCACACAAACTCACGTTCCACTCGTGTTTCCCTGTGTTTCTAACCAGGCTCTAATACCAATTGTTGGGGAAGATTTATGAGCATTGCTATATAGTGTAGGATTGGGAATATTTGTGAGAACCTTTGATTTTATCTTTTAGTATTCAGAGTGTGTATGACGTGAAGCATGTTTATAAGGATAAAAAATGAGTCTTCAAAACCTTGGTCTTCAGAGTCTTCAGAACTTGTTCAACAGAGCCTTGTCTTCAGAGTCTTCAGCACGTTGGTTTTTAGAACCATTTTCTTCAGAACCTTTGTCATTATAATCTTCACAACTTTTTCAACAGAACCTTGTCTTCCGATTCTTCAAAAATTCGGTCTTCAAAAGCTTGGAGCAAGAGAGCTTGAAATCTTTAGGGCTTGAGAACCCTTTAGAAGCTCTACCATCAGAGTCACAAATAGGAGCTTTAAAACCAATGTTCATCAAAACCATTATTTTAAAAGCATTATAAGAAATGAACACATACTTGTATCTCTTAGAATATTGAGTCCAAGATCTGCTGATGTCACACATCAAATCTTTAGAGTCAGAACCTGTTAGTAAAAGCTACACACTAAACAAACCATTAGAGTACTAAATTGTTATCTAATCACCATGTAATGTTATCATCAAAGCTTAAGGTCAGATGCAAAACTAAATCTTGTTCTTACAATCATTACTTCTAACATTAATAGTTTTAAATCAGTCGTTTTTCATGAAAAAGTTGATGAAATCCATTTATCACAATTCACCTCCCTCATCTAATACAACTTTATTTTATAAATTTGTATTCACTACAAGTTACCTTAGTGATGTGAGAATGAAAAACTTCATTTGAGGGTAATGGTGTCTTTTGTTGTACTAAATTTTTATAATCAAGAGTATAGTTCTCTTGTAATTTGCAATAGATTTGAAAATTGCAAGCTAAACCTTTTAAAAAACTTGGTTTAATGTTGTTTCGGTGAAGTTGTTTAAAAGCTCCAATTGTTTGGTGGTTGGGTTGATCCTGTACAAAAGCTCAAGTTGTTTTATTTAAGGTTGTTGGGCATATATTGTGCAAAAACTCAAGTTGTTTAAGGTTTTTGGGTTAATCATGTGCAAATGTTCAAGTGTATTTTAGTGAAAATATCAAGAGAAAAACTCTTGGTAACTGGAGTAGGTTGTGTGGTTTTAAGCTGAACCGTGTGATTTTCCTCACTTTATATCATTATAATTATTTCTTTTATATTCTTTATTGATATTTATCTATTCTACCATCTATTCCTTGTTAATATTTATTTCTAACATTTATCATTTTAAATCAATTATTTTTCATGAAATTTTTTTGAAATCCATTTATCACAATTAACCTCCACCACTCTTGTGTTTGAAATCGTTTGTTCAACAAGTTTCGTCATATCCTAACTTATGTTGTAAGACTAAACGTCTCAAGAGGAAACATATGTTGGATATGTGACTTCACACATAATAAGAGGTGAATCAAATCAAAATCATTCCAAATTAGGAGTAAATTGATTGATTGGTTAATGACCCTAATAGATTGGCTAATCAAATCTTTCTTGAATTTGATGCCAAGAACAGAGTATAAACAAATTTTTGAATATACTAAGAGACCTTGAAGATGCAAACAGAGACAATGACATTGGTTATAAACTGATATTCTTTAATTTTTCTTTGAAACAAGATTACAAGTGTTACAGAATAACAAATAACCTTTCTCCCCCTAATTAGGATTTTCATTGTGTAGTGATGAGAGACTAGTATATTATTTATAAGAAAACAAGCGCACTAAATTAATGGGCTCTTACACATAGACTAATTACACAAGCTAACATAGAGAACAAACTAACTTAAACAACCAGGCTTAACAAACAAATCCAATTCGACATGCTAATAATCCTAACATTTGGAATACTGTATACTTTAGCATACTTCGACTACAATATTGCAAGGCTTCAACTATAACATGTGAGCACACTTTGATGCCATTCTAAGATCATGTCGAATTTTGAACCAAGAAACTAACCTTCAACCATACTAGAGTTTGATCCAATATCTCACAATTCTCCACCTTGGAATTACACTATAACATGAAGGAAATAAACTAGCTTTCTTCATGCGGCTTTATCAACTGCATACAGTGGAAAAACTTGAAAATTGGCAATGTGCTGGTGATCATATCAACAACATTGTGATTTGTCTAAAACTTCGGCATTAGGACCTCTCTATGCTTGATTACCCTTCTAACAAATGCAGCCTCACATTGATGTGATTGATTCACTCATGATAGGCTGAATTCTTCGACTGTATTGCACTTTGACTATCAAATTTAACAATAATAACTCGAGCTTAAAGTTTTAGTTCTTTAGAAAATCCTTCAAGTCAAAATGCTTCTTTAACAACTTAATTGAGAGAAATATATTTACTTTAGTAGTTGATAAGGCAACAACCTTTTGAAGTGTCGCTTTCAAACTAATTGTTGTGCCAAGCATAGTGAACACATATCAAGAAATAGATTTTCTGGAATCCATACAACTTCCATAATCAGAGTCAACATATCCTTCAATTACTGCTTTACTATCTTCACCACATGCTCCACCATATATTAGGACTCTGTTCAGAGACCTATTTATGTACCTTAGTGTTTACTTCAATGCTTTCTAGTGAACTTTTCCAGGATTCACTATGTACCTGCTTACAAGACTTACTGCAAAGCTATGCCAGGTATTGTACATATCGTAACATACATCAAAGAACCTACAATGTTAGCATATGGGATGATATTCATATAAGCTCTTGCGACCTCAGTACTGAGACAATGATCTATACTCAACTTGAATTGAGAATTTGTTGGAGTCACAACAGGCTTTGCATTTGACATACCAAATTTGTCGAGAATCTTCTGTAGGTATGTCTCTTGAGATAAGCATAATTTTGATTGCTTTTTATATATTGGGATGTTAATCCCAAGAATCCTGGATGCAACTCCCAGATCCTTCATGTCGAACTCCTTATTGAGTTCAACATTCACCTTCATTACATCTTCAATATTGTTGCTTGCTATGAGAATATCATCCACACGAAACAACAAAATAACAAATAAATTTCCAGGTCGAAATCTAAAGTAAACATAGTGGTCGAACTGACTGATCGGAAAAATAACAAGTGTACTATTTTTACCGATGTAGTAATAATGAGTTTTACCCCGGATATTGATCTCGAGGACTGTGTAAGAAATACCGAGTTGAATATGTAATTCAATTGAACAAAAATAATAGAGTTGAAATTGGTTTGTGATTAAATCTCTAAAATGCAACAATTAACAGAAAATAGAAATTGACTTTTTCAAATAGTGAATAATATGCTAGGGTGAGTGTATGACTTTCCCATTCCTGACATTGACTCTTTGATCTTCTCAACAAGTTCATTAATGTAATTACCAGATCTTAAGATTATTCTTCCCTAAGTCCTTAGAGAAAAGCCTTTACCAGTTCTACCTAATTCTAATGTCCACTAAAAATAGTGAAGAAGGTGAGCATTTTATTATCAAGAATACTCCTGGTTATCATAGGATTTCCCTACTCCTAGGTGAAACCTGCTAAAACATGTTCGTTTTGAAAATCCTAACACGACTGTCTAGTTCTAATGTGTTAGAAAAAGTTAACCCTATTGGTCCGATAGAGCAAAGTAATATATTAAACAAAACTCACAAATTGACATTAATAAAACTTATCGTTGATAAAACAAAGAGATCATTATTCTGGTGACAAATTAGGGACACCCCCTAACATTGGGGGGGTTTAGACTCTCATCATATTCAAGAAAAACATATTAGAAAATTTAGACATTACAAGAATATTGGTTCCTTTGATCTCCAATGGTGGCCACCATTGAATCTCTCAGTCTCCAAAACCCTTATCTTCTCCCTTTCTGCAATTCTCTCTTCTACGATCAAAAAGTCCTCCAACAAAACCTAAAAATTCCACTAAATAGTTCTCATACAAATCCCAGCCAAGTGCAATGTCTAAAATTCCCCAAGGTCAAGATTTAATGAAAAAAACTAAAAACATAAAATTTATCGCGCGCAACATGGGCCGTGCAAGTCCAACACGGGCCGTGTTTGCTCTCTTAAATATCGGCCTCAGGCGCAAGGCGCTGTGTTAGATCTCTGTTTTTTGTATCGGGCTTGTGCAATCCTCCGACACGGGTCGTGCTAGTAGACACGGACCGTGCTAGCAGACACGGGCCATGTTGTCTTCAGTTCTTCCACTTCTCATCTTTTGACCTTGCAATCCTCATCCGTTTCTGCACTTTTGCCTTTCTCCGTCCCGATTTGTCATGTTTTATTCATGCGAACCTGAAAACACTAAAACACAAGACCAAAGCATAAAATTTGATAAAATGAAATAAAAGCTCGATAAATAAAAGAAACATTAACTAAAATAACTGCTGAATATCTGTGTAAAAACCACTGGTCATTGACTTATAATGAAACCTATGTGTGTCATGAACTTGTCGAATCTCCTATTCAACTATTGAGGAGATTGTTTCTGCTTTGTTAAATGCAAAGCCATAATCTTCCTTTCCCTTTTATGCATATCCTTCAGGTTGCCTCATCAATATTGTTTCATTTAGATCTCCATACAAGAAAGCAATCTTCACATCCATTTGTTCCAGTTCTAGGTAGAACTGTGCCACCATGACAAGTAACATTCGAATTCACATATGCTTCACCACATGAGAGAACACATCTTGAAGTCGACTCTTTCTTTCTGAGTGAAACCCCTTGTGACCGATCTTACCTTATATCTCTTCGACGTCACTCTTTCAATTTCTTCCTTAACTTTACAAATCCACTTACATATGACTAACCTGACTCCAATAGATTTCTTGATCAATTCCTAACTAAAATGAAAATAATGAAGACTAAAATTATACCATTATATTCCATCACATTAAATTTTATCGAATCAATCTAAATTTATACTTAGAGTATATTTGAATATTATGAAATGAACCAATTAAGACAAATTGTTTATTCCGTGTAAATCAAAATAAATATAATAGTAAATGATAGAATAAAATAAAATTTATACCACCTTATTTCTATCATATTTCAAATAAACAAAATAATAAAATAGTAGTATAATTTAGTTTTCATTTCATTTCACTCTACTTCACCTTATCTTATTTTAAATAAATCAAATATTAAAATAATATAATTTAGTTTTCATCTCATTTCGCTCATGTCTATCAATTTCTACGAACAAAATTTTAATATCCAAAAGTTCAATGAGCTAACTAACTAATTCAAAGCTCATTGTTATCATTGAAAAAAACAAAAATGCCTTTTACAGTTTAAATATTTTCCAATAAATAATTCAAAAAAATGGATATTAAGGGCATCCAGCTAACATTCTTTGTTTTTTCTTTTCCAAAAAGCCATCTAACGTTATAGGCCAATTGTTTATAAAGACGCAGGACCACCGAATCATTCAAACTTTATCCAACCGTTAGATTCATAAAATTAAGCCATAAAGATACTATTAATCCACTACAAAAACACAAGGGTATAAACGTAAAAACACAAAAAGATATTAATGATAGCTGGGACCGTAACGTTTATAAATGCCCACAAGACCGATGGAGAACGATAGAAATATCGACTCCCATCAATCACGCTTAATCATAAATGCTACCAAAGTGGAAATCCAAACAATTTAGTAAATGATAATTAAATTAAAATCCGAATATACCATACAGCAAAAAAAAATCTACTACCTCCGTTCCTATATATAAGAGACAATTCAATTTTTAAACTCATTGAATAATTAATGTACCTAGTCTATAAATTGACCAAATACATTGATTATTCGATGAATTTAAAAAATGAATTGTCTCTTATATATAGGAACAGAGATATTTTAGTCAACTAAATTGACTCAATAGCTAAAGAATTATATTCAATTATATTTTTTAATGAACTTCATTTTTTATTTTATATAAAAAATATTTTAATTCTAAATTAATTTATTAATAAATCTAACAAAGAAAGAATACGTGTAAATAATAAATGCACTTTAAAAAAATGAATAAATCCACTTTACAAAAATGAATCTAGTGTTTTGATCATTCAACTCATATATTAATAACAAGAGAAAAAAAAAAAAAAAACAAATTCGGCTTGTTTATTTTTTTCAACGCGTCTCGTGAGTTTGATCTTCCGTTTTTCTTTCTTTCATTTATAATATTTGAACCCAATTTAATTTTTATGATATTTTAATTAATTTAGTGAGAAAAATAAATCAGTGTTGAATTCAATTGATCTCTTCATCATATTCTCCTAGGTTTTGAGAGAGGATAAATGCTAGAGAGATCCTCTCTCTGTGTGTGACCAGGACACAGTTCTTAATTTTATTTTTATTTTTTTTATTTTAGTTTTTAATTTTTAGTTGGAGTTTATTTTTGTGAGAGATGAGTTGTTTTTCTTGCTTTGTTTCTCGTCGGAAAAAAGATGTTAGTAGGGTTGAAGTTGATAATGGTTCTCGATCTGCTCATACTCCAGGTTCATCTTCATTTTCTATTTTTTTAAATTTATTTTTGTGTTTAATTTTGTTTTTTTATTGATGGTACTGTGTTGATTTTACAGGGAATGGTGGAACAAATGCATCAGGTACTGATAAATTAGGGTTTTTAAATTCAAATTTATTAATATTTTACACATTGTTATTTTGATTGTTGTTACTGTTTATTAAATTATAGAAATCTAGAATTACTGTTAGGTTGTTAGGTTAGTTATCAACTCTGGTTGACTGACACTGCAGAAAAAATGTGTATCTGTGTCAGTGTCAGTGTGGGTTTGACATTGATACTTGTGATTATGTTTAATTAATTAATTTTTTTTTTGTAAATTATTACGGTGTTTATGTATGGGTGTTGTCTGTGTTTTCGGTGTTTGTGATTTGTGCTTATGTTTTTAAATATTGTGTTTTTTAATTTTATTTTTGTTTGATGAGAATGATGATTTTTGGTATTGGATGAACAGAGGGTGAATGGAAGAGAGAGTGTTCGGAGGGAAAGGGGAAGAGTGTGATGAGTGGGAAAAGTAGAACTGCTGCGGCTAGTTTTGGTTTTAGAGAGCTTGCGACGGCGACGAGGGGTTTTAATGAAGCGAATTTGATTGGGGAAGGTGGTTTTGGAAAAGTTTTCAAGGGTCGTCTTTCAACTGGCGAGGCAAGTTTTTTGAATTTGAAGCGATTTGATTTTTAGGATTTGGTTTGTTTGTGATGTTTAGGAATGAATGAATGGATTGTGTTTTGAAATGTGCAGCTTGTTGCTGTTAAACAATTGAGTCATGATGGGCGTCAAGGTTTTCAGGAGTTTGTGACTGAAGTTCTTATGCTAAGTCTGTTGCATCATTCTAATCTTGTTAAGTTGATTGGCTATTGCACGGATGGAGATCAAAGGCTTTTGGTTTATGAATACATGCCTATGGGATGTCTTGAAGATCATCTTTTTGGTAACTTTTTCTTATTTATTTATTTCTCATGTGCTGCTAGCCTGCTACTTAACAATAGTTTATCAATAGTAGTTATGATGCAGAATAAGCCGTTCAAATACCTGTGTGCAATGTGTATGTTCACTTTCTTTTCTTATTGTGAAAAAGTTTGTTCATTTTGTCCTGGCCTTGTAAGTAAAGTAGTAGTATTTTTTTAACTTTAGTTATCATGTTTTTTTGTTGATACCTTATTCTCCCACTAATTACATGCATAATATCTGATACCTTAAATTGGACTATGATAGAGCTACTTGAACATGGTTTATGAGTTAACTTTGTAAATGAGTGTTGTGACAGTAGAACACTGTGGAGTGAAATGCTTGGCTTCTTTGCTTTCCTAATATATTAATGAAATAGATTTCGAAGATTTTTTTATCCCTAAAGGAAGGGACAATTTTCTATTTAGAAAAGTGGCTTCCCTGTTAATATTTGTTTTCTTCCTTTGGGATTTTAGTACTATTTTCTGTAGTAGGGGCCCTAAGCAGCTTCTAGTTTCCTAGTGAGAAAGAAATTGATGTAACTTATATTTCGAGTGTAGGTTGACATTTAATAAAATTGAAGTTCATTAATAAATATCTTGGCCTATGTATAAAATCTACGAGAGAAGTATAATGATTACGTTGCTTTATTAGGAGTACCTCTTAAATTAAATCCCTAAATTAGACACATCAATTAGATCTTAACTTATTTCTCATTTCAGATGTTCCCCAAGACAAAGAACCTCTAAGTTGGCGTTCTCGAATGAAGATTGCTGTTGGAGCAGCTCGGGGTCTTGAGTATCTCCATTGTAAAGCAGATCCGCCTGTTATCTATCGAGACTTGAAGTCTGCTAACATCTTATTAGACAATGACTTCAGTCCAAAACTGTCAGATTTTGGCCTTGCTAAACTAGGACCTGTTGGAGACAATACCCATGTTTCAACCAGAGTAATGGGTACATATGGCTACTGTGCGCCAGAATATGCCATGAGTGGCAAATTAACTCTCAAATCTGATATCTACAGCTTTGGTGTGGTTTTGTTGGAGTTGATCACTGGACGCAGAGCAATAGACGCTACGAAAAAACCAGGAGAACAAAACTTAGTTTCATGGGTAAATATTATGTCTTCTTTCTTTCTAGACGACTATCTATATAATGATCTTCACGCCTAAACTTATTTCTTATGCTTGTTTTTTTATTTTCAGTCTCGCCCGTATTTTAGTGACCGGAGAAAGTTTGTACATATGGCTGACCCTCTTCTGCAAGGACAATTCCCCGTCCGCTGTTTGCATCAAGCCATTGCTATAACTGCTATGTGTCTCCAGGAGCAACCAAAATTCCGTCCACTCATCGGTGATATTGTTGTCGCACTAGAATACCTAGCTTCTCAGAGTATTGAAGCCCATAGATATGGTGTACAACCATCTTCCATTATGGAAAGAGATTAATTTTTACAGGTATTAGATTCTAGCTTCAGTTCCATTTCTGTCCATGATTTTCAGTACAGGTTTCCTTATCAGCTTGGTAGTGTTTTAAGTGTTACATATTATTGTTCTAGTTAAACTTATTGGCATAGCCATAAAGATAACTTTATTATTATAGCAGTTAGCATTCATTCTCGTGGATCGACTAATCGCAGTGACGTTAATTAGTGTTTATTTAGCGTTTAAACTCCTTACAGGCCCCTATAACATGCTTGTTATCGATTCAACCAATTGAAGGTTTTCACTTGTTGATTGTAGTGTTTGGTTTTCTTTGCAACATCGATTTTGCTACGACCGCCGAGGCTGGAGCTGCTAGAGTGTCATTGAGTGACAGTCAAAATGCTCTGTTATAAAGTAAAGGAAAATGCTAACAAGTGTTATCAGGGCATTATTTAAGAAATAAAAAAAGGAAACATCTGTATAGAAATTGATGTATTTATGATTTCGAGTATATTTCTTAGATTAAGTTACTTTTTTTTTTGAGTTTCTTAAACAATGCCAGTAGTGCACTTGTTAGTATGATCCTAAAGATAATTGCTGTAAGCTCGTGTTTAACTTATCCTTGGTGTTGGTATGTCCCTTTCATTTATGAATAACAACAAAATTAAAGCAATAAAAACCAAAGAGGATAGATAGAGGACATGTAAATTATTTTTCAACAAAATTATGAAATACTATAAAAAATCATTTTAAAAACTCTATTTTAGTTTTTGAAAATTTAAAATTTAAAAATTTGTTTGAATACAATTTTTGACAAATGTGTTTTTAAAAACTCTTCACCATTTTTCAGTTTTTAAAAGTAAAAATTCGAGATAGGTAAATTGTATTTTAATTTTAATTTTTCAATTTTTAAAAACTAAAAACAAAAAGTCTCAAACATGCCCTTAGAGTTTGTATTTATAGTACTCATATTCTAAAAATAAATATCTCATTTAAAAGTAAATTTATTTAATTTTTTTTTTCAATTGGCTTTGCTAATTAATATTAACTCTTTATTCGATATCTTATATTTTAGATTTATACCAAAATTAAATACATCAAAGTATAAAAAATATATTTTGATAAAAGTATTTCTTTTAATGTGTAAATTTATCGATTGAAATAATTATTTTAGAGTTGTGTTATTTTAACATCAAAATTTTGATATAATACCAAAGTGTATATATTTGTTTCTATCTCTCATTCTTTTAATTATATATTTTGTACAGGTTTCAAAATATAATACCACTAAAATTATATATATTTTGTATATGTTTCAAAATATAATACCACTAAAATTAAAGGGACATCGAGAAGAGCCTAAATTTAAATATTAAAATTATTCTCTATTATTTTCGGACGTGGTATCTTTTATGAAAGGAAGTAACTATATCCGATGATCACTTTTGGGCATTGTTATAAATCACAAAATATCTTTTTTAAACAAAATATGTTGTAATTTTTTAATGCATCTGATTTCGGAGATGCAATTTGAATTGTGTCAAATTTTGTAAAAAAGATTGTTTTAGATACGTATCTTTGAAATCAAATAATATTTTAGACATTTTATATTAGTGAGTTAAAGTGTAAAAGTGATTTAAGAAATTCTATATATATTATTTTGATATTTTTAACTTGTTCAAACCAATTTATCTGTATAATTTTTTTCCAAATGTTAACGATGATGGTGGTGATGCCGACAAATTTTAGTATAAAAGAGTGTCATGTATATATTTAGTGGTGGAGTATATATACAAACACTTAACAATTAAGTCAATGATAACCATAAGAGCAAATTTTAAAGTTTATAACTACGTGTATTTGAATCTAGACCGCTATGTAGAATTTATGGTTAAATTTTAAAATTTAGAGACCTTAAATTCTTCATTAGAGACAATCATGTCAAATGACAAACGTAAAAGGATTTTGTAAGTTTTTGTTATCTGATGGTCCTCAAGCGTATAGCCAACATTAATCTAACATGTTGCTAGGGTAGGGACTGACCATCTTATGATTATGAAGTTCTAGATCTTTCTTTGGGAACAACTGCCCAAAAGGTTAGTTGTCAAATGTCTAATAGTCCTTGTGGGCCAATGACCCTAATCAGGTGTATGACTAGAACATTTCCATCTTGTAGTTTACCTTTGTTCCTCTAATTCGATGATGTGTTACTAAGTTGGTAGAACCTTGGCCTAGAATAAAACAGTAGCCACCAAGTCTTGAGGTCGTCATTCTCTGGGAATTACCCACATCATGATCCTCAACGGAGCTCTGTTCAGAGCATGTGGTTGTTCTTATCCTTGAGTGTTATCAATGGTGATTTGCAGTTTTTCCTAACTTGCTTATTTCTAACGCGTACACTACAATTTCAAAAGTAGGCAGTTTAAGGTGAGGCGTGTGCTAACTATTTTTATGGTAATTATATTTGTAACAATATTTTTAACAGGAAGCAAGGTTCTTCTAAATGACGTGCCGTTAGGACATTGGTCCCTTCACGACCCTCTCACACCTCTTGCTGGTAACCATTGGATTAATAAGAGTTTGTTCGGATCGGTTGAAAGTATCTCTTTCTTTAGGAAAGGGTAATTGTTAATATTATGATTGATGATTCCTTAAGGAACATAGGTGTTGTGTTGGCCCCTAATGCTACATTTTCTCTATTTGTTTCTAGGATGTATCTCACTCTCAATTCAACCTTCTGACCTTTCCGTTTTTGGGCCTCATGAAGGTTAGCTCTGGGTTTATTATTCTTATAGTGATATGCACATTAAATTGTTCTTATAGAAGTTGAGATGTAATGATCATATTTCTAGGAAATGAAACTCCTTGCCCCAATCGACGAGGGATTCGACGAGGGATCATCCAAATGCAAGCTCCAATGTTGTTTTCTAAGCAAATATATCAAAAAAATGATGTTGATGGTGTTGGGACTTAAAAATACCCAACCCATAACCTAAAAATATGTTTTTAGCCCCTTTTAAAGAGTTCTGAAATCGCATGGCGCGCTTAGCCCGGTCTGTGGCGGTCATCGCGGTCTGTGTTGTTCCGGAAAAAATCAGCATCTTGTTTTTGCCATAACTTGAGAACCATAACTCGGAATTGTGCCCGGTTTGAAGTGTTGGAAAGCTTATTCAATGATCTATCTAACCATGAATAAATATCAAGCTTTTATGACTATTTGAAATATTTGAAAAACTCATTCTTTGCTTTATGTGTTCTCTTTTATTGCTCAAAATCGTCCGTTTGAAGCCGCGTCTTCGATACTTTATTACTCAATGCTCCAATTATGATTGAATACCTACAAAAGATATGAAAAATTATCAAATAATACACAAATACACTAAAACTTGATTATACACTAAAAGTGAGGTTATTCAACGATTATTAACAACAAGAACGGATAAGTGCCACAAAACGTATATACAAAATAACTATATTTTGGCACTTATCAACTCTCCCAACTTGACACATTGTTTGTCCTTAAACAAAGTCAAATAACTTAAAGAAACAAAGAATTATAATCAAATAATCACGAATCAACAAGTTTTTAAAACGGAAAACAAATGTACGGTTGAAACGAAAATGTACACGACAAATATAAACTTACCACTATACTACAACAATAACATATAAACGAAACAAATCCTAAGTACAAAAATCATGAAAAATATTCTAAAACAAAACAAGTTCAATCATGAATCACACCTAGCAAAAATTCATCGGTAGATGAAGAACACACAAAGGCGAGGGATAAAAAAAACACTCCTCCACAATCTTGCAAACAAAAGACTAAATTATGCATTCATCCAAAAACGTATTGAAAATGCAAATGCAAGAATCACAAGGGCTTTTCAAGTTTGTAATGTGGCTTGGTTAACAAACAAGTGATAAGTCCTAAAGCTAATCGAGACAAAAACTTGCCGAAACTTAAGGGAGTGATCAACTCGAAAAGTTTCAAACAATACAATTCTAATCAAACTTCTTCTTCATCACAAATTTCACACCAAAACACCTTACTTATTAACACAACATTATTCACACTGTTTTTGTTTTTGTTTTTCAAAGCTTTTTTATTTTTTTATTTCTTTTTCTAATCTTTCTTTTTCATATTTTTTTTCTTTTCTTTTCTCTTCTCAGCCTCATATCAATCACAACATAAGCACATAAACATTCCTCTCCCCAACTTGAATTTAATCAACATCACTATGTGAATACTCCCTACATTCTAAGGCAATGTAAAAATTCATACAACAACATATAGTTAAGGTTTCAAGAAACAAAGAAATCAACATCCATAAAAAAAGGTGAATTCAACACTCATAGACAAGCATCAAGTTCAAATAAACATAGATATTGATAAAAGCTCAAAGGGGTTAACAAAGGTTCACACACTCACAAGGTGAATTAAATATTTGACCAAGGTAGTTGTGCTCAAAATCAAACAAAAATGCCTTGATCATTTTCATACATTCATACAATCAACACAAAGTAAAAGATTAGACATAATAAAATCCAATTAAAATAAGAATGTGGCCTCCAACATATGTAAACAATGGAAAGCTTCCTCACATTTATGGTTAAAAAGGGAACTAAAGTGATTCAATTCATGAGCAAGTAATGCAATAAGAATGAATGACATGGTAATTATACAAATGATAAATTTCCTAAACATGTTATGTTATAGAAAGCGATAAACGAGTACCTGACGTGTACCAACCTTGAAACTATCATTACCATACACCCACGAGTTGAAACGATCAAACTCGGAAAATCACAAAATACAACCTCAAGCTACCAGACCAAAATTGGAGTCCAAACAACAATAAAAGAATTAGAAAAACAAAATTTACAACCTACAAAACTCCTTAAGCTAAACACGACAAGCTTGCAGAAATAACAATTTGACACAACAAAATAAATGAGTGAAATTGAATTAAAAATTTGAAAAGTGAAGATTTGAAAATTTAGAACATTTCCTTGTTTCAACTTGTTAAAATACAAGTCACCACAAACATTAACAAACACAATAAAACACGCTTGTTTCATGTCGTAAGCTCGACGCCTTTATTATGCGAGCACTAGTAACCTCCTCTCGTCATGCCATGATATTGTCATATCGTGTAAACCTAAAGAAATTGTCCTAACAAACACACAACAAATGTTACGAATACGAGACAACTTACAACAACACTTGAAAGCATGGAAAAACATAAATATGTACAAGTATGGAAAGTAAACACACAACATGTACAAGTAACAATATACAAATTCATATACAAAGTCTATACAACATATACATTAATTACAAAACTCAAAAACAAAGGAATTATCACAATACAGAAACAATAAAACCAATCCCTAGCAAGGCACCATTTTGTTGTTGCGGTATTAAAGCGGCAAGCAAAGAGTAAAGTATTTATTTTTACCGGGTGATATATACCGGTTAGGTTATATCGTATCGTGTCCACAAAGATTGGTTATTGATTCTTCATTTGAAAATTCTATCGTTAATGAGTTTGAGATTAAATAGGTAGAAAATAAAAGACAAAAAGTAAATGACAAAAAGTATAAATGATAGTCAGCTTGTCTGGAAAGAATGCACACTACCTGTCACAGACTTAAATCTACCGTCCAGTTATACTCAGCCTACGATACTCGTCCGTGTCATCACATACCTCTCACAACCTAAGCTATTTCTAACCCAAATTGAGAATCCTTCAAAATAACCTCGATGTCCTTTTTTGGCATACCTCGACAACCAGAAGTCAACTACGTCACCTCCATACCCATTTGTGACATACTTTACCAATGCAGAGACATTAAGATCAGATACTCTAAGTGAATGTCAGCTCTAAACCCATTTCTAGCATTCAGAAACTAACAGATAACCATCCCAGGTAAGAATCTAAGCAATCTATCTCTAGCAAAGCTCAAACCCCTAACATAGAGTAAAAACCTAAGATAATCACCAACACAGATTCATAAAGCAAACTTTATACAACGCCAAGGGCGACAAATATACATGAGTTATGAGTAGATATACATACAAAACCCAACAAAAGAGATTACAAAGATAAGAGAAGAAGAGGAACCTAACATTTCTTGGTTTATCAACACCAATCGATGAGGGATTCGACTCCGGATCATCTAAATGCAAGCTCCAATGTTGTTTTCTAAGCAAATCTATCAAAAAATGATGTTGGGACTCAAAAATACCCAACCATAACCTAAAAATGTGTTTTTAGACCCTTTTAAAGAGTTCTAAAATCCCAGGGCGCGCTTAGCCCGGCCTGTGGCGCTCAACGCGGTCTGTGTTGTTCCGAAAAAAATTAGCATCTTGTTTTTGCCATAACTTGAGAACCGTAACTCAGAATTGCGCCCGACTTAAAGTGTTGGAAAGCTTATTCAATGATCTATCTAACCATGAATAGATATCAAGCTTTTATGACTATTTGAAATATTTGAAAAACTCATTCTTTGCTTTATGTGTTCTCTTTTATTTCTCAAAATCGTGCGTTTGAAGCCGTGTCTTCGACACTTTATTACTCAATGCTCTAATTATGAATGAATACCTACAAAAGATATGAAAAACTATCAAATGATACACAAATACACTAAAAATTGATTATACACTAAAAGTGAGGTTATTCAACGATTATTAACAAACAAGAACAGATAAGTGCCACAAAACGTATATACAAAAAAACTATATTTTGGTACTTATCACTCACACGCGATATTCTTTCGCTCACATGCAAATTGCACTAATGATGTCTTATTGTCCACGTAAGCTCTGACTTTTTCATCGCACTTGGGAAATACGTAGGCACGAGATTCTAACATCTTGACGAGCACACTTTCAAAATTAAAACATGTTTCCTTTCTTTTTTTCTTTTCACGCATAATAAGTAGAAGATAGAAAATTAACACACTAAACACACAAACACACTTAGAACTAAATGGGTCCCATCGAGTACGATGGATGTGAGGGGTGCTAATATCTTCCCCTTGTATAACCAACTCCCGAACCCGCATCTCTTGGTCTCGAAGACCATTTCATTTCATTTTCATTTCTTGGGTTATATATATATATATTCCCTTTCCTCATTAGGAATAGATAAATTTAGATGGCGACTTCATTGTTTCATTGTATCGAAATTTTTTGATGGCGTCGATAGTTTGGCGACTTCACTGGGGACTTTTTCTCAAGCGAGTCAACCCTAGTTTAGTTCTTTGCATGTTCGTGTGTTTATTGTTTTACTTTGCTTTTTTTGGTGCTTTATTTCTTATATTTATGTTTTCGTCATTTATTTCCTTATGCTTTGTTTATTATCCTATTGATATATTCATTGTGTGGGAGTTTTGAATGGGATCATTAATTCATAAATAAGCCCACTACCCAGGCTTCTAGGTAACTTTTTTTAGGAATAGAGGGGTTGTGTAGCCTAGGTTCTCCTGACTCCAATGTCTTGTGGGCCGAAGCAAAGATTTCGGCTTAGAGTTGGTTGTTTTAAGGAGGTTGTTTGCCCCACATGATAGTGCAAGACATTAATTTCTGGACAAATGGCCTATAACTCTAAGTTTTCTTTAAGGTATCCAAACTTGGAACGACCGCTCAAATAAAGGATTTTGAGTATCCCTTTAAGAGCTGTTTCTTGGAGTATACTTTTGGAAATGTTATCACCACGTAGGTCGTTGTGTGATGATAATGTTTGTTAAAAGGGGATCTGAGACTCAGAGAAAAATTTAGCAAAAAAAACCCTAGCACAATCCTGTGTAGGAAGTTATTGGGTAGAAAAGTTAGAGCCATCCAATCATAGGGAGCTTACCTAAATAGGCTGTTTTATTATCCATTTACTTGTATCATTCCCGATTCACATCTCTATGTACATGCTACAATCATTCTGTTGCATTCCACATGTGACATTTCATCCCATGAACATCAATACTACATATCACAAATAAAAAAAAATCATGCATTTGCATTGCATCACCGTGCATGCATTTCACCACCCAGATACTCATTACCATATTTTCATTCAAGCAGTTAACAAGGCAAGCTGATTTCCCGACATTTGAAGAAATATGGAGAACTCCATACAAGAGCATGTGAAGTGTGTTCCAAAGATTCATGACCAATCTCATGAAAATGCTTCAATAATCACATACCCTAACAAGTGCCAAGACACAAGGGACATTCCAAAAAGTCAGTTATCAGACGGGAAAGCTCATCCTTGTTGCTGATAGTCACTAGGCCCTTTTATTATTTCATGTTGCAATTTTTCTTGTTTGTAATTCATTAGTTTGCATTTGAACTTTGTTATCTTTAATCGTAATTTTAATGAAATGAGAATTGCATCTTTTGAATTAATCATATCATATTCTCTCGATTTTATTTCTTTGCTATCACTCAAAATCGCAAAAAACAATATTGCTTTTATTTCTACTTCACTTTCTTTCTGTTTAAGCAAACATTGGAGGGAGGATGTTGATAAACAAATACCCAATTTGCAACAGTATGCTTTCAATTAAAACTTTGCTGATGATGTATAAGCATTGCTTCAAATCCCTCAACATTGGAGATATAAGAAAGATAATCCCTCGTTAACCCCTTCGAGCCTAGAAGTAGGAGTTTCTTTCTGCATATAGTTAAAACCCTCAATCTTAACTCGGGGCATGGTAGAAGTTTAGTTAAAGCAACCAATGCATTTGATTTCCAAGAGAATAACTTGATGGATCATTCCAGATACCTTCACAAAGGTTCAACCACATCCACTTATCGTACAAAAGGTTAAAGAAGTGCAGAATTCAAAGCTTACAACGGTTGTTCCTCAAGAACCATCAATATGATAGCCATAACCATCAAATTCTCACATTAAACAAATAATTATGGCACAAGTTATTCAAATACAAAAGTGACAAATAAAAAAAAAAAAGAAAAAAAAATCAAATAAAAATCATCAAAGATCTCAACAAATTAAAGCAAGAACAAGCTTGTGTGACTTCAAAAGAAGAATAGGTGGTTGTCGCCTCAAGAGCATTGGTTCTCAAGCCACCACGTCGTCATTTGCAATTCCTCTTGGAAGTTGAATCAATAAATTAACTAAACTTAGGAATGGAGAACATCATGAAGAGTGGGTTGGGTACAAATCAAAATTTGAGCCTTCTATCCTTTGTTTCATAAACCGTGAACCAGACCACGTTACAACCTTCAAAAGACCTAATTGAAGCGAGGTTTCTTTTGAAAGCATACTAAAGCAAAGTTGCGTTAACCTGACTCCTCAGTGTTTGCTAAATTTCATTGGTGTTGATACCACGTTATCACATCGCTTTTTCACATCTTGAATTTTCAAATTTCCATTGCATCCTCATCAAGATTTATCCATTTATTTACCACAATTTCATTTCAATAAATGATTTACTCTCAAAAGTTTTGCATAATCATCACATTAAAATTACCATTGTAAGAAGACAATTTCATCTACAAGTTTAACACTTCACATCAAGAGAATTTCAGCAGTGAAGAATTTCATCATCATCTGCAAAGTTATCCCACCAAGGGCAAGCCATCTCTTCAAGAGTTGATCACAATCAGAGGCATTCCATTTCCAGAGTTCCAAACATTGGGGCATGTTATTTTCAAGATCAACAGTTAGTGCCAAACTTCTATTGATCCAAACTTTTTGAGAACTCAGCATTCTGTGGCACTCAGAGCCAAGAGCTCTCCATTTTTAAATATGCTCACATGCATAACAATTCACAATCATCAGCAATTTTTGAACTCACAAGAAGTGTCGGGAAGTCATGCTTGCAATATCCTACCAAAGGACCATGTTCAAAAGCATTTCTCATTTTTTACCAGTAACCCTATAATTGGGGCACTCATCCAAACATTCAAATCAAATTTCTCAATCATACATGCATGCATTAATTAATCATGCATTGAATCACACATACCATTCATGGGGCATCCACTCATTACATAAGCATTCAAAAAGCTTAAATCCTTGCTCGATATTTTCCACTGAAAACCAAGCTCTATCGTACAAAATTCCAATTCCCTTTGGCCACGTCCAAAAAACCACTTTCTGCATTGATCACTCATCATATGCATCATTTCATGTGCTTCAATCCACTGATTGAAGCTGTTTTCATGTTACCCCGTAGTCAACCCACCGGTTGGATTTTATCATTATCTCCTTGTCAAATTGAATCAACCCACTGGTTGAGAGTATTTTTCACATTCTTGTCAACCCATTGGTTGAAATTAATCATTTATTTTCCAGAGCAACCCACTAGTTAAGAATAGTTTTCCAGATCACCTTCATCAATCCACTGGTCGATGTTGAGTTTTTTCTTACTTAACCCATTGGTTGAGATGTCATGTCAACTTTCATTAACGCACGTGTTAATGTTAAGTTCTTGTTGTCTGCTTTCATTAACCCACGTGTTGATGTTAGTTCTTATTGGTTGACTTTCATTGATCCATGCATTGGTGTTAGTCTTTATTTTTGTCAATCCACTGATTGAAAGCTTTTGTGTCGATTTTCATTAACCCACATGTTGATGTTAGTTCTTGTTGTTTATTTTCATTAATCCATGTATTGATGTTAGTTATTTGTTGCTTTCCTTTGTCAATCCACTGGTTGATGTTGGCCTTTCTTTCTTGTTTCCAAACTCAATACTGATTGAGGATGTCGTGTCGACTTTCATTAACCCATGCGTTGATGATAGTTCTTTCAGAATTTATCTTATTTAATTCCCGCATAGTTTACTCTCAATTTTCATGTCCCCAGTAAAATCCATACATTCCCGGCACATCATTTCATCGCATAGCATCGGGGACGAAATTCAGGTTTTATTTATATTTAATTACTTTCAGCCATTGATCCACGTTATCAGGCTAAAAGGTAATTAAATAGGGGCAGCTGTCACACCCTGAATTTTTCATCTGATTCATTTGCATCACTTTACGTTGTCTTATTCGCATCCCGCATTAGTAATCAATTTTTACATTTGGCTTCACATCTTTAGTTAATACTTATGTTAATCTCTTGCATTTTACTAGCATTTGCATTTTTACAATGTCTTTGAATTTTAGTTAGCATTTTGACTTTGCATTGTTAATTTGTAATTGAATATATTTTACATCAAAGTAGTCTTAGTCATACTTGCATCATTTTTGAATTTTGCACATTTGACTTTGCATTATTTATTTTTTTTCAATTTTTGCTCATAATGGCCAAAACTTCTGCTCCCAACGGTCAAAACTTTTGCTCCTAAAAGCCAAAACTTCTGCTCCTAACGGCCAGAACTTATGCTCCCAACGGCCAGAACTTCTATTCCCAACGGCCAGAACTTCTGTTTCCAACGGCCAGAATTTCTACTCCCAACGGCCAGAACTTCTGTTCCCAACGGCCAGAACTTTTGTTCCCAACGGCCAGAACTTCTGTAATGTCAAATAATTGTTTTATATGTAGAATAATGTTCGTTATTTATTTATTTATTTTTATAACTTTCAATTGTTTATATATATATATATATATATTTGTAATATTGATTATTTAGTAATATTTTATTAAGTAATGTTTATTAATTAAACAATTAAATATTTTTTTAGTTATTATTGTACAATCCCTCCACTATTCCTCACACCATTCCACTACCCTGCAAATCAGTACAAAAAACCATAAATTTTTGTACAACCTCATTTCCAGAACCATTCCACCACCTTGTACCAACCTGTAAAATACAAAACCACAAATAAAAATCAGAGAAATTGGCAACTAGCAATTCCACTACTTGTACCTCAATTCTTTCTCACCAAGTTCCCCATTTGTTCTTATCCTTGAATTCTCAAATTATCTTTCTACCCTCACTCTTCCTTTACTATAAAATGACCCTTCATTCCCTCATTTCTCACCAACAATAGCACAGACAAACCACACAGAAATCACAAGGCAGAAACACCAACAATACAACTTCAAACAACACTTCATACTCTCAAAACCTCACACCAACTATCACGTTCCATCAACAACACTCAACCATACTCCATCTTTCTCATAAGAACATCACCTTAGTATTTCGCAGCCAACACACTTCACTCAACCACCTTTCATTTCTTAATCTAACATAACCTTCAATCTCCAACAACCACAACTCCACCCTTCCAAATCACCTTCCACAACCTTCAAAAACCTCCATCTCAAAACAATCATCTTGTCAATCCTCTGCTCACAAAAACTAGCCAAACCCTCAAACAAAACTCATAATACTCCCTCTGTCCGTAAACACCATTCTATTTTTATTAGTTAAGTATTTTAAGTAATTATTTTTAGTCTTAGACAATTAAGTTGGTTAGTTAATTTATTAATTATTTTAGTTAATCAATTTCATAAAAACTAAACTTTTTAAAACCAAAAACATTTGTTAGTTGCTTGCTGTAGGTTTTGTTTCTTTATTTTCTAGTTAATATTTAAAATAACATAATCAATAAATTTCTTTCCCTCTTAGAAATATTTTAGTTGGTAGTTGAATTATTTCTATTTTCACTTGTACATTTATAGTGAACTTGTAATTTATTTTCTTCATCCCCATTTGTAATTTGTATCCCCTCTCCCATGAGCTTGTAATAGTTAAATATTAGTAAATATTTTATCGCTTTATTTTAATTATTCATCACAACTCACAAACCAAAAATATTTCAAACTAATACTCGTGCGAGCCATTTTTTTCACCTCGAGTCGACAAAGCTTAGAAGCGTCGCAACGGCCACACATTTGTGCACACACTACGCCTGCTCTTAGGCTTACAATGAAGCTTTAGTCGTTTAGTTAAACATCATTTAATTATCTAATTAGGTTATTTAAAATTGATTAGTCCATCTAATTAATTTTATTAAACTAATTACTTGATTAAATTTCGTTTAATTAGTCGATTAAATTTATTTCGCGCATGCACCTACACAATTGTTAATTGTCTTATCATTTGTGAAAGCCACTTTGTATGAGATTTTAATTCATTTACTCATTTTATTTCATACTTGTATATATTTATTCGCTTCATTTCGATTATCGCACCTTAGTCCATATACCAATTTTTCAATAAGGGTCTCATGGTAAGGAGTAGACACTTGTCTATTGTCTCGAGATTAATCAATCTTTCTTGGTTAATCATAGCCCAAATCTCCTCTTCTCATCATTCAAGACCTTTCATAATCAAGTTCTCAAACCTCGACCCAACGTCGAGTTGTTTTCAAAAATATTTTCACAAAAAAAAACATGGATGGTATTTGTTTTAAGTTGTTGGATGATAGCCCAATGGTTTAAAACAAGTTCAAAGTCTTTAGGTTGTTGGATGATATCCCAATAAACTAAATACTCTCATCCACGCAAAACTACCTAACAAGAGTGAACCTCGTTTCACCTCACTATTTTTATAATAAACTTTTTGGGATGATGGATGATTGGTCGAGCTCACTCACCAGTTTCGAGTACTTGAATCATTAGATGACAGACTAATATTTCGGTACTTGTCATCCAACATTAAAATCAATTCAAACTCATCAAACCTTGCCCACGTGCAAGTTCATTTTTCAAACTTTCATCGCTCACACGCGATCTTTCTTCGCTTACACGCAATCTTATTTCACTCACACGCGAATTGCACTAGTGATGTCTTATCATCCACGTACGATTAAGCTCATATTTTCATAAATAAAATCAACCAACCAACAAATGTTCTTGAACCGATAACTACGTAAGCTCTTACTTTCCCATCGCACTTGGAGAATATGTAGGCACGAGATTCTAACATCTTGGCGAGTACTCTTTCAAAATTAAAACATGTTTCCTTTCTTTTCTCTTTCCGTGCATAATAAGTAGAAGATTTCAAATTAACACACTAAATACACAAACACACTTAGAACTAAATGGGTCCCATCGAGTACGATGGATGGGAGGGGTGCTAATACCTTCCCCTTGCATAACCGACTCCCGAACCCACATCTCTTGGTCTCGAAGACCATTTCATTTCATTTTCATTTCTTGGGTTTTATCTATATTTTCCTTTTCCTCATTAGGAATAGATAAAGTTAGATGGCGACTTCATTGTTTCATTGTATCGAAATTTTTCGATAGCGTCGACGAAGTGCTTGTTTGTTTTTGTGTGTCACCCATGTATCTTTTGATACCTTGAGATCGAATAATTATTTATTGTTACTTTCCCATCACTCATGAAATTTTAAGCAAATTATTGATTACGTGTCGAGTTATTGTTCCCACTCATGAGCTTTTAAGCTAAGAGTTGAGCATTGTAATTGGAAGCGCGTTCTTCCATTTTTGGTTCTTGTCACTAGTCCGTGACTAGTTTTATTACTGATGCGATTGTGTAAAATGAGAGGGGATATCATATCTATAAGGTTTCTAGGTACAATTTACACAAGGCAGGGCTTAGGTGATAAGTTATAAACTAGGCTTGTTTAGCTTTGAACTAATACTGGAATTCAGTATGATAGAACCCAGATGTCTTAAGAGGATGTTGAGACATCTGGTCTGTTAGATATAGAAAGGCAATGCATAAACACTTAAGAACAGACACTTAAAAGCAATAAACAACACACCAAAATTTTTAACCTAGTTCGGAGAAACAGTCTTACATCTGGGGGCTACCAAGCCAGGAAGGAAATTCACTATAGTATTAGTTCAAAGTCTAAATAATCCTATGTTTACAACTTTCCAACATAATTACTATCTTGTGCAACTCCTATCTAGGTCCTCCTTAGATATGAGAAATCTCATCTCACCTCAAATCACCGCAGTGATATCTAAGAGTCCCAGTCCCAATTACTGTTTTGACATCCTTTCACCTAAATGAAGACCACACTTCAACTACAAAACAAACGCCTTAATCAAAAGCCCTTGGTTAAAAACAACATACTACATGTCCAACTTTTTAACAATTTTTTAATTAATTAATTAATTATTAATCATTGAAGGTTATAATTTAAAGCCATGTTATATGGCTTTTTGACAGAGAAATTATTGGCATAAAAAATAGAATTTTGTGGATTTTGTTTTAATTAATTATTTAATAATAATATTATTATTTATTATAAAGAAAAGAAAAATGTTTATTATTACGAATCTAGAAATCAAGAATTGCAAGAATAAAATTTCTGGAAAACATTGTTTACAACCACCTCCGCTGTGATTCCAATGAATAAAAATTTAAAATTTAAAAGTAATATCACTCCTTAAAATATGAAATATGCTTGTTAGTAAGAAAATATGAAAATAATAAATGCAAGAACAAATCTCCACTATTCAATATCACCATTATCCATGTCCCTTAATAAAATAGAAGTTAAAATTAAAATGAATTTAAAATTTATCTCTTAAATCACGACATGCGTGCTTTTCGTATTTTTTTCAATTTTTTTTTTATACTAAATAGCATTACTCTAAAGAAAAGAATATTAGAGAATTATAGATAAGGTTTAATTATTTTATTTGTTTTACTAGTGTTTATCTATTTATTTAATAAGTTTTAATTTATTGGGTTTTATTTATTTAATAATTACTCTTATATACAAAATTATTAGTTATGGAATAATTTAACTATAAAAAGAGGCATTGAAATAAATAATATTAATTAAATAAATAAATTATTAAATTATTAAAATAGTCTCTATTTTCGAACTGACCTAACAACTTTAATATATAAGTTTCAACACTATGTCTCATCACTTTTATTTCATATTTTTATTTTCTTTTATATTTTTGTTTTTGTTATTATATATTAAGTGCCTTAAAACAATGTGGATCACGGAGAATTTTTTAGGAAAAAATTTGTAATAAATTAATATTATTAAATTGTAAGTGAGTTTTATAAAAAAGATAAAATACTTCCTACTTTTATATGTCAAAGATCCATTTTAACGACTTATTTTTAAATATATTTAGGTGGTAGATGTGAATCAGATAATGTGGGGGAAATTAAAATGTATATTTGTATCAATTTCAAAACATAAAAAAAATACTAAAAGAATTTTTTTGACACGTTAAACAATATATACAAATTTTAGTTCATACAACAACTTCAATTTTTAGTTTATTTAAAATTTCTTTTAAATTTTAGTCCATAAAATTTTCATTTAAATTTATTTAATTTTTTTTTAAAATATTTTATTCCGTATAAATTTTTCGCTGATAGTTTTAGTTTCAATTTAATAATTTAACTAATTTAATATTTATTAATTCATTAATAACTTTATATTTAAATTTAAATTGTTAAGTTAAAGATTAAATAATTAAATTAAAAGTTAAATAATTACCTTTGTACTAAATATTTATTTTATAATCCAAATCTTCTTCTAACAATTTCCCATGACAAAACTATGTATTTTGGTGAAACAATTTTACAAGATTATATCATAAAGAGTATTAGAGTTAGAAAGAAAACTTTGTAAGTATGAAATGCGCTTAAGAGGGGAGGGGGTGAATTAGGTAGATAAAATATTTATCGGTTCTTAGTGATACCTGACTTATTTTTCTGGTTTATGGTGAGTTTATGAAATTAGTTAAGTGCAGAAAAATAAATGGACATAAGAGATTTTATCCGAGTTCCCTTCATAGTCTGAAGGTACATCCAGTCCCCTTACAACATGTAAGAGTTCACACTATAGTTAGAATGATTGTACAACATATTCACACGAATGATGATGCTTACTATCTAACCTATATGAAGATCAAAGATTCTTAAGACCTTTAAGATCTTAAACATTAAGTTCAAGAAGATCTTAAACACAATTTCTTCCAACAATCCTGGACAACAATGTTACAGCAAGACATATTTGAATTTTATAAGAGTTTGGATGATGCAGAACAATATATCAATCACTTGATTGATCTTCCCTTTCAATGACAATATTTCAATTACTCAAGAATTAGAGTGCTCAAGAATTTTTGTTTTAAATGATATGAAATTATGCGAAAATTCTTGAATGAAAGATTGAAATTTGAAATTGAGATTTTGAAAATTACGCAAAGTTTATTGAAAGAGGTGAAGAATGAATTTGAAATTTGATGTATTTATAGGTTCATAACACCCCTTTGAAACATCATAAGTTTATCCAAAATAATCATGAACAAATGTTAAGATTAAATGAAAAGATTCCATGAAGAGAGACATGAAAAGGTGTAATGCAGAAATCTGATTTTTCAAATAAATTCAGCAAGCAACCTATTGCACCTTAGCAGCAATCAACGCACACGATTAATTTTTGAAAATCTTTCAGTGAGCAATCGATTGCATAGGAAAAACATAAACTTATTTGCGATTTTTTATGAAACGTTTAGTGAGCAATCAATTTCTCCTTCATGCAAATCGATTGCACGGTATAAAAATTGAATTTTTTGCTAAAGATTTTTGTGGTATGGTATGAACATGTTATGAACTAATGTTTTAGCTTTTGAGCATCTATGAGTTAAGTATTTGATAAAGACTGTCTTTATACCTTCTTAAAATTCCAATTGCTTGAATCAAAGTCTTTGTCATGACGCTTTTAGCTTGACTAACATCTTTTCCATAATCATTTGTCTTTATCAAAACAAAGTTCTTCATTGAGAATCTTGATTTCACATTCTCCCCCTTTTTGATGATGAAAAACACTCTTCTTTGATGATTTGTAATTTTTGGAACACTTCTCCCCCTAAGATGTATAACTCCCTCCTTTGTATGTGAAGCTTATTATTACGAGGACTCTTGAAGGATTATTTGTAATTTAAAAGTTTAAGACAAGGAAATACACAAGCATAACACATAACACCTTTTCCCCCCTTTGACATTATCAAAAATAAGGGAAAGATGGGTGAAAGATACGACATATAAATTGGAAAATGCATAAAACATTGCAATATACCAAATAAGCACAAGAGATAAACATCACACGAGCATTCAAAATTAGAAAACACACAAACATATAGTTATGGTACATGTACCTTACATTGTCAACATAAATACCAAATGACTTCATAGTGCAAGATAACTAAACATAATTAAAATAACAACAAATTTAAAGGAACAAAGACAAGAACAAGATAGCATAATTAAGGTTGGTCCATGTCATTGTTTGGATTGAGGTTATTATAAAAGTCGTTCGGGTCTTGGTATAGTGTGAATCTTTGAGGAGGAGGAAATTATTTATTCAATTGGTTGTGGATTCATTGGTGGAAGTCCATTGGTTGTTGATGGAGGTGTTGAGGGTACAAAATTGATGTGTCATGAAATCAAGAACCTCTTGGTTTCTAGGACCATGTGGAGCATGAGGAGGAGGAGGCACCTCTTCGTCATCGTCACCTTCTTGCTCATTTTCTTCACTGTTGACAATGTCTTCCCCAATATAAGAAATTGTTTGTGTGCACTTATTGTAGAGAACACCCATCATTTTATCCACATTCTTGATAGTAATTTTGTGAGCTTTTGCATCCATTAAACCATACTCAAAATTATCAAGGTTGACTTTAGCATGTTGCAAAATGCATGTGCTAAACCAAGCATAAGGTAAGGATTTTGACTTGTGGTCGAAATTTAGAATGTGAACCAACATCAACCTAGCCCAATTAATATCAATATTATTCTTTATTGCATACAAAATCTGCATTTCAAGATCCGTAATAGTGCAATGATTTCCAACCCTTAGAAACAAAACATAGACCAAAAAATAATGAAGCAACCTATCATTGATAGTGAAAATTCCAGTCAACCACGACCCTCGTGCCAATTCTGCCCCACCGAGCGATTTAACCTATTTCTCATGAAATTCTACTTCGGACATTCTACCGATGCTATAATAAAAAGTCTGCTTGTCATAACCTTTCCATTTTTCATCCTCAGGATCATACAACCTACTTTGGGTAGAAGGGGTGTTCAAAATTTCCCCAAGAATTGATGGGGCAAAGTCACCTTTTTTCCATTAACAAGTGTAAAGAGTACTCCATTTTTGACATCCAAGTTACTATAAAACATCCTAACCAAATCGGGATAGTATGGTCAAGAGGAAGAAATCACAGATCCTAATCCAAAGGAAATAAGCTTATCTTGAAAAGTAAAACATTGTTTAGGAAAAGTAGAGAGATCACCGTATTTTGGGGTTTTAACAACCTCGTTTTTGAAGAACTTCTCATATATTTATTCTTGAGCCAAGGAGAGAAATTGGAGTCTCCAAAGGTACTTGTCATCAACACATCTGATGTTTGTCCTCCTTCTAGAGTCAAAATCTACCAGTCATTATTTGTTTCTAGTTAAGTGATTTGAGCAACCAATGTTCATATACCACCAGTCTATCAAACATCTTCCATCAAACTTAGAAGTCATCAATAGTACAAGTTCATCACCAGAATCTCCTCTAACTATATTTGCTTCTTTTGATTTTCTTCCCTTGTTTGATCAACAATCTTTAGCAAAATGGCCAAATTGTTTGCAATAGTAACATTGAACCTTCTTCTTGTCGTATTTCTCCTTTCCTTTATGATGCTTCTTCTCATCAGAAGTGAAGGTTTCTAACTTCTGAGACCTACCACGTCTTTTTTACTTCTAGTCCTTCTTGACAAAATAAGCCTTCAGAGTCTACTCAACTTCTCTTTCAGAAGTTCTTTCAGTCATACGTAACTCTTGCGCCTCTAGACTGTTTTATAGCTCTTCTATTCTCATGGTGTTCAGATCATTAGAATGTTCAATTGCTACAACAATGTAATCAAATTGAGGAGGTAAGAGACCTCAATATCTTCTCAATGATTACTTGTTCAGAGAGGATTTCTCCACAAGCTTTCATCTCATTAGTGATCAAAATCACTCTGGAGATGTACTCAGATACCTTCTCGTTGTCCTTCATGTTGAGATTCTCATAGTGATTTCGTGGATACTGAAGCTTCACCTTCTTCACTGATGTGTCACCACCGTAACACCTAACCAATGTGTCTCACGCATCCTTCGTCGTCGTCGTCGAATTAACGATTTTCTCAAACACGTTTACATCCACACACTGATGAATGTAGAACAACGCCTTCTGATATTTCTCCCTTTTGTCTCTCTACGCGTTTTTATGTTCCTCCGTCGCATCTGTTGCAACTGGAAAGTAACCTTCGGTAGCAAGCTTAAGAACATCTTGAGCACCGAACAACACGCGTATCTGAGTCATCCAAAGATTCTATTTCTTGCCATCGAACATTGGAAGTTTGGTGCTCAGACTACCATTTCCGTTCACCTTCAACTTTGTGCAAGTCACTCAGATCTCACTTAACACAGTGTTTCTCAATCCCACAAAATCAGAAAATGTGATTTTGTTACGATTTCGTTCAAGATTCAACACGAATTCAAGAAACAAAATCAATCACACAATTTCACTCGTGTTTCCCGTGTTCCTCTGTGGATCCGAACCAAAATTCTAGATACCAATTGTTAGTGCACAAGGTGATGAAGACAAAAAGAATGAGAAAATATATTTATTGTTCTGCAAAAATGATGGCTACAAATGATGGCTACAAAAGTGTAAACAAATTAGGTTTAAAAAACAACAACTACTAGTCAATTTATACACACAAACTAGACCCACATAGAAAACATACTAAAATACTAATTTATCCTTCAATAATTTGTCTCTACAGTTTTGTATTTCAAAATTACTGTTATTATTATTAAAAAAATCTTTTATAGATATTCTTGAAATATCATCTCTTATATACTAACATTAGCCAGAAGGGCTTAACAAAGAACTATGCTTTAACCAAAATTTATTTAAAATGAAAAGGGCTTATGTTATGACTCCAAAATTGATCATCATATGTAATAATCAATAGACAATATTCAGACATCCCAAGTGAAATGGTTTAATGACAATGTGCAAATTGTTTATGTTTAGGTATAAAAGAAGAACATTTTTAATTTGAAGTTAGAAAAAGTACATTTAGTCTTAAGCTGTTTTTTTAAAATGGAAACAAAGTCCGTTATACTATTTCATTCTCCTTTATCCGTTTGAAATGTTTGATTTAATATTTTACTTATTAATCAAAATAAAGTTTGCAAAATAAAATTTAGTCAAACATAACTTAACTTTGTAACTTAATCCAAACACTGTAAAATTTGTCTGAACGTGGTTGAGATTTTGTGCTCAGCACGTGTGAATGCAACCACATAAGTAAGAAAACACAAGTGAAACAAAAGTCAATGTTAGAAAGTTTCCTCAATGCAATGAATTAAGTTTTCCTGACCTAGCAAATGGAAACAGTCACATTCATATTGGTGGGTCATGTTAGGCAAAAATGTCACTCATTCACACTTCTAAATCTCTTTTTATCATTAAAGAATTTATTGTTTTTTTCTTTATTAATATCTTATTTCAATGTAATCTTATGTAAAACGTGAGGAGCTTATGTCACTTCAAATATGTATTAGATCATTAGTTTTGCTGTATACTTCATGTGATGTGTTTCTTTTTTCAGCATTTATAAATCTCCAAAGTATTTTCTTTTGACAAAAATGTTCTCGAATTATTGAATTTAGAATGTGTTTTTAAAACTATAGAATTCTAGAACTCTAACATGTTGAATTTAGTGAACAAGTGCAATGAACATAAATACTTCATTAAAAATATAAATTCAACATATTAAGGTGAATAGTTAAAAATAAATCAAATGAAATTTAACATATTAAAATGAATAGTTACAAATAAGTAATGAAATTTAACATACTATATGTTAAACATCAACAATAATGTGGACAATTAAAAATATAAATTAAATATATATTAGATCATAGGTCGGAAAAACTAGTTGCTTCTTCTTCAACTTCAACAATGAATGTCGCAATTTCATCAAATGTTCTAGAAAGATATAAGTTTGAATAGACAACATGAACGAATTTGACCGAACTACTGTCTAATTTGATTAGACCCTTCACATATAGTGAACAATATTGAAAATATGATTTTTCACATTATCATTGTTTTAAAGTTGCATGGAGGTTTGCGGATTACAGGAAGTTGGTTTTGAAGGGTATTCATTTACGTGGACGAATGAGCGTGAAGGTGTTGAGAACGTTCAATGTAGACGTGATAGGTGCATTTGTTCCTTTGATCTTATGCAATCTTTTCCCCTCACGAGAGTAGTGCATTTGGAACGTTATCGTTCTAATCATGCGACCCTTCGCATTATCCTCCAATAAAAAATTCTCACTGATAGAAGGAAGTAATTGTTTCATTTTGAAGAAGCTTGGACAAAGGATGCTAATTGTGGTAGAATTATTAATCAATTGTGGCGCAGAAACTCGGGTTCGATTCTCCACCAGATAGGTGCGATGAAAGAGATTCAACATTCGTTCAAGGACATACGAACCAGTAGTATAAGGAAAGAGATTATGAGGCCGGAGGATCTGATTAAAGAAGATAAAATATGGTCAGGAAACAGGGATGCAATTCAACACTTTAAAGCCATTGAAAGCCAAATAGATTAGCTGTTGAAAACTGAATAGATCCTTTGGAGACAAAGGAGACGTGCAGTTTGGTTGAAAGACAACGATAAGAATACAAAATTCTTCCACCAGAAAGATAACCTAAGAAGGAAAACTAATCAGATAAAAAGGTTGAAAGATGAGGATAGAAGCTAGAAACGAGGGCGTGTAAACTGTGAGAAGATTCTTGTTTCCTATTTCAAGGATATTTTCACGTCCTCCAATCCTGAAGGTTCCTCAGAGATCTGTAGCTTCATTAATGGTAGGTTATCTGATAGTAACAAAGCGTTCTCTTCCAGCCCTTTCACAGTTGAGGAGGTCCATGCTGCAATTTTTGAGATGCATCCCTCAAAATCCCCAGGTCCTGATGGTCTCACTGCTCTGTTCTTTCAAAAATATTGGTCCACAATAGGCATTGATGTGGTTCGATTTGCAATGGAAATCCTCAATAATAATAAATACCCATCTATTGTCAACAACACCTTCATCACTCTCATCCCCAAGAAAAAGAATCGAGCAACTCCCCGTGACTTTCGTTCGATTAGCATGTGCAATGTCATTATGAAAGTCATTACCAAATCGATTGCCAATAGGTTGAAGTCCTTTCTGCCAGATGTTATTAGTGAAGAGCAAAGCATTTTCATTAGGGGAAGACTCATTACCGATAACGCTCTTATCGCCATGGAATGATTTTACTAGATGAAACATAAGAAGAAGGGTAGGAAGGGCACAATGGCGCTGAAACTTGATATGTCCAAAGCATATGATAGACTTGAGTGGGGATTTATGGTTGAAACTCTTAGAGCTATGGAGTTCCCTCCTCCTTTAATCTCGCTGATCCAGAAGTGTATATCCACAGTTTCCTACCAATTGCTGATCAACTGTCAACCTAGCAAGCGTTTTGTTCCGGAAAGGGGTCTCAGTCAAGGATACGAGACCCACTATCACCTTACTTGTTTGTTATTTGTGCAGATGTGATGTTCGGAATGTTAAGGAGTGAAGAAACTTCTCATAGGATCCATGGAATGAAGGTGGCGCAAAAATCCCCTAGTATCTCGCATTTATTTTTCGCTGATGATAGCCTTCTTTTTGTCCGAGCCAGCGAGGAGGAAGCCAGTAGAATTATCAGTATTCTTGATGATTACTAGAGGGCCTATGGTAAAAGTATCAATGCAAAAAAATCAGAAGTTTCTTTCAGTGGCAATGTTGGGGAGGAAACTAAAGATAGAATCAAAGCCAAATTGGGATTTCGTTGAGTCAACAATCATTCTCGTTATTTGGGGCTGCTAGTGGTGTTTGGGAGGTCGAAGAAAGAGGTATTTAAGCTTGTTGTGGAGAGGGTTTGGAAGAAAGTTAAAGGCTGGAAAGAAAATTTTCTCTCGAGGGACGGTAAAGAAGTCTTGATAAAGTCCGTGGTACAAGCTATTCCCACTTACATTATGAGTTGTTACCGTATTCCCGAAAGCTGTTGTAAGGAGATTGAATCGTTGCTTTTGAAATTTTGGTGGGGCTCGAAGGAAGGTGAGCAGAAAATACATTGGGTAAGCTGGGAGAGAATGGCACAATCTAAAAGAGAATGAGGGATTGGTTTTAGAGGCATACATGATTTTAACACTAGTTTGCTGGGTAAGAAATTCTGGAGACTGTTGCAGGCTGATGGTTCTCATTTTGAAAGATTCTTTAAGGGGTGTTACTACCCTAGGTGTTCGATTGTCCAGGACCAAGTTGGTTTTAAATCTAGCTACGTGTGGTGAGGTATTCTGAGTTCCAAAGCCCTAGTTCTTGAAGGTTCTCACTAGCGGATCAAAAACGGCGAGAAAATGAGTATCAGAGGGAACAAGTGAATTCCTACCAGAACAAACTTCCAACCCTCTTCTATGGCTACCGTGTTGGATCCTTTCACTAAGGTTAGTGCTCAGATCGATCCCATTGGTGCTTGTTGGAATATGGAGATTCTTAGGGAGAATTTTGGTGCCGACGATGTCAACCACATTAGTAGCATTCCTCTTTCATTTAATATGCCGGAAGACGTCCTTATATGGCACCACGAGAGCAATGGTATCTTCTCTGTCAAGTCTTCCTATCACGTGCTTGGGAGGCAGCGACGAAAAAATTCTTCCTGGTCCTTCCTCTTCTGACTCTCAATCCTTTTGGAAGCATTTGTGGAAGCTTAAGGTGAATCCTAGGATAAAAAATTTCCTTTGGAGACTCATTAAGGAAATTCTTCCAACAAAAATAAACCTCTTTAAGAAAGGTGTTAAATCGGATGGTCTTTGTCCTTTGTGCAATGTTGAGGCCGTAAATTCTCTTCATCTTTTCCTTCGGTGTGATTTCGTTCGGAGAACTCTTTTTGCTGGCCCGTTGGAGATTCGAATTCTTTTGGATGGTGATATTGTGGACTGGTTGTCTACAATTTTCTCAAACAAGGATGTTGTTTTGGGTCAATCTGTTTCTATTTTACTGTGGAAGATTTGGCAGGTTAGAAACTGTGTTGTTTTCAAAAATGTAAAACTAGACCCGCAAGTAGTGGCTTCGGATATTTGGAGGACCATCTATGGTGAGACTAAGGACTGTTCGAGTACTGAAGTTGGATCCCACCAGGTTTCGGAAAATTCTGCGTATCCTAAAGGGTTCCTTGTTCAACCAAATGCAGGGCGGTTTAATGATGGAATAGTTTCTTTCGGGTTTGTTATTCATGATCCTACGAAAAACATTTTCCTGGATGCTACAAAGAGGATGTCTAGCATCACTGACCCTTCTTCTGCTGAGATTTTGGCTATTCGGTGGGCTTTATATTTGTCAAAGGATTTGGGACTTAAAGACTTTGTTTTGTAGTCTGATGCTTTGTTAGTTGTGGACTTCATAAATGGTTTTGCAAAAATTGTTGATTTGACTCCAATTGTTAATGCTTGTAGGTATTTATTGTCTTTTTTTTGGAATGTTTTAGTTATGTTTATTAATAGGTCCTTTAACATTGATTCTCACCATCTTGTTGGTGTTGGGAAGTCCTTGGGTTCTAAAACTTGGATAGACCACATTCCCAATGTTGGTGCTTATGATTGTAATTCTTCTGTTCCTTCTGTTTAATGGAATTGTCTTTTCATCAACAAAAAAAGTTGCATGCGGATGAAAAAACATATTTATCATCATCGATGGATGTATGATACTCAACACTAACCATCTTTTTGTGTCGTATAGTTGAGACAATAATTCATTTGGTCTAATTGATCCTTCATAATAGACAAAATAACCACAATATTGATCATATGAGTAAATGGAGAAGAATTCTCTTATAGTAAATTGTAGTTACATTATAGTTTATTTTGACCGGATAGGAGTAAGAAAATTTATTGTTTTTCTGATGTGAATTTCAAATTAACAAAATAGATCATTTTACAAATTCTTGTGCATTTTAATCTATAGAAAGTGTTAATGCAATCTAGACCACTATATATAGAAATTAATGAATCAACACCTTTAAAATTTTAGACTCTGAAACATACAAAATCTTTATCATAATGGGTTCAAATTATGAATATAATTGTAAATGATACATATCATCTTGATTTCATGATTCAAACCTCTCAACAACAAAATACATGTTTTTTGCTAAAAAAAATTTGATCACACCATCATAAACAATAACAAACAATGACATTGAAAAAAAAACCAAAAATATCCAAAGTAAATATATGATATAAAATGTCAAATAAAACACATACTAATTTCATATGCATAATAAAAATTAAGCCATAATCAAACTATTTAATAGAATATACATTCTACTTTTTTTTATAAGCAATGAGGAAACTATGCATTAAAAGAGTATAAGGGGTACTCGTCCAAAACGTCACAAAATTAGAAATTTAGGAATTCAAATGGACGGTGATTCCACAAATAAAAATTACAATTAAAATTTTCCTTGGACCCTAATGTATTCCACAACCATGATAGCAAAATTGCCTGGTTCACCACCTCCTATTCTTGAAAGACTTTTTCATTGAATACTATTTCATTTCTCATCCACCAAATGACCCAAGAAGTTGCTAGCCACACCACCATTCTTTTCTTAACCCCGACTATTCCTTCCAATTTATTGTAGAATTTTGTCATATGTTCTACCAATTCCGTATAGTTTTCCATTTGAATCCCCACCCACAAAGCTACCTTCTGCCAAACTACTCTAGAGAATATGCAATCAACCATAAGGTGATTCAAAAAATGAGTTGAACTCTCGCAAAACACACATACATTGTCCACCTATTTCGCAATAACACCTCTTTTTCCAACTGCTCCCTAGTAGGGAGCATGTCTCGGATTTCCCTCCAACCAAACACATGGATTTTAGAAGGGACCAAAGTATTCCAAACCTTGTCTATTACTGACATGTTAACCAAAAAATGTGACTTATCAACGCAGCCTTTGACAAAAACTTCATAACCAGAAGATACCGTATAGTTACCTTGAGAATGTTTGAACCATTTATAGACATCCACCTCACCCATCCTTGGAGCAACATCTAATAGAATATGTTCCAGCTCCCTTAACTGCTCCAACTCTTCTCCCACCAACTCCCCCCGAATCCTCCACCACTGACCAAGACCATTGATTGAGAACAAAAAACCCCATATCCTCCAGTATGGACTCTTAATTCCAATACCCCTCAAACAAATCTGGAAATTGGAGCATCAATCGAATGCCACCAATCCATCTATTTCTCCAAAAACTAATGGCTTTCCCCAAACCTAAACCACAAGAGATCCCATCTAAGAACCAATTTTATGGTACCATATTCGTCGTAGATGGAGTTAAATCCCTACACCATAACGAGGATTTCCTCCACACCCTTTCTACAATTCCACAAGACACCGCTCGCTCCAACTCTCCATACCTAAAAACTAGAAGAGGCCTCCACACTGCATTCGTGTCTACCAAAAACCGTCATTTCCATTTGCTTATTGAGGCCTCATTAAAGGCCTCGATGCTTCTTATACTTAAACCTCCCTCCTCCTTCGGCTTACAGACTAAAATTCTAGTATCAAATATGAGATGTCGAAGGTAATGTCACGACACTTATATCTGCTTAGAAAATAGTTAAATAGAACAGACTATAATAATGCAGAAAGCAATAAAAATACAGAGAATTGATAACCCAATTCGGCTCTAACTAACCTACGTCTGGGGACTTCAAAGCTAGGGATGAAGTTCACTATTAGTAGTATTAGTTCAGAGCTAAACCTTCCCCATTTATACTTCCGCACTTAATCAAACTACCCAGTGATCCTTCTACCTAAGGTACCACACTTAGATATGAGAATCCTCTGCTCACTCCCTCAGTACCACAACCCGTGATACTAAAATGAACTAAAGACTGAAGATACTCTTCAAAGACACACAATCACGCTTGCCTTAAAGCTTATGGTGATTGAAAACTAACAACTTAAAAACGTCTTTCTCAAGTAACTAACAAGAGAGGCTCACAAGAAACAACTAACAATCAAAACAATGAACAACTGTTACACGGTGGGAGAACTGACTTGTTTATTTTGCATTTTATCGCAAATGTTGCGGATAGCAAGAGTCGCCATCGACTTTTATTTTATCCAATAAAGGGAAGGTGAAAAGAACAGGAAAAGACCTTCGTTAGATTCTGAGTAAGGGAGGTAGTTATGAAAAGGGAAGGTATTAAAACCCTTTCCATCTGTAGTTATCTACGGGCTCTTAGTTACTTAGCTCATTTTAATTTGTTTTGTGTGTGTGCTTTGGAAAAATATTTTGAAAGACATTTCACTTTGACTTCGTAATGATTCTCGTTGGAATGTATACGAAGTGTTCGGAAATGTTTTAACTTTGTAATAATTCTCGTTGGAATGTATACAAAGTATTTGAAAAGTTTTTGAAAAGTGTGAGGTGTGAAAAGTAATTTTATTTGATTGGAGCAAGCAATAGAGTCTTATTACCTACTCAGACTGGTCGTTTCTTGTTATTTTTCCTTCTATTTTAGAATAAGGCTATCCATACCATTAGTTGGTAGGTAACTCTATCCGTTGGATGTAAAAGGATAATCGTAGGGTCATCATATGGTAATTGAAGGCAACATTATAGGGATACCTTAGCAATTTGAAGGGACGATCATCACTTATTTGTAGGCAACAATGGAGGGACGAGATCATATATTCGTAGGTAGCATCGAGGGACTATGATCTTTATATCGAAGGGACTATGATAATTTTATCCATAAGCGTCTTTGTTAATGGTACCCCTACGTTCGAGGGATATGACCATTGTATTCGAAAGCCAACAAGAGAGGATACCCTAAGGGGTGCATGCGTGAAAGAGTGTGTTTGATTCAGACATGTTATCTTCGAATTAGGGTGATATAAGATTGATTTTATCTTGCTATACAAACCCTAGTTAACATACATCTAAGAAGTTTAATATTCGCAGGAAAATAAAGTGCGGAAAGTAAATGTCCCACGCTATTACATGGTTTTGAGGCGGTTACATAATTAAGGTGCGGAAAGTAAATTGCGAGAAAAGTAAATCTACGCTATTACAAAAATAACCTTGCAACCTATATATCGATTTCTAGAATTTAAATGCGAACTAAGGTAAATAAATTGAGAGAATAAATGTCTAAGAACATCTAAACCCTAAGTGTAAAAGAAAAATATTTTTTGATGGTTTTTGAAAAAATCGATTTTAGTTAATAAATCTTAATTCTAAGTTAATTAGCATTTAATTAAGAAAAATAATTGAAAATGTAAATAAAAAATAAATGTTTGTGTGTCAAAAAATTAAATAAAGGTTTTTGAAACCTAAATCTAAAATTAAAACATTTTTTAGGATTTTAGAAAATAGTTTAAAAATTATTTGAAAAGAAATAAAATTGGTTAGAAAATTGAAAAGAAATAAGAAAAATTTAAGAAAACCATGTGTTAAAAACTAGGGTGAGGCTGCCAAGGATCGAACTCAGGATCTGAAGGTTGTAACCCCAAAAGCTGACCACTGAACCATGTGGCTAGGATGTTATGATAACGCCTTGGAAAATATATGTGTGATACCTGCAAAAAATTAGAATTTTGTGAAAAAAGTGCAAAAGGCAGGGATCGAACCCGTGCCATATGAGAGGGAAGGACTAAGTGCGCGCTCTTGACCGCTGGTAATACATCCATTAATTTGGATGCATTGATAAATATATGAGTGAACTTGTTTTCTGAAAAATCAACCAAAATGCAAACATGCGCTAGTGGGCCCCTGGGTTTATAAACATGTCAATCATGCTCTCTCCCTCCGCCATGTTTCTTTCAACGTCGGTTAAGCCACCTTGGGTGGTGGCTCCGGTCATCTTCTCCGATCGGGGAGGAATTGAAAACCTGCAAAAATGATCAAAATGAAAATAAGAATAATCCAGATCCACTAATGGAAGGGCTGTGAATCTAATGGTAGCATTGGTTTAGTCTGAAACGGCCTGACACACTAGGTTTGAAGCTCACAACTTCCTATGCCCTAACAATGGTGTTTGACGATTTAAGCCTTAAAGCTTGCCTCTAAAATGTTGTACCTGTACTAACTAGTATCTTGAACGCGAACAAACGCATCAAATATATTAATAATGCATGAGAATCGAAATTGAAATCAAACAACCTTACCAAACTGGTGTACTTGAGGAGGTGACTTCTGGGCACAATTTGGCTTTGTAATCGATTGGAATCAACTCCTGGAAACCTCAGGAAGGTGATGGAGCGTTTAAATCACCTTGAGAACGGCTGGAAAATTGAATTTAAACTTGCCCTAGGTTTGCAATTTTTTGGAATTTTCATGTAGGGTTTTGAGTGCAGCAAACCTTGTCCTTGGCTTCTGAATATGTTAAGTATATAGAGGAGTGGAAATAGGTCAAGACCTTAAGAGGAAATATATTCTTTCAATGGAGAATACTTGATTGAAAAATCTTATAAAAATCTTCCAAATTTGGCTCAATCTTGTATTAAACACATCCATACGTTTTTGGAAGCTTGCATAGCCTTCCTTGGACCTCAAGAAACTTGGACATCAAGCCTACACGCCTTGTACCTTGTGTTAACATTTTATTTTAATTAAAATTGAATTTTAATGATTTAATTCAAAAATAAATGGAAGGAGGGCGTGTAGCTGGGCTTAGAGGATCTTGATAATGTTAGAAATAAGTTTGGATCACAATAAATGAAGCCCATTTAGAAAAAAATTGATTTTGCTAGGTATTTCTCTTCATGCACTTCTTTAAATTTCCCAAATTTGTATAAGTTGTATCTTGGTCAATTTTCAACATTTTGAACTGTTCTTGGACTTTTTTGGAAGCTCGGGATGTCCTTTAAACACTCCTTTTGGTTTCATCTTCATTTAAGTTTCCATGCTCATGTACACTTCTTTGGAAAATATGACTTTTTGTTTGACTTTAAGAATGACCTATAATGTCTTGATCCATAACTCTCAAATGAAGCATTTTTTGCCAAAGCTTGCGAGACACAAAGTTGTAGAGAATTCAATTCTCTTCAAAATGAGCTTTGGTGGAAAAATTTCTAATAAAGTATGTGAAAGTTATGGTTGGTCAAAGTTCTGTTGACTTTTTGTCAAGGAACCCTAATTTGGAAACTTTGACTTTTGATCAAATCTTGAGTTTTCTTGATGAATCATGGTCAACTTTTGATCAAATGATAAATGTGACTTTAAAATATTGATGTTGACCAAAAATTATGAAGTTTGACTATATGTTGACCAAAGTTGACTTTTTGTCCAATACAACTAACTTTCAACCATCTCAGCAATTGACTGAGCAGACTTGAGCTGTGAGGCTTGAAACTTGACATGGTGATCTCTTATGACATATGAGGAGGCATGATGATCACTTGAGGAAATAGAAAACGTCTTTGACTTGAGAGAATCAAAACCCTAGTTGTGAGTTGATTGATTAGGAGAGGGTTCATCTGGTCAACCCTTGAGAAATTCTTGAGTATGGAGATGTGGACTTCCTTGAGAAATAGGAGGAAAAATTTTGGGGTATAACAAAAACCAAAATTAAAAACTAAAATTCTCTAAAACTGGAACGACCAACTGCAAAATAAGGATTACAATCCTTTTAATAGAGTAACAGCAACTAGGGTTGCTTGACTCATAAGTCTTCAGCGCCTCTTGTCTTCTCTCCATGAAACCAGGAAATTAAAACTCCAAAGATATAGCTAAAGACATTTCACCAGCTTCCTTAATCAAAGCACACAAATAATAACAAACGGACTTCCTAAAAATTCCGCACTTTAGTCACTTACACATGTCAGGACATCTGCTACTTCAGTAAACTTCAAGATATTTCTTAGCAGAATGTTTTACCAAAATTGCTGCCAATCAATAGAACCAACAAACTCCCCCTTTGGAAAATTTTGGCTAAAAAATTAGTTGGAATGCAACCCATACAATTTAGAACTTCATTTAGTACATATATCAGAGCAGCATAGTAAAAACAACATCACAATCAAAAACAGAGTTAGCAGCGGATAATTAACACAGATGTTACAACATCAGTTGGAACATTCAAAGATGCAATATTTTACTCCCCCTGCACATAGCACACATAAGCACAAGTGATAGTTAAAAAAATTTCTCCCCCTGCACAACAGCTTCTCCTCACATAGTATCTTCAGTGATACACAATCAACAATAAACATTTCAGCTTATTCTTAGCAGGAGAAGCACACACTTCACATCAGCTTTTACTTAGCATTGGAAAAAAAAAGATTGTAGCTCCTCCTTGCAAAAATTATCATCTCCTCCTGAGCATTCTCATCATCTCAGCTTCTCACACACATGGAATCACAACAGAAACACAAAAGGAATCTTCAATTCTGTTTTGGTCCACCCCAGTCATCTAGTGCACCCGGATATTTACTCCCCATATTTAGCCATAATATGCCAAAGGTAAGGAGAAAAATCAGTAATTTCTATGCATCTTCATGAATGCAGATGCCAAGTTTTCTTCTGAGGATCTCAAATTGGTTTGCATCTAGTGCCTTGGTGAAGATATCTGTAGTTGTTTTCTGTAGTTACGTGTTCCAGTGTAACAATTTTGTCTTCAACTAGGTCTCTAATAAAGTGATGGCGAATATCAATGTGTTTGGTTCTACTGTGCTGAATTGGATTTTTGGATATGTTGATAGCACTTAAGTTGTCACAATATAGTGTCATGAAATCTTATTTGACATTGTATTCTGTTAGCATTTGTTTCATCCAGACTAGTTGAGAACAGCTGCTTCCAGCGGCTATGTATTCAGCTTCAGCTGTTGAGAGGGAAACACAATTTTGGTTCTTGCTGAACCATGAGATAAGATGGTTCCCCAAGAAGAAGCATCCTCCAGATGTGCTTTTTCTGTCATCAGCACTTCATGCCCAATCGACATCACAATATCCAATTAGAACGTATCTTGATCCATGAGAATATATCATGCCATAGTCAGATGTTCCATTGACATATTTCAGTATTCTCTTTACTTGATTGATATGGCTCACTTTGGGTTCAACTTGATATCTGGCACATACTCCAACAGCGAAGGCAATGTGTGGTCTGCTAGCTGTGAGATATAGTAAACTACCTATCATACTTCGGTAGAGACTTTGATCAACACTGACACCTGTTTCATCTTTAGATAACTTTAAGTGAGTAGGAGCAGGTGTTCTCTTGTGGCTTGCAGTCTCCATGTCAAATTTATTGACAATATTTTTGGCATATTTTCTTTGAGATATGAATGTGGAGTCTTCCATTTGTTTGACTTGTAGACCAAGGAAGTAAGTTAGTTCTCCAACAAGACTCACCTCAAATTCTGACTGCATTTGTTTGAAAAACTGTTGAACCATTTTATCATACATTCTACCAAAAACAACGTCATCAACATAGATTTGAGAAATCATGAGACTTCCTTCTTCATTTTTGACAAATAGAGTTTTGTCTATGCCACCTTTCCTGTACCCATTTTCAACTAGAAACTCAGTCAACCTCTCATACCAAGATCTGGGAGCTTGTTTTAAACCATATAGTGTTTTCCTTAATATGTATACATGGTTGGGAGTTGTGGGATCAATGAATCCTTTAAGAAGCCATTTAAGAATGCACTCTTCACATCCATTTGAAACAGTTTGAACTTTAGGATGCATGTAACTCCTAGTAGTAGTCTGATTGACTCGAGCATTTGCTTTGTTTTGATAACCTCCTTCCTCATCAGATTTATTCTTATAAACCCACTTGGTGCCTATAACATTGACGCCTTCTGGTCTTAGGACTAAATCCCAGAATTTATTCCGCTTGAATTGTTCTAGTTCTTCTTGCATGACATTGATGGTGACTTCTTTTGATCTGGTGGTGACTCATTTGTTTGGATCTCCTATGATGAGCTCTTTGGGATGGTCTTTCTGAATTCTGGTAGAGGGTCCTTTGTTGACTTGATTTTCTAGGATTCTTCATTATTTTGAGGGGGATCCTCGTGTTCATCTGTGGCAGCAATTGGAGTGTCTTCTAGGGATGTTTCGATATTGTCTAGGACTTATGCTTATTCATTCCATCCTTTATCATAAATGACAATATTTATGGATTTCATGTGACTTTTGTTCTTTTGTTGAAGACTCTGTATGATCTGTTGTTAATGGAGTATCCTAGGAATATTCCTTCATCACTCTTGGGGTCCAGTTTTCTTCTTTGTTCTCGATTATCCAGTATATAACATTTACTTCCAAATATGTGAAGGTATTTGACTGTAGGTTTTCTACCCTTCCACATTTCATAAATGGTAGTTGATGTACCTTTTCTTAGAGTTACCCTGTTATGAGTGTAGCATGCGGTGTTCATGGCCTCCGCCCAAAAGTGGTAAGATAGTTCCTTTGCATGAATCATAGCTCTAGAAAATTCTTGCAACGTTCTATTTTTGCGCTCTACAATCCCATTTTGTTGAGGAGTAATGGGTGATGAGAATTCATGAGTGATTCCTTTAGAGGAACAGAACTCGGCGAATTTTCTATTTTCAAATTCCTTTCCATGATCACTTCTGATTCTGATCACATAGCTGTCCTTTTATCTTTGAATTCTCTAGAAGAAGTCCTTGAAGACATCAAATACTTTTGTTTTATCCCTAATGAAATTCACCTAGGTGTATCTAGAGTAATCGTCCACCACTATATATGCATATTTCTTTCCACCAAGACTTTCCACTTGCATTGGTCCCATTAGGTCCATGTGAAGCAGTTCTAGGACTTTTGTAGTAGTGAGATGTTGGACCTTTTGATATGACGTCTTGGTTTGCTTTCCAACTTGGCATTCTCCACAGACTCTTCCTTCTTCGATATGCAATTTTGGGATTTCTCTCACTATAGAGATGATTCTCTTAATTCCATTCAAGTGTAAGTGTCCCAACTTCTGATGTCATATTTTAACTTCATCTTCCTTTGCTAGAGAACAAGTTGATGATAGGCTTAAGTCTCCAGGTATCCATAAGTAGAAGTTGTCTTTAGATCTCCCACCCTTCATCACAACTTCACCTTTCTCATTTGTAAACATGCATTCGGATTTTGTGAAGTTTACCTTAAAAACTTGATCACAGAGTTGGTTGATGCTGATCAAATTTGTTGTTAACCCTTTGAAAAGTAATACATTCTCAAGATTTAGGATCCCTGGGCAATCCAATTTCCAACGCCTTTGATTTCTCCTTTAGCTCAATCTCTAAATGTCACATAACTAGTTGAGTGGGATCTGATATCCACTAATATGTTCTTAACTTCAATCATGTGTCTTGAGCATCCACTATCAAAATACCAGTCTTCTTTGGCAGATGCTCTAAGAGATGTATGAGCTATGAGACTATTAATGGCAGCCTTGGGCACCCACTATTTCTTATTTCTCTCAGACTGAGTAGTTTGGTTAATATTGGAATGAGAATCAGACTTTGGATATCCATGTAGATTGTAGAAAAATGACTTTATATGACCGAATCGCCCGCAGTGTTAACATCTCCAATGCCGGCGTCTTCTTTTGGAGTGTCCAATATTCCCTCTTCCATAATGTTGAGACATTTGTTTCAACATTTAAGGTCTAAACTGAAGGTTATTCATGTTCGAGTGGTGTCTCTTCTTGGTTGTTTCATTATATCCTAGACCACTCACATCTTTTGCATCTCTTCTAGTCATGCGTATGTTGTCCAATACATCTGATCTGTTATTCAGCATTCTGACGGATTTGGTTAAATTTGTTAGATCAGACTTGAGACAACTCACTTCATGTTCCAGTTTTGAAATGGTACTTCAATCATTCCTCTTTTTTTCCTGTAGTTGAGCTACCATTTTCTTTTGATTCTCCATTTCTTTACGCATTTCATCATTTTCTCCATCTGATTTGTAAATCCCAATTAGGGTTGTGACATCCTTGGATGAATCTTCTTCTACTTCACTTCCAGGGTCTTTGTCAGACCATGTTACTGCTAGTCCTTTTGTTTTTCTCTTGAAATATGTAGGACATTCAGTTATGATGTGACTAGATCCTTCACAACATTGACACTTTGATTCTTTGTCACGGTTGGCTTTGTTACCTGTTCTGATTTTTCTGCCATAATCCCCCGACCTTCTGATGTCATGTGGGATGTTCTTGACATTTGGTCTTGAGTTATCTTCCATTCTTTTCAGTACCTTGTTGAGTTGTCTTCCAAGAAAAACAATGGTATTAGAGAGTTCTTCTTCAGTGTCCACGTAAAATTCATCGATTTCTTCAGTGTTGATCTTGAAGGCTATACCTTTAGGTTTTTTGTCTAACCTCTCATTGATGCCCATCTCAAAAGTTTGGAGAGAACCAATCAGTTCATCCACTTTCATGTTGTTGATTTCTTGAGCCTCTTCAATTGCTGTAACTTTCATACCCCAATTTTTGACCTAATATACCACCTCACATATGCATCACTGCATCACTAACAGTTTCAGAATAGAATAGATCGTGTGTGGCTTCTAGAAGTCAAAGTTAGGGTTTCTTCAAATTTTCATCTGTTCAAGATGTGCTCAATTAGGGTTTGAGTTTCCACTCACCTCAAGTGATCTATCTTAATCAATCATCAACATTTGATCTTCAGATTCCCAACTTTTTCTCATGATCTATCATGAATCGACCAATTAGGGTTTTTATCGAGGATAGTGAATCATTGACTTTCTGCTCAATGAATGATCTATTTGCTTGGATATTGATCTTAACATCTTCAATGCAACATTTTGACCTAATTTCTTGATTCAAAACATCACAAAAGTCCATGATTTTTCATCAGACAAATTCTGAATCATCTGATGAAAATTCATCTGCTCAAAAAAGTCAAACTTTGACTTTTGGTCAACTTTTTCAAGACCAAATTTTTTCAATCATAAAAAAATTTCAAATGATCCATCATGATCATAAAAAATCAAGAAATGTGAAAAAGTCAACAAAAAGTCAAGATTTGAAAAATTTCTAACACTTAGAAATTTTTTTAAGTGTTAAGAAACATGATTTTTTCCTACTTTCATGGACATTTTTCACCTAGATCCATTTGGATTCAGAAAAAACTCAAAACATGAAAGTTGTAGCCCTTGTTACAAGCTTTCCAAAATGTCCAAGAACTTTCAAAAACACTTTGTCTAGCTATACTTTTGATTTTGAAACATAGAGCTCCAAAACCATGGATTTCAAGTTCATGCTTCAAAATTACAAGTCATTTTTTTGCAACTTCTCCTTCTAGAAGCCTTGTCATCACTTAGAGGTGTATTATAACTGATAGATATCAGTTTGAATGATTGAGGAATGGATTGGATCAAGGAGAAAAACTTAACCATGGTTAAGAAAGTTACTTTTGCATTAAATGCAAAAGATTCCATTATTACCTCTTAACCAAGTTGCAAGTTTCCTTCAATGATATCTTTTCCAAATCATTCAGAATTCTTGGCCTATAAATAGAGGTCATTTCCTCATTTCCAAACTACACCAAAGCTATCCAAATCAAGCTTTCCTTCTTTCTTGCTTAAGTTTCAAGTTTCATAGTTCAAAGTGAGGAATTTTTGCAATCTTCAAGCATTGTAAAATCTGAGAGAAATTAGGTGTCTAACATGTTCTAAACACTAATTAGAACTTGTCTAAAACTTAAAAAAACATCACAAGAACTTCCCAAACTCAGAATCATTGTTAAAAAACCATAAGCTTGCAAATGATGCCTTAACTTGCCATCTCTCATTTTGCTCGAGCTAACCTTGATTCGACACTTCAAACATCATCTATACACTCCATATGGGTGATCCAAATCATCATCCTTGACCTGTAACATCTCTAACCACGAATTCAAAACTCATATCAAGTGGATGCAGTTGGACTTGGTCAGAGTGATCCAGGCTATTTCAAAGCAAGCATAGTGTTCAAACACCTTCCATAAGGTTCAGTGGTGCTATAGCAATCATCAAACAACAACTGGAAACACTTTAAAACGGATTTCAATTTCAGTTTGAAGAGGTAAGCCACTCATACTTCGAACTCTATGATTCATGCATTCCAGTTCAAAAATTGCTTGGCCATCTTGTTTTTGCACCACCACTGATCATTAACCCTCAATCAATTTAACAAATAATGATCCATGCACGATTTCATGTTGATTCTTAGAATTAGGGTTCATCTGGGCACGATCAGAATTAATCATCTTAAACTGAAAATAAATGAAATTAACCACCACCATCGTGTTCCTGGTTAAAATTCGAGCAAGTTTGATGTTTACAACTTTCAATTTCATCAAGAAATGAAGAGTTCATGATTGAATGAAGATTGGAGGAAGATGGTGAACAATGCACGCGTTTTCTTGTTTTCAGAAATTCAAATAATTTCGTTTATAATATAATAACATGAAAGTAAATAAATGAACGGATGTATAGCCACCCCAGTAGTAGCCAGTACGCTTCTCATGTCACTTGCCTTGCCTATGGTCCAGGGTTCGAATCCCCTTGAGACCATTTTGTCATTTTTCACATTCCTTCATTTTTTAAAACATTTCAAAGACTTGTTTTTAAATATAATTTATTGGAAGCGTGTAAATAACAAGACAAGCACTTGGCTCAGTGCTAAAGCTTTTCAATTCTAAGTCAAAGGTCATGAGTTCAAACCTCCTTAGGACCAAAATCAAATTTTTACCACTTGTTTTCTTCACCTTTTCAAATTTTTTGCACACTTGTCATTTAATATACCTATTTTATGATTATGTCAAAAAAATCCAAAAATATTTTCTTTTGATTATATTTTTATTAAGTAAAAAATAAGACATTTTAAGTATTTCTTAATACTTTTCAAAGATGTTTTCTTTCAAACTTTCAAAACTCAAAACTTTTCAAAACTTCTTGTGAATATACTTCATTTTTCAAAACCTTTTCAAAACATTTCATCAAACTTACACACCTTTTTCCATGATCGATCCGATTTGAAGATAAAATCGAATCAGTTTTTTCCTCAGATTTCTTAATTGATCATGGGCCTCCCTCACGGTGTAAGTCCCAATCCTTTTCATGTACATATTAAATTTTTTTGTACATATACAATCATCTTCAAAAATATCCAAGCATAAATAAACTTCTTCCGTTTGTTTTCATTCACTTGTTTATACACCAAATCCATTGGTATTAAGAGAAGAATCATTCCCGGTGAAACTCCTCTTAAACCAATGGGCCTCCCTCACAGTGTAAGTCCTAACCCTCCTATGTACATATTCATTTCCTTGTACATAAACACCCCTTCGTGTATATATTCATTCCCTTGTACACATTTAACTTGTAAATATTCAAGTTACACTTGCTTTTAAACGCTCATTTTATACACTTGTTTATATTTCCTTCGTAAACTCCTGTGAATACCTATCACACACTTGTTTATATAACTGTTCAGTTATAACATAACAACTAGTCTAACAACTAGGTTCCCTTTTAGCCTCCTCTTAAGCTTCGTATAAGATAACTCATTTATTGAGTTAGCCTCCTCTTAGGCTTCGTATAAGATAACTCATTTATCTGAGTTAGCCTCCTCTTAGGCTTCATATAAGAAAACTCATTTACTGAGTTTAGCCTCCGCTTAGGCTTCATATAAGACAACACTTCCCTGCTGAGTTAGCCTCCTCTTGGGCTTCGTTCAAAAGAACTCCTCATTGAGTTTAGCCTTCTCTTGGGCATCAAACAAGAAAGAGACCAGGAAATCTCTTAACAGCCTCCTATTGGGCTTCCAATACAAAGAATCACCCGCGCTAGGATAAAACCCTGAGAGGATGATTTCCCGGTGAAATCACTCTTGAAATCCTAAGAGGATGGTTTCCCGGTGAAACCACTCTTAAAACCAAAGCCATCCATACCCTATAGCTTCCTCTTGAGCTTCACACAAGGACCCTCGATGACCCTCGGAATTCCTTCTCTTGGGCTAATAATACAAGGACCCTCGATGACCCTAGGAACGCCTCCTCTTGGGCTTACAATACAAGGACCCATGGGCTTCTTAAAAGCATCCCCCTAATCCAATCAATTTCTCCTCGAGATTTAGACATTTATCATCTCTATGGAAGAAGTATCTCATCTATCACATCACATACAATCAAAAACTTTTTCAAACACTTTCCAAACAAAAACATCACTTAATCGTAAGTGGTAACGCTTGTACACTCAAGCAAAACACCCAATGCTTACAATTAAAAGATTCAATCATTTTTCAAACATCTTTCTTAACTCGTAAGTGGTAACGCTTGTACAGTCAAGCAAAACACCTATAACTTACGATGAAAGATTAAATCAATCCTTTTCAAAATGTATGTGATAAAATAGATTAGATACATTTTCATTAAGATGACATTTGTCTTTGTCTCTTAATAACCTCCCGTTGCTTCCACTAGCATAAGTGGGAACTACGATTGCTCTGACTTTCTCAACATCCTTTTGAGAATACGTAGGCACAAGGTCTCATCCTTGGCGAGCAAATTTATTTCTCCCTCAAACCAAACAAAACCATAGATCCCTTTAGATCCGAGCTACAAATGCTCTGATTCCCATTAAGGGATATGTATGCAGAAGATCCAAATGATCTTTGCGAGCACAATAATAACAAAACCTAGGATCCCACATAATCTTCCTTTCTTAAAATCCAAAGGAGAAACTTTCCCAACAATAGAAATAGCAATTAAAACACACAAACATATCAAACATATTCATATATAAAGCTATAGATAACTATATATATTTAGGGTGCCACATTTATTCCCTTTATATAAAAAAATCCCTTTGCCCGGAATCTCCCCAATGCGTTGTGTCTAGTTCGTGCTAGTCGTAATGCATATCATATCAATTGAGGGTATTGCAGCTTTCCCCTTTTTCATAATCATTTTTCTTGTGTTGGAAAAAATAAAGCTTGATGCTCGCGGCATCTTTATAAACAAATCAATAGAGTAAATTGTTTTGAGCCAGAGAATCCGAATTCCGATTCGATTCCCTCGCGCGTCACTTTTCATAATCATTAATCTGAAGATGTTTTTGTCAACTCCACTGAATATAGCATTAAATGCTTTTGAATTTGAAAGGGCTAGTTCATCATCTTCCTTTGACCAATTTTCTTCAGGTTTCAGCTCACCGGTAGGTTAATTATCAGCTCCAATAATCATAGGATGTGTCCATTCTTTCAGAATAGCCTTCCAAGTCCTGTTGTCCAAGGACTTTATATAAGCTGCCATACGAGGCTTCCATAGATCATAGTTAGAGCCATCCAGGATGGGTGGTCTATTCAAATATATTTCCTCCTTGTCCATATTACCAGAAAGTATCTTCCCTAGATCTCACCTAGAGACAAAGCAGGATGTCTGCTCTGATACCAATTGAAATTCTGTTATCAGATATGAGATGTCAAAGGTAATGTCACGACACTTATATCTGCTTAGAACACAGTTAAACAGAATGGACTATAACAATGCAAAAAGCAATAAAAACATAGAGAATTGATAACCCAGTTCGGCTCTACCTAACCTATGTTTAGGGGCTTCCAAGACAGGGATGAAGTTCACTATTAGTAGTATCAATTCAGAGCTAAACCTTCTCCGTTTACACCTCCTCACTTAATAAAACTACCCAGTGATCCTTCTACCTAAGATACCAAACTTAGATATGAGAATCCTCCGCTCACTCCCTCAGTACCACAACCCGTGATACTAAAAACAACTAAATATTGAAGATACTCTTCAAAGACACAAAATCACGCTTGCTTCAAAGCTTATGGTGATTGAAAAATAACAGCTTAAAAACGTCATTCTCAAGTAACTAACAAGAGAGGCTCACAATAAACAACTAACAATCAAAACAATGAACAACCAAAAGTAAAAACTAAAATTATCTAAAATTGGAACGGCCAACTGCAAAATAAGGATTGCAACCATTTAAATAGAGTAACAACAACTAAGGTTGCTTGACTCACAAGTCTTCAGCGCCTCCTATCTTCTCTCCATGAAACCAGGAAATTAAAACTTCAAAGATATAGTTGAAGACGTTTCACCAGCTTCCTTAATCGAAGCACACAAATAATAACAAACTGACTTCCTAAAAATTCTGCACTTTAGTCAGTTACATATGTCAGGACATCTGCTACTTCAGTAAACTTCAAGACATTTCTTAGAAAAATGTTTTACCAAAATTGCTACCAATCATTAGAGCCAACACAAACCTCGGACCAGGATACCCATGATATGCCTCTATTGTCCAAACCCCCATTCCATAGAAATTCTATCTGAATAGTTATCAACTCTTTCAGCACTATCTTTGGAATTTTGAAAAACGAGAGATAATAAATCAGAATAGAATTCAGAACAGAATTTATTAATGTTACCTTACCATATATCGATAAAAATTTCCCTTTCCACACTGATAACATGTTCTTCGTGGAGCTTATCACCGATTTCCATACTGCGTTTCTCCTATGATTTTTCCGAACTTGCAGATCAAGAAAAGAGAAAGGTATTGTGCCCAATACACACCATAGAAAAGTTGTCGTTGCCTGCGAAAAATCCTCCTCAACATTGATAGTCATCAGGCTACTCATGCAAAGATTAACATTAAGACCAGACACAAGCTCAAAACCTCTAAGTATTTCCTTAATACTCCATAAATTCCTCTAGGTAGGTTCACATAGAAAGGTTGTATCATCTGCGAACTGCAGACGGTTAAATTCCAAAGAACCGCTTACCTTGAAGCCTTTAAAAGCCCCTGAATCCACCGCCTTATTGACTATTAATGCAAGACCATCCGCCACTAAGGTAAAAAGGAAAGGAGATAATGGATCGCCCTAGCACAACCCCTTTTCCATCGAAAAATCAATCGTGGGACTCTCGTTAATAAGGACAGATAATGATGCCTTACATATACAATCTTCTATCAATCTTAACCACCTTCTACCAAACCCAAACCTCCTCAATATATACAACAAGAATTTCCAATTTATGTTACCATAGTCTTTCACAAATCTACTTTTAAGATCATACCTTTCCTCATAAATCTCTTTGTAAAATTGATGATTTCATTCAGCACCACCAACACCATCTTGAATACTTCTTCCTGGAATAAACGTCGTTTGAGACCTTGACACTAATTTTCCCACCACCCTCTTAAGTTTATTTTCCAGAAGTTTGGACACAATCTTGTACATGGAACTCACGATACTTATAGGCCTAAATTCCCATAACGATTGTAGATTATCTACTTTGAAAATTAAGGCTATAAAGGTTCATGCATGGATTAACAACATTAAACAAGCTATGGATTAAAAAAAGGCTTAATTGTTTCTTCCATTATAATTTAAGTTGTTAGTTTATTCAATTTTTACAATATTTATACAACCAATTAAATTACGCCTTGAGTGCCTCCCTTTTTACTTTATGTCTTTTTGTTTAACCATTCCCAAGTATGACCACCTTAGTCTTGAAGAAGTTAAAATATTTTTTGTGCTATTGTCGGACATTGTTGATTACTTTAACAATGAAATATTGGATGATTATAATTGATATTAGCCATGTTAAATTTATGTTATTTTATCTTTCTTTTTTTGATTTTTTACTTTATTTATACACTATTGAAGGCATCTACTTATTTAGTTTATGCGCAATACATGTTCACACTATGCCAAAATTCGTTTTTGGCAGCACTAAAAAGACAGCGCTGCTATAAGTTTTAAAAAAAATTTGCTAAAAATAAGCGCTGCTAAAGGCCATCTTAAGAAAGAGCTGCTAAAGGTCGTCTTAAGAAAGCGCCTTAGAAAGCGCTTTTACAAAAGGGTGCTAAATGATAACTTTAGAAAGCACTTTTTAAAAGCGCTTAGAAAGTGCTTTTAAAAAGCGCTTTTAATGGTGCAACCTGAGAAACTACTGGATCTGTTGAACTTAGTGTTCGTGATGGAACTTCATCTACATTATGGTTAGTCATCTTTGGTATACGTTTCCTAGTTGGTGGTTTATTATACTCTTTGGTTAAACTCTCACTTCTAAGTTTCATACACTTATGACATCTAACAACATATACTTAGACACTTAGCACTGGTTCCACGAGGTGTACCAATTTGTTTACTGTGGAAAATGGTAAACAACTGTTGGTCCTCCCAAAGTCCTAAAACTAAGGGTTACTCGCAAGATCGACCAGTTGATCTTAACACATGTGCTAAGGTTTTTGAATTTATATTAGTTCTATCAAAATCCTTATCTAAGAAATGGTTTTCTAAGACTAAGGGAACAAGTATAACGGCTTTCCACACTATGGTTAGACTCGACTGACTGGTGACTCGTGACCAACAAAAATAGCCCAAACGAAATAAAAATTTGGTTGCTCACAATATGATTTGACCAACTATGGTGACTCGTGACCGACAGAAGGCTGTGAACTCTAGACTTGTTCTAAACAAAGTAAGTATCGACTGACTCCTTTGTTAAGTCGAAACTTGTAACGAAAAGAGAATCAACATAAATGATAACGCAAAAAGATTGCTGAAAAGTAAATAAAACGCAAGTAAAAGTTTCAAAAGAGATGACTGAAATGTAAAGGTTTTGCATTGAAATAAAGATGGTGATTCACGTGCATCAAGCACTTTGCAACTCCTTGTTTCCTGACGCTCGGAATGGACAAATTTTTAGTAAGTGTTTTGAGTATACAAGTGAACACACCAAAATTACATTGAAACTACTTATTTATAGTATTTACAAAGTAACTGCCTAAGAGTAATCGACGGATGGCATTTGAATTCTAAGGTAACCGCTTCACCAGATGTTGCCACCTATTTGGCGCTCAAACAAGTTATAAACTGATAGAAACTGCTTAAAGATTTTGAAATTTGAATCTTCCCGCTTCTAATCAAATTCTTCTAAGTCCAGAATCCTCTATGGTCGACAAAACCAAATTCGACCATTTCCTGCACTTTGCAAGCCTTGGTCAATTCAACCAATTTCTTCATTTTAACATGTTCTCCTTCTGGTCAACGTGACTTCGCTTCGACATTTTGGCTTAATATTCTCTTTAATCATTAACTTCTTTAATTTTTTAAAACCAAACTTTCAAACACTTTGCTCTCAATCTCTAAAGGTCCTTATTTGAGAAACTCACCCTTAACTTATAAGAACATATTCATTTAATACGCGTGCTTGAATACCTTGAGATTTTTCAAGGTAACAATAGCAGGATCCTATGCTACATGTCAAGCAATTTGGATCAAATTAGTACTTGAAGAAATGGATGTCGAAGTGAAGAAACCTCTAGTGTTGCAAATTGACAACAAGTCAGCCATAAATCTGGCGAAGAATCCACTTTTGCATGGAAGAAGTAAGCATATCAAAGCTAGATTTCACTTCCTAAGGGAAAAGGTAAATCGAGGTGAATTTGAAGTTAGGCATTGCTCAAGTGAAGCATAGTTGGCTGACATCTTCACCAAAGGATTGAAGATTGACATATTCCTGAATTTGAGAAAGAAATTAGGTATAGTTTAGATTGACTATTTTTGAGGATGTTCGACAACTTGGATTATGCGGGTGTGTTGAAATATTAAATTAGATTTGTTAAAATATTATATTATATTAGATTTGATTTGATTTAATATTTAAATATAATCCAAGTTGTGTAAACTCAAGCTCAACTAGGGTTGTATATAAATAGTCATAGTTAGTCTGTATCATTATTTGTACAATTCAATAATACAAATCCTTATTTCCTTTATTATTCTCTCTTTCTCTCCTTACTAAAAGTGTCTCACACACTAACAAGAATCTTATAGCCATTGGATTTGTAAAAAAACACATCTCGTATAAATTGCGAATTTTTAATTCATTGTAGTCTGTATCTATTTGTATATAATCTCTAATCAATCTGAAAGAGTTGTTAATTATGCAACTCAATTTGTGATTATTTTCCAATTCAAACTTAAAGCGTCTATTTTTCGCTATAAAACTTCCTCATGAGAAAAACTATGATTTTTCATTTTGAAAATTGGTAAAAAAAAATTATAGGGTTTATTCATCTGCCTCTAAATTATTTCTCTACTCCATATTTTTAACCAGCACTCTTAAGGGGTCTTGACACCTCTTTCAAATAATAGTCTGATAAGGCGACAATGATTCCTTATCATGATCATGTTTGATATCCTAATAAGACGGTAAGGATTCCGTATCAGGATCTAGCGTATTAGCCTGATGAGGCGATAATGATTCCTTATCAAGATCCAGCATAGTAGCATAATGAGGTGGCAAATATTTCTTTTTAGGATCCATCAAAGTAGCTTGACGAGGTGACAAAGATTTAAATCAGGATCCAAAATAGTCTAATGACGTAGAAATTATTCTTTATCATGATACAACATAATAGCCTAATAATGCGGAAAATATTCATTATTAAGATCCAACAAAGTAGTTTGATGAGGCGGTAAAGATTTCTTATCAAGATCCAACAAAATAGTTTAATGAGGTGACAAGGATTTCTTATGAGGATCCAACAGAATTGCCTAATGAGACAGAAAGGATATTTTATTAAGCATCAAGTGAATTGTCTCATAGAGCCAAAATGAGATCTCGTAGGGCATGCCTCGTAGGATGGAAATGATAACAATTAACAACCTCAGTAACACCTCTAACATGCATACGGTCCCGACAAAACAATTTTGGAAAGTGCCGATACCGATATTATTATCAGCATTTTTATATTAAAGAAAAAATTATGGTTAATTTGCAACGACTACAATCCGTATCATGACACTTGTATCGATGAGATTACAACGCGTCCGCGACCGTTTTTTAAAACCCTAACTGTAACTATTATCAGTTCACAACTAGAAGCCTCTGATATGGCTATGTTGTTAAGGAACCGTAATAGTGCAAAGATCAGGTAAGACATGTTGTGGTAACCAACCAAGGGCACATTAGCAAAAAGTAGAAAGTAGCAACAATCACTAGTTATTTTGGAATTATTTGGGAATAATGGTGTCCATATGCTTCAAAGCTCATGATGCAAACTGGTGCACATTTCTTTTTAGATTAGCAAGCTTTTGTTAATCCAACATTATAAACATGCTAAGTGAAATTTGAAACATTGACACAATTCATAACAGCAACAAGTGCTCTCGATTAACTTATTTTAGAGTTCAAAATAGCTTATAATAAAAAGAAAAGAAAATCATTATTCTAGTGTCCTAAATTTATAAAGACATACAATCATATTAGTTCATTTAAGAAATATTACCTTTATTTTACTTCCTAAATCTCTGAGCACAAATCGTATATTAGTGCATGATGAGGCATAGTTTTAAAATGTTTTGACTCATGCATCATAGTTTTTGCATGATATATATGACTAGTGATTAAAAACTCACTAAAGTTACAATATCATTGAATTAGGGACTAGCTTGTAATTTTTCTAAAGATTTAAGCTAAGTCAACCATGCACCTTAGCATGTACCACATGGTGGGAGAACACCTTAGCATGTACCACATGATGTGCGGCATTTTACACCATCTTAAACACAACACGTTGAATTTCTTAGATATTCATGTACTTCTAAAATACAGAATTTTGAATTCAGTATACCAAACAATTGTTTTGATTTAATTCGGTTTTAAATAAATTAAAACAATTTAATTCGGTTCAAATGATTTTTTTACTATGATTCAATTCAAGTTAATTTTGTGATTGTTTGATGAATAACCCTATATATTAGTTTTGATTTAGCCCTGACTAAGTAACTAATGTTACAAATTGAGTTTAGAATATGTCAAATAGAGGAATTTTTCTAGGCCGGACTTCTAGTTAAATCAACATGTGTATGTTATTATTAATTAATATATATGGGACCATGTAGAAAGAAAAGCTGAGAAAATTAGTTGTAGTATTTACAAAACATTAGTACAAAAAAAATAGTGTTGAACTAATAAAAATTTGAGATATAAAAATAATCCATTATTATAAACTAGAAGTCAAGATGCATGTAAAGTCAACAATTAACTATTCATTTCTTCTCTCCTTCCTAGAACATTTCAAATAAACTTTGTATCTTTCAATTCTGGTTATAAATATATATCAGTTCGGTTCATGGTTTAGAACCTTTCATCATCTTCTTAATCTTCTCCTTCTTCGTCGTCGTCGTCGTCATCGGGTTAATATTATTATTTAACAGAGATGGGAAACTGTTTGGCGAATTCAGATAAGAAGAAGCACAACAATACTTTTTCTGCAGGTATATTGTATATTGTATGGTTATGATAAATTTCTGTTGATCTAATTGATTAATTGAAAACTAATTATTATTGATGAAGGTGCAGAAGATGATAGAAGCGTTGGCGTTGAAGGGAAGAATAAGGGAAAATATGGTGGAAAAATTGTGACACCGAATCTGAAAATGTTTACCTTAGATGAGTTGAAAAGTGTGACAAGAAACTTCAGACCAGACACAGTGCTAGGTGAAGGTGGTTTTGGACGTGTTTTCAAAGGATGGATCGATAAAAACACTTATAAACCGTCTAAAGTTGGTGTTGGAATCCCCGTCGCGGTTAAGAAATCCAGCGAGGATAGTCTCCAAGGTTTACAAGAATGGAAGGTTCGTTAATTTTCTCCATAGAGTCGGATTATTCGACACCAGATAATAATTTTATCATAATAATGTTTTTAGTGTAACATCCCGAATTTTTATTCAGAGCAAAATTATCTTTACTAGAAATTCTTTTTACCATAAAATATATGGATGATGAAGTAATTTTATCATTCTTACGGTTATAGTGTAACATCTCAAATTTTTAATAAGAGCGAAATTGTCTCTACAGTAGAAAAAAAATTACCATAAAATATATGGATGATGAAGCGTTGGAATACATAAATATATTTTGAATGCAGAGTGAAGTGAAATTTTTGGGGAAATTCTCGCATCCGAATCTGGTTAAACTACTTGGTTTTTGCTGGGAGGAAGATCAGTTCCTGCTTGTATATGAATACATGCAGAAGGGCAGTTTGGAAAGTCACCTATTCAAAAGTAAGAAATTGATTAATTAGTAATATATTATATGATTAAGATAATGAAATGATGCTTATGAATGTTTAATTAAAAATTAATTATAGGTCCAGAACCACTTTCTTGGGAAATAAGGATGAAGATAGCTATAGGAGCTGCTAGGGGATTGGATTTTTTGCATACTTCAGAGAAGTCTGTTATTTATAGAGACTTCAAATCCTCCAACATTTTGCTTGATGGGGTATGTGTTGTTATTTAAGTTAATTTGTGATGATGATGATGATGATGAATGGTTGGTTAATTGGAATCAGTTAATTGAACAATGTTGATTTTATGTTGTTGTTAATATTAGGATTTCAATGCAAAGTTGTCTGACTTTGGGTTGGCAAAGCTTGGACCAGTCAATGGCAGGTCACATGTAACCACTAGAATCATGGGGACCTATGGTTATGCAGCACCTGAGTACATGGCTACAGGTAAGTTGAGATTTTTCTGATTCTTTTTATATGAGTGTTTAATTACTAACAAAAATAATGTTTAAAAATAATTAGGAGTGACAAAAACAAATTTGTGTCGACTCTTCTCTTTATTCTCATCATTTTGAGTGATCGGATTTAGTAAAGTTTTTAGTTTGTCTCGTCTAATATATACGTTCTCTTATTTTATTTTATTTTGGACGGGAGGAGAGTGAAGATGACTTTTGTCACTTTAGTTGTATGGACGAAAAAATCTACTCTATCCATTTTTTAAGGAGTCCGGCCAAATTTTTTAGTCCATCCTCTCTATGTTGTCTGATCCATCTAATATTTTGATTGAACGGACATATCTGTTTTAACGTATTTTATCACTTTTAATTTCTAAATAAATAAATATAGAGTATGTATGTTGTAGATTTGAACTCGTGTCTTAATCGAACATTTTTGGAGAATCACTTATTAAACCTTTTTTTTTTACTTTTTAACTAGACAATAGATAATTCTTTATTAGATTTTTTAGTCATCAATTTATGGTGTGTTTGTTTTAATGATTAAAATCGGATTCTCGAGAATATGATAGTGGAAATGCAATATCCTATGTTTGTTTCAAATTTTTAAATATTGTTATCGGATATATTTTATTCAAATGAATTTTGTTTACATATAATCTTTCTCATAATTAATTATTCTCATGATTAAATGGTAGAAATCCAACATTTCCATAGAAATAAATTCAACTATATGTAACTTCTTCACTACTGTTCACAAATTTTACTATTTACATTTTATGATTTTTAAATTAAACAACTAGTATGCATTTTAAAAAAATTTAATTTTTGTCCAAACACAAGTGAGAATATTATTCCTAAGGATAATAATTTAAAGAATATAATGCTAAAGAACATAATTTCATAAACAAATATCCTTAGTATCCTTAGTGTAACTAACTACACATACAATGCATAGTCATACTAAATTTGTGAATATTAAAATATCATGTTTTTAGCCAAATTCTACTTTGTATTTTTTCTTCTTTAAATAAACTAGGTTCGTACAATTTTTGTCAAACACTTTTGTCAATTGGTTGGTACAAGATAACATTGCTTTTTAAATACAATTATTAAGCGTATGCCATGGTGCAGGCCTTATTTATTATATTAGTTTTACGTTGTTGAAGAAATATATTCTTCTTAATTGCTGCCATTTGATGACAAATATATTAATTATAAATTATTGACAGGTCATCTTTATGTGAAAAGCGATGTGTATGGATTTGGTGTTGTTCTTCTAGAAATGTTAACAGGCTTAATAGCACTTGACACACATAGGCCAACATCTGAGATGAATTTGGTGGATTTCACAAAGGGGTCTCTACATGACAAAAAGAAACTCAAAAAGATAATGGATCAAAGATTGGATCAACAATATCCATTATCAGCAGCATTTCTTATAGCACAAGTCATACTCCAATGTTTAGAAGCTGATCCTAAAAATAGGCCTTCTATGGAGCAAGTATTGGAAATTTTAGAAAAGGCTCAAACTATTAAGTACAAGCCCAAAGTGAAAAAATCGAGAAGTGCGCCACAGAAAAATAAAAGATCAAAAGAGCATTCTACTAATGACAGTTCTCAGAATTCTCAAAATAATGGTGTTTCTGAATCACAAATTCATTCTCAATAATAGCCTTCGATCTATATTCACTTGAATCATTATGTAATTTTAGCAATGATTATATAATATATTTTGCGCATATGTGTAATTTGTATTTTATTAATTGCATGTATACTTTAGAGAATGAACATTCAAATAGTGTCATTTAAATAGTGTAATTTCGACAAATTTTATGCAAATTAATAAATTTATATAATATTTAAATTTTATTCATTTGGTAAATGAAATTCTTAAAAGAAATTAGGTCAGGCAGATAAATTTAAGGCGTGATCGACTATAGATTTGTTTTCTTTTATAGAGAATATAAAAATGGAAAAAACTTAGATATATTTCATTATATGTGGTTCTTACTATTTTTTAATATAAATATGACAAATATATAACTCTCTCTTACACAAATATAAATTTCTCATATTTTCATTCTTTAAATGATATTTAAATATAGTCGTCATATTTTCATTGGAAAATAGTAAGAATCACACTTAAAAAATTATATATAAATTTTGTCCAAGAATAAAGTGTGATATCCTTATAAAAATTTGTTTATTGGAACCCGCAAAGTTGAATTTTAGTTACTTTTAAGAAGTGTTAGGTGCAACATGATTCAATGTCAAATAATCTTCTTGCCACCCTAAGTTGAATCTAGCACCCCCACGAATGTAGTGTTTTTACTATAATATATTTATGATATTTTACGTTTTTGAAAACACGTGTGTTTTTTGGATTTTAAAATTTTATTTTGAAGGTGTTTCCGAATTTGTGAAGAATTTAACGAGTTTTTACCGGATTTTGGGAGATCTATGAGTTTTATTGGATTTTGTATTACCAAATTTTCAAAATATATGAATTTTTATCAAATTTTTCAAAAAAAAAATGAGCTTTTATCAAATCTATTAAAAAAGCCTATGAATTTATACTGAATTTTAAAAAAAATTGAGTTTTTCTCGGATTTTTCAACATACTCTACTGGATTTTTCAAAAAACTATCCGTTTTTACTAGATTTTTCAAAATACATAACCATATTTTTCAAAATAACTACGAGTTTTTACCGAATTTTTCAACATACACTACAAAAAATTTCATAAAACTATGACTTTTTATCGGATTTTTCGAAAATGCACTACCTGATTTTTCGATAAACTATGATTTTTTACTAGATTTTTTAAAACATACTGAATTTTTGTAAAATTCCGATAAAATTAATTTCCAAATTTTTTTTGTATATCACAAATGAACTACTGATGTTTTCAAAATATATCAAATTTTTGGAATATATTATCAGATTTTTCTATCATGCAAGATTTTTCCATTGCACTGACGAATTTTCCATTCACTTTTTTTTAGTAAAGATATTTTGAAAATATGAAAATACAACAGGTGTCCGGTCGAATTTTAGAGTGACAAAAAAATTGTCTTCACTGCCTATTAATTGAAACATAGGTATTTGTTTCATGGATTTCTAATTTATTCTCAAGAATGTGACTTTAATTTTTTGTATTCCAATGTTTTTTTCAAATGTTTATAAATTATGCCTTAGAATCTTTTATTCTTGAAAATTTAATTTACATTTTATTTTTTTCATTTTCAATTCTCATGTAAAAGGATGGGAATCTTATATTTTCATGGAAATCAGATGTAACAACCAATAACATTCTATTTTTATTTATTTAAATCTTTATTTTTTATTTTAAATTTTAAATTAAATATATTTTATAAATATTTTCTCAATTTAAAAAAAAATTAGGATAAAAAAGTTTAGTTGAATTGGACTCTGGGAGTTCACGGGTCAAACATAAAGATAAGAAGAAAATTTTACCTTATACCCCTACAGCTATTCTCATACCCCTACAAATTTTCTAATATTCCAATTTTATCTTTTTATTATTTTTACTTTTCTATTGAATTTTTTTACTATTGTTACTATTCATCTGAACGCATCCGGAAAAGACAAGTGAAACCTAAAATTTAAGAACCGGATAACCCAAGATGGAGAAATCCGGTATGTACTTTATCATAAATCAAATAACCCAAGCAGTGGTTATTCGGGGTGTTTCGAAGCAAACCGCATAACCCCATAACGTTAGTTCTGAAGTGTTTCCAAAGCAAACCAGATAACCCCTTAACGTTAGTTCCGGGGTGTTTCAAAATTTTCAAATGCAAACCGGATAACCTCTTAACGGGATATCCGATTTGTATAATTTCATTTATGCCAAACCGGAATACTTACTCTTGTGTCCTCCGGAGTGTAAAATAAAGATCCGAGTTTGGGCTTGTTGCGTTCTCCGGTTTGTAAAAAAAAACTCTCTTTCTCTCGTTTTACAGAAGTGAAAAATGGTAAAAGTAAAAAAAAAGTTATGTGATTAGTATTTATACAAGGGTAATTTCGTCCAAATGTCAAACTTGTAGGGATTGGAGAATAAATGTAGGGTATAGGGTAAAATTTTCAGAAAAAAATTATATTTCTGACAATAATATTTCTAAGAATAACACTTCAAAGATTATAATTTTAATCCTTAAAACAAACACATTCATAGATGCATGACAGTCTCAATCAATGGGCTAACAATTAAACTCATTAATGAAATAAATAAATAAAAACAATTTTGTTGAAATATTTTTATTCGTACTAAAGGTGGTGTAATTAGTAACCTGCTCTAATTTAATTTTCAATGTTATTTTTTCAAAGGCTCATGGCCCAGTATACTTAATAAATTCAAGCTATTTATATTGAATATTTGATTTAACACCCCTCATAATATATTTGACATCTCTCTATTTTTTTCTCAAAAGATCTCTATAACTATTCACCTCTGAAAATTTTATATTTGTCTAAAAAATTACTATCGATAGCCATTCATCGAAAATTTTCGGTACTGAATTTGTGCTTTAATCGAAAATTGTTTGAATTTTTAAAAAATTTGATAGCCATTCATCGAAAATTTCAAAAAGATTTGTCGGAATTTTTAAAAATTTTGTGCGATTTCAGGAAAGTTATAAAATACTCCAAAAATTTTAGAATTTTTGGTACGAAGCATAAAATCAGAAAATTTTAAAATTTCTGGTACGAAGCATAAAATTAAAATTTTCAAATTTCCTATACACAAGAAATTTCACAGAAGCACCAAAATTCTAGAATGTCTAAAGATAAAAATTTGTATTTAAGTGGTCTGAAACCATCCGTTTCTTCGACGGATTCATGTACGAATTATACGGAGTTCTCACCACAGATGTTGTATACTGATTTAATGCAATTTAATTTGATTTCTAACATTTATGAAATTAATAAAGTTTAATAATTATATATTGTTATAGACATATTTTTAATTTTTTATCTGAAGTTTTAGAATGAGCTTAATCTGTTGGTATTATTATTGTTGCTAGATATGTTTCATCTAGTGTTGATTTTTGATTGCACGTACAAGACAAATAGGTAAGAACTTTATTTTTTGAATCCTAAAATATGTTGTAGATGTTGTGTCAGCTGGTTGGTAATAAGTTATTTAATCTTGCAGGTACTTGTTACCATTGTTTAAGATTGTTGGTGTTACGTCAACAAAGTTGACCTTTTTATTTCCATTTGCCTACTTGGAACATGAAAGGGACGGGAACTTCATATGGGCACTAGAGAAGCTCAAAGAGTTGTTCTGTTCAGAGAGATTGCTACTGAAGTTTGTGGGGATGGACCGAGAACTTGCATTAATGAAATCCATGGAATCTATGTTTCTAAATGCAACTCATTTATTGTGTACTTTCCATTTAAAGAGTACGTGAAATCAGAAAGACAAGAACATGTCATAGATCAATGGAACAACATCGTGTATTCAAATATAGAAAATGAGTTTGATGCACACTTCAAGCACTTTAAAAGTGTTTGTGGTGATATTCCATTATTTGTTAAGCATGTGAATGAAACATGGTTAACACCTTATAAAAAAAGATTTGTTGTTGCATGGACTAACAGAGGCACTCATCTATGGAACACAATAACAAACATGTACATAAATTATGACAGTTTGATGCCATTATTATTCATGATTATGTTTCAAAAACTGATTGAAACATGTTATTATGTTTATGAATTTTTAGGGTCGAGTTTGCTTATTGGAGACTAAAAAACATGATGGCTTCAAGTCATGGTGATTTATGCTGAAGTTGGGATGTTGTGAACACCACATTGAAGTTGAAGCTAGGCTCCATCAAAGGTTCATTTGAAAAAAGTATTGTCAATATTGAGCATTGGTATAACACCTCATTCTATGCTAAGTGGCACAGTTTTATCTCAAGACTAACATATACAACTCATTGGAAAGTGTCGCAGGGAAAATCGAGGAGACCAAGCTATTGAGAAACTTGACTCGCAAAGACTTAAGAAGTCACCACCGAACTTTATTATTTCCAAGAAAAAGGGAAAAGATCAAAACCCTATTGTTTTAATATGCAATGCAAGAAGTAAAGACTAAAGCAAAACATAAAGAAGAGATATAAGGTACGGTGGTTAGTTTATAAAAAGGAAAGGTATAGCACCCTATGTATCTGTAGTGCTGTACAGGAACCTTTTATAATTATTATTTTTATTAAAATTTGTTTGCTTGCTAAATGAGTGTGGAGATGGAAAAGAAAATATATTTTATTTATATTTTTGTTTGGAAAGACATAGTTTTATACCTACGTAATTAAGGATCAAAACATTGTAGTTTGTGGTAAATATAACAAAAAACAGTTTGTTGTGGTTGATTTTAGGAGAAAAAATATCTCATCATCTAAAGGAGAATGATCAATTAATACTACTTCAAGTATGAGAAGATGGATCTTACACCATCATGAATGAATGGCTACTAACTTGGATATAAAGATCAACAAATTGCCACTAATTTCCTTATGTGGAAATAATCAACATTTACTTCAATAATTACTATAGGGATAGGAGAATTGACATCTCGTCTATAAAGAGGATTTATATCCAATCTCTTTTGAGAAAGGGTTTTAAAATTGAAAATCCAAGTGGAAAAAGATTTGGGTGAGGTTATATCACTTTTAATCTTTTGAAACTGTTTTGATATGCTTAAGTATATTGAAGTATTTATTAAAGAAAAAGATTTTGAAAATGCAATGACATAAATTCAAGGTTTTTGTATATGAAATAGGTGATATTTTAAAAAAAGAGTTTTAGGGTTTAAGTACAAAAGGTTTTTAGAGTACATATGGTAAACATTAACAATTACAAAGACAATATACAAATGTAAACACAAAGGGTGACCCTAAGACAATGCACATGCTCATGAATATAAAGTCAACAATATTATCTTTTCCTTGGATTTGGCACAAGTACATAATATAACAAAATATAAACATCAATTATTAACATAAGGGCAAACAGACACATCACAAGTGTTAAACACAAATGGGGAAAGTCAACATGTTTATCAAGTAACAGTTGTGTCAAAAGATAGAAAATGGAAACGTATTTTGACAAAACATTCAATCATGGATAATATAGACATATAAACAAACACACAAAGTACATGGAAAGGAAAATAACCCACTTATCATGTCAAATAACAACTTTAAACAACAAGATAATTCAAACAAAGTAGTCATCAAAGTTTAAAACCAAACAAAGCCATGGTATCAAAGTTAGGAGCATACATGTATATATGATCAAAACAAAGTAAAACTCAAGGAAAGAGTGCATCAAGTATTCATTGATCAATCAAGGAACAAACATCAAGCAATTACATGTATTGAAATCAAAGTTTGTAAGTCATGGAGCATTATTAGGGTTTTTTGGACAAGTTTGTGTTTTAAGCATGAAAATTCAAGCTAAAACCCTAAACAAAATCAAGGGCATGATGGTATCAAGAAACATTCCTCACAAGACATATTGTGATTATTCAATATGGAATTATTCAAGCAATCAACAAAGAGAAGGTCCTTAAAAACAACTAAAGATGGCTAGTTTTGACTAAAATGAAAAACGGTGAAATAAATAATATTTTTTGGATTTTTTATATATTCATAAAATAGGGCTGGTAAATAGGGAGTGTACAAAAATTCATTTAAAAATAATTTGATTTGATTATATAATCAATTGAGAGAAAAATGGTGAAATCAACTTAACATAAACAAGTGATACAAATTAAACAACGGGGATGCCAAGGCTTGAACCTGCCCCTCAATTTCATTGATTAAAAGACTAACCATTGGATAGCAACAAAACAATCGACGAACTTGAACTAATTAGGAAACAAAACCATCCCATAAATGCAACAAGCTAAGATAGAATTGAAACCCCTCCAATATTTTTTATCAGCCTTGGCATTAGCTTCCTTCACCAGAAAACTCAAGTGATAACCATGATAATTCCTTTTTTCATAAAATTGGCCTTTATGATAGATTCCCCCAAATAAAGGGCGACACTAGTCTAAGCAACATCAGGTTTCTCCATGGAAGTATGGAAAGGTACTTGGTTCAAAATAGGAATATCCAGGAAAGTGGAGTACTCTTTCAAGGTCGGTGCTAACAGATAGTCAGGGAACATGAAACATCTCAGGGTACGATCGTAAAATTGTAGCAGAGCTTGGAGGTCATCCTTCTGGTACTCACTAAGAGGTGACTCTAGAAACATCAGAATCCTTCCATAATCTTATTAAAAGTATCAACATTCTCGAGAGGATACCTCTTGGCTAACAGAAGAAAAATATCAAGGAATGACACATGATATATGTGGTTGGCTTTCTTATTAGTGTTCATCTTCAAAGGTGGCATAGCACCAAGTCTCAAAGACTAAAACATGGAAATAAGAAAACGTGTATGTCAAAATGAGGTTAGTTAAATGTTTCATGAATTCAACGGGATCAAGGCTTCCATAATCTGAACAACCGTTATGCTGATAACAGAACCACGACCACATGTACCATGATCAAAAGTCTAGACCATATCAGAATACTAGAGAACCAAATACCATGAAGATCAGCATGTGTACCAGTGAGAATTTCTTTTAGGTAAAATTGCTTTATTTTCCTAGTATGTTCAAGTGTCATTTCTCCTCGTCGTATTAAGTTGTGCTTGTTATTTGTCGCAGATAAGATATCAAGTCTCCAAGAACGCGTGCTCAAGATGGCACACAACTTAGGGAAGGTCGCGAAGGTCCAGAAGAAAATAACTAAGAGTCATTTTGTCCCCGATCCTAACCAGCCTAAGGATGGTTTTGATACTTTTTCTTCATCTTTGGCTATCGATCAGCCTCCTCCCAGGCATAAGACTTTGGGTAGAAAGAGGGGTCGCGCAGAGGAGGGTGATATTTTAGATTTTACGCTGGATACCCCACGAACCCAACTCTATATTTCCTCCTTGCTTCCTTGAGAAAGGTTTCTTTTAGGGATTCCCTCTAAACGTGCCTCATGCTGAGTCTTCGGTCATTCAGGGCCTCGACCCAGCCGGAAAAAGGAAGAAATTGGCCAAAGATGTCGCTGCCATGATGAGGGTTTTAGAGATGGTTGTGGTCCTTACTGGTAAGGAGACTGGCTCTATCGTAGTGCTGGAGAAACTACAATCAGCAAAATCGACCATCGGGGAGAAGTCGAACAAGTTGGAATTCGAGCTTGGAACTTGTAAAGAAAAATATCAACTCCAAGCAACCGATATAAAGAAGAAAGGGTAAGAAGTGGATAAGTTGACTACGGAAAAAGGGCCTATTTGCTCGAGAATAAGACTCTCGAGGATGAAATTTCTAATTTGAAAGTTATTGCGTTGCCCGTTGAGGACGAGGCTAAGGAAGTGAAAGCCTTGAAAACTCAAGCCGATCTGGTTTATCGGATTCAAGAGTTCAAGCAAGATTGTTTGTGGGGTTGTCAGTATGGGTTTTAATAGTGCACTGGCTTAGCTCAAGATCGTAAATCCAGGGGTTAATCTTGTCATCAACGAAACCGATTGTTTTCATATATGCTTGATAGTTAGATAAAAACTCCTTTCATCCCCCTGTCGATGAAGACAGAGATAGAAAGCCTTGTGTCGAGTGGAGGTTGGATGACGGGGAACCCGTGCATGAGGATTAGTTTACCTTAAGTGTGTTATTTTGAATGTTTTTTATGGGCCTCTGTGCCCGTAATTTATGTAATATTCGGATAATGGGTGAAGAAACTAGGAAAAACGGATTTCCAAAAATAATGAAGTCGCCATCAAATATTTATTTATCCCACAGAAGGGAGAGGAAAACATCGAAGAAAACCTGAGATTGTAGAAATCAAGTTCTCGCAACCAATAGATCAGATACAAGAATCGATTACATAAGGAAAAGGTACTGGTATCTCTCACGTATGTGGTACTCCATAAGATCCATTCTTGTTGTCTAATCTAAAGGGTGTGTTTATATCTAAATTTAAGTTGTAAAGGGAATGCATGGATGCAAAGGATTATGTATAAAAAGAAAGGTTCTATTAGTCGTGCTTGCCGTAGTTGCGAACCTATGTGCCTACATGCCCCCTTCGTGCAATAAGGGATTAAAGAACTTCGTAGTTCTCCTAAAAATTGTTGGTTTGTTGTGTGCTTTTTATGGATAATGCTATGTTCGCATCCTTGTGGTTAGGATTGCAATTCGTACTTGGCATTGCAGCTCATGGAGACTCATACTTGACCACTCGTACAGTTAGCATTTCCAATTTGCTTGAACTTGAAATAACACATCCTTATCGAAAAGGTTTTAAAAGGAAAGAGTTTGAAGAAAAAATGATTTGCATTTGTTTGTGTTTTTTACCTTGAAAAGGGAGTTTTTTATGAATTTGATTAATAAAAAAAGTTTTAGTTTTAGAAGGGATGTACAAAAGAAAAGACTAACAAAAGGGGAATCTTAATCCTACTTGTTGTCATGCTTGTGGACCTAAAGTTGAGATCAAGGGAATTCTACCTAATATTGTTATGTATGGATATCAATCCTAAGGTCTACTTAGTTCAATATTGATCAAGAATGAACTAATAAATTCTTATGGGGAGCATGTCAATACTCACACAAAGAAAAGCAAACATGTAACATCCCGATTTTTAAATAGCTAATTAATAATTATTATGATATATTATATTATGTGATAATTAATTCAATTGGATGATTTAATTGGAATTTGAATTATTTAAATAAGTGTGTTATTTAAATAATTGTGTTTTATGAGTAGAATAGTGGTTATTTAGTATTGGGCCTATTTATGAAAATAGAAGTAATTGAGAGGTGTTAAGTATTAAGCCCAATAAGACAATCCTAGTTAGTAAAAGGTTAGAAGGAAATCATAATTAGAATTGTCATTTGGTGAAAGAAGAGAAAGAGGAAAGAAGAGAAGAGAAGAGGAGAAAAGGAAAAAGTGAAGAAGAAACCCTATAAGAGGAATCTTCAAGAGGTAAGGGTGGAGAATCCATGTTATTGTTTGATTGTATGTTGTGGGTAATGATTAGGAACATGTTAGGTTGTTCAGTTTCAATTTCTAGAGTCTTTGAATGTTAGGGTTTAAATGGAAATTGTGTTTTTCAACTTAGAAATGATGAACCATGATTAGAAACATGTTAGGATACCCTTTAATGATGTTATTTGACTGATTGGAATGAGTTTTATGTGGTAATTTTGTGGGAAAAGGAAGTTGGTTCGTAGCAGAAAAAGTGCAGTGTCGCAGACCGCGCTTAGCGCGAGAAAAGGCACGCTTAGCGCGAAATGTTCTGACTTTTGGGGTTGTTTGTTCAGTAAGGTGCGCTTAGCGTGATAGGTTGGGCTTAGCGTGACCTGGAATGAAAAGTGTTATTTTTAGTACCTTTTGACATGGAATCTTATATGATTATATTTACTGTAGTATTTTCATATATGTGATTAATTGATCCAATTGTGATTGAATGTGTTTTGGATTGGTTTTGAATACTATTTCAATGTATGTTTGATTACTTGAGTATAGTATGTGCAATCTTATTTGATGGAATATTTTGAATAACATTGGTGGAATGATATGCCATATGATAATTGTTATGTGTGGTGATATGTATATGCTACATGTAATGATCGATGTGGTTGGATTATGATGTTGTGCAATTGATGGAAAATTCACATGAGTTGAATGGTGACGATATGCTTGGATAATTGAGGTTTTGTGAATAATCTTAATTTGCATATGTTTTCTTGATGAGTTGTACATGCATACATTTGGATCGATCTTTGTGTAGATAAGTAGCTGTGAAACTTTGGGTTCACAAATTGGCTCAATCCATGATGGATAAGTAGCGGTGAAAAGTTGGGTTCACATTTGGCTCGATTTCATTGGGAATAAGTAGCGGAGGCTTTTGGTCTTGTCCGGATCGGAAGTAAGAGCTTGGATTCTATGAATGAATCGAAAGCAGGGTTAACGAAATGTTCCCAAAAACTTGGTACCACATCCATATTGAGTCACATTTCATTATTGTCACATGAGTCATTATTGAATATGCAATATGTGAAATGAAATTTTGATGTTTAATCATATGGATTAATTGGATTATTTGAATGGATGATAATTATGCTATGTATGAATATATTATACTTTTAATATTTGTATGATCATGTTTTCTTGGAATATCACTTGAAGTGTGTAGAATTCGTGAATATATGCGGTTTCTTCATTATTTCCATTTATATACTTTTGAATAATGATGTGAATTCTCACCCTTTTGTTATAATGTTGCCTCTACATGGGTAACGTGCAGGTTCCGAGGATAGCGGTGCTTCGCACGATACTAGTTCAAGAGTCTAGATAGTTTATCGGTTACTAGGTAGTCTAGTCATTGCTCTGGTCATGTAACACAGAATTTATCTGGATTTCTGCTTTGATGAGATATTTGTTATGTATACCCATCTATTTTGATTTGTATGATTGAGATACTATGTTGATGTGGCATTGGTGCTGATGTATGAATTCTGATGACTTGAGTATATTAGTGATTCATCACTTTTTCATCCAATCATTATAATATGGGACGTGATCATTGATAGTATCTGTGAATAAGAATTAATCCGTTGTAAAATGCATGATTTGTTTTAAAGGATGAGATTCAAATATGTGTTATGATTATGACCAGTGTGCATGTATGATTTTAATATTGAGAGAAACTCATGTGACGCCCTCTTATTATGCATTCTATTTACTCTGATTGTGTATATATATATATATATATATATATATATTATTTTAGGAATTAGAAGGGGTGTTACATTATGGTATCAGAGCAATGGTCGGTCAGATTTATTTAGCCAAGTTATTAATTGATTTAACTACTGGTGTATTTGATTTGTGTATCTGACACGATCAATGCTATTGTCTATTGTTGGATGTCTTAGGAAGATTGCAGGATGGTTGGAGGAAGGAATTATGACTCTATTGCTGATGCTTTGAGATTGTTGGCTAGATCTCTTGGGCAGATTCCACAGGCGAATGCTGGACACCGAGGTGAGGAAGATGATTTTCGTTCTTTGGGGAAGTTTCAGAGGAATAATCCTCATATCTTTGAGGGTGAGCATGAACCTGACAAGGCTCAAGCATGGCTGAAAGAAATTGAGAAGATCTTCAAAGTTATGAATTGTACGAATATGCAGAAGGTGTAGTTTGATACTCATATGTTGGAGAAGAAAGCTGAAGATTGGTGGAGCAACACTGTTCAGAAATTTGATGAGGAAGGTGTTGAAGTTTCTTGGGATCTTTTTCGTGATTCATTTTTGGAGAACTATTTTCCAGAAGATGTGCGTGGAAAGTAAGAGGTGGAATTTCTTGAGTTGGAGCAAGGTAATGGAACCGTGGCTGAGTATGCTGCAAGATTTCAAGAACTGGTTGAGTATTCTCCTTATTACAATACTATGCATGCTAAGAAATCTAAGTGTATGAAGTTTGTGAATGGTTTGAGACTTGTTATCAAGAAGGATATTGAATACCAACAAATTACTCGTTTTGCTGAATTGGTGAACGAGAGTAGGATTTATGATGAGGATTGTAGGGAGAGTGCTTCTTACTACAAGAATGTGAATGATAGGAAGGGAAAAGGTAAATTTTGTGGGAAACCTTATGAGGATAAGAATAAAGCTAGTGGTGACAAGAAGTAAAGTGGGGGAGGATCATCTGCTCCGCTTAAGTGTTACAAGTGTGGTGTGGAAAGGATGGTGGAAAGGATGTTATGAAATGCTACAGGTGTGGCAAGACCGTTCATAGAGTTGTTGATTGTAGATTTAGTGTGGATGTGACTTGTTACAATTGTAGTGAACGAGGTCATATTAGTATTAAGTGTGAGAAGCCAGGGAAAGAGCAAGAGAAAGGGAAAGTATTTGCATTGTCTGGTGCTAAGACTCCAGTTGAGGATAGACTTATCCTAGGTACGTGTTTTATTAATGATACACCTTTTATTGCTATCATTGATACTGGTGCAACACATTCTTTTATTTCTTTGGATTGTGTTAAGAGATTGTATCTTGAATTGTCTAATATGCATGGAAATATTATCATTGATACTCCTGCTATGGGTTTTGGTTGTACTTCTGTTGCATGTCTAAATTGTCCATCGAGTATTTTTGGTAGAGATTTTTGGATGGATTTAGTTTGTCTTCCGTTAGATCAATTAGATGTGATTCTTGGTATGAACTAGTTGGAATACAATCATGTTTTGATCAACTGTTTTGACAAGTCGGTTATCTTTCTTGATTCTGGTGTCGAGAATGATTTGTTTTTGTCTTCTAAGCAAGTGGATGAATCTTTAAAGATGGTGTTGTGTTATTTTCTTTATTGGCATTGTTGGATATCTGTGAGAAACAAGCTATGGGTGAATTGTCTGTTGTTTGTGATTTTCCTGAGGTATTTTCTAAAGATGTAAGTGATTTTCCACCAGAGCGTGAGGTGGAGTTTTCGATTGATTTAGTTCTGGAACTAGTCCTGGTTTGATGGCTCCGTATCGGATGTCTGCTTCTGAGTTGAAGGAGTTGAAAACTCAACTTGAGGATTTTCTTGAGAAGAAGTTTATTCGTTTGAGTGTATCTCCGTGGGGTGCACCTATTTTGTTAGTTAAGAAGAAAGAAGGTTCTATGAGGTTGTGTGATGATTATAGACAACTGAACAAGGTGACTATTAAGAACAAGTATCCACTTCCAAGGATTGATGATTTGATGGATCAGTTGGTTGGTTCTTGTGTTTTCAGTAAGATTGATTTAAGGGCTAGTTATCACCAGATTCGTGTGAAATTTGAGGATATTCAGAAGACTTCTTTTAGAACAAGGTATGGTCACTATGAGTATTTTGTAATGCAGTTTGGTGTGACTAATGCTCCTGGTGTGTTTATGGAATATATGAATCAGATTTTTCATGAGTATCTAGATCAATTTGTGGTTGTGTTTATGATGATATTCTGATTTATTCCAAGAGTGAAGAAGATCATGCTGAGTATTTGAGGATTGTGTTATCTGTGTTGAAAGAGAAGAAGTTGTATGCTAAGCTTTCTAAGTGTGATTTTTGGTTGAATGGAGTGAGTTTCCTTGGGCATGTGATTTCGAGTGGTGGTATTTCTGTGGATCCTTCTAAGGTTGAGGCTGTATCTAGATAGGAAGCTCTGAAATTTGGTTATGAGATTAGAAGTTTTCTTAGTTTGGCTGGTTATTATCGTAAGTTTATTGAAGAATTTTCTAAGTTGACTTTACCGTTGACGCAGTTGACGAGGAAAGGTCAAGCTTTTGTTTAGACTTTGCAGTGTGAAAGCTAATTTTCAAGAGCTTAAGAGAATGTTAACAACCGCTCCTATTTTGATTTTGCCTAATCCGGCAGAACCATTTGTGGTGTATTGTGATGCTTCTTTGATGGATCTAGGTGTTTATGCATAATAGACAAGTGGTAGCTTATGCTTCAATGCAATTTAAAGTTCATGAGAGGAATTATCCGACGTATAATTTAGAGTTAGCCGCAATTGTGTTAGTGTTGAAGATTTGGAGGCATTATTTGTTTGGACTTCGTAGAAATTGGTTTTAAAATTGGTACTCAACGTACTCCGCACGACTGTGATAATATCACCAAATTCCCTAACTCCTTTCTATGCTAACCTTGTAACAGCATGAGTCTATGTGGTTAAACTTCCCAATAAATTGAATTATGCAAAAGAAAGTTATTTATGTATTCATTGTATAAAACATTAGACTCATGTAAATGAACGAAGTAAATTCAAACTCCACTTTACAAAGATTTTAATATTTTAACTCAGTTTCCTATACAAATGCATTAAGGTACTCATTTGTTTTTTTTTTAAAATACCAATAATGTTTATTAACTAATACAAAGTGTTCACTTTGTCTCATAAATAAATAGTGCACCCTGTTTTATCTATTAGTTCTGAGTGCATTTCTTACACCATCAAATATACTTGTTATTTATTCTTTTTAACTTGCAATTATAAAATTACTTCTAAAAGTTGTTAATGTTAAATCAGTGTCTTGAATATAAAGATTAATATTTATATTATTTTACTTTTTTATCATAGTTCATCACAAGTTAAGAATATTTATATTATCTTACTTTTTTTATCATAGTTCATCATATATATATTTTGATTGATAAATTTTAGTTTGTTTTTATGTACAACTTAACAGGATAATTAGTTGTGGAAAATGATGGTACCTCTCAAACACAATGTCCACATATCTCATAAGAAAGTATACATCAACTAATTCTCAATAAAAGTGGTAACCAATCAATTGATGCTCCTCCTCCCACATCAAATGATAATATGGAAATTGATAGCCAAACAACCGTAAGTCATCCATCCAGACATAGAAGTTTTGTATGGAACCATTTCACAAAGATCAAAGTTGACGGAAAAGATAAGGCTCAATGTAATTATTGCTCAAAGAAGTTTTATCCATCATCAAATGATGGGATGACACATTTAAAAGGACATTTTGGATCTTGTCCTAAAAAGAAGATTTTGCAACCTTCTCTTTCAAAAGCAGGATTTTCATCCGTCTCGTCCCCAAGCAGAAGTTTGAAATCTCCAGCAAGACATTCACATCTTCTTCAAGATGGATATGTTTTGAAATACCACAACATCTATCATTCATACATTATTCATAAAAGTCATAACTTGTGCATATATCATTCATACCCATTGTCATGCATCATAATCTGCATGAGACTAACGATATTCTATCAAAGTTTCTTTTGTTTTTCCCAAACAGGTAAAAATCACTTCTAAGCGACAGGTCCAGGATTAATACCTGAAACAAGACGGGAAAACTATCCAAATGATCACCCAGGTTGTCCTCCGAAAATAGGCATTGGATCAACACCCGAAGCACAGCAGGGAAGCTATCCATATTCTGCCGACTATTATCCCCTCAGAGTAATCAAGATGAAGATTTATTCTGACTCTCTCTTATTATCAACAGCAACTACAGAGTCTGGCATACGACTCAGTTGCCCTGGATGGCATCTTAAGCCCATCTCCGACTATTTGTCGACATCTCTCCACTTTCAGAATGCTGCATATTTGGTTAAAAACCAATACAAACCAATAACTTCATTCAAAGACGAGCACGAAGTCTAACGTACGACTCTCTCCGGATGGCATCTTAAGCCCATCTTCGTGCTCCTTTCTACCTTCAGGAACATCTGCAGAGCCTAGCGTACGGCTTGTTCCCCAACACAAGTCTCTCCGGATGGCATCTTAAGCCCATCTTTGACGATTCTCCTATTCAGGCGACGTCCGTGAGTCTAGCGTACGACTCATTCCCCAGTGAAGTCCCTAGCTTCTCCAAATGGCATCTGTAAGCCCATTCCCGCATCATTAATCAACGGCGAGTGCAAATTTTCAGGTGTACTCGAGTGTTCAATCATCTTCCACCTCCAGGTCACGAAAGACAAGCATGCCAATCTAAATCTTCCAGTGAAAGAAGATTGAACAGGGGCAGATGTCATACCCCAAAATTTGCCCTCCTACTTCTCAAGACATTTCATACATCCATACTCAAGGATTTCACAAGGGTTGACCAGACAAACCTTCTCCTAAGCAATCAACCCAAACTAGGGTTTGGCAATTCTCAGATCAAGGTGGTTCCCAATATCTCCAATGGTCATTATGCCTCCTCATATGCTTCAAAGAATCTCCATGTCAAATTTCAAGCCTTACAAGTCAAGTTTCCTCAGACAATTGCTCAAGTGATTGAAAATCAGTTGTATTGGGCAAAAAGTCAACTATGGTCAAAGTACAGTCAAACTTCATGATTTTTGGTCAACATCCATATTTTGAAGTAAAATTCATCATTTGATCGAGGGTTGATCATGATTCATCAAGAAAACCCAAGATTTGCTCAAAAGTCAAACGTTCCAAATTAGGGTTTTCTAGTGAAAAGTCAACTGAACTTTGACTGAGCATAACATTCTCATACTTTATCAGAAATTTTTCCATCACCTCTCATTTTGAAGAGAATTCAATTCTCTACAACTTCATGTCTCACAAGAAAAGTCAGAAAATGCTTCATTTTAAAGATATGGATCAAAACATTACAGGTCCTTTTCAAAGTCAACAAAAAGTTAACTTTTGTAAAGAAGTGTTATTGAGCATGGAAACTCCAATTGATATGAAACAAAATAGATTGTTTATAGGACATCTAGAGCTTTCCAAAAAGTCCAAGAACACTCAAAAATGTTAAAAATTGAGCAAAATACACCTTGCACAAGTTGGGCATTTTTGAAGAATTGCACAAAGGAAAATATCTGACAAAATCCAATTTTTTCCAAATGGGCCTATAATTTTATGATCCAAACTTGGTCATAATATTATTCAAGACCTCTTGATGCCTTGCCACGACCACTTTCTATTTTTTTGATTTATTTTTGAATTTAGAAGCATTTAATTCAAATTTAAATTAAATAAAATATGAAAACAAAGTATAATTTAAGTTGGGTTGGATTTTTATCAAACTTGAGGACCAAGGAATCCCACAATACATGCCAAATTCGTGCTAGCTCATGCAAGGAAGATAAAATCAAATTTTGGAAAGATTTGATCAAAATTGAAAGAGAAAATATTTTGCATTCAAGAGCATCTCTTTTTTCATTCCTTTTCCTCCAATCTCTTGCTCTATAAATACCTATTGCATTCACAAAGACCAAGGACGAAACCCTAGCCTCTTGAAGCAACCCTAAAATTCTCAATTTTTTTCACAAAGTTGGCAAAATCGAATTTGCTTTTCCAGCCACTTCCAGCCACTCTCAATCATTCCATTGTGTTCTTGAGGTAAGATTGAGTAAGTATACATCAAGAACCATGGTTAAACATGTCTGAATCATGCCATACATGAACATACATATTCATATTTTTCTTGAATTCGTGTTTTATTATTCTGCGTGTTTTAATCGAAACTAACCATTCTAACATGATTATGAGGTATCATAGACAGGATCTGGGCCATCGTTCATGAGGTTGAACGTCCAAATCGCGTTATGCCATAGTTAGGATTTCAAAACTAAGGAGCTTCGAACCAGTTGATACAAGCCGTTTTAGCCCAAACGGACGCCACCATCGTGTTCGCCATGGTCGATTTAGGGGGGTTGGGTATCCCTTTGCTTTTTATTTTGGCTGTTTTGCAGGTTTGAGGAATGAACTCACCGGAGAAGACGATCGGAGCTAGGGCTCCGGCGTCGTTGACTGAACCTGAGACCGGTGAAGGCTGGCGTGGCGTTATGGCTCTTTCTGATTCGCTCATCCATTCCAACTGGGTCCCACGCGTTTGACTGTGTTTGAAATTCAAAATATGACACGTTGCATCCTTTATAATACATTGTTTGTAGATTATAAACACCAAGACACCTTGGCTCAGATGGCAACGCGCTGGTTGATTTCCCCAGGAGGTCACGGGTTCGATCCCTGGCTTCCCCACTTTATTTTTACAATTCTGAAAAACTAACTTTTTCTATATTCTTATTTTTCTTAATATTTTCATTTAATTTAATTAATCTTCAAATATTTTTCTCATGTATTTAAAAATCACCAAAAATATTTTCCTTTTGCATTTTAATCAGAAAAATGTTTATTTAATTTTTGACATTAAAATTAATATTTTTGCATGCATATTTTAATTAATTGTTAATTAACCATTAAATTGACTTTTAATTGCTTTTAATTATCAAAATCGATCCAAAAAATTACCAAAAAATTATTCTATCATCTAATTATCATTACTAATCCAAAGTCTTTTTCCTCATTCAAAAATCTTATTTTTACTAACCTTTTTTCTCTTATGCGAATTTCTTACATTTTCCGATTATGTATCTGCTCACAGGTTGTGACATTTCAGACTATCTTTTTCGCTTTTTCTTTTCAATATTATGTAACTGCTCATGGGATGTAATAGTTTAACTAGGATTTTTACTTTTTGCACTCCTATTATGTAACTGCCCCAAAGCCATGTAATAGCGTAGGACCTTTACTTTTCCGCAATTTATTTTCCGCACCCTATAAACTGCTAGTAACTAGGCATGTATGGCAAGATAAAATCAACATAGATAACCTCAAATTCCAAGATAAAATGTCTGAATTCAACACACTTTTTTCACACATGCACCCCTTAGGGTAATTCTCTCTCGTTGCCTTTCGATTAAATGGTCAAGTCCCCTTGAACGTAGAGGTATCCTAGCACTGTTGCCTACAAACATATCATCATAGTCCCTTCGATACAAAGATCATAGACCCACGATGTCGCCTACGAAAACATGATCTCGTCCCTCGATTGTTGCCTACGAAAAGTGATGATCGTCCCTTCGAATGTGCTAGGATATTTCCTACAAGTTGCCTTCTATGACCATCTGATGTCCCTTCTACATCCAACGAATAGGGTTACCTACCAACTAATGGTATGGATAGCATTATTCTAAAGGAACGTAAAACAACACGAAAACGATCATTCTGAGTAGGTAATAAGACTTTTAGTTGCTTGCTCAATCAAATACTTTTCACACCCCATACTTTTGTCAAAGTTCAAACATTTTTCAAAACGAAACATTTCCGAACCTTTGTATACATTCCTACATGAATCATTACAAAGTCAAAGTGAAATGCCTTTTCAAAACATTTTTGTCAAACACACAGAAAGCACTTTAAAAAAAAAGAGCTAGAAGCAACTAAGAGCCCGTAGATAACTACGGATGGAAAGGGGTGCTAATACCTTCCCTTTTCATAACCTTCTCCCTTACTCAGAATCTAACGAAGGTCTTTTCCTGTTCTTTTCACCTTCCCTTAATTGGATAAAAGAAAAGTCGGTGGCGACTCTTGCTATCCGCAACATTTTTTGCGATCAAAAGCAAAACAAATTCTCAAAGTCAGTTCACCATATTACAGGAGTGAGCAGAGGTTTTCATATCTAAGTGTGGTATCTTAGATGGAAGGGTCATTGGATAGTTTGATTAAGTGATGAGTGTAAACAGGGAAGGTTTCCCTCGGAATTAATACTGCTGATAATGAACTTCATCACTGGCTTGAAATCCCCCATACGTAGGTTGGTTAGAACCGAACTAGGTTAATAATTCTCTGTGTTTTTATTGTATTATGCACTCTTTAAATTATGTTTTTTTAGTTGTGTTCATAGTAGATATTAGTGTCGTGACATTACATTCGACATCTCATATCTGATACCAAAATTTCAATTGGTATCAGAGCAGGCATCCTGCTCTGTCTCTGGGTGAGATCTATGGAAGATACTTTCTGGTAACATGGACAAGGAGACAATATTTTGTAAGTCTAAGAGTGAGCCTAAGAGGGGGGGAGGGGGTGAATTAGGTGTTTTAAAATTTTATCCGGTTTAATGAAAACTTGTACTAATTTTTCTGGTTTGGTATATGAAGTTTTTAACAAGTGTTTCTTTCCTTTTGGTTATGATGTGATGAAAGCAATAAAAGCGGAAAAGTAAAGAACACGGCGATATATCCTGGTTCCCCTCACAATCCGAGAGTACTCCAGTCCCCTTTCCAACACGAAAGAGATTTCACTATAGTCAGAATTATCGTACAGCCTATTCACACCAAAAGGTGAAGCCTACTATCTAACCTATAGGGAGACCAAAGGTTCTTAACACCTTTAAGGTCAAACCAACACTAATGTGAATGAAGAACAATCCTCTTCAAATCACAACACTTACTTCCAACAATCCTGGATAGTAAGGAAATATATTCTTTTGTAATACAATGGTTTATTTGAAATAGATTGAGAGCACTATCAATCTTTGATTGATCTTCTTCTTCAAGAAATACACAATTATCAAACAATGATTATATATGTTCACAATGCACGTATGAAACTTGTAATGATTGAAAATGTGTATGGCAAGTTTCACAAAATTATGACTTTGTAAGAACACTTAAAAGTTTGGAAGAATATGAAAATATGAATGATGAAAATTGTTAATTGAAGAAGGTAATTTGAATTTAAAAATTCTGCATTATTTATAATGTCACACATCCCTTTTCATTCATGCCTTTTAGTATGAAAAGATGCAATGCAACCATGAATGAATACCATTTGAAATATATTCAAAAATCAAAAGAAATTTCAGATCGAATTACTGGGAACCGGTTCCGACATGTAACCTTCCTAGTGAACGTTACAACTAGGAATTCAAAATTTACACGCAGGAACCGGTTCCCCTATAGGTACAACCCGGTTCCTGTTACAAAATCCAGGGAGATGATTTTTCACAATTTTGGAACCCGGTTCCCTGTATGGTAGGAACCGGTTCCTGAAAGATTATTTTTGAAAATTATTTCAAACATAATTTTTTCTTTTGTTAAACATATGGGATATGTATATGATCATGAATGCATATTTGTGAACATCTATATTCAAGTTGAAGAATTATTTATACCTTTTGATATTGTTGATTCTATAAAAATTCTTCTTCTAATCTTCAAGACTTTTTCCATTCTTTTGTCATGATCATTTGCTTCTAAAAGATGTCGTCATCAAAACTAATATTTGGAGAGGCTTGATTTCACATATTTTTGAATAGACCATCCATTTTGGATGGTTCTAACTATGATCTTTGGAATCCTCGCATGGCAGCTTATATAAAGTCCTTAGACAACATAGATTGGAAGGCTATTTTGAAAGGATGGACACATCCTGTCATTATTGGAGATGATAATCAACCTACTGGTGAGCTGAAGCCTGAAGAAAATTGGTAAAAAGATTATTATGAACTAACTCTTGTAAATTCAAAGGTGTTGAATTCTATATTCGGTGGAGTTGACAGAAACATCTTCAGATTAATCAATACATGTGAAGTGGCCAAGTATGCTTGGGAAATTCTCAAGACTATTCATGAAGGCACCTCCAAGGTTAAAATGTCAAAACTACAGCTACTCCCATCTAAGCTTGAGAACTTGAGAATGACGGAAGAAGAAAGCATTCAAGAATTTCATATGAATGTTCTTGAAATAACTGGTGCTTGCAATGTCTTCGGTGAAAAGATACCAGAAGAGATGCTGGTAAGGAAGATGCTAAGATCTGTACGTAAGAGATTTGATATGAAAGTAACAACCATTGAAGAAGCTCGGGAAATCAACAACATGAAAGTGGATGAACTAGTAGGTTCACTTCAAACATTTGAGCTGAGTATTAATGAGAGGTCTAAGAAGAAGCCTAAAAGTATAGCATTCAAGTCCAACACTGAAGAGAAAGGTGAGGAATACGATCTGAACACTGAGGAAGGATTGTCAAACACCATAGTCATGCTTGGAAGACATTTCAATAAAGTACTAAAAATGATGGAAGGTAGCTCAAAATCAAATGTCCAAAACATCCCATATGACATCAGTACAAATAATTTTGGGAAGAAAGCAGAAGCTGGGGAAAAACCTACTCAGGGCAGAGAGTTAAGGTGTTATGAATGTGGAGGATTTGACCACATCAAATGGGACTGTCTAACCTTTCTCAAAAGACAAGACAAATGATGGAATGTATTGTGGTCAGATGAAGACTCTAAGAGTGAGGCAGATGAGGAATCATCCAAACATGTAACAACTCTAACTGGTACATATATTTCTGATGGAGACTCAAGTGATGAAGAATTGACTTTTGAAGAATTGGCTGCTACTTATAAAGAACTATGCATCAAAAGTGTTGAAGTATGCCAGGAGAATGAGAAGCAGAAGAAGCTCATAATGCAATTGCAAGACATAAAGAAGAAGCATATAGAGATAATTAAGAAGCTAGAAAGTGAAGTAACTGTGCTAAAGTATGATCTTGATAAGATGACCAAATCTGTCAAGATGCTAAATAGTGGATCTGAGACACTGGATAAGATACTTCAAGCTAGAAGAGTAGCAGGAGACACGAGTTGTCTGGGGTACAATGGTACCAAGTAGTCTTCTACATAATCTGTTCAAATTCAGGCTGAATCAAAGATGTTGAATCATATGTTTCAACATCATAGAAGAAACAACTACAGACAACCTAACAGAAGACCTCAACACCGGAGATGTCATTAGTGTGGAAGACATGGTCACATAAAACCATTTTGTTTCAAGTTGTATGGTTACCCCAACTCTACACACCAATCAAATGTGACTCAAGCTAGCCCAAGGAAATAGTGGATTTCTAAAGCAAAAGTCTCATGTTTCTTAGCTCACACGTCACCTACAGTGAAGACCATAGAAGACTAGTATTTTGATAGTGAATGCTCAAGGCATATGACAGGAGACTAAAACTTACTGGTCAATTTTCAAGATCATCCAACTAGTTATGTCAACAAAGTTACCTAACATTAAAGGTGTATTATTTGTCAAGGGATTGACTTCTAACCTGATAAGCATAAGTAAACTATGTGATCAAGGATTTTATGTGAACTTCACAAGAGCTGAATGTGTCATCACAAACAAGAAAGGTGAAGTTACTATGAAGGGAATAAGGAACAAAGACAATTGTTATTTATGGGTCCCTCTAGAGACAAATCATACCACCTGTGTGGAAGTCAAATAACTTGCAGGCAAAAATCTCCAGAAGAACAAGACAAGAATGAGGTCAACTGATCATAATGTCCCAAGGGATGTCATGACATCAACTAAGTCTATTAAAGTTAATGACCAGTCTGCTGAAAAAAGAACTATGAACCTGGTCCAGAAATTCTCTGAACCGAAATTGGTCAATTGTTATTCAAGAGGATGGGATGAATATGAATGCTCAAGAAGATAACAAGGGGTCTGTTTGCTAAAGAAGTTATAGCAATTAAAAGCGTGTGGGAACGTCATTAAGGGGCTTGAATTTTCAAAATATCACTCAATGATATTACATCATAAGGCGCAATATATAAAAGACCTACCCCAAGTTCAAATATTTCAAAGTCTCCCCACACGCTATACTCTTCCCGAAAACCTCAAAATCTTCACCTTCAATTCTTAGAAAAACAGTCTTCAACATTTCTCTGTCAAAATGTCTTAACATACTACTTCAGGACCAAGCAACATTAATGAAAGTATACCAACTGAAGAAGCCTTAAACATTGTTCCTATTTCATTGATTTCGTGCTCGGATGCAAGACCTACAAAGCTTCACACCCACCATGCAAAACGACCAAGAGAAACACCTATCTCAGTTGGAGGTAATGTATCTAAACCAACTATTGATGTTAATACTGATCAAGATAAAGGATATGTAGGCAAGGTCATGAGGAGATTAGTTGTTGATACCCTACAAGTGGGTCTACCTGTTGAATGCATCACCATCCCTCTTGCCCAAATGCCTGGTGAGGTTTCTCCAAAAGAGCATCCTGAATCATCCATGAGGGAAGTAGAGATTCCTCAAGAAAATCTTGAAAAACAAACTATTCTTGAAGAAGTCACGGCTGATGTTGGAACATCTTCCTTGAAGACAACTCCTCAAGATAAGCAGGCTGACTTTAGTGGTAAAAGGACTGAGAAAGATGTATCTGAGGCTGTTATAGATGTAGAAACTCTGACTGATAATGAGCTGATCATTAATGTTAACCCTGGGATTTCCAAAAGGCTAAAAATAAGAAAGGTCAAGGTTGTTGCTTCTAGCACTCCATCCAAACCTGTCAAGAAGAAGGTTATGTATGGACCTCCAAAAGCATGGAGAAAAGTTACTTCATCATCCATCAAAAGGAAAATCAAATCAGAATCTGATTATGATTATGATGTCGAGAAATATGTCCCAGACATTTCACCAGTAAAGAAATCTATTGTTCAGAGGTCCACTGACCATGTCCCTGATGCTCCTACTGACAACATATCATTCCATTCCATCATGTTCGTTGCAATATGGAAATACATAGAGGAGACTGGCGTTAGAGAGGGAGCTAGGAAAAGAAGCCTTGACATGCAAGAAAGTGATGACCTTGACCTTTGAAGCAAGGTTAATGAAGATAGTGGCAAAGCTGCCAAAATGCTATGAAACTCGAGTCAAGGAATTCATAGTCAACATCCCAGAAGACTGTGATGACAAGAAAAGCAAAAAGTTTCAGAAGGTGTTTTTCATAGGAAAGTGTGTAAAGTTCTCACCTGCCATCATCAATTAATATCTAGAAAGGAGTGAGAAGGAAGAGAGTGAGCTTGAAATCACTGATGACCAGCTATGCAGGACTATCACTGCAAATCAAGTCAAGACCTAGCATATGAAGGAGAAGCTATCTGCTGGAAAGCTAAGTGTAAAGTATGTTATTCTGCATAAAATAGGTGCAACAAATTGGGTGCCAACGAACCACACCTCAACTATTTCAGTAGGATTGAGAAAATTCATTTATGCAGTTGGCATGAAGATACCATTTGACTATGGTACTTATATTTTTTATCAGACTCTAAAGCATGCTGACACTTATGCAACAAAGCTTCCCATAGCTTTCCCCACTCTCATATGTGGAATAATTATTCATCAACATCATTGGAATTATGTCTACAACCTTGGATGCTGAATGTAAAAGAGCAACCCCTCTGTCACTACATCACAAGCTATTTGCAGGAGCACATGTCCCAAACATTGTCTCAACATCTGCAGGTGCTGAACACAAAACAACCAATAAAGAGGATTTGATTGCTTAAATCACTGAGACTTGCAGAGAATTGGATGAGTTCATATGCATTAGCACAACAAGGAAGTTGAAACTTGAAGAGACCATCCTAGCTCTGAAGAGGAATGTTGTTGCAAGTGCTACTGAAGAGGTACCAGAAGAAGCAAGCAACTCAGCAACTCAAGGCTCTTCTGAAGCTGGCTAAGAAAAAGGAGGAACTGGAGAGTCTGCAAGTTCTGCAGAATAATGATTGTGCTTGAAGATGTTAATTGTGTTTCCATCTATGTCATGTTGATCCCTCCTTTATGTAATTTTGATACTTAAGTTCATAACATCTGGTTTATTTTGGGTTGTACCTAACAATAGATATTAGTGACTTAGTTGAATCTAGTATTTATTTATGTCATTCTCCATGAATTACTCTTAGTGGTTTGGCCAATTATGGCTAAAAGGGGGAGAGTGTGTGTGTTCTTTATTTGAGGGGGAGCAGCTGTGAATTGTTACAGTTATGAGCGATTGGGTGTGTTCCTGCGAGAGATTGGATGTATCGTGTTTTCTTGTGTGATTCTACTTGTGTGTGCAGTTGATGTGATGATTGTGCTGAGAAGGAGTTGTTGTTGTTATGTGTTAATTGTTAATTGTGTGTTTCCACAAAGAGAAGAAGTTGATGTGTTGTTTGTCAATTGTGTATCTCTGAAGATACTATATGTTTCCACAAGAGAAGAAGCTGCTATGCAGGGGGGCTAAAATTTGGATTGTCAATTGTGCATTTGTGTGTGCTATATGCAGGGGGAGTAAAATGTTGCATCTATGAATGTTCCAACTGATGTTTGAACATCTATGTTATTTATTCGCTATTATCTCTGTTTTGATTATGATGCTGCTTTTATTGTGTTGCTCTGATATGTGTGATTAAATGCATGTGTTAATTGTGAACGTTGTTTCAATTGTATGGCTCGTACTCCAAATAATGTTTTAGCCAAAATTTGTCAAAGGGGGAGTTTGTTAGTTCTATGGATTGGCAGCAATTTTGGTAAAATATTATGCTCAGAAAATGCCATAAAATTTACTGAAGTAGCAGATGTCCTGACATGTGAAACTGACAGAAGTAATTCAAGTGCAGATTTTTTAGGAAGTTAGTTTGTTTGTTATTTGTATGTTTCGACTAAGGAAGCTTGAGAAAGCCTTCAACAATATAATTGGAGATTTAATATCCTGCTTTCTTGGAGAAAATATAGGAGGAGCTGGAGACTTGTGAGTAAAGCAACCCCAGTTGATGTTACTCTATTTAAAGGCTGCAAACCTTGTTTTGCAGTTTGGTCGTTCCAGATTTTGAAGTCTAGATTTTAATTGTTGGTTGTTCATTATTTTGTTTGTTAATTTTTCATTATGAGCCTCTCTCGTATTTCTACTTGAGTAGGACATTTTCTTTGAGTTGTAAGTTGTCAATCACCATAAGCTTTGAAGTGGTTGTGATAGTATGTCTTTGAAGAGTGTCTTCAGTTTTGATTTTTTTGAGTGTCACAGTGTGTGACTTAGGGAGTGAGTAGAGGTTCTCATATCTAAGTGTGGTATCTTAGGTAGAAGGGTAATTGGGTAGTTAGATTAAGTGAAGAGTATAAACATGGAAGATTTCCCTCCGATTAATACTGTTGATAGTGAACTTCATACCTGACATGGAAGCCTCCAGACGTAGGTTGGTTAGAACTGAACTGGGTTAACAATTCTCTATGTTTTTATTGTATTCTGCACTCTTTAAATTTTGTTCTATTTAGTTGTGTTTATAGAAGATATTAGTGTCGTGACATTACATTCAACATCTCATATTTGATACCAGAATTTCAATACTTGTAGGCTTGTTAAATTACCTTGGCAGAAAAAGGTAAATGGAAACAAGTGGATGCAAGTGGCGAGATCAAGATTCAAGGGTTGCTTGAATTTGATCAAGGTTATTGATTAGAGTTTCAACTTGGTAAATAGCAACAATGTTGTTGATTGTTAAATTGGTATCAACATAGTTTAAAGTCAAGGTGGAGATTGTTGTGAATGTGCCTTAAAACCTTTGTTGATGAAAAGAAAGAAAATATATTTTGGAGATTGCATATATCGTAGAAATCAGAAGTTTTAGAAAGTCGAAAAACAAAAAATCAGACAAATCGTACAGTCGTACGAACATGTGAATATTGACCATACAGACTGATGATTACTGACCGCACGGACGTGAATCGTAACCATATGGATGTGAATAGTGATTTTGGGTTTTTTGTACTTTTTTTGACAGTTTCTCCTTTTGGGTGTTACAGCCTCTTTCGGTTCGGTCCATGGATCCATGTGTGATTGGATAATGATTTTGGGCTTTAGTTGTTGGGTATTTTCTATTATAAATATGTATCTCTTCTATTATTATAGTGTGATAATATTAGAGCTTACACCAAAAGGGAGAATAAGGGTTTGAAGGCATAGTATAGGGTTTCAACTATTCTCAAGGGAAACCTTAAGAGGCAAAGGTTTTGGAAACTTTTGGGGTTATCTAAGGTTATTGGAAATTAGGAAACAATTGTTTACACCTTGGATTTGAGTTATTCATATATTGAAGGTTGAAAGGGTTGGGAAGCATTGGGTAGAAAGTAGGGTAATTCTTGGGCACCTTCAGGGTTGTTCTTGGGAACCTGAAGGGGAAGGATATTTTCTTGCAACTCATCTATAATCTCTTGTAAAAACTTTCTGAGTATAGTGAATTGGAGAGTTGATATCTCCCCTAGAGTAGATCGTTTGATCGAACTGGGTAAACCAACCTTCTTCTTTTTTCTCGCCTTATTCTATTATATTTTATATGTAAGAATTATTATTACTGCAAATCATTTATTTTGGTTCCTACTATTCATTGTCTCACAAATTGATATTGAACTCTGTCGTAATTAACAACAAGATTCACAACATGATCTTTGGAGAATTTTATTTTGGGTAATCCGACTACTAAGTCTTTTGAGATAACTTTATTTAAAAAATCAAAATTCAAGTGAGCTAGACTTCTATGCTAAAGTCAAGAGTCTTCATTTAAGGAGACTAGACATTTGACACCGTTTACGAACACTTCATTCAAGTCAAGCATGTATTCATTATTAACCCTCAAACCTTTGAGCACATCCTCTTTATGATCATTGTGTTCAATTATGCAACAATCTTTCGAAAAAGAGACATTATATCCTTTGTCGCACAATTGACTAATGCTAATGAGATTGTGTTTAAGACCATCAACTAAAAGGACATCAGAGATAGTAGTATAATTGGGATTACCTACTCTACCTTTACAGAGTATTTCTCCCTTGTTATTGTCACTATAGATAACAAATCCTTTCTTTTTAACCAGAAAGTCAAAAAATAAGGATATGTCACCCGTCATATGTCTTGAGCACCCACTATCGAGAAACCATTTTCTCTCTATAGTCTCAAGACATTCCACCTGTGAATTTAAACAAGGGAAATAGGTACCCAATTTTTATTGGGTCCTTGTGTGTGAGTTGTACGTGAGTTGAATTTAGGCAACCATTGGAAAATTCCTTGAGGAACTAAAAATCTCCTAAACTAACAGATACCGATGGTGTGTCCCTTTTTTCAACAATATAGGCAAGTTAATATATTGGGAAATTTACTTTTGCTTGGTTGATTCCTAATTTCATAGGAGTATTTTTGATAAGGGTTAATCATACTACTTCTGAAATTTTATCAATCAATAGCATAGGTAATTTTGGGTTGTAAATCCTTGTCAAGCTTGGCTTTAAGAGTTCTGACTTCTCTTTGCCAAATATGCCAAGAAATATTGTCATCTTTGATTTCACTTTTGATATTCTCTATCATAGAAGCCTTGAGATCTTTTAATTCCTTTTCGAAATCGGATACTTTTTGCTAAAGGTATGAAAATATTTTCTTATTTAAGGCTAATCGATTAAAAGCTTTTTTAGCCTCACTATGTAGAGTATCAAAAGCTCTTTGCAATTCTAAATGAGACATTTGGTCAATATGATCATATTTAGAATGACTTATATTCTTTTTCTTTCTTTGATGATCCATAAGACAAAAATTGACAGTTTCTTCTTCATCACTAGAGTCGCTCTTGCTTGAAGCTTCACTGTCGCTTTCCCAAGCAATATATGCTCTCCTAGATTTGGTCTCTTTTGGAATTTTTATCTTTCTTTGTCTCTTTTGAGTAATGGACAATACATTTTATAGAGACCGAGTTTTCCACAATTAAAGCATGACCCCCTTGACTTGGATTTCTTGCCATCATCTCATTTTGATGGTTTTGATTATTGCCTATTGTTGATGAGATTCTTGTCTGAGTGTTGGACTTCATTATTTCTGAGGTATTTATGATATTTCCTCACAAAAAGTCATATGTCTTCACTTGAACTTTCATCATCATCACTAGAATCACTCACACATGAGTTATTGGTGGAGGACTTGGAGCTTGAAGCCTTCAACGCGATAGACTTATTTTCCTTGTCTTTTAGCTTTTCTTTCTTTTCATGCTTGTTGAGATTTATGAGTTCTTGATCATGCTCTCGAAGTTTTCCAAACGATGTTGTTATGTCAAGTGTAGCTAGATAGTTGGTTTCCTTGATAGTTGTAACCTTTGGCTGTCATTCCCTATTAAGACATCTTAAAATTTTGTTAGTAGCAACAACATTGGAAGTGACATGACCAAGAGTATGTAAGCGATTGATTATGTGAGTGAATCTCTTTTGCATATCCGCAATGGTTTCACCATGCTTCATGTGAAAGAGATCGAACTCTTGAGTTAAAGCATTGATTCTAGGAAGTTTAACATCGTATGTCCCTTCATGGGAAACTTGTAGAGCATCCCACATTGCCTTAGCGGTAGCACAATGTGAGACTCTAAAGTACTCATAAACACCTAGAGATGTTATGAGCATATTTCTACCCTTCCAATCATAGGCATACTTTTTCTCATCATTTTCATCCTAGAGTGCTTCCGGTTTAGGTATAGTAATGTTATCTTTGTTGCTCATGGTTATTTCTATAGGACCGTCTTCGATAAATTTCCATATCTTTCTATCAACAGAATTGATATGCACACGCATACAATCTTTCTAATAGTTATAGTTTTCACTAGTGAAAAATGGAGCACTTGTGTAAGCCCCTTTTGGACCATTCTCCATATTCTACTAATTATTAGGCGAAGCACTAGATAAATTGGCGCTCGTGATACCACTTGTTAGACGATGTGATCGATCTAGAAGGGGGGGTTGAATAGATCGGTTATTTGAAATTACGCTTTTCAAAATTTATTGGGAAATCTCCCTGAATTTTCAATCGTCTAAGGGATCCACTATTGAAAAGATCGGATATGCGAACCGTACGGGATAGTATGAGAAAAATGCGCGAATAAATACGATTAATACTCAAATGGTCAATCACTTAAACTAGCTCAATGAGTATGCAATAATTCCAATGAGTTTGTTTAAGAATAAAATCCGCCACAATGAATAATTTGTGTTAGAATCAATTTATCAAACACCTTGTGAGAAAAATTCACAAGGCTTTTACCAAATTGCGATGGTGAATTTTATCAAGTAACAATCAAACAGATTGTTACCAATGTAAAAATTTGAGTTCGACACACCACAAATTCAGTAGGACAAGTTCAACATTTCAAATCACACAAATTATAACAAGCAAGTATAGAAAGTAAAATGCGAATAAGAACACGGGATTTATTAAGGCAGTTCCCCTTATCGTCCTCGCGTAGGGTACGTTTTCCCCAATTCTATAATCTAGAATTGAGATAATTTGTATAAAATTGCAAAATGTAACAGGTGAATAAATAGTTCCTAATTCACACAAATCAACTGCTGGTGATGAATCTATCTTCTTCCCTTTCCTTGGTTCGAGCCAAACCAAGCGACGATCTCTCGGAGCAAACCTCCGACTAACGATAATAGAATGCACAACCAATTTGCTGCATAATTTTTTTCTCTCAGCTGATTTCGAACGAACAAGATCGACCCCAAATCTTCCTTCAAGATCCTCCGGCTACCGTTACTTGATCAAGAGAACCCATCGTTCCTCGACCCTTTCACTCAGCTGAATCCGTTGATGCAAAGATTTATACCAAAAAACCCCTCACCAATTGGAATCTTGGAGGATAAAATCCTAATAGTTTTATTCAAGAACAAGCCCATAAAACACAACCCAGATCAGAAATGAATCTTCAATTTGGATGTTATCACCACTGCTCGAATTTTGATTCAACAACTTTGATTATGTGAAGAAGTTGAATTTTGAGAAGAGGGGATGAAGATGAAGTGCTCTCTATATTTATCTTTCACTCTATTCTTGTTAACTGCTCAAAATGAAATGAAACATTATTTATATGTGTTAGAAAATAAACCAATGACAAGGCAGAAAAAATTAAAATAAAGTGGAGTATTTTGTAGGATGCATCGACCGCTCCAGGAGGGAGGGTCGACGTGTAACAACCCGATCCCAAGGGGAGGTCCAAAGTTCTTGAATGCATCGATCTCACCAAGGTGGTTGCGTCGACACAACTTTTACAAACACAGCTCCCAGTACAGCCAGAAGGGTGCGTCGACAAACGGGTCAGCGCGTAACAATCAGGGAGTGGCATAATAGGATGCGTCGATTGGTGCTTTATATGCGTCGATGCATTCACGTGTTTCTTGCCCAAAAGTAATTGTTTTCTACATCTTTCATCCCATACATGTGATACTTGCTCATCTAATGGGATATATGTCACGTAGAGGATATTGTGGGGTTTTGACATCATAAAAACATGAACCTTACCCACACATTATATATATTATATAAAAATTTAAAATATATCATTTTAATATATAAATTTGTTTGCCCTCACTACAAAAAAAAAATCTGAATCTACTAATGTATCATATTTAATCATGATTTTTTTAAAGAAATATTTAATGATAATCTGTTTTATTTAGTCATCAATTTAGGAGTCAATATGAGGGAGTATTTTTACATTAAAGAATTTTTTGAGAATTTCTTAATCCATCCCATGGGGTGGAATTAAATCATATGCATTTCTAAAAATGCTCCTCTAAAACCAGAAGTATACTTCTGGTGTGCACTATTTTCTAAAATATTTGAGTTAAAATCGGAAGTATACTTCTGGTTCCTTATCAAATGTATACTTCCGATTCTGGGCATGACAGTTAGCAGAAAATTGAACAAAAGTAATAATTGGAAAAGTCATACAAATTAGAAATTTAACAAATTATACAAATTATAAATCGAAAAAAAAGACCAAAAATGTTATTCAAAATGCATTTCATAATAATGGTATCCTAAATACAAATTCAATACAATACAAAATCAAAAAACTAAAATCAAAATAGAATTGGATGATGAACCTAAACTACTGGGTGTGGAGGATGATGAGTCGGTCTGTCACCCTCGAAGCGTCCCTCCGCTGCCTCCTGTATGCCAGGGCACCTTGAGCCTCCACTATGATGGCCTCCAAAACTCCTCTGACATCAGATCCGTCACGGAACAATCCTTTGTCAATGTCATCCCTCGCAAGCTCCATGATACGATGACAGCTTGGCAACACTTCATGAGCATGATCTCTCCTCGCCTGCTCTTCCTCTAGGATCTCTTGATGAACTGGCCTGGGTGGGTTCCCTGGAGCATCCTCTACCATGTATGGATGAGACACCCTGAAGAACCATATCATGTAACCGTACTCGTAACTCCAGTAACCTGGAACCACGTACTCATGGCCTCATCAAGTACAAGATGATTCTCAAAATCATCAAACATCTCATTCATCTCCCTCCTCTTCACTGTTGGAGGAGCACATATAACAAGATCCCGAAGAATGGTCTGGGTAAACCCGAAATGACGCATCACTCGCTCGGAAAAATAAGGAGCAGTCTTGCGAGTCTTGTGGGCCAACCAACCTGTAAACAACAAAACCTCATCAAACGACATCGTCTCACGGTGGTCGGCGTAGACATTAAAGTAAATGTCCTCATGCACTATTCGATCAAGTTAAACCCGGAATGGCAATGTCTCCCGGTTCCCTCTAAGTGGCTCGTATGCACAAACATGCGACATATCCTCAATATAACCCTCAGAAAGTGACCATCCTAAAATGCGGGGGAAGTGTTGTAAGATCCATCCCTAAAATAACAAAATTAAACCAGTTAGTTTCAAAATCAGAATAATTAACAAAGGCCGCTAAGAGAAATAATTCATACCATTATGAGTGACATGTTGTTGGTAATCTGCCTCGTATTCCACATAATCCCCTCATCTAACTTACTATAAAAATAAACCAAGCAGGCAACCCCCAAGTTCCACTAACTGATCGCCTCAAAATCACCAAAGTACCTAAGGTACATGATGTCAGTGTAAGTGGCACTAGTGTCCACAAATATTTGTGTGCCAACAAGATACAAGAGGTATGCTCTCATGGCATACCCCCTGTGAAGGATAACCTACTCGGGATCACCATCAGCAGTTGCAGTACGCACAAACTCATATGTAAAAACCTCCTCCAACCAGCTATATCTCGCGTGGCAACCACATATCTTATCAACCTCCTTCAGGGCCTTATCCACGACAACTCCCAGCCTCTCAACCAACAAAGTAATGGCCCCGTCTTTCTCCAACTTCTAGTGATCCAGAAAGGCCCCTCTAATCGGTAGATGAAGTAGACCCGCGACGTCATCGAGTGTGATCGTCATCTCGCCATGTGGTAGATGAAATGAAGACGTCTCATGGTGCCACCTCTCTACAAAAGCGTTGATCATCCCCTAATTGACCACGCTATATCCACAGAGGGTCAAATCTCTCAACCCTGTAAGGCGTATAAGATCATCAAACCATGGCCCGGTAGGGGTAATAAGCTTGTTGATCTTCCTCCCATGGCTTATGACCTTTAGTGTTGCAAGAAAAAATTCATTGTTAGAATTCATAATAATATTCATAAGAAAATTCATAACTGTAGTATAAATGTAAATTTCATACATTTCCATCCCATATATATCTAGGCACATAGGTGGGATAAATAGGGAGCAGAGATAAGTCAGAAGGTCCCCCTCCAAAGACCTGAGGGGCCTGGGGTGTTGGTGGTGCCTCCGCTGCCTCCAGTATCTCTAGTGCCTCGGGTACCACTACTGCCTCGGATGGCACCGACACCTCGGGTGTTGGAGGGTGTAGCATCAGGTCTCATCTTAGATGGTCCCGCCTGTGCAGCAGATGAGGATCCTGTCTCAAAAATCCTATGTGGTGAGGATGTGTGTCTACGGTAGGACGAAGGCGGCAAAGGATGGACTGGAGAATCCCGTCTACTACAGGAGGAAGATATAGAAGGAGTAGAATTAGAACCAGGAGAATGTGCATCTGGCATAGCCTGTCCAGATGTCGAAGGTACAAATGTCAAAGGAGGTTGTGTTGCCTGACTCCTCCCTCTCTCTCTCTGCGTAAAAGCATATTGTCCATAAAAGCATCTGTAGAAGTAAGAAATAAACATTAGCATATGGCTTAAAGTGGAAAAAAAGGAGAAAAAAATGCAGACAGAAATCAGAAGTATAGTTCCGATTTTGTTCTTTCCCAAAATCGAAAGTAAACTTCTGATTTCTTCTGCGACAATAGAGCTACGAAGCTGCCCTCTTCAAAACCCCAAATGTGTCAAGAAAATGCATTGATCGTTATATAAAGTTTACAAATTGTGTTCTAATGACTCCTAATGATATAAACTACATAAAACAACACATTTAAAATCCTATTTCACTAATATCAGTAGAAATTACATAAACTCTAAAAATATCTTAAATCACTTGATTGATTGGAAGTGGTTGTTGCTTGCTTGACTCCGTTAGATGTTATATTTATCCAATGTTTGATGATTTGTGCTGATTGTTTGAGGAAAAAAAAAAGATTTGGGTGAGAAGGATTGATAAAAGAGTTTGAGTTTGTTTTTGAAATATTTTGTTGTTAGGGGAGGGAAAGAGTTTCTGGCGCTCTTAAGTGTGTCCAGAAACCGAAAATATAATTACGATTTGGAATCAAAATTATACTTTCGATTTACATTCAATTCATTTTAACGTAATTTGCATGATATGAGATGTAAACCAAAAATATATTTTCGGTTTCTAGAGACATTTTAAAAAATTCACATGGTGCGTAAGGAAATTATAGAGTAAAATAAGAAATTCACAAATTGTTTTATAAGTAACATACTCCCGAAAAGAGATACACATATTTATAAAACCGCAAAGAGACTGGAAATTCTCCTTTCAAATCCCATTCCATCGTAAAGACACTAAAGTAGCTGAAGTGCTGCTACTCATGACGAGGGAAATAAAAATAGTAGAAAAGCCAAAGTACTTAATCAAAATTTAATTTGTACCAAGAAAAATTTCTCTCATTGTATATCTAATTTTGTTACCAAAGCAAAAGGCAAGCGTGAGAATGTTATGAGTAAAGGGAAGGTTCATCTTAAGAATGTTATGCTTTTGAAACGGCGTGGTTGTGTTGTGTTGTGTGTGTATCCTTATTTGCATGATGATCATGGCGTGTGGCTTAATTAATAATAACATCAAATGCAACTCAATCATAACACCAAATAGGTCCTATAAACTATAAAGGGTCCTCCATTTTCTCATTTAAACAAACAAACAAACAACCTCAAATCAAATGGACCATTATGTAAAAGCAAGACAATACTTATACTTACTCACACACAAGTCACTTGTTCACACTTGAAATTCTCTTACTTACCCAATCTGTCAAAATAAAACTCACTAAAAACTAAACCTACTTGTTGGGTTTGTTGGTTTTAAATCAAGACCCCACACGCGTCTACAATCTCATATCATGCTTCTACAATCATCCCACACCTTGCCTCTACTTTTTTCACATTCAATATCATCATTAATTCCACTCACCTTCCTCTCTCAACTGTTAACTATATATATACTATATAGACTAGTACACCACTTAATCATTGGAATGTCTGCCCTAGCCTTTTTCTTCTTCCACCTTTACTAACTTTTCCATCTTGAATATTTATTTTTCTTCCACTTTTACTAATTTCTCCATCTTGAATATTTATGCTTAGTAATTTTCTTCCTTCCACTTTTTTTAGTTTGTCCGTCTTGAATATTTAATACTTAAGCGAGTAAGGGCAATACACTTCAGTAAAAAATTAGAATTGAATAAAATCAAATCAAAATAAATGATCATTTGAATTGGATTGGATTGTTTTAATTTATCTATAATCAAATTGAACTAAACATCGATAGATTTAGTATATCAATTTAGAATTTTGAACCGTACTTAGTTTTTACTTTCTTTGATCTTTTTATAATAGATATTTTATTTTTTAAATTTATTGAATAAATAATGTATTTGATATATAATATATCAAATACAGTAATTAATTTTAAAAAGTAAGTGTCTCTTATAAAAAAATATTGAAGAGAGTATATTATAAGATTGTTGTTTTATAATGAATCATTTGTTAAGAATTTGAATCGTTATTTTTTTGGGTAATGCTAACACGTGCCCTGAAAGCACATGTTAAGAGTCAAATAAAATAATTTTATTTTGAAAATATTGTATTGAATTAATTACACATTTATAATTAATTATTTTAAATTATATTTTCAACGTAAACTTTTTAATTATAAGTTTCTTAACATGTGTCCCTAAGGTACATGTTATCATTATCTTTTTTTTATAAAAAAATTTAAAAATTTTTTTTAATTTGCTTTTAACATTTTTAATTTTTAATTTTGATCTAACTCGATTTTAATTTTTGCTCTATTTATTTGTCATTTGATTTGAATCTATAATTATTTGTGCGACACACATTCTATTCATTATAATTCAATTATTTTAACTTCAATTTAATTTGATTTGTAGATACCATTCAATATTCTATCAAAAAGTGCTATTTTTAAATTTATAGGGTACAACATAATAGCTCATCATGATGTATGCTGTCTTTTTGCTTTCACCTCTTTAATTCATATATTTCTCCCCCTGCATCCATCTTTATTCATATTTATTTGATTTTAATATCGAATGATAAAACCGAAAATTTTAGTATATGACATGATTGCATGAAATATTTTATAGGTTTTAAATATACACGACTACGCATGTTACAAACAATACATGCCATGCTAGCTGGTAATGAATAATTAATTTGCTTCACAAGGAAGCTTTTGGTGCATGAAATATTATTTATATGCACACAATAAAAGGAGTGTGTTGACATGCTGATTAGTTCATGTAATGTTGAGAATGTACTTAATCTTGTGATATCATGAGGTATGGGCGTATGGCATCCCTTCATAACAAAATAATAATAAGGCATATTATACTCTCTTATAATTTATACATAATTATGTTATCTTGTTTTATACAAATAATTCAAATTTTTAGATATATCCATTTTTCCCCATTAAGAACCTATTATTTTAGTATACTGGATGTAAATGAAACTGTTTCGAGCCGGCTTTAGGCCCAAAACATAGAGGTTTAGTAAGCGACAAAGTCAGAAAAATTATAAAATTTATGTAAAAATGATTCTTTGAAAGAGCTTTAGTGAATGATCATAGTTTTTGGATATTTTTTCGGCCAAATAAATGGAGGAGGATCTTGCATTTTATGGATCGGCGTGTTTATTATGAACTTTATATAGAAGTTGACTAATTATAAAGTTCTAGAATGTCAATCTCAAATATATAAAAAAATCAGTTACCTGTTTCGGGACTTCACAAGCAAAAGGTTTCAATGCATCCAAGTTCTCCGAGGTGATATCGTTGTGGCTATATAATTTTTGGCACATACCATAAAAGAATATTAATATTATAATAACATTAATAATTAGAGAGATAACTTCCATTCAAATGCTCTGGTTTTTTTTTCAAAATGAATTAAACAGTTGAAGTAATTAATTGAAACTTCTTATAAGAATTTTTGCCAAGTTAAGGACAAAGAGGAATATATTACCAATACCTGAATATCTCGAGCTGCCAAATACAATTTAGTGAAGTATCAACTATAGATCGCATTAACGTCAGAAATAGATACTGAATTGAACAATTACCACTCTAATCATACATTAGAACAAGTCCAAAGATATAATCTTCTGACCTTTGACGAATAATATATGTTCCTGAAACAACTACAGATGATGCGCATCCATGATAAGCAACATGCAAGTGATACCTATGAACTAAATTTCACTCATTTCTTTACACACAAAAAATGTACACATGTTTGATTTGAAAAGTATTAAAATTAAACACACCAATTCTCTAGAAAAGAAGTTTACAAACCACAAAAGATGATACCACAACTACAAATCAAAAATAAAAGTGAAGCAAGAAAGAAGGTAAGAAATTAAGCTTAGGCATTTCGTCGAGAAACGGTTGATACGACACCAATTCTTCGTTAATTTTTCAACCACAATCGATCACAACACGATAACAGCAACTGAGACATACATGCAACCAAGATATTTCAAGACAGAAAAACAAAAATGGTTCAGGCATTTCACCGAACACTTGGTGTGCATAGCGTGAATCAAGAACTCGTGACAATTTGACATCTAAACACGATCACTGTTCAACGACTACGACCATCAATTCCCAACATCGTGAGTCTGAATGTTCCATAACCCATAACCATTGTTGTTCTTCCAGCCGCCTTGTTCTAACTGTAAGAAGAACGTGAATTCGTGAGTGAGAGAGAGAGAGACGATTGACTCTGATACTTCCTAGGGAAGTTTCAATTTCCTGAGTGAGAGAGAGACCATTGCGATGAGATTTTGAAGTTCAGGCGAAAAAAGGAAGGACAGTTGCCCTACCTAGTCAGGCGCTGGCTTTGCCACTGGGTTCAGTTATGAGAATGTTCATTCCAAATACATAAACACTAGATTGTTAAAGATTGAGTAATTCTACGATCAAGAGGCCAACACACAATCATCGCTTTTGGGTAATTGTTTGTCGTCAAATTTAATCAAATGATCCTCGTCCTCCTCATCCCACGTTTGGTAACCTAGAGTGGTTCATACTACTTTCATGTATAAAACTCTTTATGTGTAGAGACTTGAGTATTCTACTCATTCTCAAACTTACACTATTCATTCACTGAATTTGGTGTAATCTTGCAGGTCCATAGTCACTCCACCATACATAAAGTTTGTTCTGTCGTGCCTGAGTTCTATTCCACTCTTGTTATCAACTTTTTTAATTCCTAAACAAAATAGTGTCACCATCTATGAGAATCGACTTTTGATTCTCACGAATTTTTACAATCAAATCTTTCTAATTCAAAAGGCCATGAACCGTTACAATAATCTTGCTCAAAAACAAGACGATGATCTTTGATTCATCTGTGGAGATTACCAAAGGCTCAACAATCTTAACATCATCCTATTATCTTGCCTTCTCTCCGATTGATGTGAATTATCTCGCAAGGATAAATTAAACATAAAACACTCAACGCGAGGATCTTTGAATGAGGGAGAATACAAACTTCTCTTAGGGTTCCGAGACAACAAGAAGGTGAACATGATTTTTAGTTCGACATGTTTGTTGGTCTTAACTCCCTCTATAGAAAATAATTTGTTGTTAAAGATCCTTATTGACGACGATAGTTCTTGGGATGTCATGTACGCCAACATCTTCATGAAGCAATGGTTACATGATTTAGACCTCTTGTACAAGGAACATCTTGGCATTCAACGACTCCACCAATCACCCTAGCGATGTTGTGGAATTGTTAGTCTTTATGGATAAGGGAGGAGCGAAAATGTTTGTGGACATATGTTTCTTGGTGATTCTCTACAGAAGCGTCTATAATTGTGTTTCATGAAGATCTTTTCTTGTTGTGTTAGATGTGGTGGCTTTTATAGTCTACCTTAAGATGAAGTATCATAATGAATTTGCAGAACTAGTCGTCCTCCATATCGATCTACATGAAGGTCGTCTAATACACAAAGTTAAAGAATCCCTCACTCATCTACAAGAAGAAAAGAAATAAGAAGCATATGTCATATATCATTGTCATCGACCTTGAAGTATGAGAAAATGAAGTCCTACAAAGTGATAAATTCGGCTAACCATGAGAATCCAAAGCAAACACTCAAAGACCTATCACAGATGAAAACTTCAAAGTCGTGCAACTTGATGAGAATCCAACAAAATCAATCTTTGTCAAAGTTGAATATGTGTGAGTAAGTGGAGAAATGGTCCAACATTTGATAGGAATGTGGAGACTTAAGTATATATAAGTGGGAGAACCTACTCACCTATCACCTTAAGGTTTTAGGTGGACAAGTGGTGTGTGTGTCTTTCACAAGAGTGTTTGTTCCTCAATTTTATATCGATGCACCTATTATTAACTCTCTCTGACAAAATATGTGTGGAGCTAATTTGTCGACTACATAATAGAAAGGAGTGTGTTGACATGCTAATTAGTTTGTGTAAAATACATAACGTTGAACATGTACTTTACTCGTGATATCATGAGATATGGCCTCCCTTAAATCACAAAATATAATAAGATTATATTGAATAATTTTCTTATCCTGTTTTCTACAAATAATTCATATATAAATTATTTTTCATTCAAATATTTACAATTATTAAGAATGGATGGGAATGAAACATCGAACTTGCTTGAATGTTTGTCTTAATAAAATAATCAAATTGATGGATTCCCGTGAACATGCGTAAATTAGTAGAATATCCAAAGTCAATATGAATAGAAATTATTCAACAAATGATGACAATATTAATTACTCTTTCAGATCTTCTTTTTTGTCGACAAAGCCCTATTGGCTTTTTCTTTTTTACTCACTTTCTCAAGTATGATATATTAACATGTCAATGGAGGTGACTAAGTTAACTTTTCTTCTTTCTAGCTTAAGCCCCCTCTTCAGATTATTTAAGATGGTCAAAGAAAAAAACTACCACTCATCAAACTACTGCAAATTGGACAATATAATTTTAAATTGTACATCCGATATATTAAAAACGGGTGTAATTAAGAAAAGCGATGATAATTTTATAAATAAAATATCATTTTAAGTATTAACATGTGACAAATTACTCCCTATTTATTAAAAATCAAATATAAATTAAAAATATTATTATAATTAGATTTCAATCCCGTTAAATTTAAAATAAATATAAATTTAAATGAACTAAAAAAATAATTTACTTTATTAATAATTAATTCATTTCATTTTTTAATTATTTATTTATTGATTAATAATTATCATAATTAATAAAATAAATAAGGATGAAACATCTATTTTCCTATTTCGTTTTATATTAATTAATCAATTTAATAACTATTTATTAGTAGTTAAAATTTTAATTATTCACTATAAAAAACTAAACTAAATTAAACCATAGTGAAAAAAAAAACTAAATTAAATCAATTCAATCTATTTTACTATTTTTTCAGTATACTGATAATAATAAATTTGATAATTGAAAAAGGTAAATATTTTGAAAACCTTGTTTCATTAACGTGAAACCTAAAAAGCATTCACGATTCACGAAGCATTCAACCTTCACCAAACGCGGGGTTTAATTCATCATTTTTTCTGGTTTTTAAACGCGATGTTTAATTAACAAATAAACGATTTAGGAAGCAAAACTTTCACCAAACTCATTCCATGAAGAGGCAGGGGAAGAAATTGACAACATCCCAACCCAGACGGGCAAAGAAATCGACGAAAATGGACCAAAAAGACGAGCAAATTGTGAATCATCAGGAAGCACCAGTTCCATCCGATTCCGAAGAAGACTCTGATTACGAGGTATTTCATCTTTAAATTTGCATTGTAACATAATGAAAGTATCTCAAAAACCAGAAAAATAATGAAATTGAATATAGTTGGTGTTTTAGTAACAGAAAATATTTTAATAGAAAACTAAGTAGTGAAATTAATTGATTTAGCAGGTAATGTAGAATAATTAAATAGCAATATATATATATATATATATATATATATATATATATATATATATATATATATATATATATATATATATATAGCTATTTTCAATGTAGAATTGTCAAGGCTAGTTGATTGGAAATTGTTGTTGTTGTTGTTGCTTGTATTGATTTTAGTGGTAAATTGCGAAGTTGTAGGTTGTGATGAAATAGTTATATTTTCTTGAGTTGAATTGATGAACTAAGTGTAGGCCTCGTGCCAACGTTGAATGAATTTTGTTGAATTACTATTATATTGCAGGCTTAAGGCCAGTGTTGGATTATGATTACGTTGTTATTGATTTGTCATTGCGTTGTTGTAATTGTTGCGTTGCATCATGTTGTCGCATATATTGCATAAACACGTTAGCCTGGATTGGCGAAAATATTATGTTGGGAGCTTCGCTCTGTTTACGATGGCCTGGATTAGGAACCACGTTGATGTTGAAGGCTTATGCCTTGTTGATGCCTCTGATAATTGGCAGATTATTACGTTGGGAGTTTTGCTCCGGGTTTACGTTGGGAGTTCTTCTCCATTGATACCACATGCATGTGCATTTGTATAAGTTGTTGCATCTCATGTTGCATTTTGAGTCGTTGTGATTATTGAATAAATTGTAGAATTGTTTGTTGTGGAATAATTTGCGAACCGGTGATTTACATTATTTGATTCTGACATATATTATTTATCATACGGCTTATTATATTATTAGATATTTCATCCCTTCTGTTGTAATGTTGCCTCTACGTGGCTAACATGCAGGTAATCCAGAGTAAAGGTTGTCTACCTTCATTAGTTCGAGTCGGTGTTGTCGATTTGATACGTAGCACTCAGAGGGATAATGTATGTTTTCCTTATTGTTGATTTTATTTCGTTGCTGGATGTTTAAGTTATTTTGTTGAAGACTTGTTATTTCTAAGTTGTATTATGTTAGTGAAAGATGCTATGATTATTTGACGTTAGAAACTTGCTATCTTGAAGTTGTTTTGAATTGGCCATGATGCCAGGATATTTTGGTTGAATTTTATGAATCCGCTGCATAGAAATAAAAGTTATTTATTTTTGAAGACTAAACATGTTGTTATTGTTTTACCCGAAATTATGTGCTATGTATCTGAACTACAGGTGATTGATTATTGTTTGTTTTACGCTGAATCTGTGACACTCTATTTGTTTGCTGGAGGATTTTTGTAACTTTGATTTTATATAATTCATTGGGTAGAAAATGGGTGTTATAGTCGACACCTGATACGTGCTGCTAACTTCATAGCAAAAAGAGGGATGAAGTATCCAAACCCATGTATCTTCAACTGCATCCTGCAAAACAAAAGATCCTTTGAGCACTTTAAGGATGTCCTTATTTATGGTAAGGAAGGTACTATTGCTTTGGATGAAGTCCAGACGACATTGAAATCAAAATAATTTTCAAATTCGAAAAATTTGAAGATTGAAGATAGTGGTGAGGGCTTAAATGTGTCAAGAGATGAGAAGGTTAGCATAAAGGAATGTCCTAATCAAAGAGGCGTGACAAGTCAAAGGTAAAATGTTTTAATTTTTATAAAATCGGTCACCTTAAAAGGGTTTTTCATGAGAGAAAGGTCAATGAAGATTTTGTTTAAGCTGCAATTGCCTTGAGTGAGGAAAGTTATAATTATGCTGAAGCACTAGTAGTATCGAGTTTGGAAACTGAATATAGTTGGGTCATTGACTCATGTTGCTCTTATCACATGTGTCCAATAATAGAATACTTTAAAACTTTGAAGATGGTTCAAGGCGGAGTTGTTCGCCTTGGTGATGATAAGGCTTGCAAGGTTCATGGTATCGGTACAGTCAGACTTAAAATGTTTGATGATCGTGAACTTCTTATTCACAATGTGAGGTATGTTCCAGAACTCAAGCAAAATTTGTTATCTATAAGTATGTTTGATAATCTAGGCTATTGCACTAGAGTTGAACATAGAGTGTTGAAGATTTCACATGATGAATTGATCATTGCTAAATGGTCTAAAATATGTGGTCTATATATTTTAGAATGTTTAAATGTTGTTATTAATTCATCAGTAACTAGTGGAGGCTTTCATGACAAGGAAGAACTATGAGATTTAAGTTTAAGGCATTATGAATGCCTTGAGAAAGTTTCAGAGGAGTATAATGAATTTTGCATAAATCAAGGGATAAAAATGCATGTTACCACTGAGTTGTTATTGAGTTTTTGGAAAAGAGCTGAGGTTAAAATATCTTAATTGGTTGGTAGAGAGTTTCTTCACAAGAAGAATAGTGAGAGAGAAACCCGGTAGAAACTATAACAGAGAAAAATAAGTTTGAGATGGAGTTTTCCACTATGGATGCTAGCAATAGTGAGAGAGTAGTTACATAGATCTTTGATTATCATTTGACATGATAATATAAGGAGGGTTACTGTAGCATCTCAAAGGAACGGTTATGCTAGCCTTGGATATTATGTTTTTAATGTGGCTGAAGATCTGCAAAATAAAATAAGAAAAATCTTCAGGGAGGCATTTGAAAGCAGATGGAGTCAAGGGTGGTTGAAAAATTATACTTGTTGGCTTGTTAAATTACCTAGGCAGAAAAGGATAATTGTAAACAAGTGGATGCAAGTTTCTAGATCAAGATTCAAGGGTTGCTTGAATTTGATCAAGGTTATTGATTAGAGTTTCATCTTGGTAAAGTGGTGAAATTTTGTTGATAGTTAAATTGGTATCAATACGGTTTAAAGTCAAGGTGTAGATTATTGTAAGTGTGCCTTAAAATCTTTGTTGATGAAGAGAAATAAAACATATTTTGGAGATTGCATTTATCGTGAAAATCAAACGAAAAATCGAATAATAGAAATAAAAAATTTGGTCGATGAATAGTACCATTCGTACTGATGAATAGTGATGTTCGTATAGATGAATAGTATTTGTTCGTACGGTGAATAGTGATTTCGAGTTTTTGGTTCGGTCCATGGATTCATGTATAATTGGATTGTGATTTTGGGCTTTGTTTGTTGGGTATTTGATATTATAAATATGAATCGCTTATATGCTTGCAGGTGTGACAATCTTAAAGATTATAACAACAAGGGAGAACAAGGGTTTAAAGGCATAACATAGAGTGTTGGTTATTCTCAAGGGAAACCTTAGAAAGGCAAAGATTTTGAAAACTTTTGGGGTTATCTAAGGTTATTGGAAATTGGGAAACACTTGTTTACACATTGATTTTGGGATATTCATATATTGAAGGTTGAAGTGGTTGTGAAACACTGAGATAGAAAATAGGGTAATTCTTGGGCGCATTCAGGGTTGTTCTTGGGAACCTGAAGGCAAAGACTAATTTCTTGAAACTCATTTGTAATCTCTTGTAACAACTTTCTAAGTATAGTGAATTTGAGAGTTGCTCTCTCCCCAATTGTAATTGTTTGATCGAACTGGATAAACAAACTTTCATCTTTTTCTCGCTTTATTCTGTTATGTTATATGTGTACGAATTATTATTGTTGTAGACCATTTATTTTGATTGCTACTATTCTTTATCTCATAATTTGATATTGAATTTTGTCGTAATTCATAATAAAATTCACAACAACATCTTATTCATGAATAGAGATACTATTAAAATGAGACATTACCGCGTTAATATTCACTACTTATTTTTGAAAAGAAATTGCAATTTGGAGATAACAAGAAAGCAAAAAAATTAGGAAGAGAATCAGACTCATATTTCAAAAGAATAAAAATAAATTATTATTTGAAATTGGATGTGTAGCATAATTTTAATTTATACAAACAAGAGATGTGGATATATTAACATTTTAAATCAACAGATTGATACATTTAAATTTAAATATTTTTTTATGACTTTGAGTTCTTTTTATCTAATGTGAAGTATATTCTCAAACATAAGCGATTATTTTTGGTTCATAAGTAATGTTTGATGATTTAGACTACTACAATAAAATTAAAAATTGAGAGTAGAAAATTTTGCATGGTACAATGATAATGGCTAATAGAGCTCAAATACGTAGGTTGTATATTTTGGATCAATATATCATTAATTAGTTAAAATAATTTTAACGAATTTAAATTGTGGCATTTGATATTATAGCATATCAATAAAAGAGGTTTAGTTAGTTTAACTCCTTAAACAATAGTTTTTATGGAGTAGGCATGACAAAAAAACTCATTCTCGTCGGATTCCGCTTTGAAATTAGCGAGGAAATCTAGTTTAATCGTGGGCGGGTGCAAGGAAAATTCGGTTTTTATTTTCGGATGCGGGGGTGGGTAATATTAGTACCCGCCCCGCACTTGCACTCGCCCCCACTCCGCACCCGTTAACTAAATTTAATTTATTTTTAATAATTTTATTACTCATTTACACTTTTTAATGTTATAATATCATGTTTATTAGAATTATTATTTATTTTTTTTGAAAATATTATTTAAATAAAAATATCAAACATAAAAAAATACTTTTAAAATAATTAATTATTTAGTTTAATTGTTTTTTTTTTTTGAAAAAAAATAAAAATTTAAAAAAATAAAAAAATTATTCGGACGGGTGCGAGGAAACCCGTTTCTTGTTGGGGACGCGGACGTGAGAACAAATATTAACTCCGAATGGGTTTGGGGGCGGGAGCTGGTCTGGGTTTGGGTGACGGGTGCAGATGTTCTTAAACTCACTGTCGACCCTCCCCGTTGTCATCCCTACTATGGAGTGAGAAATTGAATAATCTAAAACATATGACAACTTTGAATCTAGCAACATTAGAGACTCCCTCAACAACTATCAAGGGTCTGTTTGGTAACACCCAAAAAATAGCTTTTAACTTTTACCTTTTAGCTTTTTAGCTTATATTAACAAAAAAATTCTGTTTGTTAACCGTCATTTAGCTTTTAGTTTGTAATTTTTTTTACTAGCTTTTAACTTTTTTTCTAAAGAGCTATTTGAAGTAGCTTTTGAGTTTATAGCTTTTAATTTGTGACTTTTTCTTCCATTTATATCCTTATTATTTTAACAAAAATATATCGAAACTATCAATTTCTTAATTAAGAATGTCTTTTTACGTCATTTCATATTTATCAGCTAGTATAACAGTTAATTTATCAAACACTCAAACTAATTTATCAACTCCCATATCAACTATTAGCTATCAACTACTCGCTACCAACTATAAATCATCAGCTACCAGCTACCAAATAATTTTATCAAACAAAACCTAAATTTAAAAGTATCTATGAAACATCCATTAAAATTAAAGAAATTTACGCTACATAAGATGATTATAATTATTAGTTAAACTCATTTGAATTTATGCTACACTTTAACCTTGCAAACATAAATTCAATTATTTTTATAAATATATAAAAGCACGCCATAAATAATTATTCTTTTTATTGTTTTTGACCGTTACCAATAACCTCATTTTAGCTAGTTATTACTTGTTGTCATCATTATTTTTTCAAAAATGATATCTTGAAACCCAAGTTGTACACTTACACTAAAATACTTCACAAATATACAAACAGTGATTTTATTATTATTTTAATTTTTAATATATTATTTTAATTTTTTTAAAAATTATTTTGGTTAATGAAATATTAAAATTTGATTAATATAATTTAAAGTTTGGTTAGTACATATTCTAACATAAGAAAAAAGATGTATATCATTCAGATTTTAGTTAATATTTGTATTTAATTGGTTAATACAGTTCATAACTTGGTTAATAAATTTTCAAACATAAAAAAATATTAAATAATAAAATAAAATTGGTTAATAGAGTATATAAATTGATTAATACATTTATAATTTAGTGTCGGAAGATAGTTAATATTATGTATTTTATTGGTTAATAAAATACTAAAAGTGGTTAATAAATTATAAATAAAATAATTAATTAACGACGTACATTTTTGTGGTCAATACAATTATAAAGTTGATTAATGATATAATTATATATTTGTGTTGTAAAAGCAATTTTAAAAATAAATATTTTTTTAAACAAAATAATATTTTTTTAAAGTAATAATACTTTATTATTAAAAATATTATTCGCTGTTTAAATACAGTGTACGGTCTAACATTGATATGTAAAAACTTAGTGTCAAACTAGCAAACCTGTTTTTTTATTTATTGAAAAGCAACCACAATTGAAAGAGACTATGACATGAAAAAAATTGAATATAAAATGCAAAGAGTATTTTATTTAATAACGTTTGATTTTATAAAATATACATTTTATAAAATATACTATCAAATACAAGGTCTATCATTCTATAAGAAGATTGTAATAAAATAAACAAAAGAAGCGGTCTATCAAGGTCAAATTTGTTCATAGATTTAGTTCTCATTATTTTGTTATCCATTTGCAATTTAAATATCTTAAAAAAATCAAACAAGCAATTAAGATGGTCTGAACCTGACAATTAAACAAGTTACATAACGAAGCTTGTATTTAAATTAATTATATTACTCTTTCTTTCAATTAACTATTTTTCATTAAAGTCATTTACACTTAGTTTAAATTGAGAGAAATTTATCTTTTAGACTTAATTATTAGAATAAGTTTTAGACTTAAATGTTAAAAGTATGAGTGCTTATGGTGCAGATTGAACAATTTTGACGTAAAAAATTATTTGAATTATAAGAGAAAGAAATATATGGTTCAGTTTAGTTTGATTGATTTTTAAAAATAAAATCGAACCAAACCAAATCAAACAAGTGTGGTTTGGATTGATTCGATTGGTTCGATTTTAAAAAAACTATTGAGTCATACATACACATATAAATGACAACATAACTTTGTATTTAGTCATTTATGCCTTATCAAATAACAACAAAATTCATCATATATGGATAACAACTTTCTATTCAATATACAAAAATAAGATTAGATAAAAGTGGAATAAAAAATAAATAATAAAAAAAAATATAATAAAATTGAAAAAAATTGGAGATAAAAGATTAGAGAGGATGAAAAAGAAAGAGTAAAAGAGAGGAGAAATTAAAAAATAAGAGGAGAATTAAAAACGTAAATGGAATAAGAGGAGAATTAAAAACGTAAATGGAAGAGAGAACGATAAAATAAAAATAATAAGATGAAAAGTAAATAACTTAAGAGATGAGAAATTAGAAAAGAATAGAAAATATGTACTTGAAAAAGAAGATGAGAAGAAGTTGCGATAACGTTAGAAGAGATTTGAAAAAACTTAAACTGAAATCTTAAGTCTGACAAATTTTCAAATAAGTAATACTATTTCTATATTTAAATATAAAATATATTTAACATAATTGCAAAATTAAAAAGTTTGTAATATATGTTTGATAAAAATAGCGGTTAATTGACAAGTTAACTAATAGTTTATAATTTATAGCTCACGACTGATTACTGATAGTTTATAACTTATATTTAATGATTGAGAGTGATAGTATATAAGTTAGTTAAAGTGTTTGATAAAATTAACTGTCCAACTAACTTATAACCGTAAAATAACATAAAAACATTAAATATATAATTATTATTATTTTAAATTAAAATAAATTATAGAGGATAAAAATGAATTTTTGTTAAAATAATAAGTATAAAAAAGGAAGAAAAAATAATAAGTTATAAATTATAAACTAAAACGCTATTTGAAATACGCTCTGAAAAATAAATTATGAGTTAGCAAAATAAACTATAAATTTGTGATAAAAAGACCATTATCAAACAAGTCTAAAATGTCATATCAACTTATAAGCTAGTATAAGTTATGTATCTTACAAAAAAAACCTATTATAAATAAGGGCGCATTGGAAATAATAATTAAAATATACTTTAAATTGTTTTAAATTAAAACAAAAAAATTTCAAGAATTTTATATTTAGTGATGAAATGTATTATTTATATAGGGTATTTTTCTTCACATTAGGGATCAATACATAAATTACATTACATCTACAGTTTTCACATAACATTAACAATGCAATTCAAACCTTATTTCATCAATTATATTTTATAACAAAATAAATATTAAACATAAAGAAAATAACAAAACACAACATTTTCAAATTTTCATAAAATGTCTTTGATTTCAATTTGTTCTTTAGATTGTTGTTCTTTTTCTTTGAATCTTCATACATAACCTTCCAACTCTGACTTCATAATGCTCTCATTTTCATTTTCATCTTTTTTCACCACGTCTTCATCTCATATGAACAAATTACATGTCTCTTTACTCCTTCAAAAATAGACACCTTTTGCCACCACGTCTTCATCTCATATGAACAAATTACATGTCTTTCGCAACTCCAAAATAGACATCTCCAAAAAAGCTTTCCTTTATTTTGTTCCTTTTTATATTGATACGAAATCATACGATCATCACACCCACATAATGGTCCAGATCGTAATTTTACCTAAAAAGAAGACATAAAAACACATTTGGATGGATTTATCTTTAAAAAATGTTTCATAATTACATTTGATCTAATCATCGTGAGAACTCATTGTTAACTTATATAGACAATACAATAAACTATTTTCTTTTATCAAATGATAATAATTTTTCTAATGAAAGAACTTCACATAAAAATAGAAATAAAAATCATATTTAAATAAATTAAATTTGACTGAAAATGTTTATACATCAAATAGTTTTTTTCCCTAATTTTTAAATTTTATAATAATTTTAATAATATTAATAAAATACAAATCCTTTTTATTTATTTATTTACCTTTCTTTTCATTAAAATCAATTTTAAAATTAAAAAAATATCTAAAATATTTTTTTATTTACCTTTCTCCTTATTAAAATCAATTTTTTAAAATTAAAATAAAATCTCTAAATAGTTTTAAACAACCCTATTAATAACTATACCAATTTTCGCATAACCTTCCACCTCTTTTCAAAGATCCGCTTTAATAGCTAAACTACCTGAATTGATCTGTTAAACGGAAAACCGATTCTTTAATTAAAAAAAGCTAAAGTCAATATACATACGTAATTTGAAGTATACAAATCTTAGTCCCTCTCTTCAATCATAACTGCCGTCTAAAATTCTCTATTTCTTTACTAAAAAAATATAGATAGATAAAAAAATGTTGCAATCATAAAGAATCATCTTTAATACATAAAAAATATTTTTTAATTTTATGTATAAAACAAATATACCACTAGCAAATGCTTATAAAAGAACACTACTAGAAAATGAAAATAAATAAAAATATAAACAATATAAGTGAAAAGTAATTACGAATGTTAAAAGGGTAATGTAAAGCATATAAATACCTTTTCAAAATTAGTAACAATATTAATCGTTACATGATAAAAAGAATGAGAACTGAATTTAAATCAGACTATATCAATGGTGAAAAATTGAAAAAATAAACCAATAATGATATCAACTGGCACGTTGAATCACAAGAAGAAAGCTAATGAAACACACCTACTTTATCTCTCATGAGTAATGAGTTGCCTCATACTGTATCCCTATAAATAAATGCGTTTTTTCACTCTCACTGTTCTTCAACTTCAAAACTCTTCTGCTTCTGCTTCAGTTTTCGTCGCTGAGTTCACCCTCACCCAGTGATTCTCACTTTCACAATGGAACTTCATCGCTCAGGGCTTCTCACTTTCTTCTCTCTCTTACAGGCAAATCTCTCTCTTCCTTCACCTTCGTTTCTTCGATTTCCATTTCAATTCCGCATTATTCACATGACGATAATTCACATTCAGAGCATGCAATTCGATTTGAAAAGTTTATCGGTTAAGAAAATGGACTAGTGAGAGAGAGAGAGAGATTTTGAACTCAATTATGGAAAAGTGAAGTATCGCGTGAGGAAAATTGTGAAATGATTTTAGTTTCTACCAAAGGAAACATCACAATTTGATAACGTTTATTGAATTATTATTGATTGATGAATTTTGTGGATAATGCTTCAATTTCTTGAAGATTTATGCGGTTTGTGTGTTATTGTTGTTGTTGTTGCAGGTTTGGTTAATTTTATCTTTAACAGAAGCAGAAAATTTATCCTCAAGGCTTCTTTTGGCATCTAATGATATAACACCTCGGTGAGTATTTTTGAGAGAACAGATGAATTTAAATTATAGGTGTAACAGTGCTGAGAGTTTTTTTGATCTGGAAAATAGTAAGAGATTTTGGTTCAACTTCTTTTTTTTGTCGTAAAGAAAGTGTTAATAATCCTCTAGAAACTCAGACGTACTACTGTGAGTATCACGGTTTGAACTCTGGTGATGACATTCAACCAATATCCGCTTCTGTTAATTTGAATTTGTTTTTGTTTTATATTTACAGGGAAAAGCATTCTAAGGAATATTGTTCTATGTATGATATTTGTGGAAAGCGAAGTGATGGTAAAGTAATGAATTGTCCATTTGGTTCTCCTGCTGTGAAGGTATATATTTGAGGGAATTTTTATTTTCTTGTTAGGTGTTATTATGTGTGGTGGTGAATTTTTTATTTTGATGTATGTTCTTAAAAAGTATAATTTGTGCAGCAAATCTTTTTTTTACGCTTTATAAGCTTTATCAAGATGTGTAGTGATTTTGGAAACTCTTGTTTTTTTTTTCCAGCCAGATGATTTGCTTTCATCAAAGATCCAAAGTTTGTGTCCAACAATTACAGGGAACATTTGTTGTACAGAAGCTCAGTTTGAGACATTAAGGACGCAAGTTCAGCAGGTATACATACCAAATTTTGTATTTTTAATTCATAAATTCACATTGATTTCGTTTTAGAGCTTCTTTGATACTAATATACTACTCCCTTCGTCCCATAATGAGTGATCCAGCACACTATTTCACACATATTAAAAAAAATGTAGAAATGTAAGAGAGAGAATAATATTTTTACTATAGTACCCCTTATCATGTATTGAAAATGATAAAAGTTTAACTAATTAGGGGGTAGAATTGGAAAAAATGTATTGAAAATTGAAATGGGTCATTCATTTTGGGACACTATTTTATTCTAAATGGGTCACTCATTATGAGACGGAGACGGAGGGAGTAACTAGTAATGATTTGTAAATTTTATTCCGGCAGGTAATTCCTTTTCTTGTAAGTTGCCCGGCATGTTTAAGAAACTTTCTGAATCTATTCTGCGAGCTCACATGCTCTCCAGATCAGAGTTTATTTATCAATGTGACTTCAGTGGATAAGGTAACATCTATCACATTCCTTTCATTCTTTATTTAATTATCTTGCTTATTCTACATGGTGCTTTGTTATTTATCACTTTGTTGTTGTTTCATTACAAATCACAATAAAAAGAATAACACAATCAAATAGGCATCAAGTATGGTGATTCTTTTTTGGAACAACACTAACAAATCTTAATGACTAAGCAAGTGTCCGTTTTGTGTTTTTGTTCTTTTTATACTATTGTCATCGGTACTTTTGGATGCGAATCACAAATGTCTGCTGTATTATCTTTACATTGCAACTATTTACTCTAGTTATTACAATTCTTAGGTTGGTGGTAATTTGACAGTGGGAGGCATCGATTATTTTGTAAGTGACACATTTGGGGATGGATTATATGACTCCTGCAAGGATGTAAAGTTTGGCACCACAAATTCTAAGGCTATACAATTTGTTGGAGGCGGTGCTCAAAATGTGAAAGGTAAATCTCACTTTTAAATCAAATACCGTTCTTCTCATGTTTCTGCATATACATTTGAATGACATCTCCTTGATTATATTCCTTACTATTTATGTATACTGGCAAGTATTAAGAGTTAGAAGTGGATGGACAGATTGCAACTGTATTATTATTATTTTTTTTGTTTATTTTCTTTTGCGTTAAAAAATAAGAATACATGCAATGATGGAACCAAAGTTTCCATTTTAATTTTGAGCCAAATACATTAGGGTCTGTATAGCATATAATCTGTTATGATTTATTTTAAGGTAAACTAACATTTGATACAGTGGCAACTATACAAATGCAACTGTAAATGTTCTTTTTGATTGGGGTTGAGTGGGTAAAATTATTCTTTAGAGTATTGCGTAAAGCTTATGCTGTGATTGCTTTTGGCAGAGTGGTATGCTTTTATTGGCAAAAAAGCAGCCCCTGATGATATTGGTTCACCATATGCAATTATGTTCCCGCCAAATGCAATTAAGTCATCTGGGATGGAACCTATGAATGTTTCATCTTATTCCTGTGGTGATGTTTCTCTTGGCTGTTCTTGTGGTGACTGTCCTTCAGCTTCAGTATGCTCTAATTCATCTACAGCTACAACCCAAAAGAAGGGTTCATGCTCCTTGAAAGTTGGGACTTTAACGGTAACGTATAATATGATGTGATTTTGATATTTTCCAGTTTTATTTTTTTGTTTACATGAAGAACAAAATATGCGTTCTTTAACTGACATGATTTTACCTTATGACTCCTCTAGGTTAAGTGTGTTGACTTGACGTTAACAGTCTTATACATCATACTGATATGCACGTTCTTCGGTTGGGGGTTGTATTCCCGAGTAAAGGAAAGAAAGCCGGTATATAGAACAAAATCAGTTTCTAATGTCACTAATGGTGGCACGCTGTACTCTCATAATCAGGAGAAGGAGGAGAACCTCCCAATGCACCAGGTTCATAACTGAATGCTATTTCTTCATTATGAACACATGTTTGAGAGTTATCATCCCTTTTTCCCCCTTCCTTATGCATCTCTGTTTTGTCCAATTCTGACTTTGTTCTGATTGGTGGTTTTGATTCTAAGATTATTCAAGATGTTTCACAAAACAGAAACGAAGTACAACTCTCTGCCGTGCAAGGATACATGTCAAATTTTTACAGGTCACTGCTCATGTTATCAGCTTTCATATCAACTCACATAGATCAATATCTGACTTCATGTTTACAAATTTGATCAGGAAGTATGGATTGTATGTAGCGAGAAACCCAAATGTGGTCTTGGCTTCATCTTTGGCCATAGTTATTCTACTTTGTTTAGGTCTAATCAGATTAAAGGTTGAGACGCGGCCTGAGAAGGTATCACATAGCTTCTACTCAGTTGTTTAAAATGCTCTGTTTAACTTTGTTGTCTTTCTGAACAAGCATCTTTTTTCCTACCCGTGAATATGTATATGATTTTCATGTACGATTAATGAATTTTTCATCTCACTTGAATCTGAAACTTATAAGCAGTTAGCTCTATGGTTTAAAATAGTCTATTTTTTTGTTCATTGACTTCAAATGCTCTTGCAATTTGTAGCATGACTTTTTAGCTAATCTTTTCATTCTCTAAATCTCCACTCACTTGAGTTCCCACTTCACTGGTGTTTCTAGTTTTCTAGAGATGGGTTAATTTTTAATTTGTTAAAGAGATTGACTGCTTTTACTCTGGACATAATTTGAAAGGGATTTTGGATTCTTTTTTGATCATCCCATGTTGCTTTGTACTTGTTATTTTATGGATGTAATATGGCGGGTGCCAGTGTTTGAGAATTATTTATAATGGGGGAGAATTGTTGGTATAACAATCTTCTGGTGAGAGCATCAATAGGTACATTGAACCATTGCAATTTAAAATTAAAAAATTCATGGACAAGAAGAAACTTAGATGCTCTGTTATTATGTTTTAGTGGTTAAGTTTCCAGGAAGGCTACATGATTTATGAACATTTCTCCTTTTATTTCATGTTGTATATTTTACATAAGTTGAGTTTGAGAAAAAAACTTTCACACTTTTCAGCTCTGGGTGGGACCTGGGAGTAAAGCAGCTGAAGAGAAGCGGTTTTTTGACAGCCATCTTGCTCCGTTTTACAGAATTGAACAGGTGCTTACATTGTCCCATTTCTTGTGCTCTCCCCAATCCCCACAATAGAACAGCCTTTTCAAGTTCATACTAAACAACATTGCCTTATGAATTTCTCGTTTTATTTTATTCAGTAACTTCTTTCCCTATCTTGTGTAAAAACGGATGCATCTTTTTTGTTTCTTTGCATAATAGCTGGATTTTCAGAGGACACAATGTACCTATTAGTAAACTTGTTATAGAAAGTATTGAATGGAATGGTAAACAACTGTTATGTTTTATTCCTCAGCTCCATGCTGGTATATATAGTAGTAATACAATAATGATAATTAATTCTCTCTTTAATAGAGAATAAAGAAAAATAAAAGACAATAAACAGAAATAATGAAAAGGGAAATAAAATATTTTCCAACAGAAAGAACAACTTTTTTCTGTACTAATGCTTTGCCTAAATGCAATTTTTGCCAAAAAGCATGAAGCGACAATGCCATGTGTTGTGCTATTGTAATCCACACTAAACCGTTTTGTCATCTTTTCTTTTATATTTTAATGTTAATATTAGTTTGGTCATCCTAACAAGTCTATTATTCTGTATTATGCAATGCAAGGCAATATGTAATAATCTTCAAGCAAGATTTATTGTTCATTTATCTTGTTAAATGACATGGTTGTTTTACTTGCAGCTCATACTGGGAACAGTTCCAAATGATGCGAACAGTACATCACCAAGAATTGTGTCAGAGGACAACATTAAATTTCTGTTTCAAGTACAAAAGAAGGTTAGTATTCCATTCCATTTAGTAGTAGTATGGAAATATTTTGATGAATGTGTTAAGTTTAAGCCATTGCTGTTACAGGTTGATGCAATTCGTGCTAATCATTCTGGCTTGATGGTATCTCTAAAAGACATTTGTTTGAAGCCACTAGACACAGATTGTGCCACTCAAAGCATCCTGCAGGTAGTTATTGATTTTCAGGAAGAGAACTTCAATTCATTCTTATTATTGTAATAAATTTGCATGATTTTATCTTCTTTTGATTAGCAATTTGTCTCTTCCTAATTGACAGTACTTCAAAATGGATCCCGAAAATTTTGACAATTATGGCGGAGTTGACCATCTCAGTTACTGTTTTGAGGTACCAAACGTTAACTTTAAATCATGAAGTTGGTTGTAGTAGTGGATGTTTGGCTGTTGTTTTGCATGTTTGCATGAAAAGAATTACTAAGATCTATTACCATACTGTACAATCGTATCCAATAGTCAATGCTGTCTTTCACTGCAAGTTTTTGAATTCTTGCATGGAGCACATTGAAATTTGGAACTTGGCCCATTACTTGAAATACCTTTGTTGATGCATTTGCTCTTTATTTCAATATGATATAATGAAATTTTGCTGTTGGTACTGGTAGCATGCTTGTCCAGTGATTGATGTGAATGTTTGATAAATGCACTGGGGAGTATATAATTTTGATCAAGACTCTCCCTCCCTCTTGAATGGTAATGAAATTTTCCATATCATGGGGGAGTTAGGAAGATGTCATGGATGGCAATGACCGGAGTTTCTAACTTGAAGTTGAATTTTCAACGTTATATCAAGTCTCTGTAAAGATAATTTAGACACATGACTACGGGGCAAAGTCCTTTGTCCTTTTGTCTGATATAAGTGATATATTTTTTTTGTTCTTACTTTCTTGAGTAATCAATATGAAACTTTTTCCATGACAAACATTGACAATGATATGCATACAATATAATTTCAAATTGACCTAATTATTTTCTACTGTTGTGTTCATTCAGCATTATTCCTCAGCAGATCAATGTATGAGTGCATTTAAAGGTCCTCTTGATCCAAGCACTGTATTAGGAGGATTTTCTGGGAATGACTATTCTGGGGTACATTCTCTATTCTTCTGCATTGTCAATGAATTGGGATTTGTAAAGCATATGATAACTATAATCTCATTTATTCAAGACAGGCTTCTGCATTTATTATAACTTACCCAGTAAATAATGCTATTGATAAAGAAGGCAATGAAACTGCAAAGGCAGTTGCTTGGGAGAAGGCCTTTATTCAGTTAGTGAAGGTATGCATCTTTTGTTTATACTTTTTGACTTCATTTAGATGCTTACCATGTATTGTTAATAATCCAATTGGCTAGAAATGTTTCCTAATAAAAGCTTATAAAGCTTGGATACTCCTTATCTTACAAGATAATTTGTGAGGTTGAGTTGGTCTTAAAACCTAAGATGGGATAAGGGCCTATCCTAGATTCGTTGTTCAGTCATCCACCAATGGGTGGGCCACCATATTATTCACACACGCACACCAAACCAAATAGTGTCATGCGTTAGAGGGTGCATTTGGAAAAGTCCAAGTACCACATTGACTTGGGATAGAGCCTAATAAGAGTTGATAAAGGTTGGAACCTCTCCTCAGTCCTCACCATGGTTTTGTGGCATTCAGTTAGCCTCGAAAACAAAGACTGCATCATCAAACACCCTATATTTTAGCTTCAGTACTGACCAATTTGCTTCCGCAGAAATGAAACCGAGTCAAGGTTTCTGCAATGTCATGCATCCCTAGGAATAGGAAGTACTTTATACCAGGTTGATTCCTGGCGAGTCTTGGTACTCACACAATTACACTTAGCTTAATTTATCCATCTTGTTAACAGTCCCACATCGGATGATTATGGCTTGAACATATCCTTATAAGTGGCGGAAATCCTCACCCTACAAGCCGGTTTTGTAGGGTTGAGTTAGGCCCAGCCACATTTCTTAACATGGTATCAAGAGCCTTGTTTAAGATTCGATGAGCCACATGCTATCAAGTTTCCACTATTGGGCCACCCACCATTTATTTCCACGCTCTAGATAAATGTTCAGTACTGGGTGTGAGGGGGTGTGTTAAGAGTCCTACATCGGATAACATATGGTCTGAACATATCCTTATAAATTGGGGAAATCCTCACCCTACAAGTCAGTTTTGTAGGGTTGAGTTAGGCGCAACCACATTTCTTAACACATCTCATGACTAGGTCCTCCCTTATAGAAATAACAATAGAAAGATGCACATAATGTCTTGGTTCAGTGCCTGCTTATCGTTTATTGATGTGATATGGTTGTGTATTGTGGAACTGACCCATTACACTTCCTATCATTCTCCTAATATTCCTAATTTCCTGTATTAACTGTGCCCTTTGTTATAGAATGAGCTGTTACCAATGGCACAATCAAAAAATTTGACACTTGCTTTTTCATCTGAAAGCTCTATTGAGGAAGAGCTGAAAAGAGAAAGTACTGCAGATGTTATTACTATATTGGTAATTTCCCTCTTCCCTCTTCCCTTTTATCTTGATACTTACAAGTTCTAATTCTTAAACAATACCATGAAAAACTAACTTTTTTTTAGGCACGACCGGAATCATGTGAATGAGTTCTCTTGTCATCTTTCAAGAGAAAAAAATCAGTCATTCTTGTTTGTGGATGTATATTGTCTAATCCTTAAATTGTACCTGATTTTAATGCAGGTCAGCTATCTTGTGATGTTTGCTTATATATCTCTTACTTTAGGGGATACACCTCAGCTTTCTTCTTTCTATATTTCATCTAAGGTGAAGTTCCAGGGAACCTTAGTATAAAAACACCTTCCTTTTCTCTTCTCTTTTATCATTACTACTATGGAATTAAAATTTCATTTTATATCACGGAGATAGATTTTTTTAAGGTCATGCTAACGAGTGTCCAAGTGGCACTCTTTAAGGATACACATTTCCAATGCTTATCTTTTTAAGCATTAAAGAGTGGCCGTGCCCGTGGGGCACTCGTTAGCATTTCCCTTTTTTTAATGCCTATAAATATCTAATTGTATAGTTCTATATTATAGGTATTGCTTGGTCTTTCAGGAGTAATTCTTGTTATGCTCTCTGTCCTTGGATCTGTTGGAATTTTTAGTGCTCTTGGTGTAAAATCTACTCTGATCATCATGGAAGTTATCCCATTTCTTGTTCTAGCTGTAAGTTTTCTTTTGCTTATAAAGTGTTGTTAGATGATAGCTCAGTGAAACTTATACTTATCACTATTCCTTGGGGGCGTTTGTTTCACGGTATGAAAAATTACTCCTAGGAATAACTTTCCCAAGCATAACATTCAAAGGAATATGATTTTATAAAAAGTGTTTGGGCAGTACCTTAAATTCCTAGGAATCACTTTTATAATAGATAGGAATCAGTTACAAAAACGAAATAGTGTGTAGTAGTGGGAACACACTTTCTGCATAATATTTTATGGTAATCGCCTGGAATAAAAGATTCCCACATCTATGACATTGACAGGGGATTAGAAAGCCAACATTATTGTTCTGTTAATGATTGTTCCCTTACCTATGCCAACATTATTGACTGTAATACAATGTGTCATCATTAAGCTTTCTATAGAAATTGGCAATAATAAATCTACAGTTATGTACTAGCAGAACAATATATTAACATGAAGCTGACACTTTCTCATTCAAACATTATAGCTCTATTTTCCCAATTCAACAACTCATTAAGTTTTTTTTTATGTCTATCATTCTTTTGATCTGACTCTGTCTTACTGAATCTCCCACCATTAGGTAGGGGTGGATAATATGTGTATACTAGTTCATGCTGTGAAAAGGCAACAGCTGGATTTTCCTTTAGAAAGCCGGATAAGCAATGCGCTTGTGGAAGTTGGACCATCAATAACGTTGGCTAGTTTATCAGAGGTTTTAGCATTTACTGCCGGAAGCTTTATTTCCATGCCCGCATGTCGCGTGTTCTCAATGTTTGCAGGTAAGCTTTTATGCTTTAATAATTTCATACCTCTGCAATAGTCTCAGCTCAGCTGTTTCTTGTGTCAAATCTCAAAAGCTGTCCTCACCTTCCCTTCATGCTTTTATTCACAGCATTGGCTGTGCTTTTGGACTTTCTCTTGCAAGTTACTGCGTTCGTAGCTCTGATAGTTCTTGACTCGTTGAGGGCAGAGGATAAGAGGGTTGATTGTTTTCCATGCATTAAAGTGCACTCTTTGCATGCAGACCCTGAGAAAGGTATAACAAATTTTAATCTGTGATGAAACTTCCGTATTCTATTACTTCCTTTTTTTTTTCTTTCAAATGATTATACGTTTTCCCTCTATCATTTTTAACTTCTATACATTTGGATGACCAAAACGCTCATTTACTCTTGAAAACTAATTTACAAGCTTAGGTTGATTTTATTGATGTTTGTTTTTCATAACTTCTCAGGCATTGGACAAAGGAAACCTGGTTTGTTGGCTCGATATATGAAGGTAATTAGCATTATCGTTACTAACAATAATTATTTGCTGGTACTTTATAGAGGGGACTAAAACATAACTAGAGTTATTTGCAATTTTTGTGAAGCACAATGTATGAGTTTTAATCTAGTCATAATCGGAAATTGTATAAATTGTAAAAAGGGAGTTAAAGGTGTGCTAGCCTTCAACCATAGTTGGGATTTGAGTTTGCAAAGATGCAAAGGCCACAAATCTCTGTCAAGCTATAAGCAAATAGTTTATTTAAATTTTTTAAAGTTTTCCAAAGTGGTACATTTGGAATTTGTCTTGCATAAAAAGAACAACAAGCCAAACAACAAAAACCTACAAAAATAAAAAGCCTAGAAACCAAGGAACGCCGACACCACTGCAGAACAACCAAAAAAAAGTAACAGAAACCATCCACCCTAGAAGGAAGCCAACAACTGTCAAATATTACCAAGCCCAGACTTTTGCTTGTTGCTTAGTTATTTTCTCAGTTTGACATGGTTCTGATAATAATGCTGTATTTTCCCTTTCAGGAAGTTCATGCTCCCATTCTAAGTATTTGGATAGTAAAAATGGTTGTCATTGCAATTTTTGTGGCATTTGCATTGGCTAGCATTGTAAGTCTTTGGATTTGTTTCTATATCCATAAGAAATTTCAAACCAGACCTGTTTAAATTCTAACTTTTTTTTTTCTTTCTTCTCTTCTACCCCTTTCTACTTTGTCTTCATCTAAACCACACAGGCTTTGAGCACTAGAATTGAACCTGGATTAGAGCAGCAGATTGTTCTTCCCCGAGACTCATATCTCCAGGTTTGACATTTTGGCCTGTATCATGTATTCATGTTTTTTTTTTTATCCATGTGTATTTGTTCTAACTAATTACGTGTCTTCCTGCAGGGGTATTTCAATAATGTCTCGGAATATCTCAGAATTGGGCCACCTTTGTATTTTGTTGTGAAGAACTATAACTACAGGTATTTTATTCCCATAGTGCGTTTGTTCTTGCATCCACCTCCTATATGTTGAAGAATTAATAATTTAGAGAGTTTGTTAATTCCAGTATTGCATGTACTAGTGGTAGTAATAGTCGTGCTTTTTGCAGTTTAGTAGATTCCGCTTTACTCAGTTATTATGCATGTAACATATAAAATTTCACCAATGAATATTCTTCTTTGATGTTTTTCTACTAATAGTGAATATCTTTTTACAAAAAGTTATATTTTAATCTAATTAAATATATTTTTTTAATTATTGGTGTCGATGCCAGTCAAGGCACAGAGCTACTAATGGATAGATTTCATCAACCATTGCTAATATAAGATTATAAATTGAACTTCCACATTTAGTCATGCTATTTGTCATCTTCTAATTATATTTTCAGTTACTGTCATGTTTTTCTACTAATGATATCTGCATGGATCATATTAAATTGTGATTTACTAAGTACATCCTCCTTGATTGCAAGGTGGGATTGATCTCAAATTGATTCACCCGAACAAATTCTTATTTAGTTATGACTTTTCTCTTAGAAAAGATCTATCCGAGTTTGTAAAACTTCAATTAAATATAAGTGGTGCGAATATCTCTGGAAGGGAAATGCTTTCCCTAGTCTTGGTACTTCTATGTTGGGAATGGTTTGATCTAATATTATTTCCTGACCTCAGCTCAGAATCAACACATACAAATCAGCTTTGCTCCATAAGCCAATGCAATTCAGACTCTCTTTTAAACGAGGTAAAGCACTAGCATTTGGCTTATTTGATTCTGATATATATATATATATATATATATATATATATATATATATATATATATATAGAGGGTTGAATGTGGAATATTTTCTTGCAAATACATTATATCTTAATGAGACATCAGTTTACTTTTGCATATATTCCAGTTGTATTAAGCTGGTAGGTCCATGCCATTGATCTAGTTCTTTTCACTAACTAGTTCATAATTTTCTTTTCCCTACATATCTGTGATAACTTGGATACTTGTTATGGATGTTGTATTTTTACCTTGTAGGTTGCTAAAGCGGCCCTAGTACCAGGCACAAGCTATATTGCCAAGCCAGCTGCTTCTTGGCTAGATGATTTTCTTGTGTGGGTATCTCCAGAAGCATTTGGGTGCTGCAGGAAGTTCACTAATCAGAGCTATTGCCCTCCTGATGATCAGGTCTGGTCCCAACATTATAAGATACTGATTTATATGCAAATCTCGATTACGTCAGTATGTGCTTATACATGTTTTATGATGCTGAACAAGAGAATATGATTTTTCCTTATTGGTAAATAACATTTATGTTCCTTACAAATTTCTTTAGTTTTTCATAATAAAAAATGGAGAGAAAAGGTAATGGAGGATATTAGTTTTCTGAAGTATTCAAGTGTAAAATAATATTTTGGTAGCTGACAGTTATTTTTTCTTCCCAGCCTCCTTGCTGTGCTCCTGATGAAGGAGGCTACTGTGTTCCAGCTGGAGTATGTAACGATTGCACAACGGTAATAGACAATTTTTTATCAGTGCCATCACTGTCACAATAGTTTCTTTTTTCTGTTTTAAGGCCTTAGTCTAACACTTTGGTAAGTTGTGCAGTGTTTCCGTCACTCCGATCTCCATAATGATCGTCCTTCCACGACACAATTTAGGGAGAAACTGCCGTGGTTTCTTAGTGCTCTTCCATCTGCTGACTGTGCAAAAGGTGGTCATGGGGCTTACACCAGCAGTGTTGAACTGAAAGGTTCGATGATCTAAAGAAGCTCTTTTATTGTGTTTTTAATTCACATTTAAGTATGTGTTTGGTTCCACACCGGGGGATACAAAACACACATTTCCACTAGCTAAACGTGGTTCGCATACACTGAAAATAAAAACAGACAAGAGAAGAGGACATAGAGGGAGAAAAAGAACGAATCTGTGAAGATTAGAAAGGTTGAAACGTGTTTTGATTTAATAAATATTTAATCATAGTAGTTATCAGTATTTCTCCACATTGCCCCGACCAGTAAACAGACCCAAAAATTTATAACTCTGATTAAATACTAATAACCCTCGTTCAAATAATAATCTATATTTAATAATTTAAATTTAAATTAAGGTAAAATTAGTAATTTAAATTTTAAACCATATTAAACCGATTAAAAAATCGTTAATGAATGTAATATATATTATACAATTATTTGAAATTGAAAATGCAATATTAAACAATTATATAAATTGAATAATGCAGCATAAATTTAAATAACTAACTATAATATAAATGAAATATCTAGTTTTAAATAAAATTAAAACCCATTTTAGTAATTATATGCCAATCCTGATATAAACTATCCAAACACCAAGAATTTGTGAGAATCACTTTTATATAATTATATCTAAACATAAATCAACTTGTGCTCGACTCACTTTTAACCAAAATCAATTCTATAAAACTCAATCCTTTCCACCGCTGAACCATACACACGCTCTCCTTTAGGTCAACTTTAGACACAGCTCCCTTGAACTCTGAAGCAGTATAAGATCCAGAGCGTGTAATATCTGACTGTGGAACTGTATTTTGGTTGTTAGGATATGACAGTGGCATTATTCAAGCATCATCATTCCGTACATATCACACCCCATTGAACAAGCAGGTTATATTTCTACTTTCTATATTATCTGCTATATGCTTAAAGTTGTAAGAAAAATTTCCAAGTTTAACTGTAAAACTGGTTTAGGTTGACTTTGTTAATTCCATGAGAGCTGCTCGAGAGTTCAGTTCAAGGGTTTCTGATTCTTTGAAGGTAATGCATCTATTTTTCTGCAGGCCGAATCAAGCAATTTTGGTCATTAAATTAAATATAAAATGTAGAAACAAATGGTAACACTAATCAGAATGACGGAATGTCTTGACATGCTCAGTTATTCAACAATTGAGAATACAAGTCTCTTGCAGTTGTTATAGTAAAAAGAATGAAGTAGCAGGTTTGGCTTTTTACCATGTTCAATGTGTTTGAACTAAGAATCCTTTTCTTGTGCAGATTGAGATATTCCCATATTCGGTGTTTTATATGTTTTTTGAGCAATACCTGAATATATGGAAAACTGCACTGGTCAACCTTGCAATAGCTATTGGTTAGTATTGAGACCTATAATTCTTTGCATGTTTCTATATATTTGATGAAAGTATGTGCAGAATCATATTTCATAATCACTTGTTTAATGATTATACTCCGCAATTTACTTACTATGCATGTTGGCATTGAGCTGTGAAATAATAACACTCTAAAATGGTGATGTAACAGTTGCAGTATTTGTCGTGTGCTTGGTTATCACATGCAGGTGAGAATTAGCTTATTTAGCAAATGCTTCAATCCTTTTCACCTTCTTCCTTAATTAGATAGAAGTATCAGTGAGTTATTGTGTGATGAATCCAACAATTATGGTTTGATCCTTCTTTGATTTCAATGTTTATGCAGTTTATGGAGTTCAGCAATCATTTTGTTGGTGTTGACAATGATTCTTATTGATCTTATGGTATTTTCTTCGTTTCAACTGTCACTTGAGATTTTACTTGCAGATGCAAATATGTAATATAGATATATAGTTCTTTTTATATGTTGCTTCATAATTTTATTATTGCTTGATATTAGAATTTCAAATGACTATGTTAATTTGGTTACTTGCAATATTATGCTTTGTAGGGTATGATGGCCATTCTGAATATCCAATTGAATGCCATCTCAGTTGTCAACCTCGTTATGTCAGTGGGCATTGCTGTCGAGTTTTGTGTGCATATGACTCATTCTTTCACTGTTAGTACCACTCTCCTTTTTAGCTTACCTTACACAATGTACAGGTGTATGACATACCTATGTTTCTCATTCTAAAATTTTAATTAATCAGTTCATCGCTACTTGATTTCAGCTAGGTTTTTGACATAAGATCATTGAAATTTATCACTCTGTTTTCTTAATATTTTGGTTGCATATATATATGGTACCCCCAAATAAAGTTTTGCTGCCAGATGCAGCAGATCCAGTTGTAGGTTGCAGTGGGCTGGGGCATAACAAAGATATGAACTGAGGCAATCTTAGCAGCAGCTTGTGCTGTGGACGGTTTGTAGGTAGGGCGGTTTGTAGGTAGAACGGTTTGTAGCAGCGTGTGGCGGTTGGAATTGGCTCGTGGAACTGGTGAACGAAGGGCTTTGAGGGTTTGGATGCACAGTGGGTGAGGTTTGCAAGATGGGGTGGTGCCATGATGGTTTTACCAGTGGGGCTGGAGGTTTGCGGTGGCAGAGGGAGTCAGGCAGGGAGGATTGTTTTTTGCTTCTGTGATGACTTTTATAGTGATGTTACCGGTAAGGTTTCCGGACATGCTGAAGCTTTTGGAGATTCTGGTCGTGGCAGCGGCGAGGAATGTAGAGATAAATAAGAGATAGCAGAAGACACTACTTCATAAGCTCATGGAAGAGTCTCGTCGCGCACAATCGCAGCTGCATGGCTGGTCTATGTGTCTCTTCCTCCGTGTGAAACTGACTTCCGTTGCAGTGTACTTTTCCTGCCAGCAATCACCCACATGCTACAAAAACTAGCATGTTTCCATACACTCTCGTCATTGCAACAGCGGCTGCCCTGCCACGCCTCTGTAGCTTGATAGCTCAATTGCGCCTAGCCGTCACACTTCCTTCAGACCCTTTTCCCTTCCAACTAACCACAATCTCCAGGTGTTGGCCTCTCCATTAATGAATAGTTGCAAATTACCTGCAAGTCTCCCACTCCCGTTTCTTGTCATCCACTGTAGTGTGCAGTTTCTAAAATATTCAAGTCTAGGAATAGAGAAGGTGACTGATTAAATTTTTGGGTTTCTCTCAACTCAAGCCCACTGCCCCAAAAACATTTTACACACGAAAGTGGTGCCATTCTTTCCTGTGGTAGAAGTAGAACTAGGGAGCCACTTCATGTGGCTGCATCAGGCAGGGGAAGAGCGGGTGGGGGTCGAGGTAAAACAGTGTTGCGGATCTGCAGCAACTGGATAGTGGTGGGGCAAAAGCCGGACTGGAAGGGGATGGATGGGGAAACAACAATTTTTAAGCCACATGCCTATATAATATTTGCACCATTAGTTAATTAAAAGTTATATGCAATGTTGAGAAAAAGAAGTGTAAGTTGGAAGTGTTGAGAAACAAGTGTGGGGAAGTCCCACATTGATTAAAAAAGTGGAGACTGGACACTTTATAAGTGAGAGAACCCACACACCTATCACATTTCTTAACATGGTATCAGAGACTGGTTTAAGATTTGGTGGGCCACTTGCTATTTGTTAATGTTTTGATGCATTTTTTTAGTTACTAATATTAGCAAATTCACTGAATGCTGTAATACTTGAACTACATTGCATTGCCATTTTTATATATGAGCTACTTTCTCACTTTCACAATACTAAATCTTCCTGCAGGTTGCAAGTGGAGATAAAGATCAGCGTGTTAAGGAGGCTCTAGGTACAATGGGTGCTTCAGTCTTCAGGTGATTTTGTGCTAGCATACATATCTTGTTCTGTTTCTAGACTTGCACACACATGCAGCAATCAAGAAATCATATTCCTCATGTTTGCTCTTTGGTTTAGCTACCCAATTACCTAAAGGAAATAATGAACAATAGATTTGTGGGCATGAACTTATGACAGACCCGATGCGCTGATAATATTTATACAAAAATCATGGAGAATTATTCTCTCGAGTTTGCTTTCAACAAATTTACATGATATGATAGATCTTTGTTGTTTCTAACACAGTTTCAATGCAATTGTTTTGCATTTGCATCCATATATTGTTGTTTTAAATTAATGCACGGTTTCTTTTCTGAACAATATCCACTTTATGCTATTGCAGTGGTATCACGCTAACAAAGTTGGTTGGAGTTATTGTTCTTTCCTTCTCGAGAACAGAAGTTTTTGTGGTATTACGAGTTCATCTTCTGTTTTGTAAGCCAGCCTGTGATATACTAAATGTGTGCAATAACTAGTTTTCTCTTCGCAGGTTTATTACTTTCAGATGTACTTGTCATTAGTACTTCTCGGTTTTTTGCACGGACTTATTTTCTTGCCGGTTAGTGTTCTTATGTTCTTAATTAATTTTTCATAAATTAACTTAAAGGATAAAATAGAAGAAAAACTGCTAGGAGTTACACTGAATTACTTTTTTTTTTGCAATGAACTTGATTGCTGAAACTAAACATATATTTTATTGTTGCTGCAGGTGGCATTAAGCATGTTTGGTCCACCTTCAAGATGTATAATCAATGACCAAGGGGCAGATCGAACATCAACTTCTTCGTAACTATATATACTAAGGCATTGGATGACAGGTTATAGTTCGGAAAATTTGTAAAGTACAAATAAACACTCAAGAGGAAAGGAAAGGAAAGGAAAGGAAAGGAAAGGTCTGTAATACTCCCTCCGTCCGTCTCAAATTATAGGACGTTTCGACATATTCACATGAATTAAGAAATGTAATTATTACTTTATGAGAAAGCGAAATGATGTACGATTTTACAAAAATTCCTTTCAATATTTTTGGCAAAATGACTTATAATTTGTGACGGAGAGCGTATTTACCAGTGTTATTATTATAGTTGATGTATGGGGTTTCTTTATCCACCCTTTTGTCTTCTTAGGGATCCATGGCGAAATTCCACAATACCCCTTTAATTCGGATATGTATATCCGAACAAATCTAATATTTTATTTAAAGGGGGTTTTCAAATATGCATATTCGAAAACTTCTTATAAATGAAATAACTTAATATTTTATTTTCAGTGGATTTTTGAATATCCATATCTGAAATGAACATAATATTTAAAGTTAAATTAAAATCTCTAATTGTTATTAACTTCTTAAAATGATTATTTATTAAAATAACATATTAAAAATAAATTATAAGTTACAATAGTAATTCCTATTTAAAATAAACTATATAGATTTTGAAGTTTCTAAGCAATTTTATTGTATTCTTCAAAAACTATCTCAAATTAAAATAATGGTTTAAGATATATCTTTTTTATATTTTAATTTAAATTTTAACTTAATTTAAAATTAAAATATTTCTTTTTAAATATAGTAAGAACAAATTTGAATTAACAACAAAATTGTATGTATTTAAAATAAATATAAATATAATTTAAATTTAGAATGATTACAAATTAAATTCAAAATAAAATTAAGATAATGAGTTATTTTAGATATACATATTCGAAAATTCTTTAAAAATAAAATATGAGTTTGTTCGAATATAAACGTCTGAAATATATTTTGAGATTTTTATGGACCTTTTTATTTATATAAGAGTGTATTAAAAAAATCCCCTTAATGTATTTATAGTGCTAAATTAGGTGTTCTTAGATGGGTTTATGTGTACAAACTTTATAAAGTGAACTCCACTAGAAATATCACATCCTTAAATTACATATTGGTTCTTGGATTTCTTGAAAATGAGCTACATTACGATGGTCACAAGAGGATAATTTTTTTGCCAACCCCTTACTTGTACCTTACACTCCCAATTTGTATGAAAAGTCAATTTTATCCAAATCATCTTTATTATTAAAATTTCTGGTACACCCTGCATTTTTGAAAAAAATTTAGATGATAGCGGAAATTTGAGAGCGCTATCAGAATTTTCTCAAATACAAGTTTCCTGTATTTTTGTTAAATTTTTCGGCATTTTGTACCAGATTTTTCAAAATTTACGGTATCGCCTACCGTAGATTTCAAAATATCTGATATTTTTGCCCGGAAGTTTCGAAATTTACGGTATTTTCCTTTGATGCTCATACCAGAAATTTTGAAATTTCCAGTACACCTAAAATTCTAGAACTTTTGAAATTTTCGGTATTTTCTATTTCTCCAAAAAATTCTAATTTTTTCATGTTTCTTGACTTTGCTTGCACTAAGGACTAGAGGCAGAGACAATTCTATTTCAGGTAGGACTACTGATCGAGCATATGTTGTGGTTCAATCAGCAGATGAGGTACAAGCCTCAGAGGCGCAGGGTGACCGCCGTCGTCTAACTGGTTCTCACCGGAAACGGATGGCTGAGCAGGCCGCAACGGGATTTCGTGCACCTCATCGACGGATTGCCAGCGCTTCTACGACAGTTATGGACCCTCCGGTTCCTACCGTGGAGTAGGTAGTTATACCGGAGCCGGTGGTTCAGGCGCCAGTTGTTGAGGAGGGAGTTACAGACGTGGTCCAGGAGCCTGTGCAGGAGGTGGTTCCTCCGGTGGCTTCGAAGGTGGTTCAAGAGGTAGTGGTGGAGGTGGATCAGGAGGTGATGCGGGATATGGTTCCGGAGGTGGTTTTAGTGGTGGTTCCGGCGGTGGTGCAGGAGCCAGTTCAAGAGCCGGTACCACGCGCCCCAGATGGTGGCATTGATTGATGGTTTCAGAACCACATCATCACCTATCCCGTGAGATCATGGATGCAACCGTCAAGGTGTAGGAGCCTAGACAGTGCGAGGATTGATACCTGTAGTGGTTCCTTAGTGCGTCACACCCTCGGGTCACACCACCAAATCCAGCATCTGATGTCCCAGGGCCTTCAGGTACTAGAGATTCTTCCTATCCACCACCACTTCCACCATCTCATCCTCCAGAAGCTCACCAGGACACCCACCTATAGCTCATTGCAGTTACATTAGATAACATCATGGGGATGCTTAACCCCGATGGTGAGGTGTATCAGGGGTTAGCTAGGTTGACTAACATTGCCCGTGGAGGGCGTATGTAGATTTTTCTTTGTATTATTGTATTATATGTATATGTTGTGACAAACTAACATCTAGTTTATTTCATAATCTTTTTTAGCTAATACATCTTCTTTCGATTACATAAAGAAAACTAAATAACACAAATAAGAAACCCAAATAAGTTAACAAACATCAAATGACAAAAAAATAAAAATAAATAGTACTCCAATACATGAAAACCTAGGAACTACCAAATTTAGATTCATCTGGACGCTTTAGACACTTCATTATGTCGTCAATAGATCTTCGGATCTCTGCGTCCAACTCGATCGGACCTTTGGTTATCCTACGACAAAATGATTTCCACATGGCCTTCACATCTTCATCATTCTTCAGCTCGATTAGGTTGTATTTCACCCAACCATCTGTACCAATGTAATCCTCTCGAAACTCGATCTTTGTCACCCTTCTGTTCTCGGAATCAGGCAACAAACCATTCAACATTTCCTTCAGCGCGACGATTGACTCAGATCCATATGGGAGCTTAAACTCAATGACAAGTTTGTGGCCGTTGTAATACGCTTCTGCCTTAATCAAATATTGAGAAAGAGGTATTTTATTGAGATGTGATACCTTATAACCCTAAAACCCATATTTATACAAATTGTTAACGTTCTAGACCACATAAAAGTGTCGGTGCAATCTGGACCCTTCAAAAGTGTCGGAAAAATCTCAATCATTGAAAAAAAAACAAGATAAGGAAACATACCGAAAATTTCAGCCTTTTGTGAAATTTCTGATATACCGAAATTTTCAAAAAATCTGATATACAGGAAATTTCAAAAACACTTACGTATTTTTGGTACATACCATAAATTTTGAAGATTTTGAAATTTCCGGTATACCGGATTTTTTGAAATAACCCTCTGAAAATTTTTCATAAACCGAAAATATACCGAACATTTGAAAATTTCCGGTATATCGGAAATTTTCAGTACCATTTGAAATTTTCAATACACCATTGCCAAATTTCCGGTAAGAGTAAATTTTTGATAGTGTAATTGAAAATTCTGATGTATTGGAAATTTTAAATTTTTGACCAGTATAAAAAAATTTCTTTATAAATGAAAAATTTCCCGATAGGTTTAAATTTTAGGGTTTTTCAATGGTTGAGATTTTGCTGACACTTTTGGAGAGTCCTGATTGCACCGACACAATTGTGTGGTCTAGAATGCATCACCATTTGTATAAATAGGGGTTTTAGGTTATTGGGTAACATATCTTAACAAAATACCTCTTCCTCAACTTCTGATTAAGGTAGAAGTGTATTACAACAACGACAAACCTCCTGCTGAATTCAAGCTTCCAGATAGCTCTGAATCCTTTCTCACCTTGAAAGAAATATTGAATGATTTGCTGCCTGATTCTGATACTAGAAGATTGACAAAGATCGAGTTTCAGGAGGATTGGATTGATACAAATGGAAGAGTGAAATACAACCTAATCGAGTTCAAGAATGATGAAGATGTGAAGCTCATGTAGAAATTATTTCCCCGTAGGATAACTAAAGGTCTGATCGAGTTGGACGCACAAATTCGTCGACGACATAATGAAGATGTTGAAGCGTCTAGAGTCATCCGGTAGCGCTTAGATTTTCTTGTTTCAGAGTACTGTTTATGTTTGTTGTTACTTATCTGATGTTTGTAAACTATGTTCGTTTGTTATTCATGTTATTTTATTTTCTTTATCGAATTGAAACATGTACTCGCAAAAAGATTATGCAATAAAAAAGATGCATGTTTGTCACAAAATATACATATAATACAATCATAATAAAATAAATCTACATAGGCCCTCCACGGGCAACGTCGACCAACCTAGATAAACCTGTATAAACCTCACCATCAAGGTTTACCAATCCCATGAGATTATCTAAGTGAACGACGGTGAACTGTAGGCAGTTGTCCTGGTCACCTACGGGAGGTGGAGGTGGTGGTGGTGGCTCAAAAGAATCCATGATACCTGAAGGCCCCAAAACATCAAATGTTACAACCGGTGATATGACCCGAGGTTGTGACACACTATGGAACCACTATAGGTATCCATCCTCGCACTGCCCAGGCTGCTGAACCTCAACAACTATATCAACGATCTCACAGGGAGATGAGGATGTGATTTTGAAACCATCTATCAATGCCACCAGATGGAGCCTCTGGAACCGGATGAGGGATGCCCTGTATATAACCATATTGGCGTAGACACCTCTCAGGAAAATGTGTAACCACATGGCTCTCCCATCTGACATGACCTGAATATAAAGTAGTTATCTCAAATGGATGATGAGGGAGGTGAGATGTATATAGTGTCCAGATGACATCATCCAAGGTCAGACCTCCTAGAATGACCTGTTTGGCCTTCCATCTCTTTGTACATGGGTCAGTATCCTGAACACGTTGGATCTTCTGCTCACATGTGCGAGGGAAATGCTCATATATCCAACACTCCAGGTATCCATCTTTGCACTGCCCAGGATGCCGAACCTCAACGACTGTATTAGTGATCTCACGGGGGATGAGGATGTGATTTTAAAACCATCTATCAATGCCACCAGATGGAACCGGACGAGGGATGCCTTGCATATAAACATTCTGGCGTAGACATCTCTCAGGCAAGTGTCTAGCAACGTGGCTCTCCCATCTGACATGCCCTGAATATAAAGTAGTTATCTCAAATGAACGTTGAGGGCGGTGATATATGGTGTCCAGACGATATCATCCAAGGTCAGAGCATCCAGTATCCTCTTATACTCCACTAAACCTCCTAGAATGGCCTGTTTGGCTTTCCATATCTTCGCACATGGGTCAGTAGCCTCAACACGCTGGATCTTCCGCTCACAGATGTGAGGGAAGTGCTTGTATATCCAATAATGCATAAAAAAAATATCAAATAAATACACCCAAATAATTAATAAAAACCATAAAATAAATTATAATATCCATGTAACAAGCTGAGGTAACAAGCAAGTTGCTTGGTGTCAGGACGAGAAGCAACGTTAAGTGTCGTGTACAATATGGTCAAGGCCGCCACTACCCAAGCCCAACATGGAGTGTCAAGGGCGCTGAAAAAATACAAGTATCAAACATCAATATAAACTCCAAACTTGTCCGTAAAGAGAGTACATGCCACCAGATGTAGCATGTATCTCCTAGAGGCAACCTGATACCTCTCCGCCTCTACAAACTCTTTATACGTACTCCTCAACCAAGACATCCGAAGGTGAAATCTCCGAGTCTAACCAAACTCATGTAACACCTCCAACTCATAAACCTTCAAAGCATCCATACCCATGTGCACCGCTGTTGTCTGGTCCCTATAAACTAGTGTAAAAATGTACCAGCAATCAAAATGTGAAACAAGACATCCACGTCATCTAAAGTCACTTCCTTCTCCCCAAATGGAAGATGGAAGGATGATGTTTCAGGGTGCCACATCTCAATAAAAATGATAATAGGAGGCGTCCAACATAGTCAAGGAGCATCCAACAAAGTCTAGAAGATGGAAATCTTCAACTATCCTCTTCACCTCTTCAAGCATGGAACTCTCAGGGAAGTTCTTCAACTTTGAACCATGATAAGTGACCTTCAACACCAGACGCTCATGTAACAAATAATATAATTAAAAAAAATTAGTATACATCAAATCTCGTAATGAAAATAAAAAATTATACATTTAAACAAAACCAAGAATACATACCTTGCCCTGCCATATCCTATAAGCGACATGTTCCGCATATCCTGTCAACAAGGACATGTCCGAAGGTCCTCCAAGTAAACCTCAATCAATGTGTATTGATTGCTCTGTAGGTGAACGAGTTGTAGTGTCTATATCAACGGGAGAAACTGCAATACCCCACTTTCCCATAACAATAATTATAGCATAATATACGAAAATACATCAGAGTACACAAGTAGGGTGCCACATCTTTCGGAAAAAATCATAAAATCTCAGATTGTTTTATTACTTTATTTGTCATAAAAGAATTACTTACAAAACGGAAATATTTAAGTTTTTATTCTCATAGCACTACGACCTTAATAACAACATTCTCCACAAAACTCATGGTTGAACTTAAATTTGAATTTAAGATACATAACAGATACAAAAAATACAAAACATAAGCAAATTCCCAAAATCATGTATTACGTATCAGAGCGACTCCTAAGACTCTATCAGGCAACTCATACTCTTAGCACTACTCATGTGCCTGATTATCTGTACTCCCGGAGGAGCACAGACACAACAACATAAAAGGGGTGAGAATTACATTCAATAAATATATAGTGAATATCACATGCTAAGGAGTAGTAATCACATAAATCACACAATTACACAATACTTTACAACATAATCCATCATTCACATAGCACATTGTAAACTCAAAAGTAATGCAATGCAATGAGACCGACATCAACTCAATGCATGTAGTACCATCAGGATATAAGCCCCCAACCTAGTCCATGTTTTGGACAACAACAAGGCATAAGACCTTAACATAATGTCATTACATGCCAACAACAGAGCATGAGCCCTCACCAAATGATATGTATGCATTATTAACATGCAACAACGTAATTTTAGAACAACAAGGCATAAGCCTTCTATCTTTGCCATTAAGGCCACCACGTCATCATCATCATGAACAATTCATACAAAGTACCGTGTTTTAATCTCATTTTCTACTATTATTAGTCTTCCTATTTTGCACAAAGAAGACTTTATCTCTTCAGCCGGAGCGAATTTGACTCTTCTCAGGAAGCCCGTTCTCATTCTCCAACAATATTTACATCATATTTCTCCCCAAGCTACAACAGGCCTGTTGTGTGAGCAGCTGATTATTCCCAGCAAGTTCACTAATACCAATCTTATCTTATTTCGGTAACCTAATGAGGAATCTCTCGCTAGGGATTGACCGTTCACCTCCAGAAAGTTGAAAACTTATTGTGGAAGTCTCAGATGGGTGATTTACAAGCTCGTCGATGGAAGTTACTTTGAGTGATTTGCAAGCTCATTGTTGAATGTTTCTTTGGTTTTCCGTTGGGTGATTTACAAGCTCATTACAGATTAACTCTTTATCTCCGATGGGTGATTTACAAGCTCGTTGATGGAAGTTCCTTTGAGTGATTTACAAGCTCGTTGTTGAACGTTTCTTTGGTTTTCCGTTGGATGATTTACAAGCTCATTGCGGATTAACTCTTTATCTTCGATGGGTGATTTACAAGCTCATCGATGAAAATTCCTTTGAGTTATTTACAAGCTCATTGTTGAACGTTTCTTTGATTTTCCGTTGGGTGATTTACAAGCTCATTACGAATTAACTCTTTATCTCTGATGGGTGATTTACAAGCTCGTCGATGGAAGTTCCTTTGAGTTATTTACAAGCTCATTGTTGAACGTTTCTTTGGTTTTCTGTTGGGTTATTTACAAGCTCATTACAGATTAACTCTTTATCTCCAATGGGTGATTTACAAGCTCGTCGATGGAAGTTCCTATGAGTGATTTACAAGCTCAGTGTTGAACATTGCTTTGGGAGATTTACAAGATTATAGCTGATTTAACCATTTATTTCCAATGGATGATTTACAAACTCGTTGTTGAAAGTCTCTTTGGGTGATTTACAAGCTCATTGATGATTATTTGTTTTGGGATTCCTTTGGGTAATTTACAAACTCAGTGCGGATCAATTCGATAGCTTTTTGCAACAAGATCAGTCGTTCTGATGAATGGTAGCCATGTCGTTATGGGAGGTAGTTCATCAAAGATTTGTTTTCCCGATGAATGAAAGCCTTTTCCTTATGGGAGGTAGTTTGGCGAAGATCTGTTATCCCGAAGAATGATAAAATATCCTGGTCAAAGAAGGACTTTCAGCCTGTCTTTGATGGAGTGCCATAGTTTTTGGATATTCAGTCTTTGTTGATATTATCTTCTTACCATCTGTTGTTCAGAAGCCGTTATTGACGTTTATTCAGGATTGATGGTTTACTCTCTTTGGAAAGCTGACGTCATTCTTTTGGTTTTGATAACTCTTTTGTGAGGGGATAGTTCGTCGTCTGTCCATAGATTGTTGCTTTTGCCTGTTAATTAAACCTATGTCATGACTTTCCCCTTTTTCAAGGTGGATTTATCATTTCCACAGTGGTGTCCTGTCTCCTATGAGGTTCATTCTTTTGCATTGCATAACCCTTAAACATTGCATGGCATCTTAGGGCCAAAAATAGGGCTTGTGTTATATTTAAGTATCTTATATCCTATCAAGGAGAAGGTTCCCTTCTTATCTCCGGATAGAAGACACTTAAATAAGGGCAGCTGTTATACCCCAATTTCCCCCCCTAAGATTCTCTAATACTTCATACAATTACATTGCACAAAGATCACAAGTTGGTTCTCTCTCTCTCATCTCTAGGGTTTGCCTTTGGGAGATCATCAAGCACCTTGTGGAAGTGATTATTGTTTGTGTGTTATGATTGATATTTGATTAACCATAATGTGTATACTTTTCTCTAAATGTTGTAGGTGAATGGTGCACAAGTTCCTCAAAGAGTTAATGGGTTCATGTGTTTATTTCCATGCCTTCTCTCATTATTTCTCAAGATTTTGAAAGTGTTATATCTCATTGAAGACTCCTCTTATAATTAATCATGCTCTCTTATCTTGAATATGTACTCCATGCTTGAAAGAGATCATCAACTTCAAGAATTCCTCCATCCCATGGCCATCTCTTTGAAATTAGGGTTTTTGGACTTCTAAGGACCATATCTTTATGTGTGTGTGAAGTTTGTGGATGAATTCAAGATCATTTGATATCTAAAGGACTTATAATATATATATGCTTTGATTCAAGAAGTTTAAGTGATGAGAAGATTGTTTTGAAGACCTATGGTTGCCCACTCTCTAGATTGATACTTCATCTATCTTGTATGACTTCAAAGGATCATATCTTGGTCATCCCTTGCCTCTTTGAGCTCATTTTTATTTCACAATGAACCTAAGGATGTTTAAAACAACTTAGTTCAATTTGTGAGAAAATAAAATGCTTGGAAGTTTGCCTATGAGGTCAAAAGATTACAAGTCCTTGATGAATTCCTCAATTTTTGGACAATCAACTTCAAATGAACATATCTTGATCATCATTTATCATTTTGAGGTCATTATTTTTTCAAAAAAATCTTGAATATGTCTACTTTACCTTCATATAAGCCTTGAAGATTGAAAGTGTTTGGAAATTTCTTGGAAGAATCAAACGATTATAGGTCATTCCACAAATTTTCGTCAACTTCACAAGGCCATAACTTTCTCAACTTTTGGAATTTTTTAGTGATTCTTCTTGTAAAATGTTCTTTGAGAGGTCTACTTCATATCATATTTTAAAATCAAGAGAAAATTTTGATTGGAAAAACATTTTTGAAGAAGAAACATTATAGATCATTTTTAGAAAGTAGCATGCTTGACCAAGGCCTGGCCAGAAAATTTAATGATTTTTCAAGAATCCTAAAGTCTCAATCTCTGAGCTCAAGCATCCATTTGATTTGATTCTTTTTGCATTGTATTCTACTCTTTGAATACTTAATTTGGCTCAAGGAAAATCTGACACACACACACATACGAGGGAATTGGATTTGGCCTCAGTTCAAAGTTTGTACAAAATCCTGTTTTGAGCTCACCACCAGTTTGTGCATTTGTGCGTATTACTCAATTTTAAGCCAAATTAAGCTTTATTTTCGTGACTAATTGTGATTAAGAACTTCCCAGGATTAATCGCACATCAAAACACAAGGAATGATTAAGTTTTGATGCACACAAGGTCACACTTTCTTCATGAGCACGGGTGTGCATGATTTCCACTCAAATGTCATCATCCACCCCTCATTTTGATGCCATTTGCTTCTCCTATAAATAAGGGACACGTTCCACTCATTTCCCCAAGCTTTGATAGCCAGAAAACCCCTACCAAACTCTCACTCGAATCCAATTTTCTGCAACTTTGTTTTCATTCTCAAAACCATTCTAGTTTGAAATTAACCTTTGATTCTTCTTCCTTGAACCTCACTGAAGCTAACAGAACAAGAATTACACCTTGAAGCTTCCTGAATCGTGCTATCCAAGTCCAGTTTCAGAGCTCTGAAAGTGAACTTCGGTCAGGTAGAAATCTCCATCAAACCTTACAAAATAAAACACCATTGCACTCTCCTCATCTCCCTGATCATTGTGATCTTCGGTCTGAGAAATTTATTTCACAATTTGAGGATCACGTATGGATGAAGGCTGGAGGTTGAAGACGACCTACGTGTCTGTCTTCAACCAATGAAGGCGTGACATGTAATTTTTTCAAATTAGATCTGGTGTTTTGATTCTACCATGCACGCGTAATGTTTGGATCTGGTTACTTTTTTGAGTCAGACTCCACCCAACGTGCAACATTAAATTCGATTTTACTTTTTAAAATTTAATTAAATTGGTGATCTGGTGTAAAAACCAATATGGTCATTATCAAGCACAATGCGTCAATATAAAATGTTTTAGCTTACTAACGCGTTTTGACTATGATCAAATGGTCCACATTTTTTTTTTACTTTTATTTTATTTTCTGATTTTAGATTTGAAATGTTTTAGACTTCAAAAATTCATTTCTGGTCCAAAAATTATGAAAAAATTCACAAAAATATTTTGAAATATTATCTTTATAAATTTTATTTTTTCATAATTTTATTTTTAGATTTAATATTTTTTATGATTTTTCCCTTTTATTTGATATTTTTAATTGTTTTAAAATACTTTTTGACACTTCAAAATTCTGAAAAAATTATGGAAGGATCCAATGGTCATTTGACAAATATTGGTGACCTCATTTTATTTTTATTTCTGAATTTTCTATTTTTTGTTATTTTTGGTTTATTTCATCATTTTTTTTATTTTAAAAATAGTTTTTGACTTAGAAAAATTCTAAAAAATTTTGTCGACATTTGTTGACCTCTGATTGACCTTGGGTAATTTTCTTGGAATTTTATTTTGATGAAAAAAATACTATTTATGTATTTCGTCAATAAAATCCAATTAAATAACCTAATTTCAATATTTTATTTAATTATTTATTTTTAGTTTTATTTTGCTGAATTCTTGAATTTAATTTGAAGCCATAAATTTCCTCAACATCAATGGAATTTGGGTGATGATAGGTCTTTTGGCCAAATCCACCAAGAGAGTTGATTGATTTTGACGAAGTTAGATCGATTAAATTCATCTGATGCAAAATAAACTTGAAATTTATTCCATCTGCTCCATCTTATTTTTTCTTTTGTCCCGATTAAAAAAAAGTGATCAATTGGTGGCATGAACTTCAAAGTTCAAGCATAAGCCCCAATAGATGACTTGAGTTTTGATCTTGGTTTAACACTTGTGGCGCTTGTCGTGTGGTCGCATTGATTTCTAACTTTGGCCATTTGAAACTCTCAATCATTTTTGATCAAGTGATGTGATAATTTCAAAACCGGTGATATACTTGACAAAAAAATTGAAACTTGTCGTGTGGTCGCGTTGATTCTATCAAGCTTTTGGCAAGCCTTCATGCGTAAGTTTCAAGATGGTCACCTTGCTGACGACTAATTAATAATCTCACTAACATTTATTAATTATTCTTTATTTTTCCGTTCTTTACTTTCTGCATTTATTTTTATGTTCTTTATTTTTTCGCTCTTTACTTTCCGCATTTATTTTTATGCTCTTTATATTTACGCACTTTACTTTTAGCATTTACATTTCATGTCATTTTTTCCTTTTGCTCATTTGAGCGTTTTACTTTCTTGTTATTTTGAATTTGATCACTTGAGCTTTATTTTTCTTTTCAAAATACTTAATAATTCAACTTAAACATAAAAACTTTTAATTGGAGTTGGTTACTATCCTTGTGCTTGGATCTTGATATTTGGACTTAGGATTAGAACCTTTACCTCAGCTTGGGAGATCTCTGTGCTCTTGGTGTTATTCTTTCTTTGTCTGGTTATTATCTTTGTATGTAGAATATTCCGTTATACTCAAATGATGAGTGAATTTCCTCGAAATATAGCCGTTACTCTATCCGTTTTTCGGTAGACAAGAATTCATCTAAGACATGAAATTATCTGAAGCATGGTTTTTTTGTCCGATTATTTGTTGCTTGTGTGGGTTGTCTAAAGGATGAGATGTAATATTGGCTCTTGATGTCAAGTACTAATTTTCTCACCCGGTTAGATATTTCTTTACCCTTACCTTTTATTTTATGCACTTAGGTTAGCCCCTTCATCACTTCCCCATTCTTTAATTTTCAAAATCTTTCCTCTTTTTCAAAGGACTCTTGTTTCCAAAACTCAAACCGCTTTCATAAAAATCTTGGACTTAGGTCCATGAATTTTTCATACTTCTTTTCTTAATAAACTTTCAATCCATTTAATTATACTTTGACTTCCTCTTTTCGTAAGATTAAAAAACACCTAACCTCATTGAAACCCTTTTTGAGATCTTTGTAGCTTTTCCAAATTAACATTTTATTAAAATCAACCAACACACAATTTAGGTCTTTTTTAGCCGAACTACTTGGTTTTGATTTCAACATTGCACATTGTTGGTATGTAGGTCTAGAACTCATTGGAAGTTCTATCAAACCAAAAATCCTTAAAAAAAAAATATTTTTTCTTGTTTTCTTCTAACCCTCCAGACACTTTTGTACAAACTCTTTTTTATCACACATATACAAATTTTCAAAAAGGTTTCTGCGGAGTACCGTAGATGCTTTGGGTGCCTAACACCTTCCCTTTGCATAACTAACCCCCGATCCCAGATCTCTGATACTTTTAAGATTTTATTTGCTCTTTTTCCTAGTCCTTTGGATAAAATAAAAGCGTGGTGGCGACTCTTTTGTTATTTTTTGAGTTAAGTCAATTCAATGGCTTATACTCGCAGTTTTTTCCGCTACAGGAAGGTATTAGGATCCTATATATCTATAGTATTCTATAGGAACCTTTTGTGCGTTTGTGTTTTATTTGCTATGCTATTTTGGAAAAGTTTCACCTTTGGGATTTAAGAAGGGTAGGTTAGGCAGGAACCTAAGTTTATTTATTATGATTATGCTCACAAAGATCATTTGGATCCTCTGCATATATATCCCCTAGAGGGAATCAGAGCATCTATAGCTCGGATCTAAGGGAAACTAAGGTTTGTTTGGTTTGATTGAGAAAGAAGTATGACCGCCAAGGGTGAGACGTTGTGCCTACGTATTCTCAAAAGGAGGTTGAGAAAGTCAGAGCAATCGTAGTTCTCCCATATGTGCTAGTGGAAGCAAAAAAATATTAAGAGACAACGACAAGTGTCATCTTAATGAAAAATGTATCTAATCTATTTCATCACATACATTTTTGAAAATTTGATTGTTTAAATCTTTTATTGTAAGCATTGGGTGTTTTGCTTGAGTGTACAAGCGTTACCACTTACAGTTAAGAAAAATGTTTGAAATTTTTTGAATCTTTCATTGTAAGCATTGAGCATTTTGCTTGAGTGTACAAGCGTTGCCACTTACAATTAAGAAAGATGTTTTGTTTGAAAAAGTGTTTTGTTTTGAAAAATGTTTTGATTTTTATGTGATGCTATGTATGAGATACTTCTTCCATAGAGATGATTCATGTCTTATCTCTAAGGAGAAATATTTTATTATTGATTAGGGAGATGCTTTTAAGAAGCATATGAGTCCTTGTATTGTAAGCCCAATAGGAGGATATCCGAGGGACATCGAGGGTCCTTGTATTGTAACCCAAGAGGAGGCTTTCCGAGAAACATCGAGGGTCCTCGTATGAAGCCCAAGAGGAGGCTATAGGGTATGGCTGGCTTGACTTTAAGAGTGATTTCACCGGGAAACCATACTCTTAGGCCTCTATCCTAGAGAAGGTGATTCTTTGTATTGGAAGCCCAATAGGAGGATGTTAGAGATTTCCATATATCTTTCTTGTTGTGTGCATTCATAGGTGTGACACCCAAAATTTAATCAATTAGTTAATTAAATTATTGAAGTATTTTATTATTGGATTTAGATGAAGTTTGAGAATTACTCGGAGTGATTGAATTTGTCGGTATTATTATAAGAGGTATTATTGGATTAATATGTTGGTTGAGCGGTTAAGTTGATAGTTGAGCGATAGTCGGTTTGAACGGAGGAATAATATTAAGAATAATATTATTAATGGACTGTTTTATTTAATTGTATTGGGTTGGCTTGTTGTGTGGTTGTATGAAGCATTTGGGAGGTGTAAGAAATAGGCCCATTAAGGAATAATAATAATAATATTATTATTGGATTAAAAAGAAATAAAAGAATTAGGTTCCAGTAGAGAAGGAGGTTTTTGGTTTTGGAAAACAGATCGTGAAAAGAGAAATTATAGACAAAAGAGGAACGAAGGTTTTGACGAAAAAAAGGAATCGATCGGTGAATTGCTGGGAAGAGGCCAACGTTGCACTCACCATAATTAGGATGCGGTCGGAGAATTGAACTGCTTGAATCCAAGGTAAGGGTGGGGTTCTTGCTCTATAATTGGGGATATGATGGATGCTAGGTAGTTAGGGATGTGTAATTCACTAGGTTGTGTCATGTCGATGTTGATAATCGTAAAAACCCCAATTGAAATATATGAATTTGGCTATTAGGTGTAAATTGCTGTTATTGATTGAAAAGAATGTGAAATTTTGTTGTTATACGCTGTGTTACTGTTGTGGATTGATAATAACATCAATTGAATCGTGAAATGTTGAGAAATCTGGTATTTAAGGGAAATTGTGTAGCATGAGTCGACCCATAGGATTATGTATCGATACCAGCTGCTATGGTTTTAAAAACCAGAAGCATGAAAACAGCTTGCATCAATACAAAAGGCCTTGTATCGACTCATGGGGCTATTTTGAAAGACTTGTATCGACTCATATGAGGTATGTATCGATACAAGCCAATTTTATATCGATACAAAGGAGTATGTATCGACTCATACTGCTATAATTTAGAAAAACAGAAAAATAAATTACGTATGAATCGACTCATACAAAGCTTGTGTTGATACAAGCCGTGTATGCATTGATACATGGAGTTTTCTATCGATCCATACTGGTCTGGAAATGAAAAATAACTTCTGAAAACCGTTTTGACCGTATCTTCGCGACCGTAACTCTGATTTTGATGTTTTTTGGACCGTTGGAAAGCTGGAATCATGATTTAGCCTATAATAACGTTTTTAAATACTGTAGGTGAGAATTTGGATGAATTGGAGGTAGTTTCCGTTTGTGAATCCGTTGTTGTTGTTGTTGAGGCTTGTTGGCCAATGTTGACGGTTACGTTGTGGATTACATTGTTGTTGTTGTTGTATGCTATTTAATTTCATTGCATACATAAATTTGCATATCATGTTGAGTCGTGTGGGGGAAAAACCATGTTGAGCCGTTAGGGGCAGAATGGTTACGTTGAAGGCTTACGCCTTGATGCCTCGAAATTACTAGAAATTATTTATGTTGAGAGTTTTACTCTGATGGATCCACATGCATTTGCATTCGTTGAGTTGCATATCATAATATATAGGGATGTTATCTCGTATTGAATCATGTTGTTATTACCGTTGAGTTTAGTTGCTGTTTGATAAATGTCGTCGCATATAAGTTGCTGTTGATATGTTGTTGTATTGAATTACGTGGTTGTGGAATAGTTGTATGCTATTATGGAATAGTTGTGTATTACAGTAATTAGTCATGTGATTACAAATGGTGATATTATATTATTTCGAACTATATATTATTTATCATAATCTCAATTATATGGTTTGATATCCCACCCTTTACTTGTTTTCGTCGTTGCCTTTATATTGGTAACATGCAGGTGATCAGGAGGAGTAGTCGTTACCGGTGTGGTTCCGGTTTAGTGTCATTTGCTCTGATACGTAGCACTCGGGGGGAAATGGGCATTTGTTTCTTTTGTTGTTTTTATGTTGAAACTGATGTTGTTGAATAATCATAAGATGTTATGTTTTGTGTTGTAAGACTATTTGAATTCCGCTGCTTGGTTAATGAATTGTTTACGTTGATAACTGTTAAGTAATGCTATGTATTTGCTGAAGAGAGAATGACATGTTTATTTTGTGTTTACGTTGAATTGTGACATTCCGATTATGTTGATTATTAATGAATAATTTTTGGATACTCTGATATTAAATTAAATAAATACGTGGGGTAGAATCGAGGTGTTACAATAGTGGTATCAGAGCATGTCGGTCTGTCCGGCCAGTGTTGTCTAACGTTGTTTATTTCCTTTGTATGCGATAAGTATGTGAAACACTGTCAGTACTTGTTGTTTTCTGATTGTTGTTGCAGGAGTTAGTTGAAGCTAAGTGGGGGAGAAGCTTTACTTCTCGGATGTGTTTGATTGTGAGATGTTAGTTAGTAGGCTACTGTTGGCTACAGTGCAAGTGTTGTTGGAGCTCTGTTGATTCTTGAAATCGGAGGTAACATGGATTTAAGATTTTGGTCGTTTAACGAGTTAGGAACGTCTTGAAAAAGGATGATCAGGTGTAACACGGTGGGAGAACTGACTTGTTTGTTTTGCGTTTCATCGCAAATGTTGCGGATAGCAAGAGTCGCCACCGACTTTTCTTTTATCCAATTAAGGGAAGGCGAAAAGAACAGGAAAAGACCTTCGTTAGATTTTGAGTACGGGAGGCAGTTATGAAAAGGGAACGTGTTAGCACCCTTTCCATTCGTAGTTATCTACGGGCTCTTAATTGCTTTAGCTCACTTTATAAATTGCTTTTGTGTGTGTGTGTTTGAAAATGTTTTTGAAAAAGGCATTTTAACTTGACTTCGTAATGATTCACGCTGGAATGTATACGATGTGTTTGGAAATGTTTTGTTTTTGGAAAAGGACTTTGTAATGATTCACGCTGGAATGTATACAAAGTATTTTGAAAAGTTTTGAAAGTGTGAGGTGTGAAAAGTATTTTGATTGAGCAAGCAAAAGAGACTTATTTTACCCACTCAGAACAGTCGTTTTCGTGTTATTTTGCTTTCCTTTAGAATAAGACTATTCATACCATTGGTTGATAGGTAACCTTATTCGTTGGATGTAAAAGGGACATTCGAAGGGACATGGATGGTCATAGGAGGCAACATGTAGGGATACCTTAGCGTATTCGTAGGGACGATCATTACGTTTCGTAGACAACAATCGAGGGACGAGATCATATATTCGTAGGCAACATCGAGGGTCATCGAGGGACTATGATCTTTAATTCGAAGGGACTATGATGATATGTTTGTAAGCGTCTTAGCTAAGATATCCCTACGTTCGAGGGACTTGACCATATATTCGAAAGGCAACAAGAGAGGATACTCTAAGGTGGGTGCATGTGTGAAAAGTGGGTTGCGTTCAGATATTTATCTTGTGATTAGTGATCTAGATTGATTAAGTTAATCTTCCATACACGCCTAATTACTAGTAGTTAATAGGTGCAGAAAGTAAATTGCGGAAATGTAAAGGTCCTACGCTATTACATGGCTTTGGGGCAGATACATAATATAGGAGTGCAAAAAGTAAAGGCAGAAATGTAAAGTGCGGAAAATAAATCCTACGCTATTACATGATAAAAAATTTGCAACCTATACAACCTTTCTAGAATTTAAATGCGGAATAAAAAATAAATAGAATAATGAGAAAATGTTAGTGAAAAAAGTTCTGGAAGTTAGTAGAAAAAGAGTTTTAAGTTATCTTTTTTGAGTTTTTGTGGTTAATTTTAATTAAAAAACCTAACTCTGATTAATGATTTAAATGAAAAGAAAATGTTTTTTTTGTGAAAAATTTAAATAAAGGTTTTTTGAACCTAAATCCTAAAGTTAGACATTTTTTAGAAAAATAGTTTTTTAAAGAAAATTGCAAAGAAAATAAATTAGTTAGCAGGAAAATAGACAAAAAAGGATTTCCATCAGAGCTTATAACGATAGTTCCCTCCAGAGCCTCTGGAAACCTGTTTTCCAGAGCTTCTAGAGGCTGACACGGAAATTCCTTCTTTCTGGCACGAAAGTTCCTTCTTTCTGGCATGAAATTTCCTTCTTTCTGGCACAGAAGTTCCTTCCTTCTGGCACGGAAGTTCCTTCTTTCTGGCACGGAAGTTCCTTCCTTTTGGACTTCTGGAGTTGCTCCTCCTGGAACTTCTGTTGATGTTCCTTCTAGAACTTCTGTTGGTGTTCCTTCTGGAACTTCTGTTGGTGTTCCTTCTGGATTTAGATGAAGTTTGAGAATTACTCGGAGTGATTGGATTTGTCAGTATTATTATAAGAGGCATTATTGGATTTATATGTTGGTTGAGCGGTTAAGTTGATAGTTGAGCGATAGTCGATTTAATCGAAGGAATAATATTAAGAATAATATTATTAATGGACTATTTTATTTAATTGTATTGGGTTGGCTTGTTGTGTGGTTGTATGAAGCATTTGGGAGGTGTAAGAAATAGGCCCATTAAGGATTATTATTATTATTATTATTGGATTAAAAAGAAATAAAAGAATTAGGTTTCAGTAGAGAAGGAGGTTTTTGGTTTTGGAAAATAGATCGTGAAAAGAGAAATTGCAGACAAAAGAGGAACAGAAGTTTTGACGGAAAAAAAAAGGAATCGATCGGTGAATTGATGGGAAGAGGCCAAGGTTGCACTCACCAGAATTAGGATGCGATCAGAGAGTTGAACTGCTCGAATCCAAGGTAAGGGTGAGGTTCTTGCTCTATAATTGGGTATATGATGGATGATAGGTAGTTAGGGATGTGTAATTCACTAGGTTATGTCATGTCGATGTTGATAATTGTAAAAACCCCAATTGAAATATATGAATTTGGCTATTAGGTGTAAATTTCTGTTATTGATTGAAAAGAATGTGAAATTTTGCTGTTATACGTTGTGTTACTGTTGTGGATTGATAATAACATCAATTGAATCGTGAAATGTTGAGAAATCTGGTATTTAGGTGAAATTGCACAGCATGAGTCGACCCATAGGATTATGTATCGATACAAGCTGCTATGATTTTAAAAACCAGAAGCATGAAAACAGATTGCATCGATACAAAAGGCCTTGTATCGACTCATGGGGCTATTTTGGAAGACTTGTATTGACTCATACGAGGTATGTATCGATATAAGTCAATTTTGTATCGATACAGAGGAGTATGTATTGACTCATACTGCTATAATTCAGAAAAACAGAAAAATAAATTATGTATGATTCGACTCATACGAAGCTTGTGTCGATACAAGCTATGTATGCATCGATACATGGAGTTTTGTATCAATCCATACTGCTCTGGAAATGAAAAATAACTTCTGAAAACGGTTTTGGTCGTATCTTCGCGACCGTAACTCCAATTTTGATGCCGTTAGGACCGTTGGAAAGATGGAATCATGATTTAGCCTATAATATCGTTTTTAAATACTGTAGGTGAGAATTTGGACGAATTGGAGGAAGTTTCCACTTGTGAATCCGTTGTTGTTGTTGAGGCTTGATGGCCAACGTTGATGGTTATGTTGTGGATTACGTTGTTGTTGTTGTATGCTATTTAATTTCATCGCATACATACATTTGTATATTATGTTGATCCGTGAGGGGCAAAACTATAACACCCCTTCTAAAATACCCCGCGAATTAATATTTTAAATCAGAGTTTAACATAAACGAAAGGGCATTACAATTAATTAAAATACACAATACAATAAAATATCAACACAATGTCATGCTTTTACTGAAGAACTTTATTCAAATAGTCGAAATCCATAATTATGTTCTACAGAGCAGAAAAATACCAATAATCATAATCATAATCAATTCAAAATCATAATTATTCCCAAAATAATTCAAAGAACAAATGAATACGAAACCATTCTCAGTCAAACGTTCCCCAAAGTTACAACCTATCAGAGCATGACACTGACACGCGGATACTAACTAACACAACTATAAAGCCCTCCTCACCAATCCTGAGCTGCTAACTTTAATCTGAAATCATTAAAGTAAGGGTGAGATTTCATCATAATTAAAATGTATTATAAGTTCCTCAAACAATATAATATCACAATGTATATTAATCCACCCATTCTACCATAATTCAGATTTCAGTACATAATTGCAAACCACACAATTCATTATGCACAACAACAACAATGAAATTATAACACTGGAAACTATCCTAACATGTTATAATTTCATACAAATGCAAATGCAGACTCAATGCATGTGGTACCAAAACGTAAACTAAGTCACCAACATTGATTCGTCCACAATCACCCGGACATGAATCCAGCCTCACCACCCATCATCACCCGAGAACGATTATTGGCAATACAAGTCAAATTCCACACAATGGGAATTAACTCCACCAGAATGTATATGCATGCACATCATAAAGCATGCAACATTCAAATAAGTCTATGATCACACCAACGTCATAAACAATTGAAAACCAAAACATAATATCTTCACTGATCATGCACACATCAAACAGCATAAAAACATGCATTTCATTCACCAAAGCCTGATACAAACAACTACGACGGATACAACACTTCATACACACCAAATATGCACAAGGTATAAACTGCATAATTCGAATCTCGATGCATTTTCAAAATAAATTCAAGTGGCAGTAATTTTATTCATTCCATTAAATAGAGCATTTAGTTTAAGAAACAATATCCAAAACGACGCTCAAAACGGACTTACGGTTTGAAAGTTATGAATTTTTAAAGTTTTGTATTTTTTCAAAATAGTATAGTTGTAACCGGTTCCTCCCAGGGAGAACCCGATTCCCACAAGTTTCAAAAACCACGACTCTGGAAAAATGTATGGGGAACTCGATTCCTCTAGGCAGGAAACTAGTTTCCATAAAAAATGGTTTTCTTTGGAAAATTTAAACTGGGAACCCGGTTCGTCCCCAGGAGTAACCGGTTCCCAGTAACCCAGAATTCCTTCTCCCTGTTTTTTGTACCAGGAACCCTGTTCCTCCCACATGGGAACCGGTTCCTGCGACCTGCAGAACCAAAAATATGCAATTTTGACAGCAGTATGCATTCAACTCCAATTCCTATCCATCCCATACGAATCCAAACATCCAAATACATTATGATCACACAACCAACAGTAGTAACATGCAATACAACATACTCTAATCATTCCTAATGACCCTATAACATACAATTTGCTCAATTCTACACAATCCGACACAAATTGGGATAATTCCTACAAAACCTAGAATTACTAAATTGAGATTCTTAACATACTACGATCAATCCTATTTCAATCAAAACCTATAAGGCATGTTAATCAATCAAAATCACCCCTTACCTTGTGGATTCTTCGAATTCCGACACCTTTGCTCTTTTCCTCTTTCTCTTCTCTTCTCCAATGTCACGTATAATGAAAACTTCTCCAATTCTCTTTTTCCTTCTTTTCCTTTTATTATTTCTTTTATTATTCCAATAATAATAAAATAATAATTAGAATAAGTAGAGTACTTTACTCCTCACACCCTCTAATTACTCCTCGGAACACCAACTCTTCCATTCATTTAATTAATTAATTAAATCTAATAATCCAAACATACAAATAATTAAACTTTTAATTAAATAAATAATTAAACTCTAATTATTTTAATAGTTGAATTATTTTGGGTGTCACAACTCTCCCCTACTAAAAGAGTTTTTGTCCTCGAAAACATACCTTAGACGAAAAGTTCGGGATACGAGTCTTTCATCTGACTCTCTAGCTCCCAAGTAACATTTCCACCTACTGGTCCTCCCCAAACTACTTTCACCAGCGCTATCTCCTTACCTCGCAACTGTTTCAACTTCTGATCCTCAATTCTCGCAGACAATGTTTCTACGATCAAATTATCTCTCACTTGTATAACATCTACCTGAGTCTCATGAGACGGATCAACAATGTACTTCCTCAACTGAGATACATGGAAAACGTCATGCAAATTTGCAAGCGACAGCCGTAAGGCATTTTGATAAGCAACTTTTCCAACTCTCTTGGTGATCTGAAATGGATCAATAAAGCACGGAGTCAACTTCTTTGACTTCAAAGCTCGACCAATCCCAGTCATCAGAGTAACTCACATAAACACATGGTGTCCTTCACTAAACTCGAGATCCTTCCTCCTCTTATCGTGATAACTCTTTTGACGACTCTGAGAAGCTCTCATCTTCTCCTGAATCATCTTAATCTTTTCTGAAGTTTGTTGGACAATCTCCGGTCCAATCACAAAACTTTCTCCAGATTCGTACCAACACAACGGCGTCCGACACCTCCTACCATACAATGCCTCAAACGGAGCCATACCAATACTCGAATGAAAAATGTTGTTGTAGGTAAACTCAATCAATGGTAGATAACTATCCCAAGCTCCACCCTTCTCCAACACACAAGCTCGCAACAAATCCTCTAACGACTGAATCGTCCTCTCCGTCTGACCATCCGTCTGCGGATGATAAGCAGAACTCAACCGCAACTTAGTACCCAAAGCTTCTTGCAATCCTGTCCAAAACTTAGACGTAAACCTTAGATCTCTATCTGACACGATGCTAGAAGGAATACCATGCAAACTCACGATCTTCTCAACATACAACTCTGCCAACCTCTCCATAGGATAGTCCATTCTTATCAAAATAAAATGAGCAGACTTCATCAACCGATCAACAATAACTCAGATAGAATCACAATTCTTCACTGTTCTCGGGAAACCAGACACAAAATCCATAGAAATGCCATCCCATTTCAAATCTGGAACAAACAATGGTTCCATCAACCCCGAAGATTTTTGATGTCTGATCTTCGACTTCTGACAAATCAGACAAGCATAGACGAATTCAACAATCTCCTTTTTCATTCCAGGCCACCAAAACAACTTTTTCAAGTCATGATACATGTTGGAAGCGCCAGGAAGAATACTCAACCCACTACGATGTCCTTCTTCCAAAATACTCTTCCTAAGTTCTGCAATATCCGAAACACAAACTCTGTCACCAAATCTCATAACATCGTTCTCGTCAATTCAGAATCCACCTCCTTGACCTTGGTTGATCAATGTCAACTTATCGACTAAACCAACATCAAACTTCTGCCCAGCCAGAATTTCCTCAAGAATACCATTAGTCAACTTCAACATACCCAACTTAACACTATTCGAAGTAGTCTCACATACCAAAATCAAGTCTCTGAATTGTTCAACCAAATCCAATTCACGAACCATCAACATCAACATATGCAACGACTTCATACTCAATGCTTCTGCAACCACGTTTGCCTTACCAGGATGGTAATTCAAACCAAAATCATAATCCTTCAAGAATTCCAACCACCTTCTCTGTCTCATATTTAACTCTTTCTGATCAAAGAGATACTTCAGACTCTTATGATCACTGAATACCTCAAATCGAGATCCATACAAATAATGCCTCCATAATTTCAAAACAAATACCACAGCTGCCAACTCTAAATCATGAGTCGGATAATTGCTTTCATGAACCTTCAATTGTCTTGAAGCATAAGCCATTACCTGCTTATCTTGCATCAAAACACCACCTAATCCCATCAATGACGCATCACAATACACGACAAAAGATTCTGCCGGATTCGAAAAAATCAAAATCGGAGCACTAGTCAACCTTTTCTTCAACTCTTGGAATCCTTTCTCACATTCAGAATCCCAAACGAACACTTGACCCTTTCTTGTCAACTTAGTCAATGGCAAAGCTAACTTCGAAAATTCTTCAATAAAGTTTCTGTAATAACCTGCAAGACCAAGAAAACCACGGATTTCAGAAGCATTCTTCGGTGCTTCCCACTGAGATACCGCTTCTACCTTCGTAGGATCAACAAAAATGTCATTCTTGGAAATCACATGGCCAAGAAAGCTCACTTCACTTCACCAGAACTCACACTTGGACAACTTTGCATAAAGCTTCTTTTCCTTCAACAATTCCAATACAACTCTAAGATGTTCTGCATGCTCTTCGTCACTCTTCGAATAGATCAGAATGTCATCAATAAATGCCACCACGAACTTATCAAGACACTGATGAAATATCCTGTTCATATACTCCATGAAAACACCAGGTGCATTAGTAACTCCAAACGGCATTACAGAATACTCATAATGTCCATACCTCGTTCTAAATGCAGTTTTCTGAATATCTTCCGTCTTTACCCGAATCTGATGATATCTAGATCTCAAATCAATCTTGTTGAACACACAAGCTCCAACTAGTTGATCCATCTAATCATCAATCCTCGGCAATGGATACCGATTCTTGATTGTAACATTGATCAATTGCCTGTAATCAACACATAATCTCATTGAACCTTCTTTCTTCTTAACCAACAACACCGGAGCACCCCACGGCGAAACACTCGGCCGAATAAACTTCTTCTCAAGTAATTCTTCCAACTGCTTCTTCAATTCAAATAATTCAGATGTCAACATGCGATAAGGCGCCATCGACATCGGACTAGTTCCAGGGATCAAATCTATAGTAAACTCCACTTCTCTCTCAGGTGGCAATTCACTAACATCTTCTGGAAACACTTCTGGAAACACTTCTGGAAATTCATTCACCACTGGAAATTCATCACTATTAGCCTTTCCTTTCACTTCCGTCAAAGAATACAACATATACACCACATCACCATCATTAACAGCCAAATTCATCTGCTTAACTGACATAGTCACATCTTTAACTCTAGCCTCTTCAGGAAAAATGACCGTCTTTGCAAAATAATTTATATGAATTTGGTTGAATTCCAACCAGTTCATTCCAAGGATAATATCAAGTTGTTCTAACGGTAGGCACACTAAATCCATACCGAAACCTCTACAAAAAATCACAATAGGACAATTCCTACAAACAAATGAAGTGGTCACTGAACCCGATGCAGGAGTGTCAATAACCATAAGGGAGGCCCGCTGGTGTATAAATGGAATTGGTGTATAAACAAGTAGATAAAACAAATGAACGAAGTTTGTTATACTTGAATATGTACAAAAAAGTTGAATATGTACAAGGAATTAAATATGTATACAAAAGGGGTGGATATGTACAAGGAAACTAAATATGTACATAGGAGGGTTGGGACTTACACCGTAAGGAAGGCCCATGAATAATTTGATTTTGAGTTCGAAAGATTTTCGAGGAAAAAAACCTAGTTCGCTTTGTATTTTCGAAGATTAATCGAATCGATCATGGAAAAAAGGTATGTAAGTTAATTAAAACATTTTTGAAATTTTTGAAATGGTTTAAAAAGTGAAAGTTATTAACAAGAGGTTTTGAAAAAGATTAGGTTTGAAAAAATCAAGAAGAAAACATTTTTGAAAGTATTTTAAAACACCTAAAAACATCTATTTTAAACCTAATAAAAAGATATCAAAAGGAAATATTTTTTGGAATTTTTTTGACATAATCATAAAATAGATGTATTAAGTGACAAATGTGCAAAAAATCATCTCAAAATGAGAAGTTTTGATTGGTTGTTGAAAATGTTAAAGTTTGATAAAAAAAAAGTAAAGAAAACAAGTGATAAAAATTTGATTTTGGCCATAAGGAGTGTTTAACTCATGACCTTAGGCTTGGAAGTGAAAAGTTTAACCAATGATCCACATGCGTGGCTTGTTATTTACATGCTTTTGAAAAAATATATTTGAAAATGAGTTATGAAAGCAGTTTGAAAAATAGTTAAAAATAGGAAAACAAGTGAAAAGTTGAAAAATAAAAAGGTCTCAGGGGGATTCGAACCCTGGACCTATGGCATGGCAAAGACTTAAGAGCGTGCTGGCTTCCACTGGGGTGGCTGTTTCATCCGATTATAAAACAACAACCATTAAATATAAGATAAAACAAGAATTTGAATTTTTTGAAAAAAAAATCAGAAACGCACGAAGAACTTCATCTTCTACCTCAATCCTTCCAATTCGTATCTCCTTCATTTCTCAATGAAATTGAATAATTCAAACATCAAACTTGCATGAATTTTTACCAGGAACACGATGATGGCCATTAATTTCATTTATTTTAAGTGTAAGGTGATTAAATTTCGCATGAACAAGAAGAACCCTAATTCTGAAAAATGATTGTGAAATCGTGTATGTGCATCAAATCAAGCAATTGATTGAGGGTTTATGATCCTCACACATGCAGAAACACAATAACATAACAATTTATGCAAGAATTATAAAGATCAAAGTTGGACAACTTACCTCTTCAAGCAGAAATTGAAATCCTCGATGGAGGTGTTCCAGATGTTGTTTCTTGATCTGTACAACTTTAGTGATGATTATGGAACGTGTTTGAATGCTTGGAATAGATTGAAAGCTTCTGAGATAGCCTACCCGAGTATAGCTGCAGTTTCTTGGAGTGAACTTTTATTTTGATGTTGGAGATGTTACAGGTCAGGGATGAGCGTTTGGATAGCTCATATGTGATCTATGGATGGTTTTTGAAGTGAAAAATTGGAAGATGCACGAGTGGATTGAGAGATGGAGGTTTAAGGCTCAAGTTATGCACATATGGAGGTTTGAACATGATTATGAGTTTTTCTAGTTTATATGATGGAGTGATGGTTCTAAAAACTTCCTATTGGTATTCGGAGAGTGTTTGAAGCTTAAGATTGATCAGAACTTGCAAGGTTTGGAGATTTATAATTCTCACATTTTGAAGCTTTGAAACTTGCAACTTAAGAAAAGAAAGAGAAACAAGCTTATGGTTTTTTTGGTGTGATTCTGAAGTGAGAAAAGACTCCAATTTATTGGCAAGGAATTTTGGCAAGCAAGGCAAGATAAGATTGAAGATTTTTGCAAGTTAGCTTAAGAGGTAAGAATGGAATCTTTGCCATAAATGCACATGGTTAATTTCGAAACCATAGTTAAAAAATTCAAGTGTCTCTATCCTAAATTCAATAACTGGCCTTGGATATTTTTGAGTGAAAACCTATCCTTTGGTGGTGACAACGCTTCTAGAAGAGGACGTTGGCAAAAATGACTTGAAAAACTTGAAAAATGACCTATAATTTAAGCTTATGGACCTATAAGTTCTAATTTCAAAACCCTAGCTCCACAATTTTTTTTCAAGTTCTTGGACATTTTAGAAATCTTGGAACAAGATCTACAACTTTCATGTTGAAAGTTATTCTTGAATCAAAATGGATCTAAGTGAAAAATAGCCATGAAAATGTTGAAAAAAGTGATAAAAACACTTGAAATTTTTTTTAAGTGTTAGAAAATTTCAAGATTTGACTTTTTGTTGAATTTTTCACACGTTTTTTATTTTTTATGTTCATGATGGATAATTTGAAATGCTTTGATGATTGAAAAAAATTGAATTTCAAAAGTTGACGAAAAGTCAAAGTTTGACTGATTTGAGCAGTTGACTTTTTGTTAGATGATTTAGAATTTCTCTGATGATCAACCATGACATTGGAGATGTTTTGAATCAAGAAATTAGGTCAATATATTGCATTGGTGATTTTGAGATCATGCTCCAAGCAATTAGGTCATTAATTGAGAAAAAGTCAATGATACACCACCCTCGATCAAAACCCTAATTTGGTCGATTCAAGATTGATCTTGGGGAAATGATTGGAATTTGAAGATCAAATATTGATGATTGATGAAGATAGATAATTAGTGGTGATTGGATACTTAAACCCTAATTTGATCATATCTTGAACTGATGAAATATTTTGATCCAAAATCCTAATTTGGCTCAAGGAGCACACACGCAAGTTATCAAGTTTTGAAATTTGTCAGTGATGCAATGATGCATATGTGAATGATATGAGATGATATGTTAGGTAAAAAATTGGGGTATGACAAAGCCAATTGAAGCTTAAAAAGAATTCACTGGCTCTGCATAGTAGAGAGCGCTACACCAGATGCAGAAAATAAAGCAACTGGTCCAGCTGCTATGCAAGCCCCACTTCACCTACAAAATCTCATTTACACATCTAAAAAATATTTACAACACATACACACTTCCACAAGCTAAAACACTACAAACTTGTGGAAAATAATAAATTGACATAACAAAAAAAAAGCAAATAACGATACGAAAACTAGGTGAAAATGAATTAACAAGTTAAAAAGTGAAGATTTGAAATTAAGAATAAGGTCTATTTCAACTTGTTAAAACACAAGTTACCACACACATAAACAAACACAAACAAACATGCTTGTTTTACGACATTAGCTCGATGACTTTATTATGCGAGCTAGTAACCTCCTCTTGTCATGTCATGGTATTGTCACACCGCGCAAACCTAAAGAAAGTGTCCTAACATTCACACAACAAACGTTACGATACCGAACAAATCACAACAATACGTGAAAACAAAGAAAATAAAAAATATGCACAAGTATGGAAAGTAAACACACAACATGTACAAGTAACAATATACAAGTTCATATACAAAGTCTATAAAACATATATATTTATTACAAAACTCAAAAACAAAGGAATTATCGCGATGCAAAATCAATAAAACCAACCCCGACAACGACGCCATTTTGTTGTTGCGGTTATTAGAGCGGCACGCAAAAGTAAAGTATTTATTTTTACCGGGTGATATATAGGTTATATCGTATTGTGTCCACAGAGATTGGTTATTGATTCTCCGTTTGACAATTCGTTCATTAATGAGTTTGGGATTAAATGAGTTGTATGGAAAATAAAAAATAAAAAAAGTAAATGAACAAAACTATAAAAGATAGACAGCTTGTCCGGAACGAATGCACACTACCCGTCCCAGACTTAAATCTATCATCCAATTATACTTAGCCTAAGATACTCGTCCGTGTCATCACATACTTCTCACAATCCAAGCTATTTCTAACCCAAATTAAGAATTCAACCACATCACTCACATCGACTATGTCTAGCCCGACACTCCTGAAACAGAGGCATTAAGATTAGATATCTTAAGTGAATGTCAGCTCTAAACATATTTCTAACATTCAGAAACTAACAGATAATCATCCTAGGTAAGAATCTAAGCGGTCTATGTCTAGCAAAGCTCAAATCCCTAACACAAGGTAAAAACCTAAGACAACCAATAACACAGATTCATGTAGCAAACTTTATACAACTCCAAGGGAGACAAGTATACATGAGTTCAAGGTAAATATACAGACATAACCCAACAAATAGAGAAATACATAGAGAGGAGAAGAGATAAACCACATATCTACATTGGTTTGTCAACGCCAATCAAAGAGAAATCCACCTCCAATCATCCATAAGCAAACCCTAATGTTGTTTTCTAAGCTATACTACCAAAAATAAAGGTTGATAGAAATTGAGATCAATATCCACCCCAAAACCATAACCCAAAAATGAAACAAAATGAAGTTTATAAAACAAAATTCAGCAGGTCCTGCTCAGTGCGTGAGCCCGCTCGTCGACCTCCCTGATATTTACACATTAAACCTCCTTAATCCCGCTCAGCGACCTCAAAAAATATCTTTCTGCCGAAACAATGCCAAGGCCTCATTTTTGCGCTCCAATTCCCGTTCAACGGTCTGGCCTCAACAAAATTTCCCAAAAATGGACTTTTATTGAGAAAACGCGCATCTGGAGCCGTGTCGTCGACACTTTATTCCTCGATGCTCCAAATGTGCACAATTACCTATAAAAATACATTAAAACTAATCAAACGGTACATTATATACACAAAACACAATAAAACATATTTACAACAAAAAGTGGGGTTATTCTACGAAATATCAACAAAAGAAAGGATAAATGCCATAAATTATATAAACAAAATAACGATATTTTAGCACTTATCACATATACAACTTGAAAATAACATATGTTTTGACACACCCGCTTTATAGGTTGACGCATACTATTTAATTGGTCAATTCTTTAAAATCTTTTTAATTCCGAATTTGTCCTTTTTTCCCTGAATTTTCCAAAACTATAAATACTCATTCATGTATCATTCAAAACTTGATGAAATCACAAAATTAGCCTACAATTTCTCTTCATCTTCAACCTCAAACCTATGCATACACACTAACATTACATTGTAATATTGTTTTGTTGGGGTGCCATCAAGAAGAGGATTAAGATTTTCCGATTAGGTTCTTGTGTAGCCATAAATATTGGGTTGAGATTTGTAGGGGTCTTCATCCAGAAAAACTGCGGGTTTTTCCTCCAAGATCATTGGTTGATTTAGGGGTTTTCGTGCATGACGTTCAAGAGGTAATTGCATCCAAGTCAAGTCCTTTGGAGATAAAGAATGCAAGGGATCCTTTAGAGATAAAGAATGCAAAGGAAGTAGCGAGAGAACGACATATTACAATTGAAGTCTTGTGTTGCAATAGGTAAAGTTGATGGTGCACGAAAGCTTTGGATATAAATATACAAAGGAGTAACAAGATCCAAATAGTCGATTTTCAACTATTGTGTGCTTGGTCTTTCTCAAGATCAAAAGAGGAGAAGAGGTTGAATCAACAACAAGCTTAGTATTTATGGAGTTTCTCTTGAATACTTATCTTGTATCTACAATTTTGCATAATAAGAATTATCCTAATTCCATTGGAATTAGGCACAGACATACCCACACACGAGGACGAAAATGGGGAATTATGAAGACATATTCCCCGTGTCTCTTATACCTTTTGCTTTTACTTGCTTTGATGTTCATCAATCAATTTATCAAATAGAATTGTGTTATCAATTGAATTGTAAGAATTTTGTAACTGTTTTTTATTTTAAATCAAGTGTGGATATAGTTTATAATCACTTTTAATTATAAGTGGTTTTATATATCAACACAACTTAAGAATTTTTTTTGAAATAGCCTTACAAGTATATTGATTCAAATGTTAAATAAATTAAGTGATTTAAGAGTATTAATTTGATTATCACACTTATTCTATATTCTATTTTGTTATCTAATTTGCATATCCGAGTTTCCAATAACTTTCATATAGACAACTTATCCAGAAAATTTCTTCAACACAAGCTCTTTTAAAAATGATTCTAAAACTAGATTTGTGTCTAGAATTTTAAGTGGGTATCTATTCACCCCATCTAGATACGTTGCCGTCTTCTAACAAGTGAAATCAAGAGCCTGATTTATTCTGGCTTTGACACTCTTTAGAAAATGGATTACGAACCTAAAAGGGATTATATGAGACCCCAATTTTTACGGAAGAAAATCATAGGTATTGGGAAACTTGTATGCAAATTCATGTCAACTCATATGAAAAAGGTGTTTGGGAAGCAATTCAAAATGGTGCAACACCGGTGACATATGAGGTTGATGGATTTACTATGCCTAAGCCAAAAAATCTATGGAATGAGGATGATAATAAGAAGTGGTCTTACAATTGGAAAGCTAAGAACATCATCATATATGCTCTTGGTGTTGATTAGTTCTATCATATTTCACATTGTCAAACTGCTAAAGCTATATGGGACACTCTACAAGTTACGTATGAGGGAACTAATGAGGTCAAACAAGCTAGGATTAATATACTTAATCAAGAGTTTGAACTTTTTTGCATGAAACATGGTGAAATCATTGTGAAAATGCAAAAGCAATACTCACATCTTATTAATCATTTGAACTTGCTAGGTAATCCTATTTCAAATGCTATTGCGACTAACAAAGTTTTGAGATGTCTTACTAGGAATTGGAAAACTAAGGTCACCGCGATCAAGAAAGCTAATAATCTTGAAATACTTGATCTCACAACTTTATTTGGTAAGCTAACAAGAACTCAACCGCTTCGAAAAACATGAAAAAAAGCTTCAGAAAAGGAAGAAAAAGAATAAGGACAACTACAAGGAGGAAATGGTGAAGTCTGAAGCTCTTAAGACTTCTAGATCTAAGTCCTCAAATGATGAGCAAATTAATGACAATGACTCTACTTATGAAGAGAATTCGGATGAAGAAATGAGATTATTTGTAAGGAAGTATAATCGATACATTCAGAAGAATAGTGTCACACACTCCGACAATAATCTTGTCAAGTTTAGAAGACAATCTTCTTCCTCTAAAGATGAAGACAAGAAAAAGGAAAAAGCAAAGGTATTTGTTACGAATGTCGAAAGCCAAGTCATTATAGCCCATATTATCCATCTCTTGTTAAAAGGAAAGGATCAAGGAAACAACTCTACAAATTCTAGAGAAACCTATGTTGCTTGAGATAGCAATAGTGATGTCTCAAACAGTGAAAACTCAAGTGAAAAGAGAAAAATTATTATTTCATGATAAATCATCATTAAAGCAAGAAAATGATATAAGTGATACTAAAAACTCAAATTTTAGAAATTTGTCTTTTTAATAAATTTAAAAATCAATTTAAAAATCTATAACTCCTACTCTCAAACAATCAATTTTCTACTAATTAGCAACTCTTACTCTGAACATTAGATCATGCCCATCTAAAGTATTTTTCAGCATTTCTTTCCAAAGCAAGCTTTACTTTCAAATAAAAAAATCAATCATTCTCAAATGAAAAAGAAGATGGTTTTCACTGGAGTCACATCGATTTTTATTGGAATAGTATTAATGTCTATAAAGAAAAAAACATATGGACTATTGAATTAAAAATAGCCATGAACGAAATGAGTTATAAATTTAACATCAGCAAATATGAAGATTATATAAATTACACAGAAAAATCTAATATCAGCAAATATGAAGATTATATAAATTACACAGAAAAATCTGGTGAATACAAATAAATAGGAAGATTCTATAGCTGTCTAGAGCTGTCTGGTCACCTAAAAACCACGTGATTCCAACTCAGTATTATGATTATGTTATTAATGTTAAAATAAATAACATAATCATAATATTAGTTAACAAAATATATTCCATGCAAAATTAGAATAAAACTACTTGCATAATAATTTTGTAACGACTAAAAATTATCAATTTTTAATAGAGACTAAAAATAAAATTTAATATATTTATAGGAACCAAAAATATATTTAACCATTATTATTATTATTATTATTAAATCTTGAAAATCAAATCAAATATTTGTTATAGTGCCCCGCTGACTCTATTAATTAATAATAATCATTAATAGTAGTATTATTTATTCCAAGCAAAATCTTTGTTATTAATTTTCTTATACTTATCATAATAATAATAATAATAATAATAATAATAATAATAATAATAATAATAAAGTAATAATTATAATTATAACTAATAAAATAAAAAGGCTAAAAAAATATGATGTGTAGTTTTAACTAAAAAGGTTTGCCTCCACCAAAAATCTTTTCTCTGGTTTTATTTTTCTCTTCTTAAAAAAAGGTTTTTTTTTTTTAAAATAAATTTGTAATAAAAACATTTTTTTAAAGTAAATTTGTAAAACAAAATTTAAAAACTTTTAAAAAAATGTAATTCAAAAAAGCCGTAAGTGTCAATATTTATTTTTCACGTAGTAATAAAGAATAATCACATCATATTTTAGTTTTTAATAATAGATAAAGATTATCTCTTTCATCATTTTATATTTTTCTTTTATAGTGTAAAAAATGGAAATATTCTTTGAAAGTTTATACTGTAAAGAACATTCACTAAAAAAAGAAATATAAGATATTACAATATTAGGAAGAAGTATAGTTTCATAAAAGTGAGAAGACAATTTGTTACTATACCGCAACAAATTATCTCATCATATATAAATGATACAATCTCATTTATACCTCAAAAACATGCCTTAATCATCATCATTCATGTATGGCGTGCTGCATACGATTCATCAACGCATACAACATATCTTACATGATACAACATATCTTACATGATATAACATATCTTCATCCTCATCGTATTCATCATGGCATACAATATACCATCATTCATGCATCTTACACGATATAACGTATCTTCATCCTCATCTTTATCGTACATGATTTTTTATTTAAATATCTTTTATCCTCTATAATATAGCGAGATTGACGCTGATGGATAAATCTTGCATAGTGATGTTGATTGGACATTTTGTATATTAATTTTAATTTTTAAATATTTTTTAATGCCACATAATTCATTTATATTAATATTGCATTTTATTTTATTTTTTAAAAAGAAATTAAAATGTTACAATTGGGTTCGAACCCATTTTTATTTTTTAGAGCTACCCATATAATAAAACTACATATTATTCATTATTAGTTAAGTATATCACTCCGTTTATAAACTCTTATCTTTTGTAAACATGTGGCACTCCAAAAATAAATAGTATCTCCAAACAACTCATTCCTATTCCTTTGCTTCATAACCGAACAACCATCACCTTTCATCATAACATACTAATCACGACACCATCTTCCATTTAACCTCCTTGCAACCATCCTCCTTTAAAGCACCAACAACACCAAGAGTGGAGAATGCTCACACCCTAAACCATAATGCTAGCAATGAAACATTTTATGGTTAATTTTGTTTTTAAAAGATTAACCATTGTTTTTCTAAATGAAAGAAAATGGGGTTGTAATAAAAAGTTTTAAAATAATTGATCATGACTTAAAGTTTTGGAAGTTCCCGTTGCTATTGAAATAATGCCTTTTTCTATTCTTTTACTATTGAGAGAAAAATTCACTTTATCCACTCCACTATTTTTTTCATATAAACACATCTAACATGCATTAATTGTCATATGTATTCATCATTGGCTACTGCTACTATTAGAGACAATGATATATATATATATATATATATATATATCATTGACTTTAAACAACTCCTAAACTGTTTGCAATAAGTTCTCCAGAACATCAATTTTTAGACAGCACCAGAACATCAAAACTTCTGACTCCCCTCAGAAGTTCTGGATATGAATTATTCTCAACATCATCCCTTAATTCATATTCATCAAAATTCACAACACCAATTTCATCCCTCAAACGGATAAGGTGTTCAGTCTTGACATCCTTCATCAGAACATCCACAGGTTTCTTCTTGTGGTTGCAACTCCCCGTAAGCAATATGTCATCAACATAAAGACACACTAGAATCATATTGCTTCCAGAATGTTTCACATACACGCCATACTCCATCTCCCATTTCTGAAACCTTTGCTTCTTGAAACATGAATCAATCTTCTAATTCAAAGCTCTGGGTGCTTGCTTCAATCCATATAGAGCTTTGTGTAACTTATACACCATCCCTTCCTGATTCTTTTTCACGAAATCAGAAGATTGTGACATGTATACCTCCTCTTGTAATGGATCGTTCATAAATGCTGACTTCACATCCAAATGCATTAGCGGCCAACTTCTGTTTGCAGCTAAAGCAATCACCAATCTAATTGTTTCATGCCTAGCTACAGGAGCAAACACTTCAAAATAATCTAGTCCCGATTTCTGAAGGAAACCTCTGGCCACTAGCATTGCTTTGTGCTTGCCCATTGATCCATCTGGCTTAAGCTTCACCTTAAGCACCCATTTGACGCTGATGACTTTTTTTCCCTTGGAAGCTCAGTTAACTTCCAAGTCTCAAGTTCTTTTTTCATGGCATTCAGCCACACTTTATTCTTGATAACTTCTTCAATACCTATTTGTTCAGAATCTCCTTCTGATTCTGGAACCGTATCTCCTTCTGGACTTTCTTCAAAAAATTTATTTCCACCAGAGGTTCCACCTTTGTTAACTTTTGGACCTTGTCCAGAATCATCACCTTCAGAACTTCCACCAGAAGTTCCACATTTGTTAACTTCTGGACCTTGTCCAGAACCATCACCTTCAGAAGTTGGATCGCCTTTAGAAGCTCTTGCTTCAAAAGTTCCACCTTCAGAATCATGACCACCGTCAGAGGCTGGACTACCTTTAGAAGCTCCTCCTTCAGAAGGTCCACCTTTAGAATCATGACCACCGTCAGATGCTGGACTACATTTAGAAGCTCCTCCTTCAAAATGTCCACCTTTAGAGTCATGATTACCACCAAAAATTTGATCACCTCCAGAATCTTGTCCTCCAGAACCTACATCTTTAGAGTTTTCCCTTCCAGAAGAATGACCAGTTTGATCACCTCTAGAAGCTTGTCCTCCAGAACCTACGTCTTCAGAGTTTTCCCTTCCAGAAGCATGATCACCACCAGATTTTAGATCATCATCAAAATCTGGATCAGAATCACATTCACTATCTGACTCATCCTTAGAGTCTCCAGAAGATTCTTCATCTTCTGACTCTAATTCTTCTTCAGAACTTTCAAGTCCTGACTCATCTTCAGAACCTTCATGTTCTGACTTATCTTCAGAACCTTCATGTTCCGACTCATCTTCAGAACCTTCATGTTCCGACTCATCTTCAGAACCTTCATGTTCTGACTCGTCTTCAGAAGCTTCATGTTCTGACTTATCTTCATAACCTTCATGTTCTTACTCATCTTCTGAAACCTCAGATTCTGTCTCATCTTCAGAATCTTCAAAGTCATTTTCTGGATCTTCTTCAGAAGTTTCATCTTCCAACTCTTCTTCAGAAGTTTCAACTTCTGACTCTTCTTTAGAAGTTTCAACTTCTGACTCTTCTTCAGAAGAATCAACTTCTGACTCTTCAATATCATTTTCTGACTCTGACTCATAAAGAGACACTCCTTCAGAATCAGAATATTCAGAGTCATCTTCATCCCATTCAGATTCAGAAAATGACAACCACACAGGTTCCTCGTCAAATTCATAAGTCATGAATATCACATGTTCATCATCTGAATCACCTTCGACTATTTTTGCTTCTTCTGATTTCCTTTCTTTGTTTGACCAACAATCTCTAGCAAAATGGACAAACTGCTTACAACAGTAACATTGAACCTTTATCCTATCCTTTCCCTTCTGATGTTTCTCATCATAATAGAAAGCTTCTAACTTCTGGAATTTATCACCACATCTATTCTACTTCTGGTCCTTCTTGACAAAAGAAGCTTTCAGAGCTTGCTCAACTTTCCTCTCAGAAGTTCTGTCAGTCAAACGCAACTCATGCGCTTCTAGACTACTTTGCAGTTGTTCAATTTTCATGGTTTCCAGATCTTTAGAATGTTCAATGGCAACAACAATGTAATCAAAATGAGGAGTAAGCGACCTCAGAACTTTCTCTATGATTACTTGTTCAGAAAGTGTTTCTCCACAATCCTTCATTTTATTAGTGACCAGTAGCACTCTGGAAATATACTCAGAAACTTTCTCAATGTTCTTCATGTTGAGATTCTCATATTTCTTTCTCAAGGACTGAAGCTTCACCTTCTTCACTAATGCGTCACCACCATAACATTTGACCAGTGTGTCCCTCACCCCCTTTGACGTCATAGAATTTGCAATTTTCTCAAACACATTCGCATCCACACACTGATGGATGTAGAACAGAGCTTTCTGATCTGTCTTCCTCTTGTTTCTCTGCGCCTCTTTCTCATCTTCTGTTGCATATTCTACAACTGGAATATATCCATCAGTAATAAGCTCTAGAACATCTTGAGCTCCAAATAACACGCGCATCTGGATCATCCACCTATTCCAGTTTTTGCCATAAAAACTGGAAGTTTGTTGTTCATGTTGTCGTTTCCGTTCATCTTCTACCTTGTGCAAATACACTTGGATATTAACTCACACAGTGTTTTCCAACCCACAAACAAAAAACTGATTCTTGTTCTAGATTCAACGTGAAACCTAGAAACAAAAATCAACCACACAAACAAACTCACGTTCACTCGTGTTTTCCTGTATTTCTAACCGGAAGCTCTAGATACCAATTTGTTGGTGCACAAAGACAAAGAGAAGGAACGATGGAAGAATGAAAGAAAAAGACAGCTAGCAAAAGAGTAAAGAAAAATAAGGATTATTGTTTATTAATGAAATAAGAGTACATATTTAAAACCTAATCTTGGTGATCAAGCTTAATTAACCTAATTAAAACCTAATCTTGGTGATCAAGCTAAAACTACTAACAGTACAAACTAACAAATATTAAACTACCCTTAAACCTAAACTTTAATAATTAAGATAAAGTACCAGAAGTTAAACACTTTTGGACACGACATCAGAAGTTCAACAACTTCTGACCAACACCAGAACCTTCATCTTCTGGACAACACCGCTCGACAGACCGAACATTAACTTCTGACAGACTAACATCAACTTCGACAAGACCGTAACATCGAACTTCGACTCCCTCAAAAATTCTGGATATGAATTATTCTCATGATTGAACAGGTTCGTTTAAGCCGGTGAATAAATAATTGAAGTGGAATTTCTTTATAATGAAAATATTAGCAAGTGTGTTTAAGATAATAGTTATGTTTATAGTTTATACAATGTTCGTATGATATATGATGAACAAATGTTTGTTATAATGCATGAAAACTGAAAAGAGACAGTGTTATTGGATATTGATATGTTCATTCTATCTTGCAGTAATAGATAGAGAAAATAGTTAATTAGCAGTAATAGTCGACTCAGCAGTCGCGTTTCAGTTACGCAGAATAAAATGAGCATTTTGCCTTTCTTTTTTATGTATGGGCCGGTGTTGATGACTCTCTCGAATATCCTATTGCCCTCGACACTATGATAGGTAAGACTGGCTTTTAAGGTAAGGTGGAAACTTAAGTGGAATACTTCACCAGTTGTATCATTCCTTCAAGATCATCAGACAGTACATCAACTTCTTTCTACATGGGAAGAAACAAAGGTATATACAACATTACATTTGAAATGATACAAACAATTGATAATGATCCCAACTTATGTCATGTTAATATCATTTGCAGCACCCAACCTCTACTAATATGCTAATGATCCCACCTCTTCTCATATATTTTCTCCTATCTATACCATATTTGTTTTCTGTGATTTTATTTTTGATGTCGGTGATGACAAACTGTTTTGATTATCTAGGAAAAGCAGTTGCGGAGATCCTGGCCGAAAGTGTTAAGATTTATTTATTTATTTGTTTGTTTTAGAATTGTTTCTGTTTTAAATTAATTAATGTCAGTTGTTATAGACATGGTCTTTAGGAATTATTGCAGTCGTGTATTAGTTGTTCAGTGGATAGCTAACGTTTAGGCACTCTCTAGTAGTGGATAGCTATCTTTTAGGAAGCTGGTAGTTGTTATATGCCTATTTTAAAAGGACCTATTCTAATAAATAACAATTTGAGAACCTTTCAATTTTCATTTTCTTATCTGCAAAATAATAATGATTAATCCAATTTGTTCATTTATATGGATGTAATGAAGAATGCATGTTTGAAAGAGTTGAACTTGAAGCTGTAAGTTTGAGATTATGTTATTTTACTTCGGACTTCAATATATATAAATCATGTTATTGAGTCATAATTTAATTATCTTTTGGAGTATATATAGTCATATATGATAGTCAAAATTAATTATTTATTTTATTTTATTCACGTCATCAATAAATCCCTAGTCTTATGGATTTCCCTATTTTCTAGGATTAGTTGCTTTTGAATTTTCTTGTAACTTGCCATAAAAATTGGTCTTTCTGCTTTGCTTCAAGACGTAAAAGGCTATAAAATGCCTTAGGTTTATTTCAATAAATGACAATTAAGTTCCTTCCAACTTTAAAGTGTTATTTCACTTTTGTCTCTACATTTGTATCGAGTCTGCAAGGGCCGATTGGGAGTGAAAAGTGTGTGAGTCTACAAACAAAATGTCAGAAAAGTTCGTGCAACCAGCTATTCCAAAATTTGACGGTCATTATGATCATTGGTCAATGATGATGGAAAATTTTCTGAGAAGCAAAGAGATGTGGAGTCTTGTAGACGAAGGAATACCGGCGCCGGCGATTGGAACCTCAACAGCGAGTGAAGCACAGAGAAAAAGTGTGGAGGAAGCCAAGCTCAAGGATTTGAAGGTTAAGAATTTTTTATTCCAGGCTATTGATAGAGAAATTCTGGAAACTATTCTTGACAAAGGGACATCAAAGGCAATCTGGGTGTCGATGCGGCAAAAATACCAAGGTTCCACAAAGGTAAAGAGGGCACAACTTCAGGCTCTGAGAAGAGAGTTTGAATTGCTTGCTATGAAAGAAGGAGAGAAGGTGGACAGCTTTCTAAGAAGAACCCTCAGTGTGGTGAACAAGATGAAATCAAATGGTGAAGACATGGGGCAAAGCACGGTGGTCAGTAAGATACTTAGATCATTGACTTCTAAATTCAATTATGTCGTATGTTCGATAGAGGAGTCAAATGATTTAAGCATCTTAACCATTGATGAACTCCATGGAAGTCTTCTTGTTCATGAACAAAGGATGCAGGAACATCAAGTGGAGGAACAGGTGTTGAAGGTTGCTCATGATGACAGATTTGGAAGAGGAAGAGGAGGAAGAGCCTTTTTTAGAGGTGGAAGAGGAAGAGGACGTGAAAGACGGGCCCTAAACAAATCAATTATTGAATGCTTCAAGTGTCATAAGCTTGGTCATTTTCAATATGAATGTCCAGAATGGGAGAAAAGGGCAAACTATGCAGAGATGGAAGAAGAAGAGGATCTCTTGTTGATGTCACACATGGATCTGCACCAAACAAGGCAAGAGGAGGTATGGTTCTTGGATTCAGGATGTAGCAACCACATGACAGGAAACAAAGGTTGGTTCTCTAATTTAGAAGAAGGTATTTATCGAACTGTGAAATTGGGGAATGACATGACAATGGATGTGGTAGCAAAAGGAAATGTAAGAATGCAAGTTAATGGTGTCACTCAAGTAATCTCAGATGTCTACTTTGTTCCTGAGCTTAAGAATAATCTGCTTAGCTTAGGACAACTTCAAGAAAAAGGGCTGGCAATATTGATTCAAAATGGAATATGTAAAGTATTTCACTCTAGGAAGGGTTTAATCATGCAAAGTAATATGAGTGGAAATAGAATGTTTCATGTGTCAGCCACTGCAGCACCAAAGGAGACCATGTGTCTACAAACAGAGCTAGAGACAGAAAAAGAAGTTCACCTGTGGCACTGCAGGTTTGGGCACCTTAATCACAAGGGTCTCAATACATTATCACAAAAACACTTGGTAGCTGGCTTACCAAATCTGAAGATCCCAAAGAAGACCTGCATCACCTGCTTAATTGGAAAACAACACAGAAGATCAATTCCAAAGAAAAGCATGTGGAGAGCCTCAAGGAAACTACAACTCGTACATGCCGACATATGCGGTCCTCTCAAGCCTTCTTCAAACAGCAACAAGAGGTATATTTTAAGCTTTATAGATGATTTCTCACGTAAAACTTGGGTTTATTTCTTACATGAGAAATCCGAAGCATTCCAATACTTCAAGAACTACAAAATTAGTGTTGAAAAAGAAGTTGGTGAACACATTGCTTGTTTGAGAACAGATAGAGGTGGTGAATTCACCTCACATGAATTTGACGAATTCTGCAAAACTCAAGGCATTAGAAGGCAATTAACAGCGGCTTATACTCCTCAGCAAAACGGAGTCGCTGAGAGGAAAAATAGGACGATCATGAATGGTGTGAGGGTTGTATTGAACGAAAGGCAAGTTCCAAAGGTATTTTGGCCAGAAGCTGTGAGATGGTGTGTGCACGTACAAAATCGAAGTCCAACTTCAGCAATAGAAAATACAACTCCCGAAGAAGCATGGAGCAATGTGAGGCCTACGGTGGCATATTTTCGAGTCTTCGGGTGTGTGGCTCATGTTCATATACCAGATCAAAGAAGAACCAAGCTTGAGGATAAGAGTAAGATGTGTGTTTTCTTAGGAATCAGTGATGGATCAAAAGCTTATAAATTATTTGATCCTGTTTCCAAGAAAATCATTGTAAGCAAAGATGTGGTGTTTGAAGAAGAGAAAAGCTGGGATTGGGGCAGAACCGATGAAGAAAGGAAAGCTGATGTGTTAGTATGTGAAGATGAAGATGGCAATCTTGAAGAAGAAGAAGTTGAGCAAGAAGAAGTTGAACAAGAAGAAAATGAAGATGGTGGTGGCAACTCAAGTGGAATCATATCACCTGCAAGTGAGGACAGCAACACTACTCCAGAAAATCTAGTTCAAGGAGGAAATAAGATCTAGAAGAAACCAATATGGATGATGACTATGTGAGGATGATTTATCAAGAAGAAGAAAATCTCATGATGCTGATCGCCGAAAGCAAAAATGATCCATGCTCATTCGAAGAAGCACATCAATGCATAAAGTGGCGAGAGGCAATGAAAGTTGAGATGGAGGCTATAGAGAAGAACAACACATGGGAGCTAACCGATCTACCGACGGGAATCAAGCCAATTGGAGTCAAGTGGGTTTTCAAAACCAAACTCAACGAAAGTGGAGAAGTAGAAAAACACAAAGCAAGATTGGTGGCAAAAGGATATGCACAACAATATGGAATCGATTACATGGAAGTTTTGCACCAGAGCGACTTGATACACGCCTAATTCTTGCACTTGCAGCTCAATATGAATGGGAAATATTTCAACTTGATGTGAAGAGTGCATTCCTTCATGGAAAACTTGAAGAAGAGGTTTTCGTTGAACAGCCAGAAGGGTTTATCAAAAGGGAAAGACCAGTTTACAGATTGAAGAAGGCGTTGTATGGCCTTAAACAAGCGCCAAGGGCTTGGTACAAAGAAAATAGAAGCTTATTTTATACGTGAAGGGTTTGAAAAATGTTCCAGCGAGCACACCTTATTTACCAAGAAAGAAGGAGGTAACATGCTTATTGTTAGTCTTTATGTAGATGATCTCATCTTTACTGGAGGCAATAAGAGTATGTGTGATAAATTCAAAAGCTCAATGATGAAAGAATTTGATATGTCTGACTTAGGAATGATGAGATATTTTCTGGGAATTGAAGTGATACAGAATGAAGCTGGAATATTTATCTGCCAGAGAAGATATGCTCGAGAAATTCTTGAAAGATTCGGCATGGGGAGCAGCAATTCCGTGAAGAATCCCATCATTCCGGGAACACGATTATCAAAAGATGAGGCAGGAGATGGAATAGATACTACCATGTTTAAACAAGCAGTTGGAAGCCTCATGTACCTCACAGCCACTCGACCAGATCTAATGTATGGAGTAAGCTTGATTAGTAGGTTCATGGCAAATCCAAAGTCATCTCATTGGCTTGCAGCAAAAAGGATCTTAAGGTATGTAAAAGGAACCACTGATTTTGGCATACTCTACAAAAGAGGCAGAAGAAATGCAGGTCTCACATCTTATACAGATAGCAACTATGCTGGAGATTTGGATGACCGGAAGAGCACATCAGGTTTTGCTTTCATTATGGGGTCTGGAGCAATTTCATGGGCTTCGAAAAAGCAGCCTGTAGCGAGCCTATCAACTACAGAAGCTGAATACATTGATGCTGCACTTTGTGCTTGTCAATGTATTTGGCTTAGGAGATTATTGGAGCAACTTGGAGCTGAAGAAAGAGGAAGCACGGAAATTTATTGTGACAACAGCTCTACAATTCAGCTGTCAAAAAATTCTGTTTTTCATGGACGAAGCAAGCATATTGGAGTAAGATTTCATTTTCTCCGAGACTTGGTAAATGATGGAGTTGTGAAGTTGAGTTTTGTAGCTCAAGAATGATTGCCGACATAATGACAAAGCCTCTCAAATTGGAGCAATTTGTGAAGCTCCGTGGAATGCTTGGAGTAATTGATGCAGTTGAAGTTTAAGCTCAATGCAGATGCATTAGCTTAAGGGAGGGAATGATAGTCAAAATTAGTTATTTATTTTATTTTATTCACGTCATCAATAAATCCCTAGTCTTATGGATTTCCCTATTTTCTAGGATTAGTTGCTTTTGAATTTTCTTGTAACTTGCCATAAAAATTGGTCTTTCTGTTTTGCTTCAGTACGTGTAAAAGGCTATAAAATGCCTTAGGTTTATTTCAATAAACAGACAATTAAGTTCCCTTCCAACTTTAAAGTGTTATTTCACTTTTGTCTCTACAATATATGCATTCGTTTTCTCAGTAAATGACTGACAAACATGTTAAAGAGGACATTTTTAATGGATAAACCTTATGTGATGAAGATTCATTCCTATCAAACTTTAAGACGTTTAGTCGTAAAAGAAAAGAAGTATGGAAATTTAATTCATTGCATACTCTTATTATAATTTTAAGAGTCTTATATATTGATTATAAATAATCCTATAAAATATGTGAAAACGATCTGTTTACAAGTACTGAAGAATAAAAGAAATAATTTATTTAATTGTCATTGACTACTTATCTTTTTCCTTTTTTACAATTAATTTTAAATATTTTCTATGAAAATTTAATTTTAAAACTTAACTGGTAACAATTTCACGGTCTACATTAATACATGTGCAAACGTATTTAAAAATCAATGTGAACACACGAGTTAATACATTTTTTTATAAATTTATTTTACAAATTATAAATTTTATTGATAAAACAATTTTATTTTTCTGATTTAAATTTTTATTACATTTTAAAATAAAATATATTATTGATTAAAATATATTTATATAAGAAAGAAAATATTAAAACTATTTTATTTTCTTTTAAAAATAATAATTTTAATTTCTCTATGTATGAACCATATCATAGATGCATAGGATGATGATCAACTATATGTAAATCATGTCATAAAGCATATGATGGTCAAATGTCGGACATCTAACCGATGACGATCAACTATATGTGCATCATACAACAGATGTCAGATGTCGACTATGTGTGAACCATGTCACACATTCATAGGATGATGGTCAACGATGTGTCAACTATCTAAGAGATCCAACAATAATGGCCAATTATGTGTGAACTATGTCAAATATTCAATAAATGATAGTCAATTGTGTGTGGACTATGCTAGAGATGCAAAGATCATGGTAAATTATGAAAGGATGGATAGAAGATGGTTAACTCTGAGTTTTTTAATTAATAAATATCACGTTTTACATTTAAATTTTTTGAATTAGATTTTTTTGATTTTATATTAATAAATTTGATTCTTTTCAATTAATAAATATGAAGTTTTATATAGCAGTTTTTGAATTTATTTTTTTATTTTTCTAAATTAATAAATCTAATTTTTTTCAAAATCATGACTAACCTTTTATAATTAAGATTTTTTTTTCTTTTCTATTGAACATGTTATATATAAATGAATCATTATTATATAATAGTGCACATAAACTGATTTTTTTAAAAATCATTAATTTGAGTTTTTTAATAAATAAATACCACGTTTTATATTTTAATTTTTGGATTAAAAAATATTATGATTTTAAATTAATGAATATGATATTTTTCAATTAATAAATATGATGTTTTATGTAGAAATGTTTTAATTAAAAAGTTTAGGAGTTTTTTAATTAATAAATCTAATTTTTTTTAAAATTAATAAGTAGACGTTTTTTAATTAAATAGTTAAGATAATCAATTGAAATCAAATTTACATTAAATTAATAATTTGACAGTATTTTTTAAATTCATTCATATGGACCATGAAAATTAACCAGTTTTTACTTTTTACCATTTTAACAAGTTTTTTTAATTTAAGGAGAGTGTAAGTTTTAATTAGGCGGTAAAATGAAAGCATTTTAGCGCCATTGTTGGTCCATTATATTACCACCTCTAATTATTACATGGTATTGTCTACATCACCCTCTCCAATTATTTTAGATTTTTCCACTATCATCTTCTTCCTTCCAAACTCCTAAAAATGTTAAAAATATCAAAATTTTGCAAAAGCTTTTTTATTTTATTTTATGAATTCAAGTAATCTTTTTTAATTCTTCCAATTAAACTCTAAGAATATAAAACCCCTAAATCTCAGTGAGTGAGTGAGGGGTAAAGAGCCATGGCCACTGAATTTAAATTTTTACAATAAAGTCTTTTCAACTAACCCTTTTATAATACTTTCTATTAAATCTAGGAATCTAAAATCTCTAAATCTCAGTGAGTGAGTGAGGGTAAGGATCCATGGCCACGACTGCATTTGCATAATTTCTACACGCACTTTTACTCTCGTCCAACTATTTCATCTCTAATATATTCCTCTCTCATTATCACCACATCCGCAAAATCCATCCTTTTGCATAATTAATTCAAACTTTGGCTACTTCTCATTGTTACTGCAGTTGTTGAAGACACAGTCGTTGACGCTACAGAACAATTGATCTCAACTAAATAATATGTTAGAATTTCAACTCAGTAAAATATTAAATATATAACAAGTTGGTTCAATATCTAAGTATTTTGATATTATCATGGACTTAATTTTTGTTGAATGTAATTCTTTGTGTCAAAAAATTATCTGATTTGATTTATTTAGGAATGTTACAGTTTGTTACACACAAATTTAATATTAGATTAAGATAGATTTTATTTAAATCTAAAATAAAATATATTCGATTTAGCTTAGGGAACAAACTTACCTAAATCTATAAATAGAGGGTGTAACCCATATTTTGTAATTCAATTCATTCACAGTATTTTGCAGTTGCAAAGTGAATAATAAAATTTTGGACAGAGAGAAACTCTGCAGATATTAATTCTTTCTTCTTCTTATTTTCTTTAATTGTTCATTGTTATTGTGTATATATATCAATTTTGTTCATCAAGATTGATAGAAATTCATCATAGTTTTTTTGGTGGATTTCCAACATCTGGTATCAGAGCTCCGGTTTATCGATTCAAGGGAAGAACAATCAAGAACGATCGTGGAAGAAGAATTCACGATGACAGTGAGTTATGGGAATGCAAATTATCCAACAATTCTTCCAATTCTGAAAGTAGATAACTATGAGAATTGGTATAAGCAGATGAAGGTTTTATTTCATTGTCAAGGTCTTTGGGATCTTGTAAAGGATTGAGTAGAAGAGCTTGAAGAAGACGCTTTAGAAAAAGAAAAGAAAGAACACATAGAATTGAAGAAGAGTTATAAAGATCTCTTTTATAATTCATCAATGTTTGAGTCCAAACAACTTCGAAAAGGTTAGTGATTTAGAATCTGCAAAAGAAGCTTGAGAGATGCTTGAGAAATCTTTTGGAGACGTTGAAAACACTACGTCCGTACAGGACCTTAAACATCACTTTTTTTTGGATTTAGGCAGCGCTTTTCAAAAGCGCTATCTAAGGTGAGCCTTAGGCAGCGCTTTTTAAAACCGTTGTCTAAAGGACCCCCTTAGGAAGCGCTTTTGCTGAAATTTCTATAAATTTTTCCGTGTATTTATTTTTAAACATTTAGGCAGCGCTTTCTAGAAAAAGCGCTGCCTATTTGTCTTTTTGGCGTAGTGAAAAGTGAAAGAGGTGAGGTTACAAACTCACAAGAGAACTATGAATTTCTTCAGATGAAAGACAGTGAAAGCATATCTAATTTCTTCACTAGGGTTATAAAACTAGTGAATCAAATCAAGACATGTGGAGAAACATTAACAACAAGAGCTGTTGTTTCAAAGATTTTGAGATCTTTGGCCCCAAATTCGACCACGTGGTGGTGGCTATAAAAGAAGGGAAAGATTTGTCGAAGTTAACAAAGGAAGAACTTCAAGGTACGCTTGAATCTCATGAACAAAGGATGAATGAAAGAGCTGCAGGGAAATCGAAGAGTGATGTGGCTCTTCAAGCTCAATCGACAAAAGACAAGAAAGACAAAGTAAAGTGGTTTGACAGAGGTAAAGGTGGATACAACAATTCGACTGGTAGAGAAAACCAGAACGAAGGAAACATGCCGAATCACAGAAGACCATACCAAGGCAACCAAAGAGGTGGTGTTGCAAATAGAGGAAAAAGTGGTGCTTAAAATCCTGATAACAGTCACATTCAATGTTACAATTGTCAGAAGTATGATAATTATTTAAGTGACTGTCTAGAGAAGCGAAACAATCAAGAAAGTGATGCAAAGTTTTCTAAGTATGAAGAAGAAGAGATAATGTTGATGGTCACAACAAGAGATGAACAAAAATTCAAGGATCAATGGTACTTGGATTCAGGATGTTCATCACATATGTCCAGAAGGAAATATTGGTTTGTTAATCCCTCAATGAAGAACATGGTGAAATTTACAAATGACAATACTCTAGCAGCTGAAGGTATTGGAGATGTTATGATCATGAGGAAAGATGGCAAAAGGTCAGTAATTTCAAATGTGTTATACATTCCAAACATGAAGAGCAACTTGCTTAGCATAGGGCAGTTGGTCGAAAAGAATTACAAAGTGACGGTCGAAGACAAGCTGATGAGAGTCGTCGACGCGAATGGAAGATTAATATTGAAGGGCCCTATGATCCATAATAGAACCTTCAAGATCGAACTTAATATGATGGAGCACAGGTGCCTTTCGACTGCAGCTAGTAGAGACGAATGGATATGGCACTATCAACTAGGCCATCTCAACTTCAGAGACATCAGAGATTTAAAGAGAAAGAATATGGTTTCAGGATTGCCATAAATTGACATTCCAAACGAAGTGTGTGAAGAATGTGTGCAAGCGAAGCAACACAAGAATAGCTTCAGCAAGGATGCAGGAAGCAAGTCGAAGGCTGTTCTCGAAGTCATATACTCTGATGTATGAGGACCAATCCATGTGGATTTGTTTGGAGTTAATAAATAATTTGCACATTCATAGATGATTTTAGTAGAAAACTATGGACTTACCTGATCAATAAGAAAAGTGAAGTGATCAAGGTATTTCCCAAGTTTAAGTCTATGGTCGAAAGACAAAGTGGTCGAAAGCTCAAAGTTTTGAGAAATGATGGTGGTGGAAAGTATGTGTCAAAAGAATTCGACAGATTATGTGAAAAAGAAGGGATTATGCATGAGGGGATGCCACCCTATACTCCACAACAGAATAGTACTGGAGAAGGGAAGAATCGAACCATCATGAATATGGTTCGAAGTATGTTAAAGACAAGAATTTGCCTAAAGAGTTTTGGGGTGAAGTCGTGTCTACTGCAACTTATATTTTGAACAAATGTCCAACGAAGAAGCCAGAAGGGATTACTCCAGAAGAATGTTGGTCTAGTGTAAAACTTAGTTTGAGTAGTCTGAAGGTATTTGGATCTATTGCACATAGACATGTGCCAGATCAATTGAGAGGAAAACTTGACGACAAGTCAAGTCAAATGATTCTAGTAGGATATCATTCGACAAGAGGTTACCAGTTGTTTGACCCAGTGAACAAGTAAATTGTGATAAACAAAGACGAGATCATAGATGAGCTGAAAGAATGAGATTGCACTAAAAATGTCAAGAAAGATTCAGTGAGAATCTTACTTGAAGAACCAGAAACTCAAGTCGAAAGAGAAGTTTGACAAGAGGAACCAACGATTATGGATAAACCAAGTACAAGTACAAACAAACCTCAAAGAACAAGACACATGCCTGCAAGATTGCAAGATTGTGTGGTTACATTAGATGATGTGGTTGCTAACAAAGGTGAGTTGGTACATTATGCTTTCTATGCAGATGTCGAACCTGTCAAAGTATTTCGAAGACTAAGAGTTATGATGAATGTTGATGGTTTAGACACAATGAATTATGTGGTGTGTTGAAAGAAATTCCTTGTGTCAAGAAAATATTTGATTTGATTTGATTTAGGAATGTGCAAACAGTTTGTTACACACAAATTTGATTTTATATTTAGATAGACTTGATTTAAATCTAAAATAGAATATATTTGATTTAGCTTGGGGAGCAAGCTAACCTAAATCTATAAATAGAGGGAGTAACCCCTATTTTTGTAATCCAATTCATTCATAGCATTTTGTAGTTGCAAAGTGAATAATAAAGTTTTTCCACAGTTTGTGGGCAGAGAGAAAATCTGCAGAAATTAATTCTTTGTTCATCGTTATTTTCTTTAATTGTTCATCGTTATTGTGTGTTGATATCAATCTTGTTCATCAAGATTGATAGAAATTTATCATAGTTTTTTTTTGGTAGATTTCCAACAATTTTACCAGTGATTTTGATTATTGTATGCTAAAAAAAACTTTTGCGGAATTTGGATTTTTATAGGTTTGGAAGGAAGAAGATTTGAGTGGAAAAATCTGAAAAAATCTGAAAAATATCTACGATATAAACTAAATGAAGTTCAATTTAATTTAGAAAATTAATTAACTTTAATATAACATTTATGATAATTTAATTTATTTTAGTTTATTTTAACTTTCTTAATTTAATATTTTTATATATTATTTACATAAAAATTATTATAACTGATGTGTAAATTAATTTTTATCATTTCAGTCGCGACACATCATCCCTTCAACTGTGATATCATGTAAAATAACACTTAAATGGAGTAGTAGACTAAAATCCAAAAGAAAATTTGAAAAAACATCAAAATCCTAGATTCTAAAATAGGAGATCAAAATTTAAAAAAAGGATTAATGTTGCAATTTAGCCAAAAAAAAATATAATTGTGAGAATTTAAAAATAAAACTTTAATTTTGAAATTAAATAAATGTTACTTTTTAAATTTAAATTTAAAATTTAATTTTTTTAAATTTAAATTTAAAATTTATTTATTTTTAAATTTCATAAAATAAAATTAACGTGATATATTTTAATTTAAATATAATTTATTTCTTAATTTTAATAAATTACATTAAAAGTTAACGTCAGATTTCTTAAATTAAATTCAAAAAAATAAAATTAGCATGAAATTTTTTAATTTAAACTTTTTTTAAATTAAAAAAATATTTTGAGTTTTTAAATAAAAACGTTATTAATATTAATGCAAATTATAATTATAAAGTTATGTCCTAAATAATTTTAGTCTTAATTAGTATAATTTACTTCCTAATTAACAATTGTTAAAAAAAAGAGCATTCATTGTATGGAATTTGATAATATTAGTGCAAAACCAAGATATGAGTATTCTTATAACAACTAGTAACAAACCCGTGCGTAGGCACGAGTTCTGATCTCCTAAGCGCATATTTTTACATAATATATTTATTTTAAATAAAAGGTTAAAAAAATTATATTAATAATTAAAAAAATCGTATATAAAAATATTAAGATCTATAATAGATTTTATGCGTATATCATTTAAGGATGATAAATAGGATTGTATGAATAAATTTATATCTTTTATTATTAATTTTTATGATTATCATTTTTCATTAAAATTTCATGACTACAATTTAACATTTTTTTATCAGGATTACAATTTTAAAGTTAATTTAAAAAGATTGTGATATACTTTAAATATTTAAGATAAATATTAGAGTTCTTATTTACATCCGCTCCAAATGAATGTGGTGCAAACATTTGTCATTGTTACTTTATTACCCTTAAAAAATAGACCAAATTGTAATTTTTCAGAAAGGGTGTTGGGTGAAATCCAGGTACTTTCATTTTTATAATAGATGAGATTGTCAAACATAACATGAAATGATGAAGAACCATGTGAGAATTGGTTGGAATCTATAATAAAAAGACAATATTTAACCTCAAATTAGTAATATTTTTGAAAAGTAACAAAGAGTAAAAGGGTAATTTCCAGAACATCAATTTTCTTATATAAAAATGTTATGATCAAAAGTAAATCTTCATATATAAAAATATTAAGATCAATAATAAATTTGTTTTTCGTATACCATTTTTTAATCAAAGATTTTTGTAGTATAAATATCGTTTTTAGTATATACAAATATTATTTCTCATATATAAATAGAGTTTTTCCCTTTAGGCATCGTTTACAAAAATATCTAGATTAATAGTAAATTTTCGTATATTAAAATATTTAGATCAATAATAGATGTTATCTCATATATCACTTTTAGATTAAAAAAAATTGAATCATAAATACTATTTTTCGTATATAAAAATATTTGAATCAATAATAGACTTGTTCCCGTATTCAAATATTATTTTTGTTTAGGTATGAATTACAAATACATCTGAAAATTTACGAAAAATACAATATGACATTTCTATAAATTCTATTAAGTTTCTCTCACCATTTTTATTTAAGAAAAAAGGATAAATCTATAAAAAAAAATATAGATCTATGAAACTTGTTTAAGAACAATAAAACTTAATCTTTAAAAAGAGTAGATATGAAGAAAAAAAATTTATTTTCAACTATTTTTATTTTGAAAAAAGAAGTTATATTTATTATTTCTTATTCTATTATTTCTTATTCTATACTTGGAAGGATGAAATTGAAAAACTATTTGAAACTCATATTTACCTTTTATTTTGAAAAACGTATCAAATGTTAAATTAATATTATGAAATGTTGAAAGAAGAGATTTGGAAGAAGAAATTTAAACAATGAGGAAATTTCAACATTGTGAGATAATGAAAAATATATATTAATATGGTGAGAGGAGAGACATGATGAATGAGTAGGTGAGAAGAAATATATGAAGATATATGTGTTTGTTAAATAAAATGGGTTAAGAAATAAAAAAAGTATTGATGAGAGATATGATAAGATTGTCAAAGATAACATTGGGAATGGAAAAGAAAGATAAAAATATGAAAATGATTTTTTGTTGCACATGAAATGATGAACAACCATGTGGGAATTGGTTGGAATCTATAATAAAAAGACAATATTTAACCTCAAATTAATAATATGTTTGAAAAATAACAAAGGGTAAAAAGGTGATTTCCAGAACATCAACTTTTCTTATATTATAGATATTGAAGAAATACCAATTATAACACCGGCCAACTAAAAAAAGAGTACCATAGTTCTTACTTCTTACTCAATTTGATATGATAAAGTCAATATAATAATTAATCTATTATAATCTATTATAAACTTATAAAAACCAAAGTATCATTAGATTACACTAATAACCTAATTAGCAAATTCTAATTTAGTTTTAATCAAAGGGTAATTTAGTATTTTCTTGACACTATTAGCACCATATTCATTTGGCATTAATTATGGTTGATGTGTCCCACTATGGTGCCAATTTTTGATTTTTTTTAATTCAAACAACTATTGCAATTTAAAAAACCCTAATACACTCTAATCACGTTTTAACTTTATATTTTACACGTTACCTGCACTTCCCATTACATACATCCAACTGTCTCTGTTTTTGAATTTGAAAGCGGCTATAGGGAAACGAAAATCGACTGTTCCAACACAACCATAAATATGGGTTTCTTTATCTCTTCATACACCATTGGATTCTTTCTCACTTTTTCAATTCTTCATAAACGAAACGAAGAAACAATATACATATATTGTCGTCCCTTTGATTCTGTTGGTTTTATATTCGAGATCGAAATCTGTTTTGTGTATCCTTTTGGTTTGATTTTGATTATAAGTTTGTGTTGTTTTTGTTGCAGTTAATAACATCATCTATGACTCGCCCCATTGACGCTGTGAGGGATCTCAATGATGTAAGAGAGCTTGGAATTTGAATTTGAGAGGCGGAAGATAACGATGTAAGAGAGCTTATATACCAAAAAATATTAGAGTAACATCTAAAAGGAATTTGTAGAGGGATCGTAACCAAAGGGTTTCATGTATCCAAGATTCAGACCTATGTCCTAAGGATTTTCATTTATTCATCTATGTTTGTGGTTTCAATTTTTGTTTTTAGGGTTAGGTTATAATCGAATGATTTTAATTATTTTGGTTTTTAGCGTTAGGTTATAATCGAATGATTTTAATTGATAGGAATGGAAGAAGAGGAAGTGGCGTTTGAAGTTCCATAAATCTTTAATTAGCTTCTCTTCGGGATTGAAAATAACAACCACAAATTCATGGGTCTTAATTTAATTTGGCCTGCAAAGCTTCAATGCTTTGATTTTTTTTTAGGTTCGTTAATAGTTGAAATGTTACACCTGGCTGAGATCTGACGGCGAGATGGTTGAAAGGAAAACTCAGTAGTCAGTCAAAATTAGAAAACTCTTTCATTATCCTTTAAAAAATATCTTTTTAAATTAGATAATATTTGCTTTACGAATTAAATCTCACTAGAGTCACTCAAATACGTTGAGGTTACCTTGTCGATGAAAGGTATCATTATCAATTGATTGCGATGTTATAATTTGTGGCATGAGTGTTGAACTAACATTTTGGGTGAATTCTGCAACAGGGAGTGATAAAATTTGCAACAAAAGTTGCAGGGAGTGACAAAAGTTGCATGAGTAGGGAGATGCTTGAAGGATATTGGATTTGACGGTTGAATTTACACATGATGCACATATGAAATTGGTTTGGCATTAGAGATAGTAACACCTAATGGTGGACAGGGAATTTGTCAAATAGTAATTACATGCTATGATAGCTTCTTAGAGCAAGGATCTAAAATTGGTTGTCGGAGATTCCAGTCATAATATCGAGAAAATGAAGAATGTTATAGAAAACAAATTTAAGAAATTGACACACATCTATTGCTATCTTTTTTTAGCAACATCTACAACTATCTTATATCGTAAAAAAAAAGTGAATTATGACTAGCAACAACCACTATAAAAATATATAAAGGGATTACTATAAAAAAAAAAATAAAGGGATTACTATAAAAATATATAAAGGGATTATGTATTTAATCTCTTTTTTTTTGCAACTGATAGAAACATTTAGGGCCTGTTTATATTCTAAAAATATTTTCAATCTACATTAAAAGATGTAACTAATATTTTTAATTTGTTGTAATTTGTTGAAAAAAAGGTTCAAATTTAGAAATGAGGACAAATGATCTTATCGAAGAAAGAATAAATATGTTGGATTAATTTTTTCGATTAAATGTGTTAGATTTATTTCTTTCGATTAAAATTATAAAATTAGGTTTTAGAATATAAAATGAAAAATACATTTGACATTTTCATAAATTAATTTTAAATTAATGTCAAATACATTTGGCATTTTCCTAAATTAATATTAATGTTAAATTATTCGTATAAGTGTAAAATATTTAATTCTCTATATGTAAGATAATTATTAAACTAAATATATTAGATCAATAATTTTAATAATAAATAAAAGCAAACAACTGAATTATAAATAAGATAAATAATTTTAATAATGATTAAAATCAATAAATCGAATTACAAATAAGTTACATCATTGTTTTTGTTGCAGTTAATAACATCATCTATGGCTCGCCCCATTGAAGCTTTAAGGGATATCAATGATGTTATAGAGCTTTTGAGGTGGAATTTGAATTTGAGAGGCGGAGGATAACGATGTAAGAGAGGTATTGGAGTACCATCTGAAAGGAATTTGTAGAGGGATCAGTATGTCCTGAGGTTTTTCATTTATTCATCTACGTTTGTGGTTTCAATTTTGGTTTTTAGAGTTAGGTTATAATCAAATGATTTCAATTGTTAGGAATGGAAGAAGAGGAAGTGGCGTTTGAAGTTCCATAAATCTTTAATTAGCTTCTCTTTGTGATTGAAAATAACAACCACAAATTCATGGGTCTTAATTTGGCCTGCAAACTTCAATGCTTTTATTGTTTTTTAGGTTCGTTAATAGCTGAAATATTTTTCCTGGATGAGATCTGAAGGCGAGATGGTTGAAAGGAAAACCTAGTAGTCACTCAAAATTAGAAAACTCTTTCATTATCCTTTAAAAAATATCTTTTTAAATTAGATAATATTTGCTTCACCAATTAAATCTCACTGGAGTCACTGGAGGTAGAGAGGATGAACAAACCATCTAAAATACGTTGAGGCTACCATGTTGATGAGAGGTATCATTATCAATTACATGCGATGTTATAATTTGTGGCAGGAGTGTTGAACTAACATTTCGGGTGAATTCTGCAACAGGGAGTGACAAAACTTGCAACAAAAGTTGCAGGGAGTGACAAATGTTGCATGACTAGGAAGATGCCTGAAGGATCTTCTAAGTGGATATGACGGTTGAATTTACGCATGATGCACATATGAAATTTGTATATTTTTATTATTTTACAAATTGGCATTAGAGATAGTAACACCTATGGGTGGACATGATTGTAAATGAGCAATTTTTATTTTTGTTGAGAAACATTAGGATGATTCTTCTCCTGATTACACTACTTTTGTTGGATACTTGGCTTAGTATTTTGCAAAAACTCAAGGGAAATTGTCAAATAGTAACTAAATGCTATGATAGCTTCTCAGAGCAAAGATTTAAAATTGGTTGTCGAAGATTCCAGTCATAATACCGAGAAAATGAACAATGTTATAGAAAAAAATTAAGAAATTGACACACATCTATTGCTATCTTTTTTAGCAACATCCACATCTATCTTATATCGTAAAAAAGGTTAATTATGAATAGCAACAACCACTATAAAAATATATAAAGGGATTACTATAAAAATAAATAAAGGGATTGTGTACTTAATATCATTTTTTTGAAACTGATAGAAATATTTAGGGCCTATTTATATTCTAAAAATATTTTCAATTTTCATTAAAAGATGTAACTAATATTTTTAATTTGTTGTAATTTGTTGGAAAAAAGTTTCAAATTTAGCAATGAGGACAAATGATCTTATCGAAAATAGAATAAATATGTTTTATATATTTTTTCGATTAATTGTGTTGGATTTATTTCTTTCGATTAAAATTATAAAATTAGGTTTTAGAAATACAAGATGAAAAATACATTTGACATTTTCATAAATTAATTTTAAATTAATGTTAAATACATTTGGCATCTTCATAAATTAATGTTAATGTTAAATTATTCGTATAAGTGTAAAATATTTAATTCTCCATATGTAAGATAATTACTAAACTAAATATATTAGATCAATAATTTTAATAATAAATAAAAGAAAACAACCGAATTATAAATAAGTTAAATAATTTTAATAACGATTAAAATCAATAAACAAAATTAAAAATAAGTTACATCATTTTTTTTGTTGCAGTTAATAACATCATTTATGACTCGCCCCTAAAGCTGTGAGGGATATCAATGATATAAGAGAGCTTCTGAGATGGAATTTGAATTTGAGAGGCGGAGGAAAACAATGTAAGAGAGCTTATATACCAAAAAAATATTGGAGTACCATCTGAAAGGAATTTGTAGAGGGATCATAGCCAATGGGTTTCCTGTATCCAAGATTCACATCTATGTCCTAGGGTTTTTTATTTTTTCATCTAAGTTTGTGGTTTCAATTTTGGATTTTAGAGTTAGGTTAATCGAATGATTTTAATTGATAGGAATGGAAGAAGAGGAAGTGGCGTTAGAAGTTCCATAAATGTTTAATTAGCTTCTCTTTGGGATTGAAAATAACAACCACAAATTCATGGGTCTTAATTTGGCCTGCAAAGCTTCAATGCTTTGATTGTTTTTTAGGTTCGTTAATAGCTGAAATGTAACACCTGGATGAGATCTGACGGCGAAATGGTTGAAAGGAAAACTTAGTAGTCAGTCAAAATTAGAAAACTCTTTCATTATCCTTTTAAAATTGTCTTTTTAAATTAGATAATATTTGCTTCACCAATTAAATCTCACTGGAGCCATTGGAGTACAGAGGATGAACAAACAATCTCAAATACGTTGAGGTTACCATGTCGATGAAAGGTATCATTATCAATTAATTGCGATGTTATAATTTGTGGCAGGAGTGTTGAGCTAACATTTCGGGTGAATTCTGCAACAGGGAGTGACAAAAGTTGCAACAAAAGTTACAGGGAGTGACAAAAGTTGCATGAGTATGGAGATGCCCGAAGGATCTTCTAAGTGGATTTGACGGTTGAATATACACATGATGCACATATTAAATTGGTATATTTTTATTATTTTACAAATTGGCATTAGAGATAATAACACCTAATGGTGGACAGAAATGTAAATGAGCAATTTTTATTTCTGTTGAGAAGCATTAGGATGATTCTCCTCCTGATTACACTATTTTTGTTGGATACTTGGCTGAGTATATTGCAAGAACTCAAGGGAATTTGTCAAATAGTAGTTACATGCTACGGTAGCTTCTTAGAGCTAGCATCCAAAATTGGTTGTCGGAGATTCCAGTCATAATACCGAGAAAATGAACAATGTTATAGAAAAAAAATTAAGAAATTGACACACATCTATTGCTATCTTTTTTAGCAACATCTACATCTTTCTTATTTCGTAAAAAAGTGAATTATGACTAACAACAACAACTATAAAAATATATAAAGGGATTACTATAAAAATATATAAAGGGATTATGTACTCAATCTCATTTTTTTGCAACTGATAGAAAAATTTAGGGCCTGTTTATATTCTAAAAATATTTTCAATTTTCATTAAAAGATGTAACTAATATTTTTAATTTGTTGTAATTTGTTGGAAAAAAGTTTCAAATTTAGCAATGAGGACAAATGATCTTATCGAAGAAAGAATAAATATGTTGGATTTATTTTTTCGATTAAATGTGTTGGATTTTTTCTTTCGATTAAAATTATAAAATTAGGTTTTAGAATACAAGATGAAAAATACATTTTGACATTTTCATAAATTAATTTTAAATTAATGTTAAATACATTTGGCATTTTCATAAATTAATGTTAATGTTAAATTATTCGTATAAGTGTAAAATATTTAATTCTCCATATGCAAGATAATTACTAAACTAAATATATTAGATCAATAATTTTAATAATAAATAAAAGAAAACAACCGAATTATAAATGAGTTAAATAATTTTAATAACGATTAAAATCAATAAACAAAATTAAAAATAAGTTACATCATTTTTGTTGTTGCAGTTAATAACATCATTTATGGCTCGCCCCATTGAAGCTGTTAGGGATATCAATGATGTAAGAGAGCTTCTGAGATGGAATTTGAATTTGAGAGGCGGAGGAAAACGATGTAAGAGAGCTTATATACCAAAAAATATTGGAGTACCATCTGAAAGGAATTTGTAGAGGGATCACAGCCAAAGGGTTTCATGTATCCAAGATTCAGATCTATGTCCTAAGGTTTTTCATTTATTCATTTACGTTTGTGGTTTCAATTTTGGTTTTTAGAGTTAGGTTATAATCAAATGATTTTAATTGATAGGAATGGAAGAAAAGGAAGTAGCGTTAGAAGTTCCATAAATACTTAATTAGCTTCTCTTTGGGATTGAAAATAACAACCACATATTCATGGGTCTTAATTTGGCCTACAAAGCTTCAATGCTTTGATTGTTTTTTAGGTTCGTTAATAGCTGAAATGTTACACCTGGCTGAGATCTGACGGCGAGATGGTTGAAAGGAAAACTTAGTAGTCAGTCAAAACCAGAAAACTCTTTCATTATCCTTTAAAAATTGTTTTTTTAAATTAGATAATATTTGCTTCTGAAATCACCTGGCTGAACCTCCGACTGATAACTAGTATCGATAGAGTCGCCATCGAACATCTTTTATCTCACGAAGGAGAAAGGAAAACATCGAGTAAACCTGAGGGTAGAAATCGCGGTCCTATGACCGAGAGATCAAGAGAATCTAGGTAAGGGAGTTAGTTATGCGAGGGGAAGGGATTAGCACCCCACACGCCCGTAGTACTCTACGGTATCCACTTTCTATTTCTAGCTAGAGGGTGTGTTATGTCTATCCATGCTTAATCACTATCATGCATGCAAAAGAAAAGAGAAAATAAGAAACCACGGGGAAAAGAAGGAAGTATTTACAATGTTTGCTCGATCGAGCCCCGTGACAAGATGCCTACGTATTCCCGCGTGCAATGGGAAAGTCAGAGTGTCGTAGTTCGGCTCACTTGTTTTGGTGGGTTTTGTGTTTTTTACTTGTAAAAATGTTTTAAACACAAAAGAAAAGGAAGCGCGCAGAGGCGAAAAGAGTTTGTGTTGGTTGGTTGTTTTTACCTTGAGAAAGGAGTTCAAACCATTATTAAGTGTTTTGAGTTTGAAAGGAAAAGAGAAGTTTTAGTTTTATTACATGCAACATGCAAAAGAAACTAGCAAAGCAAGGTTGGACCTATGGTTTAGGATGCAAGGGAAATCTCTACCTATATTGACATGCAAAGGATGTGAATCCTAATGCCTAGGATAAAGAACCTATCCTAACCAAGCTCCTGGGGAAAATAGGCAAATAAGCAAATATGCACACATCACAAGTAGAATTGCCCTAAACGGGTCTTTAAATAAACCAGAGGGGTTCCTGAACATACTCCAACTACGGAAGCCCCATCATGCATCTCTATTCCTACTTCTCATGGCAAAAGAAAGCTGTAAAGCCCTACTTCTCATGATATCTACGAAAGCTATAAGAGAATGCGGTAAATAGTGTAGAAACTACCGAACGGATATAGAATCCGAAGAGCACTGCAAGCTATGGAAATAATCCGGAAAAACTTCAAGTACTGCAGCCATGCAATAAGGGTAAACCAGTGAGAATTGTTTAAAGCATCAAAACAAGCGGAATACGTGTTGATACGCATCCGAAGTAACAACGCCTGCAAGAATGAGATTAGAGAAAGCAAAACAAGATAGGATGGGTGTACACGTGGGTGTACAAGCTCAAACAACACTTGCAAGAGGAGTTAGACCCAAGGAGCAAGCGAAGGGAATGCATACGTATGTACGCAAACATCGAAGAAATGCGTCGAATGTGTATGCAACACAAGAGTTTGTGTTTAGGGCCTTGTTTCATATGTGAATCATAAATAAAGCGTTGTTTTGATTCTCACAGTTTGTGTTTGTTTTTTCGTTTTTTGCCTTTTTTTTCTAGAAATGGTAATCCTAAAAAACCCAATAAAAACAAACATCTTTCAAAGAATCATTCAGCCTCACGAAAAGCCTTTAGAAACGATCAACTTAGGTTTTGAGGAAAACAGAAAAGAAGTGAACATTGGAGTTCTACTCGACGAAGATGTCAAGAGAAAACTCATAAATCTTCTCAAAAAATACATCGATGTGTTTGCTTAGTCCTACCGGGAAATGCCAGGGTTGGATACCAACATCATAGAGCATCACTTTCTATTAAATCCGAAATGTCCGCCAATTAAACAAAGACTGAGGATGACTCACCCAGACATGGCCGGTAAGATAAAAATGGAGATTCAAAAGCAACTCGACGTAGGTTTTCTTGTCACCTCCAAATATCCTCAATGGTTAGCCAACATAGTGCCTGTTCCAAAGAAAGATGGAAAGGTTAGGATGTGTGTTGACTACCGGGACTTGAACAAAGCTAGTCCAAAGGACGATTTCCCATTACCGCATATTGACATGCTGGTTGATAGCACTGCTAAGTTCAACGCCTTTTCCTTCATGGACGGTTTCTATGGTTATAATCAGATCATAATGGCTCCCTAAGACATGGAGAAGACATCTTTTATCACGCCATGGGGCATATTTTGCTACAAAGTAATGTCGTTTGGATTAAAGAATGCAGGCACAACTTACCAAAGGGCAATGACTACTCTATTAGATGACATGATGCACAAAGAGATCGAAGCCTACGTGGACGACATGATAGCAAAGTCTGACACTGAAGAAGAACATATAGAATATCTATTGAAGTTGTTTCAACGACTAAGGAAATATCAGCTTCGTTTGAATCCTAACAAATGCATCTTTTAGGTGAGATCTGGAAAGCTCCTAGGTTTCATTGTCAGCTAAAGAGGTATTAAAGTTGATCCTGACAAAGTCAAAGCAATTCAAGAAATGCATGCGCCACAAACTAAAAAGCAAGTAAGAGGATTTCTTGGACGGTTTAATTACATCTCCAGATTTATCTCTTAAATGACTGCTACTTGTGGACCAATATTCAAGCTTCTCCGCAAAAATCAAGAGGTTGTGTGGACCGAAGATTTCCAGAAAGCGTTTGACAGTATCAAGGAATACCTATCAAAACCTCCAATATTGATTCCTCAAATAGAAGGAAAACCTCTAATCATGTACCTTACCATGTTGGAAGATTCTATGGGCTGCGTGCTTGGACAACAAGATAAAACCGGTAAGAAGGAGCATGTCATTTATTACTTGTGTAAAAAGTTCACAGATTGTGAAACTCGTTACTCCATTCTCGAGAAAACCTGTTGTGCTTTGGTATGGGCTTCGAAACGCCTCCGCCAATACATGATCAACCACACGACTTGGTTAATCTCCAAAATGGACCAATCAAGTACGTCTTTGAAAATCCTGCCTTAACAGGAACGATTTCCCGATGGCAGATGCTATTATCTGAATATGACATCGAGTATCGCGCCCAAAAAATGGTCAAAGGAAGCATTCTCGCCGATCACTTGGCTTATCAACCAATTAACAAATACCAATCTCTCAAGTTTGACTTCCCTGACGAGGATGTTATGTACTTAATGATGAAAGATCGTCATGAACTGTTACCTAAAGAAGGTCTTGATCCTGAATCAAGATGGGGCCTAATTTTTGATGGAGCAGTTAACATTTTTGGCAATGGAATTGGGGCAATCATCATTACTCCCGAGGGTACTCATATCCTGTTTTCCGCAAGATTACTATTTGATTGCACTAACAACATTGTAGAATACGAAGCTTATATCATGGGTATCGAAGAAGCCATCGACTTGAGGATCAAGATCCTTGACATATATGGAGATTCAGCCCTTGTGATCAATCAAATCAAAGACAAGTACGAAACTCATCACCTTGGTTTGATTCCCTACCGATATTATGCAATACGTTTGTTAATTTTCTTCAACAAAGTTGAATTGCATCACATTCCTCGAGATCATAATCGAATGGAAGATGCCTTGGCTACTCTATCTTCCATGTTCAAAGTCATCCATTGGAACGATATGCCTAAGATCAACATCAGATGTCTTGAAAGACCCGCCTATGTGTTTGCAATTGAAGCAGTCACCTGCGATAAACCGTGGTTCCACGACATCAAACACTTCCTTCAAACTCAAGAGTACCCACTCGGGGCATCGCACAAAGGTAAGAAAATTCTGAGGAGGCTTTCTGGAAATTTCTTCCTGGATAGAGATGTGCTATACAAAAGGAACTTTGACATGGTCTTGCTCAGATGCGTTGACAGACACGAAGCATATATGTTAATACACGAAGTTCATGAAGGGTCCTTTGAAACTCATTCAAATGGGCATGCAATGTCCATAAAGATTGATTTGATTACATTAATGTATAATATTTAAAAGAGAAAGATTGAAAAAATATAAATAAAATGAGAAAAATTTATATATGTTTTGAAATGAGAAAACATAAATGTTTATATAACTTTTTAAATTTTTTACTTATCCAAATCGATACAAACGGTTTCTAATGAGTAAAAGACTTCTTTAAATTGAGCTAAACAAAATTAAAAAATATGGACTCAAAATTTGTAAAAAATGCAAACTTTATAATTTTTTAAATTCGACTGAATCAACTTATTTGGATTAACCTATTTTGATGGCCCTACTTAAACTCCTTACCATTCCTTTCTATTTTTATATAAACTTCCAAACTATCACCTCCCTTCCCAAAAGTCTAAACTTCAAACCCTAATGACAACTGCGATGTCATCGTCATCTTCCTCCTCTCTCCCCCATCGATCCATTCCAACAGAAGACAGGATCAGCTCACTTCCAGACTCACTTCTCTCTCATATTCTCTCTTTTCTTCCCACCAAACACTCCGTCGCCACAAGTCTCCTCTCAAAGCGATGGAATCCATTATGGCGTTCAGTATTAGATCTTGATTTTGAAGTAAATCTCGCCACAGTGGGATTTAACGCAATATCCCAAGTCATAATATTGAGAGATACCAATTTACCAATACGATCTTTATGCATCAAGGGTTACTGTGTTAACTCCATCAACACATTTGTTAATGCAGCAATACAGAGAAAAGTTGAAACCCTAAACCTTGACATTTATTGTCAATATGTATCTCATAATATTTTTACTTGTAAAACACTCACTGTTCTCAAGTTGAACCACGTCTGGTTGACAAACCTTCCTCTTCAACTACATGTTCCTCTACTCAAAATCTTGCACCTGTTTAAAGTGATCTTCAAATGTTATGAAGATATTATCAATCTTCTCTTAGCCTGTCCCATCCTTGAAGATTTGAAAACAACCGATGTAAGAGTAATTCAAGCAGAGAAATATATTCATGATAAGTTTAGTTTGGAAACAAGAAAGGCTAAATGCTTGCCTAATTTGGTGACAGCAACTATTTATCAAAATCAAACCATTCCTCTCTTCTTGCTTTCTCAAACACAGATTCTGCATGTAAACCTGGTATGAAGATTTTCTTTAATATTTATGTCTATATAAATGTTTAAGTACCAAAGAGTTGGGTTTGAATCTAGCTTAATGTTAAATCTCTTGAGGGAGAGTTGTACGGTTTACTGCGATCCTCCCCAGCTCCAGAGATTAGTTTTAACGTCTATTGTTTGTGTCTATATAAAGGTTTAAGTAAAACTTTTTTTGGTAAAAATAATTGATAGCTTATAAATTAGCATGTAGCTTATAGGGGATAGGTTATAACTGTTTTTACTGTGTTAAATACTCCCCCTTAGATCAGATTTGTTCAATGAACCAAACAAGTCAGTTTTCACTTGAAAGTAGTTGTCATTTTTGTATTTAGAAGTGTTAGGCATTGTGTATATAAATGTTCTAATGTTTTGTTTTTGTAATTCATGCAGACAACTAACCATCCCTTCTATATTGACCACAATTTTCACAATCTAACTCAAATGGAGTTAGCCTTCTTTAATTGTCATGGTAATATTTGGAAGAGAAAGTGGAGATGGATGTTTAAAGTGCTTTACCATAGTCCCAAGCTTCAACATCTTACTATTAATCAGGTTTTATATATGTGGTGTAATTTGATGATTTAATTTGTGAATTCTGTTTCTACATATGTTAACTTATGTTTGTTTTGGTGGAAATCTATTTGAATGGGTATAGGAGAAACAAGATGGAGTAATTTATGAGGCCAAATGGAAGGACCCAAAATTTGTTCCGCAATGCCTTTCATCACAGCTCAAAACTTGCCTGTTTAGAGATTGTAGAGGCAGAAAGAATGAGCTTCAGTTTGCTGAATATATCATGCAAAATTCAAAAGTATTAGGTAGCATGACAATTTACAGTGCATCTTCCATAGATTTAAGTGCAAAGCATCTAATGTTACAAAAACTATGTGTGTGCCCAAGGAGCTGTAAACTTATATTTGATTCACACGTTAAAAAAAGAAAGTAGAATCAATAGTGTGTATTGCAATTTAGTTGTATAACAATTAACTTAACTAAAACCTTCTGAATTTGAAATATATTTCAACACTATTGCATTGAGCTTCTCATCTCTTTGAAGTTTTCAATTTAGAGAGACTTGGTTAGAATATCTACTATTCGATCTTTTGTTTTGCAACATGTTAAAGTAATCTTGCCTTTTCTTATTTTATTTTTGAAAAAGTGAAATTTGATTTTAATATGTTTGCTCCTTTTATATGCTATGAAATTATTTACAAGGTTAATTGTTGATTTATTGTCACAGTTACTTCCACTTTCTCTTTTCCTATCTTTTATCTGAATCAACAAATATTGCAGCCACAATTTTAGACAAGATGCATTGCAAGTTGAGATATACTCAATTTCACAAGAAAACACTGTCACCACTATTTTTTTCTTAGGCATTATTAGATTGAAGAACTGAACAACTTGAAAACATATCCTAAATGTGTTTCTTCTTTTCGCTTTGTCACCATATTAACCTTAGTCACAAAAACCATCCAATTTACCCCTCTGACCATCAGTTAGGAATATTTGGACATCGATTCTACGATGAAACGGTATATTGATGTCAGACTTAAAAATTTGAACGATTGTTTTTGAGGTGACGAAAGTGTCTCAGAGTCAACTAAAAAAATATATCTTTTAAAATAGCTGAACTTTTGCAGGTTTTTGAGCAAATGAGATACTTTGCAAATGAGATATGTTGTAAAAGAAGGTAACTTGTTGGCTTAGACCATAGTAATGCACCGACGAAAGTGGACACTACTACTAATTTCTATGATTTCTAAAAATAAAAATTCTCCCTATAATTCGAGTTTTTCAAGTTTTATCATGAAATCAAATTTGTATGAAGATATATCAAATTGTTGATTATTTTGCTGCATTTTGAAGTTTACATGTGATATAGTAAGCATTCACTACGATTCACCCTATAATATTGAATGATAAATATAATGATATAAAAAATTAATGATATTCATAATATATAAAATTAATGATATTCATGAATTTGTATAGATTAAAATAATTTTGTATAGTAAATTTTTATTCAAATGCATATTGAAAGTAATATTTATCAAAAATAATTTTGTGTGAATTTAACTGTTCGTGTCCCGTTATAAATTTATTTAATACGATATAGATTTTATCTAAATATACATGTACATTTGAAATGAGTTATTTAATTATAAAATGAATAATAATAATTTAAATTTAATTTAAATATTTGAAAAAAATTAGATTTTGTGTCTCAAATAAAAAAAATATTAACTAAAATAAAATGATAGTGTCCCGTGAAAAAAATAAAAAAATTTGAATTTTGTGTCTCAAATAAGTATAATGTTAATTAAATAAAATAAATATTTTGTTCATAGTGATCGGTGAGAAAAGTAAAAATTTTAACATGTGCAAATATTTTTTTTAATAATTATGAATAATTTTGATATTTGATTTTTTTTAATAATTATGTTAATTCAATTTATTAAAATTGTAAAAATAGAGTGAGGAACAGAAATGAAGTAGAGAATTTTTTAAAACAATATATCCACATTTAATTTGCACTAAAGTCCCGTTTTAATTCAAATTAAAGTGTAAGAATGATTAAATTCAAAGGTTAAATAAGTTTTTGGTCCCTATAAATATCTCAAATTTTGTTTTTAGTCCCTCCAAAATTCTCCTTTAAAGTATGGTCCTCCTAAAAATTTAAATTTTAACTTTTGATCCCTCGTGGCAAAATCATAGCTAAAATGGTCCCTCTTCAGATGTTGAGACTTCTAAAGAGGAGTCAGAAGTTGCGACTTCTGAAGAGGAGTCAGAAGTTGCGACTTCTGAAGAGGAGTCAGAAATTGAGACTTCGAAGAGGAGTCAGAAGTTGCAACTTCTGAAGAGGAGTCAGAAATTGAGACTTCTGAATAGGAGTCAGAAGTTGGGACTTCTGGAGAGGAGTCAGAAGTTGAGACTTCTAAAGAGGAGTCAGAAGTTGCAACGTCTGAATGGAAGAGGAAATATTTGAAAAATAGAGGCACACGTTTGTTTTGATTGTGGAAGGAGTGAATAAAATGTTAGTTTATGAATTGACAAAATCACCCTTATTAGCATGTAAAATTCAAAAAGGTGAAGGGCAAATTTGGGAAGGTGGTGGGTCTTTCTTTTAAATGCTAGATAGTAGATATAGATTTTATCTAAATATACGTGTACATTTAAAATGAGTTATTTAATTATAAAATGAATAATAATAATTTAAGTTTAATTTAAATATTTGAAAGAAAAAAAAGTAGATTTTGTGTCTCAAATAAAAATATATATTAATTAAAATAAAATGATAGTGCCCCGTGTGAAAAATAAAAAAATTTGAATTTTGTGTCTCAAATAAGTATAATGTTAACTAAATAAAATAAATATTTTGTTCATAGTGATCCGTTAGAAAAGTAAAAATTTTAACATGTGCAAATATTTTTTTTAATAATTATGAATAATTGATATTTGAATTTTTTTTTTAATAATTATGTTAATTCAATTTATTAAAATATTAAAATAGTGAAAATAGAGTGGAGAATAGAGTGAAGAATAGAAATGAAGTAGAGAATTTTTTAAAACAATATATCCACATTTAATTTAGACTAAAGTCCCGTTTAATTCAAATTAAAGTGTAAGAATGATTAAATTCAAGGGTTAAATAAGTTTTTTGTCCCTATAAATATCTCAAATTTTGTTTTTAGTCCCTCTAAAATTTTCCTTTAAAGTATGGTCCTCCTAAAAATTTTAATTTTAATTTTTGGTTCCTCGTGGCAAAATCGTAGCTAAAATGGTCCCTTCTGAAGAGGAGTCAGAAGTTGCAACGTCTGAAGGGAAGAGGAAAGATTTGAAAAATAGAGGCACACTTGTCTTTTGATTGTGGAAGAAGTGAATAAAATGTTAGTTTATGAATTGACAAAACCACCCTTATTAGCATGTAAAATTCAAAAAGGTGAAAGGCAAATTTGGAAAGGTGGTTGACCTTTCCTTTAAATGTTAGATAGTAGATGTAATATTATAATTCAAATAATACTAGTAAAATATATATTCATTCACACTCCCTAGTTTTTACACATTAAACCATACACCCTTATCACCTTAACTTCTATAATTTTCAACACATCTAACTCTCAAATTTGCATCATAACACACCATAAAATTCACCAACACTTATAAATACATAACAACATCTAATTATTCTAAATAAAATAATCAAACAAAATCGGGATATTACATTTATAAGTGGAGACAATCTTCATCTTATAAATCAGTTTTGTAGAGATAAGTATTACTTAACCACATTTATTTACAACCGTCTACAAAAATTATCGCTTCATTTTTATCTACAAAGATTATTCCTTCTTTGGTTTATGATGTGTTTGAAACATAAGAGTCAGATACTGTCAAATGTTTGAAAGATTGAATATGACCTGATCAAATTGTCCCCGGAACCATCTCTGATCTCTTGATTGGACTCCTTTTCAACACATAACAGGCATTTGTGACATCTTCATTCCAAAAAAAAATAAAAATTCATTTCTTTCAATATCCATCTGATCATGTTCATGATGGTTCTATTTGGTCCTATTCCTCTTCTCAGCAGGGCAGGACCATACACATTCACATCATTGTTGGGAAACCATACAAGGCGTACGACCATGGAATTTGATAAATAAAGTACCGTCCTCCTAGTTGTAAAGCAGTTAATTGATTAATCACTAAGTAGAAATCCACAAGACTGTGAGAATGAGAACATCATTGATCTCATTTAGACCTCAATCACATGACTTATGCATTGGAAACAACAATCTTATGGAGTTAAAGTTAAAATATACCAAAGCTGAAGTATAATAGTAGTCCTTAACCAAATTAAATAATGATATGCTTTGAACATGCTGTCACACACATTCAGCAGTTTAAAGTAACATTACTCAAACTCACACTTCTAGCAACTCAGATTGAGGTGTAAATCATACAATTTGTATTAATCACTCATCATCATCATCATAGTGAAAAACAAAAGTTGAACCTGATTATTGATTCTAGTATATATAACTAAAAGGTTATACAAAAGTTTATCCTCATAGTCTAACAAAATAATACAATTTCTTTAAACTACAAACTTCTAAGATTTACTTTCAACATTATTCACATACATGACAAAGGATCTTGTAATTTACAATCAATCACAAAAAGATTATTTTTCTATCTAAGAACTTCTGATAAAATTACTGTAGGGTTGCAGACATAGTTTGATGGTACTAGTCTCAGAAGATTGACAAACATCGATGCACTCCTCCAAATCTGCATCACAAGTTAGTAATACCCATTCGTAATCATCGTCCAAATATTTTATATCGAATTTGGTCATGTCACTTACATTAAATCTCCTAGCGACTTCCTGCACAAGATCTTCGTAACTCCAGTTCTTTGGCAACCTAAATCGGGCTTTCTCGTCTCCAAATGTAACTTTTACTTTGTGAGCATCTTCCTTTTGAGACGTTTTGCGAGCGGTTTTTATTAAGGATTGGAGATAATCGGTTTTCGAGTGTTCGACAAGTGTTTCTTGGCTTTGTGATCTTGGCATGAGCTTTGTTTTATTATCTTGAATCAGATTTTTAAGTTCTGTTTCACTTCGGATTCTCTTCAACATGTCAATAGAATCTTCGCCAACGGATAGATCTTTGATACCAGCAGCAACATTGCTTGAATGGTGCTGTTGCTCTGATATGCTGGAACAGGAATGGCTTGAAAAGGAACTTTGATTACATGAAGACGAGGGTGATTTTGACGCACCTTCTGGGCTCAACGTGTTGGGATCTGGCTGTATGCTTAATGGGACTGGATTATCGATTTGATTAAGAGTTGAGATCAAGGTGGTTCCTGATAGATTTGGAGACGATAGATCCGAGAACTTTGAATAGAAGGAATCAAATTGAAATGAACCAGAGGCACCTTGAACCGAGTCAATGACAAGTTGAAGTTTCTGCAAGGAGTGACCAACCTTTTTTATCTTCCGAGAAGGCCAGCGCTTAATACCATGTTGCCGGCAAATCCTTTTCAAGGTTGTAGTACAGACTGTAAAATTCAATTAAAAACATGATATTAGCGAAAGACTTCTAAATTCTAATAGATAATCACAAGTAAACTAAGAGATGCTGAGACACTTGCATATGTCAATTGTATGTCTTGTGCGTAATAAGGCTTACCGCCAATATTCTTCGCAGCATCTTTTAGACTTCCGGCGAAATATTGCCTCAGGACTTGAAGAGTGATAGTTTTCTCCGCCTTGGCCCGTCTTTTCTCTCCTGTTTTATTTACTCCTAAACTTGACAAGAAGTTACCCTGAACAGAAGGAGAACACTCCGTACCGCAGTCGGCATCTCCTTTTACAATAAGATTTTCTTGTTGATGCCTTTGTTTTGAGAATTTTTTACTCATTGTTTCCATAAACTTTTCTTCACTACCCAATGAAGTTGCTGTTCTCCTGTCTTGGAGATCCGACCTAATTGCATTCCTAACAAGTCCACTATCAGCGGCAGCCATTACTTCATTAGGTGATAAGTTTTTTTCCTCCAATTCCTTATTGGTTATAACTCGCAAGCTGCGGCAAACCCTTTGAATAATCATGGACAATGATGTGAGCATCTTTTTCTGTTCTTCGCTGTCATTGCAATCTACAGGCAAGAAGAACTCAAGAACATAGTCATCCAAGGTACTATAGATGCTTCGGAGTCGTATGGCAACTGCAGCCCGCAACCCAAACAACCTGGCATGATGAGACAGTGGATAGTCGGTCTTGCTTAAAGAAGTAATGTCAGCCGAGAAGCACGGTTGGTTTGTCATAAATGCACCCCCGGCAACACCTTGACCTATTAACAAGTGATGCTCCATGCAAGCCTCGTGAAAAGACCTGACCGAGGAATCACCAACATAGCAAGCATATTCCACTGGAGATATACAGTGTGCATAATTATCATCAGAGTGCCGGCAACCATCTTTTCCCTGTTGGATACAAGAGACCCAAGTCTGAGCCAAAGGTAATTTGTGCATTTCACATGCAGATCTTAAAACCTCTTGAATCTCAGGTAATGCGGTTTCATAGGACTTGTCGCTTGCCTGGTAAAATATAACCGGTTTGTTAAGAGGAAATTGAGAATTTATTGAGTTTGTAAAAATCTTCCTCAGAGATGATTATCTATGTACCTTCACATTCTGAAGGCTTGAATGTCCTGAGCTTCTGAGATCAACAACCTGCAAGTTAACAACTTTTCCCCGATCATTAAACTAGTATTAACGAGTTCTGACTTTTGACAAGCTTTACATGTATGTATGGCATGTTAAAATATTCGTCGCCATAAGCACTTATATCGAAATGTGTAAAAAGGAGCAATTTGATATGTATAAGTGCGGTTTATCCTTTTAGACATGTTGTTAATGCATCCTTCTGTGTTGTAAAAATGATACCAAACAAACAAAAACTCTATGCAAATATGGAAGGAAAAAAACCTCAAGCGCTTTACAAACAGTCTCAAGTTCACGGCCATAGTTGCTCTGCTGGGTAGTCATCACCACTTCAATAACGCCCAAACATGTCCTGCTCCCTTGTTCAAAGACTGGAACTGCTAATGTTCCGTGTATATCACACTCTTGAGCATGGTCAACTCGCGGATACTCTTCACTCCTGAAGAATCGAACATCAGGTGTCCACTCAGGAATCTTATCCCTATAAACCCGACCGGGCAAACCAGCCACCAACTCCTTCGAGTCCTCCTCCTCTGCAGAAAACTGATATCTCACAGAAATTTCTCGGTACTTTGCAAGATTTAAAGAACTTGATTCAAGGGAAAAAGGAAGATCATTAGCCCTCAAAATCGGCCTATCATCCCCCCTATTAACCGGAACCCATATTTGTATAAGCATATCCTTGTTCCTATTGAAATCCTTGATCCATTTGAGAGCTCGTATCAGCTTCTCCATTATTGAAGATCCTTCAAATCCTTGATTCGGCGTCGGTGGAATCCACAACCTACTAACCCCTACACCCAAATGAGTCTCGAACTCACACTCTTGCCGGTCACTACAACCAACATTATTAACCATAATCCGATTTTCTTGTTCGGTGCCAAGAGGTACATCTTGTGATTCACTCCGATCCTCAATGCAGGGTGGCTCGTTGTTCTCCAAAGCAGGCCAAGAAAACGAAGGGTCAAATATCGGATTTGATAAAGGAGAACTTTGCAGCAAAAACTCAGATCCATCCGCAGAAGCTTCCAACCAACAACCATCCAACAAAAGCTCACTCATATAATCAAAATCCATTGAATTTACATCTTGTGTCGGCGCTTCCATCATGGTCGCAGATGATGTCACTGCAGCACCATCTCCCATGAAGGACTTGCTTCTACTTCTTCTTTCTCCACAAACCAAACCAAATCAAAACTCACTCGTGACTAGAATCTATAGATGTATCAACCACCAAACAGATCTGCAAAAATCCTTGTCTTGCTATCAAAAGAGTTGAGAAATTTATCTGTCCAAAACTGTAAATGATGTCAGTAACTAACTAATAGTAATATAACATCTATCAAAAGTGAACAAACCTTGAGAATGAATAATATGAAGAAAAAAAGAACAAAATGATTATTACTAGATTAAGCCATTCTTTCTTTTTGTTAAAAATAGGGTCAAAACAAGTTATGATGATTTTGAAAAAACTCAAAAAGTAACTCAAATTTTTCACTACTCCACTTCCAGAAATAGAATTTATTCTATAAAAAAAGTGTAAATCCAGTGAAGCAAAAACCAAAAAGGGAAAAAAAAGAAAACCTAAAAGTAAGAAGAAAGTTGAAATAGAATACTCAAAAACAGAATATCTGAGCCTCAAAAACACACACAAACACTTGCACTTGACTATGTGGAAAACAGAAAGAAAGCATAGCATATAACAAGTTGAATTGAAAAAGGAACACAAAACGAATAACTCTCCATATATGTAAAGATTCTCGGAGATACCCAACCATTTCTTCCATTTTTTTCATAATTATTCTCATTGATTCAACCGTATAATACCAATAATGGTTCTTGATATAATCATATATAGTAACAAGAATATGAAAATTGAGCAAGTTGTGAAAGATGAGGAAAAAAAACCTTGGTAGTGGTAGCAGTGAGAACAAGACAAGAAGAAAATGATTCCAATGAGAGAGAGAAGGAGAAGATACTGATGAGGGGGATTCAATTGAATATAATTGATACCCAGCTTACATCACATAACTCGGTGATTGACTCGTTGTAAAGTCAAACTAAAAAGCTGAGCTAAGCTGAGTTGAGTTGAACTCGACACACTCGAAAAACACAACACGAAGCGGTTACCTCTATTCTATTGTCTTTTCATATTATATATGCTTATGTCATTGTTTTTAATGTTTTTTAATTTCATTTTGAGACTTAATTTGTGAGTATTTATTTGGTTTGCCGGAATCAGAATCCTTCCAACTTGCTGACGTTGCCCGTGATATAGTACACTTCTTTTTTAATTTGTCGATTCCTATGTGTTTTTATAACCATTCCTTCTTCTTCTTTTTTTTGTCAATTGTCAATCCCATGTGTAATCTCTATTTGCTTTTCCCTATTTTGTTTCATTCCTAAAAAATATTTGTTTGAAAACATATAATTAAAAAAAAGGATAAAAATGATAAACAAAAAGATAAAAATCTTGCTTAAAAAAAGAAAATGTTCAGTGATTTTGGAGTACTCTTACTTAAAGTAGTAATATTTTTAAAAATTACGTGTAATTAATATATTAACAATTAATATAATTAATTTTTATAAAGAATATTTTTAATATTCTTAGACAATGCAATTACGGTACTGTTAGTAATAGTATAACTAAAAAAAGTTAAACCATTAGTTTTAGAGTATTTAAGAAGGTAACTACACAACAGTGTTTTAAAAATTGGATTGGACTGATCAAATCGGTCGAACTGGGAATCAGTCAGGTAATCGGTCTGGTTTAATAGTTAGATCGGGAATGTCGTTGAACCGGTAAGAACCGATAAGAACCGGTAAAAATCGAGAAAACCAAAAAAACTGACAGTTTTTTAAAACCGGTGGTTCAACTATATTTTTTTATTTTTTTTATTTTTTTTACTCAAAGTTTTTAAATTTTTTTAAAAATATATAATTTAAATTTTTTATTCATTTTGATTATTTTACTAAAATATTATATTTAAATAAAAAATAAAATTAATTAATTATATTATTTACAGAGATAATGTTGTTGATGCGGTTGATTTTGTAGATAATTTTGATATTGAAGAAGGATATCTTAATATTGAAATAATTTTTACTCCTTAAAACTAAATAGTAGATAATAAAACTATTTTGTTATAAATTATTCATATTTACTATGTTGCAATTATACTTTGTAATTTTGTACTATTTTATTATATATGATACATATATTTAAAATTTAAATTTAAATTATTAAATTATAAATTTATTTATGATATGATATTTTTAAAATATTTAAAATTTAAATTTAAATTATCAAATTATAAATTTATTTATGATATGATATTTAAAAAAAAATAGTTTTAATTATATTTTGTAGAGACTGAGTCATCCGGTTCGACATGTTTTATACCTATATAATTTTGTTATAAAGGCCAGTTTATTCAACCGAGTTATCCGATTTAATCTGGTTTAGTCATGCGGTTCGATCAATGACTCAGTGGTTCGACCAATAAATCAGTGACCCAATACCTTCACCGGTTTGATCTCCGATCTGACTTTTAAAACACCGCTACAAAGTAATAAAAAAAACTATTTGAATTTAGAGAGAACTTTATAAAAGATTTTTAGTAACGCTTATTATAGTTTTTTTCAAATGATATTAAAAAATATTGAGGAGATTTATAAATGCTTTAAAAATTTAGATAAATTTTTAAATTAATTTATTTCTCTTTAAAAAATGCTAAAATAAAATGAAAATATTAACATTTATAATATTTTTTTAAAAGACCTGTAAATATTTATAGAAAAGGAAAATTCATGAGTTTTTTTTTTTAAAGAGTGTTATAAATCTCAATAATTGAGTTGAGGTCTAGGGATTAGATCCCTCGAAATCCTGAATCAGGCTTCCAATATGAAACTAGCTTGTGAAATGTTTAGGGTAATCTTGATGTAAGCTAGAACATTGAGATCATTTGGCATGATTAGACATTATATTTTCTCTTCAATTTGACATGGCATTAAAGTTGAAATTTCTCCTATCATCTCTCAAGCCTCTTGGCTCTTAGGCAATGGCAACAACATTAATTTTTTAATGAATATTTGGGGTGGTCAATCTTTCCATATGAAGACTACCTTGGAACTTCTGAATGAGTATGACATCAATGTAGATTCAAAAGTCTCTGACTTCCACTCTAAGAGCCAATGGTCATTCTCTAAAAACTGAGAGTCTCTTCCCTTTTTCCCAAGCTAGAATTCATAATTCTCTCTTAGATGACAGAGCTTCTAAGGACCAAAGAGTTTGGCCCCACTCTCCTTCAGACATAATGACTCTAAAAGAAGCATACTCTTCTACATTTGTTCTTCTCCTTATACTAAGAAATTGTGGAATTGGTTTTTCAAGTTCACAGATACTAGTCTCATGCCCTCAAATCCGGAAGAACTTTGTCTCATTGGCTCGGCAGAATCTGCTCAAATATTCATTGTTCTCATAGCAACTATCATCAGCTTAATGCATGGAATTTGGGTGGCAAAAAATAAAGCAATCAAAAATTCTACTTTCCCCACCACCACCATTTTGATTGCAAACACCAAAACTCGGGTTTATATCTCTGGTAATAGAATTGTTGATATGGCCTATTTCTCCATAAAGGACTTCTTCTAGCTCAAAAAATTTAACATCAAAATTAGCTTCCTTAAAGCCTCATCCATCAAGGAAGTTATTTGGAAATCGCACTCTAATGGCTGGCACAAGTGTAACTATGATGGCGTGTTTAATCATGAGTCCCGCAAATATGGATGTGGGGGTATCTTCAGAACAAGTAACACAAACTTGGGCCTTCTTTTTCAGAGAATCTCAACTCTTCTTCTTCTATACATACTAAATCCATGGCAGTAATTTGAGAAATCATCATCGCCCATGAAAAGTTGTGGCTCAACTTATGGATAGAAACCGACTCCTTACTCGTGGTTCAAGCTCTCTCCAAAACTTCTTTGGTTCCTTAGCACCTAAGGAATATTTGGAATAGGTGTTTACGCTGGCGGAACCAGAATGAAATCATTGAGGGGGCCAAATATAATAATAACTAATATATATATATATTTGTTCTATTTACTCAAGAGTACTTAGATAAGTTGTAAACAAATCTCTTCCAACTTAATCAAAGGTCACGAATTCGATCTAGACACTATGCACGCATATGTGTTAAATTCTCTCGAGAGTTTTTCCATAAGAAATTAATTGTTGCAGTGCTTTTACTTTTTTTAAGTTACTAGCAATTAGGAGTGATAAAATAGATGAATATGATGGAATGGTTAATGAATGGATAAAAACAATTCATTAATCAATTACAATCCACTAAAACTTCCTTAAATATGTTCAATTCAATCCATCCATTAAAAATAAAATTCATCCAATTCATCTATTAACAACATTTTAATGGATGGATATTATAGATACATCTTAGAAAAATTGTGTCAAATTATATTATAAATTTTATAGATACATCTTAGAAAATCAATTAATCATTGTCAATGTGTCTAATAATATTATTGTGTGCTTTATTTTAGTTGATTTAACAATAATTTTGTACAGTAATAATTGATTAAAAATATTTTATGTGAAAAAAACAAGCATCAAACAATTTGTGCATATGGGAGGAGAAAAAAAAACCAACAACCAAACAATATATGCATGAGAGAGATGGAAAAAATTACATCCAAAAATTATTTTAAAGAAATAAAAAAAATGGATGGACATTATTCTTAATAAATAAATTGGATGAAAATTATTCTTAATAAATGGATTGGATTGAATTTTTTTTAAAATTGAATTATTATTAATATATTATTTTGATAATTATAACCAAATTCATTTCTAAAGAGATTAAAGAATTTAATATTAAATTTGAAAAGACTGTTAAATAATAAAAAATATACATTACTTCTAAAGAGAATAAAAAATTGAACCTAATACATTATTTTGATAATTCTAATCAAATAAATTCAGAATAAAAAAACTGAACAATTGTCTCAGCTAATATTTATTTTCATAATTCTAATCAAATAAATTCAGAATTAAAAAACTGGACAATTGCCTCAACATAAATTCAAAATAAAAAAAAAGTTAAGAATTGTCTCAACAAGAATCGAACACGTGACAATAAGGTAAAAAAAACAGATCTATTCCACCCGACCAACACACACCTTAGGTCATTCATTGTATATTATATTTATAAATATCATTTATAATAGGAAAAAAAATTATATATTATACTTATTTTTTAAAAATTTCATCAAAAACACCCAATGGCCACCCCCTGCCCTAAGGTAGTTCCGCCATTGGGTGTTTATCATACATCACTGACATGAACTTTTTTCTTATGCATATTTTTAGAGAAGGAAATTCATGTGCAGATTATTTTGCTAACATAAGTCTCACTTTCAATTCTCTTCAAATATTTGACTTCATACCTTTTCCAATTAGGGAAGATTTTTTAAAGAATACGCTAGGTATGTCATTTTATAGGTTCATCAATTTATAAATGGGTTTTTCTTAGTCCCCCGGCTTTTGTGTAACTATCGTCTTTTTATATTTTATCATCATATTAAAAAAAATGAGATTTATAGTGATATTTTAAAAAAGTGTTATAAATATTTCTTGAATATGTCAAAATCCATAACGCTTTTCTTTACGAAAATAAACACGAGAAAACATGGAAACACACATAGAAAACGTAGAAACATGCAACATAAAAGTGCTAAGCCTGTATTTTCCACTTTTCAAACTATTCAATTCATGCACTAAGACATAAAATCGTTCAAATTCATCTTTCATTTTATTGGTTTTTTCTTTCTTTTCTTGAAACCATAAAAGTGGTCGAAAATGGCATTCTTGAGCTTGCTCAGGATGCAACCGACATGCAGAAAACTACACACGGGGAGGCAAAGAAGATTAAAAGATTGTAGGCTATGTTTCAAATGTGTCGAATGTGATAAAAAGACGTGCAAGTATGCATATCACATTCAATCGGTGGTAGTTTCAGCAAATTTCAACAAGATCTGTCATGTTAAATTGATAAATGAGGCATGAGATATTCTTGTCAAGTACTACGAAGGAAGTGAAAAGTGAAAAGTCCTCAAAATGCAGATTTTGTGATGGAAGTATGAATTGCTACATGAAACAACTGGATAAATCATTGAGCGAAATTAATGAAGTCGTCATCGAATATTTTTTATCCCGCGGAGGAAAAGGTGAACATCGAGTAAACCTGAAAGGAAGAAATCATGGTCTTACGATCAAGAGATCGGGTAAGGGAGTCGGATACGCAAGGGGAAGGTGTTAGCACCTCATACGTCTATAGTACTCTACAGGATCCAGTTCTGTTTTCTATCTAAAAGGGCTTGGGTGTCTATCTATAGCTTACACCTAAGGCAAAATGAATTAATGCAAAGTATTATATACAAAAAGAAATTTTTTTAGTATGTTTATCGCGGTTGTGAATCTTTAGTGCCTACGTACCCTATTCGTGCAATATGGATCAAAGCACTATGTAGTTCTCCTCAAAAAAAATTAGTGGATTGTGATGTTTTTTCTGAGTAATACGTTATGCATCCTTGCGATTAGGATTGCAATTTTTGCTTGGTGTTGCAGCTTACCAAATGACTCAAGTTCGGTCACTCGCACACTTAGCAACTCACTAGGATTTGAAATGAGATACCCTTATCGAAAAGGTTTTCAAAAAAAGGTTCGAAGACAAAATAATTTGCATTGGTGGATTATTTTTACCTTGGAGAAAGAATTTAAGTTTTATTAAGATGTTTTGAGAATTTGATAAAGAAAGAGTTTTAGTCTTAATATACAAAAAGGGGAAAAGAAAACATCTAAGGGGAACTATCTAGTTATACCTTGATGTTATCATACAATGGTGACCCTATGTCAAGGAGAAGAGATAAACCACAAATCTACTTTGGTTGTCAAGCCAATCGAAGAGCAATCCACCTCTAATCATCAAAATGCAAGCTCCAATGTTGTTTTTCAAGCTAATCTACCAAAAATATGATGTTGATGGTGTTGGGACTCAAAAATACCCAACCCATAACCTAAAAATGTGTTTTTAGCCCCTTTTAAAGAATTCTGATGTCGCAGGGCGCGCTAAAGCGTATTCGCTAAGCGCGATCTATTTTCAAGATTTTATTTTTGTATCTTGAGAACCGTAACTCGAATTGCGCCCGGTTTGAAGCGTTGGAAAGCTTATTCAATGCTCTATCCAACCATGAAGAAATATCAACCAAATTGATGATTTTTATTGTGTTGAATTTGAGCTTTATTCGATGACGTATTGTGCAAAATCGCACTCTTGAAGCTTAGCCTTTGGCCTTTATTACTCAATGCTCCAATTATGAATGAATACCTATAAAAGAGATGAAAAACTATCAAATGATACAATATTTACACAAAAACTCAATTATTCTATTATGTACACATTTATACCAAAAGCGGGGGATTTATTCGAAGAATATCAACAAAAGAACGGATAAGTGCCACAAAATGTATATACAAAATAACTACATTTTGGCACTTATCAACTCTCCCCAACTTGAAACATTGTTTGTCCTCAAACAAAGTCAAGTAACTCAAAGAAACAAAGAATGATAATCAAATAATCACGAATCAACAAGTTTTGAAAACGGAAAACAAATGTATGGTTCAAACGAAAAATGTACACGACAACCACATTCCTACAACGATAACATATAAACGAAACAAATCCTAAGTACAAAAATCATGCAAAACATTCTAAAACAAAACAAGATCAATCATGAATCACACCTAGCAAAAATTCATCGGTAGATGAAGAACACACAAAGGCGAGGGATAAAAAACACTCCTCCACAATCTTGCAAACAATAGACTAAATTATGCATTCATCTAAAAACGTATTGAAAATACAAATGCAAGAATCACAAGGGCTTTTCAAGGTTGTAATGTGGCTTGGTTAACAAACAAGTGATAAGTCCTAAAGCTAATCGAAACAAAAACTTGCCTAAACCTAAGGGAGTGATCAACTCACAAAGTTCTAAACAATATAATTTCAATCAAACTTATTCTTCATCACAAATTTCACACCAAACACACCTCACTTATTAACATAACATTATTCCCACTCTTTTTGTTTTTCTTTTTCAAAACTTTTCTCTTTTTTTCTTTCTTTTTCTAATCTTTCTTTTTCACTTTTTTTTTTCTTTTTCTTTTTCTTTTCTCAACCTCATATCAATCACAACATAAGTACATAAACATTCCTCTCCCCAACTTGAATTCAACCAACATCATTATGTGAATATTCCCTACTTTCTAAGGCAAGGTAAAAATCCATACAACAACATATAGTTGAGGGTTCAAGAAACAAAGAAATCAACATCCATACAAAAAAAAGTGAATTGACACTCATTGACAAGCATCAAGTTCAAATAAAAATGGATGTTGATAAAAGTTCAAAGGGGCTAACAAAGATTCACACACTCACAAGGTGAATTGAATATTTGGCCAAGGTAGTTATGCTCAAAATCAACAAAATGCCTTGATCATTTTCTTGCAATCATACAATCAACACAAAACAAAAGATTGAGCATAATAAAATCTAGTTAAAACAAGAATGTGGACTCTCATATGTAAAGAATGGAAAGCTTCCTCACATTTATGGGTAAAAAGGGAACTAAAGTGATTCAATTCATGAGCAAGTAATGCAAAAAGAATGAATAGCATGGTAATTATACAAATGATAAATTTCCTAAACATGTTATGCTATAGAAAGCGATAAACGAGTACCTGACGTGTACCAACTTTGAAAACTATCATTACCATACATCCGCGAGTTGAAACGATCAAACTCGGAAAATCACCTCAAAAGTCTTCAAGTTATCGAACCAAAATTTGAGTCCAAACAACAACAAAAGAATTAGAAAAACAATACTAATTTTATTCAATACAAAAAGCCTTGGTGAAAGTGGGTAAAAGGAAAACCAAGTGAAATTTTAAAAGAATTCATGCAGAGGCTAAGCGCTACACCGATTAGAAAAATGATGACTGTGCTATGCAAGCTCCACTTACACACCTATACAATCTCATTTACACATCTAAACAATATTTACAACCAACAAAACTCCTCAAGCTAAACACGACAAACTTGAGAAAAACACAATTTACGTAACAAAACAAAAGCAAATAACGATACAAAAACTTGGTGAAAATGAATTAACAAGTTGAAAAGTGAAGATTTAAAATTAAGACCAAGTCCTATTTCAACTTGTTAAAACACAAGTCACCACACACGTAAACAAACATAAACAAACATGCTTGTTTTACGTCGTAAGCTCGACGCCTTTATTGTGCGAGCACTAGTAACCTCCTCTCGTCATGCCATGGTATTGCCACACCGCGCAAACCTAAAGAAAGTGTCCTAACAACCACACAACAAACGTTACAAGTACGAGACAATTCACAACATCACATAAAAACTAAAAAAATCACAAATATGTACAAGTATGGAAAGTAAACACATAACATGTACAAGTAACATATACAAGTTCATATACAAAGCCTATACAACATATACAATAATTACGAAACTCAAAAACAACGGAATTATCACAATACAAAACCAATAAAACCAATCCCCGGCAACGGCGCCATTTTGTTGCTGCGGTATAGCGGCAAGCAAAGAGTTGGTATTATTTTTACCGGGTGATATATACCGATTAGGTTATATCGTATCGTGTCCACAGAGATTGGTTATTGATTCGTCATTCGACAATTCTACCGTTAATGAGTTTGAGATTAAATGAGTTGAAAATAAAAGACAAAAAGTAAATGAACAAAAAGTATAAAGGATAGACAACTTGTCTGGAACGAATGTAAACTACCCGTCACAGACTTAAATCTACCACCCATGTCATACTCGGCCTACGATACTCGTCCGTGTCATCACATACCTCTGACAATCTAAGCTATTTCTAACCCAAATTGAGAATCCTCCTAAATCATCTCAATATTCATCCCTGGCATACCTCGACAACAAAGAAGTCAACTGCGTCACCTCCATACCCAGAGGCATTAAGTTCGGGTACTCTATAGTGAATGTTAGCTCTAAACCCATTTCTAGCATTCGGAAACTAATAGATAATCATCCTAGGTAAGAATCTAAGCAATCTATCCCTAGCAAAGCTCAAATCCCTAACATAAAGTAAAAACCCAAGATAATCACCGACACAAATTCGTAAAGCAAACTTTATACAAGCCAAAGGCGATAAATATACAAGAGTTATGAGTAGAAATACATACAAACCCAACAAAAGAGAAATACACAAAGAGGAGAAGAGATAAACCACAAATCTACTTTGGTTGTCAAGCCAATCGAAGAGCAATCCACCTCTAATCATCAAAATGTAAGCTCCAATGTTGTTTTCCAAGCTAATCTACCAAAAATATGATGTTGATGGTGTTGGGACTCAAAAATACCCAACCCATAACCTAAAAATGTGTTTTTAGCCCCTTTTAAAGAATTCGATGTCGCGGGCGCGCTAAAGCGGTATTAAGCGCGCTATTTTCAGATTTTATTTTGCCGTATCTTGAGAACCGTAACTCGAATTGCGCCCGGTTTGAAGCGTTGGAAAGCTTATTCAATGCTATATCCAACCATGAAGAAATATCAACCAAATTGATGATTTTTATTGTGTTGAATTTGAGCTTTATTCGATGACGTATTGTGCAAAATCGCACTCTTGAAGCTTAGCCTTTGGCCTTTATTACTCAATGCTCCAATTATGAATGAATACCTATAAAAGAGATGAAAAACTATCAAATGATACAATATTTACACAAAAACTCAATTATTCTATTATGTACACATTTATACCAAAAGCGGGGGATTTATTCGAAGAATATCAACAAAAGAACGGATAAGTGCCACAAAATGTATATACAAAATAACTACATTTTGGCACTTATCAGTACCATCTCCTTGAACGGAACCATTACCATCTACTTGACCCTCACAATAGCATCATCAAAATCGTGCATCCTTTCCTCTTCACTATCATCAAACCACTACATGACTTTGCCTCTGTATATATCTCAACATCACACTTAGTCTCCTCAGTACACATAGCTAACAAACTTGCATCCTCATCATTAACAAATGGTTTTAGATCATTTTCAAGTGACCCATGTTCAGACTTCCACCACATCTTCACCTCATCACGATTAAAAGATGAATTTATACCCTTGATTATGTCACATGCTTCAAAGTAAGACCAGAAATCAGGATCTTGACCACACACTGCATAAACATCCCCCCCTTCGTATCTCAAGCCTTCTTCCTTTACAAATGACCCTTTTGTATGAAAAACATCCTTAAATAGCCCATTTCCTACAAAATTCACGAAACATAAGGGTATATCAAACATTACCATAGATTCTGGGACCACATACAAACAATCCAAAACTAACAGCCATTAAACTATACATAGTGGGACTTACCTAATTGTCGTTCTTGGGACCGAAACAAGGGGCTCCACCTTCGTCAATGCTGGTATGGTCCAATAGCTTTGGCTTTTCAGAAACAGAGCACGTTTAATTTAGAAGGGACCGCAAGAATGGAATGCAACAAGGAAAGGAATTAGGGTTCAACGAGAGAGACATTGGGTTTAATTTAGGTGAAACAATTGGGTTTATGCCAGCTCAGCATAAAATTGAGTTTTAAATTAAAATGGAACAATAATATTTACCCACCTGTCATGCCAGCTCAACATCCGTTAATGGTTTTTAACGTGGGGGACCAATTCCTCGATGAAAAATCAAGGGACTAAAACTGGAAGGAAAATATTTGAGGGACTAAAACCGAAATTTGAAAATTTTAGAGGGACCAAAAACTTATTTAACCCTAAAAAAATTAGGTGAGATTTCTAAGGATATCTCCAGATAAGCATGAACTTTTAGTCGTTACAGTATCATTTTTCATATCTATGTATAAATAAATCTTATACTACACTTTCAATAAAAGTTAAAATAATTACACCTAACAATATTTTTAATAGATTACACCTAACTAGAGTCGGCCCAACTGAGGCTATCGCCTTATGCCTCAAATTTTTGGGCTTTAAAATATACTTCAAAATAATGTCTGAGATTTTATGCATTTAATAAACATTTTCATATAATATTTTACAAAATGCAAATGATTTAGTGGAGAAACTTCTATGCAAGTACTTTTAGCTTACAGGTTCGAATCATTGACTATTTTGTATAACAATAATGTTTGCACATTGTTCATTAAAAACATACTTCTATAATTATTTATTTTAAAAATTATTCTTTTTTTTTATAAGTAAAAAACATTCATTTTTCTTATTCTAAATTCTAAACATAAATCGTTAACTTTTTTTATTTAACTATTTTATTCTAAAATATTCACTTTTTTTGTATTTAATTTGTTTTCTCTCTCATTTTTTTATAGACAACAACTAATCAAATTTTTTTTTACACCTTTCTATAAATTGTATTCCACAAAACACAATAAAAATTTAAATTTTTTTAATAAATGTAAAATATAGATTTTTTTACTTATAAATTGATATGGAATAGTATATAATATTAGTTTAAATTTTAATTAAACATTATTTTTAAAATAATTTAATTGGATCGGCCATATACCTAACAACTCAATACTCTCATTAATACAAGTTTTATATATTTTTTATTCGCTATGTTATCTTAACACAAAAATTTGACTCAAAAACTTACTTATATATGGTTTTTTCTATTTTTTAAATTAAACTTATAATATATTATTTTTAATAACAATATATTTATTAAATATTATTTTGTAACACAAATATAATATTGAGTTATTAATCTACTTCATTATTGTATTAACTAAAAAAAATATTATTAATCATTTATTTTATTTATAACTAGTAAGATATTTATGCTTCCGCACGGAAATAATTATTTGATAAAATATAAAATATATTTAAATATAAATATAATTTTTTAAAATGAATTATTTAATTGGAAAATAAATAATAATTATATAAACTTAATTCTATTAAATAATCATAAAAAAGATTACTCTTGTTGTGGATAAATAGAGATGATTAAATATACTGTGAAAATAAATTTTTAAACTCATATTTAAATAAAAAATACATATTATTGGATAAAACTAAATTGTAAAAAAAAACCAATGCATGAACATTCATTCCAATTTAGTGTTTAATTTTTTGTTTCAAATAGATGATAAAGTATATAAACAAAATTAAATATAAAATAATTTTGACAAAAGATAGATTTATTTTAGTAATTATATTCTCAAATAACTAATAAATACAGTCAAACTTTAAATCAACTAACTAATAAATACAGTCAAACTTTAAATTTATTATGAAGTATTATTTGTATTATATGGTTCTACTCGTATTAATTTATAAGCAAAAAAAAATAACATTTTATATTTATTAAAAAAATTTAAATTTTTCTGTCTTTTTTGAAATATATTTTATGAAAAGATGTAAAAACTATTTTGTTTCGTTGTTATTTATAGAAAAAATGAGAGAATTTAAATTAAATGTGATTTGCATTTAATTTTGGTTTAGAAAAGATGAATTTTTTAAAATAAAATGGTTAAATAGTACACTCTCCGTTCTTTTTTAAGTGTTATTTTAGCATAAAACTCTTCAACTGAAATATTGAATTATTAGAGTTATATTTTCTATTATACCCTCATTTATTTTTTCTTTCCTAATAAATTCATTCATACACTCTCATTTATTGAGAAAATAAGAGTATAATTTGTTATAAATAAAATGAATGTTTTTTTTTTTATAAATTGGTGCAGAGGGAGTAATATTTTATCAGGGCATTCCATTTATTGTTTTTATTATAGTGATGTTTGATTAGGACATTAAATTAGAAGTTGTTAGCCTCTTCTTCTCTTTTAGATTCATTGGAGTAGAGTAGTCCATATTACTTTTGTCCTATGAAATTTAAGCCTTCTTTGATTATTTTCAAGGTCTTTTGCATCTTTCATGTATTTTGTTTTTTAATTTTTGAGAGTTTGACTTTGTGAATTTTTTTCTTGTACTAGAAGCATGTAGGCATAAAGGATGGTTTTTTTTTTTTCTTTTCATTTTTATGTTGGAAATGTTGAAGTTATTTTTTCATGTCATGACATTTTGAAATTGTGAACTAAAATTTTTTTATTTTATTTTTTGGAGAGATGCGATGAAATATATCATATTGTATTATTGGTAAAGATGAAGTTCATTATTTGACGTGATTTTCTTTTTAATATTTGTTATTTGACCTTCTTCATAAACTTTGTCAATAATGAAATTGATAGTTATATTATTGAAATTTGTTTAAAGTTTTACGTTGTTTAGGTTTTAAACTGTTAGATATATAAATATGTGAGTACAATTTCATCCTTTAAAATTTAAGTTAAAGAATGAAATCCAAATATATTTAAGATGTATCAGAGTTGCCTAAGAACAAGATGCGAAAGACATTCTTCAAGATTCACATTTTGCATTTTTATATATTTTAAATAATTGAAATGGGGATATAAAGTGTTTAGAATTTTGTCGTAATACATAATTTTTTTAAATGAAATTTTTATGATTTCTTTTTGTTAACAAAGATCAAAAGTTGAAGTCTATAACTTTTTAATATTTTGTGATCAAATTAAAAAATGACAGTAAATAAAATCAAATCGATTAATTTTTTTGGATTTTCACGCCTCTTTAAAAAAATTAAAATTAAAATATATAATATTAAGACACTATATTTAATTTTACGCCTCTTTTGATAAAATTGAAATATTACATATGTTTATATTTATTTTTTTAATTATAAAATATGAATAACGAAGTTTTTAATATAATCGTTGTTATAAATATTTAAATATAAGCAATTAATGTTCCTTAAAATAAATATTGTCTTTAAATTGCATATCAAAATATTTAAATATGTTGGCATTTTCTCAACAAATCTCAAGATTGATTTGCTGCTTTTGCTGCCAGAGTTCAAAGAAACTCTAGGTTCATCAATTATTCGATCAAGTCCTCCATCTAGAAAGGCTTCAAGGCTTGTTACACTAAGGTTCTGGAGAACTGTATCTGGTCCATTGGCAACGACAATTCTATTAACTTTTGGTTGGATAATTGGGTGGGTGAACCCTAGCTTTTAAGTTCAAAATTCCTGAGAAATTCCACTCTATCTTTCCTCGAAACTGTGTGATTGGTGGATTAATGACTCTTGGAACATTTCATCGAATCTGAGCCATGCTATTCCTACCTTGCCTATTCTTATCTCTAATTTTTGTATCATTGATGTAGATACTCAAGACTTCTTGGCTTGGAAAGATGTTGAGAGTGGTTACTTATCTACCAAACATGCCTACCAATCCCTGCTCAAATCCTCTTCATTTGCTTCTTGCTTTGCCTTTCCTTGGAATGCTGACGCTACACCTTCTCACTCTCTTCTTGTTTGGAGATTAATGCATCACAAAATTCCCACAAACGAAAACCTTCATCTGCGTGGCTTCTCTTTTCCGTCTGTTTGTCTTTGTGTGGCTCCAGTAATGAAACTTCATATCATCTCTTTTCTTCTGCAGCTTTTCTAAAAGTATCTGGCTCTGGTTCTTGAATAAGCTTCATCTTAAGTACTCTGTTGGTCATATTTCTTTTTGTCTCAAAATTCTGGATGCTCCTTGAAGTCCCCATGCCGCTGATGTGATTCATGCTAGCATAGTCAACATCTTTTACCAAATCTGGTATGCCATGAACTTAGCTCACTTCGAGAACCGTCTCACCTATTGGCAATCAGGCATACACTTATATTATCGTTGCTCATGCTAAGATGGTTGGTCAACTTACCAAGAAGAAATCCAATAACTCTATTTCTAGCTTCAATGTTTTGAAAAATTTTGATAGTGTCTTGAATCCTCGTATTCCTTCTGCTCAGATTAATGTCCTTTGATCCCCTTCCCTTGCTGGATGGGTTAAAGGAAATGTGGATGGTGATGCCTTTGGTGTGCCACTTTACACTTCTTACGGAGGTATATTTAGAGATGAGGCAGTTTCAGCTCCTATTTAGGCCTTGGTAGCCCTGCCTCGACAAAATTTTTTGCCGCTATTATTGCAATGGAAAAGGACAAATAAATGAATTGGTTGAAACTTTGGATTAAAACGGATTATTTGCTGGTTGTTAAAGCCTTTTTTGACCATCGCTTAGTGCCTTGGAATCTCAAGTCTCGTTGGCTCTCGTGCAAAACATACTCGCTGAGTATTGAGTTCATGATAACGCATATATACCGAGAGGCCAATTTTTGTGCGGATTTCTTAGCTAAATTAGGCTTATCTAGCAGTTCGTACATTTGGTTTAATCATGTTCACAATGGTATTTTAGAGGATTACTTGTTAGACAAGTTAGGTACCCCTAGATTAAGACTTGGTCCTTAGAGAGGTTTTGGTTTGGTCCCCCTCTTGTGTGTTGTAATCCTTCTTTGTTCTTTTTGTTTTTATATATTCAGCCTTTATTCAAAAAAAAATTGAAACGAAAGGTAATAGTGTGAAAGAAAACAAACTGATTTTATTTTTTTAACTAAAAAAATATCATTTAAACAAAACAAAAAATATACAAGGACACGAGATGAAGACCAAAAGAGAGTGGCCTCTGGATTAGATCGATCATAAAGTTAAATGAAGCTATAAACCTCAAGTTGCATGAGAATTCTATAACTCCTCTGACTCTTGGGTCTCTCTTTTTAAAGTTTGGCAATACCCTTTTTAGTCCCTTAACTATATCTCGGGGTACATTTTGGTCCCTTATCTTTAAAAAGTTTCAAAGTGGTCATGTAATTGTTCCAGAAGGACCACGTTCATCCTTTCCGTACAATTGGCACAAACGGACGTTTGTTTTGTACATGTCACAGGTGATGTGGAATGTTATAAACACCATCTTCAACCTATGACAATCCATCGTCCTTGAGTCCATATTTCCCCAAATTCTAGGGTTCATAATTTTTCGTCCCATTCCAAATTTGAAATTGCTTGAGGATTATGAAGGAAGCATCATCAACGTACTTAGGTCAGTGTTCACACGAATCCAATATCAAGAGCAAATGATGCTTAGATAAAAAGTTGTGATGGAGACCCATATGTGGTTGTGGAGACACAACGGTTCTTCGAAGGGCTTCAACTGTTACGAACTTTGGGAAGTAATTCTGGGGTTGTCGTCAGTACAAGGTAAGAATGAAATTAAAGTGTTTTTTCAAATTTTCTTGTTCTGATATATATATATTCATTTTGAATAACATAGGGTTCATCTGAAACTGGTTGTGGATACTTTCAATGGTTCTTTGATGATGTGGTGGATGAGAAATAACAGTTTATAAAGAAGCAAAGTAATAGGTTGGAGAAGCTTCAAACTGGCTTTGAAGGAGCAAAAATGGAGATACTACATTTAAAGGAAAGGAAGTATGGACTGAAACATAAGATGATTGAGTTACAAATTGAAATGAAGAAGCTGATGAATTCTAGAAAAAAAATGGAAAAGATTGTTCTTTATTATGTTAATTGTGGTAATTTGGATGATGATGTTATAGAGTATTATTTTGAGATTGTATGTTTAAGGTGTAACAACTTATCATTTTGAATACAATATCATTTCATGATAATGTAACAGAGTATGATTTTGATAATAGAGTATTATTTTGAATTTGAAAGTTGGTGTTTCCATTCATTATGAATTAGTATCATGTTGAATTTGTAAAACATATATAAAAGCAATTGAACTAAGTCAACAACATTTAATTATAAGGTGGTGGATACCATTAATATTCATACAGGCTATTATAACTTGTTCAAAACTAAAGCCTAATATTATAGGTCATAAAGTTAAGCCTAATATTATAGGTCCTAAACACTTGTTCAAAGCAACTTGATATTACAGGATCAAAACAACTTAACATAAGTAATCCTAACATAGATAATCATAACTATTGCATTAAACTAAGGTTTCCATTTTGGTGTTGCTCTCTTTGTTGGTGTTGTCCTTCTTATTGTTGGACCTACAACAGTTTTGTAGCATACAACCTAGTTGTTAGACCAGGTGTGACAAAAGATGCATTTGGCCTTATCACAGGTAACTTTTTGGATTTGGGAGTCACTTTATTGGATGAATTAGAAGCAACATTTTTGGATGTTTGAGAAGCCACTGGTACATGACCTAACTGAGTTTCTTGAGAAGTAACTGGTACATAAACTGACTGTGATGCTTGAGAAGTAACTGGTACTGACTGAGTTGCTTGAGAAGTCACAGGTACATGAACTATTTGAGATGCCTGAGAAGTCACTGGTACTAACTGAGTTGCTTGTGCAGGGGTTGACTGAGATGCTTGGGCTGGCTGAGAAGCTTGACTAGTAGATGGTACCTTGCAAGTTAGCTTGTTGTGTCCTGCTTTCTTACACCTACTACACTTTATGATGAATCCTGTCCTTCTCATATTTTTTTCAAAACCATATATCTCTCCTTGCTCTAAATCCCTCCTTTTCTTTGGCCTTCCAGACATTTTCCTAAATTTGGGGGGGGGGGGAGAGTATCAGGATACTCTGTTCTGATCCATAGGTTTGAGCTATTAACAAGATATATTATAGGCTTGTACACCTGCATGTATCTTGATTTCCTATAGTATTGAGGTATATAATAATCAATCTTGTGGCTCCTACTCTTGATTGTTGTAAGTGAACGAACACAAGGGAGGCTTCTTAGCTCTCATCTTCTGCATGAACATTTCTCATCCTTCAAATTGACTGTGAATTTCTCAGCGGAGTTTTCCATATGCCTCACTTCAAATATATGCTCATAAAACATCCTACCAAAAATACAAATTACAATATCACATGCCACATGTTTTAACACAAATACAATATCACAGAATTTGTTTAAAGAGATTTGTTTAGTTCAACTTACCTGACAAGCCACATGTTTGTGTATGAACTTATTTCTTAATCTTCTTCATAATGTTAAGCAACACTTCAACATCTTCCAGTTTCTAAAACCTCATCTTGTTTGTAGCCCATCTCTGCATCATGTATATCCTAATTTCTTTCACCATGGTTATCAATGGCTTGGACCTAGACTCTAGGATGACACTATTAAATGATTCTGACATATTATTGAGCACATCATCACACTTGTTTTCAGTCTTGAAATATGATCTGCTCCAAAAACTTGGAGGTGTGGTCATCACGTGTTTGTATGCTTCTCCATTAAGCTCTTTCATAACTTTCATCTCTCTTTCTCAAGCTTGAAAGTAAGTAGACTTGGCAGCTTTCCATATTATTTCCTTTAGTTTTTTTTCCTAGAAACGTATTCCTAAAGTTATTGTATAGATGCCTAACATAGAAGCTTTGTTCAACTCTAGGAAAAAGATCCTCCATTGCAGGAAGTAATCCCTAAGTCATCAAAAAAGGTAAAATGAGATATGAAAAGTAACACAAATAAAGGGAACAAAAAATGGCAATAGAGTCATACCTTTTGTTGATCAGAAATAAATGTGTATGTTAAACACTTTACTTTTCCACCAAGATCATCTATAAGAAACTCTAAGAATCATGTCCAGTTATCCTTGTTTTCACTTTCCACTACTGCATATGCTATTGGTAGCATTTGATCATTGGGATCTCTTCCTATGGCTGCTAGTATTTGACCTCCAATGAAATGTTTGCTTAATTTGAAGCTTTCTTTACAAGCTGCCAAGCATATGTACAGTCTTTTGAAATGACATTTCTAAACATCACCACTTTCTTGTGCAGGTTGGACACTCACTTTGACAGTTGATTTTGGGTTAGCTCTTAATAACTCATGTGCATAGTCATAAATCCTAGCATAATCCCCTAAAAATGACCCACCAACCACGTCTCTTTCTGCAAACCTAGCCCTTATTGACTTTGTTCTGTTTACCCCCACATTCCACTTTTCTATACCTTCTCCTTAATGTCCTTAAGTTTCATTCTTGGGTTGGTTTTAAGTGAACTCATCAACCTCTTTATTAACCATTTAGTCTTCAACAACTCCACATTATATTCTCTACTGCAACTATGAGTTTCTACTATCTTTGTTAGTTTCCAATAATCCTAAGTAGACAATCTAGAACAGTGAGCTTCCCATTCACATCCTACCTTACACCTAACCCTAATCCTTTTCTTGTCATTTTTTGTGAACTTTAAATTTCTGCCAGAATGCACTGCATAAGTTGCAATTGCTTCCTTAAAATCTTATGCTTAACTAAAGTAGGTTCCCACTTCCCATTTGTAATCATACATATCCTTTGGAATCTTGAAAATTGGGTACTTCTTTCTCCTAAATTTATCACTATCATCACTATAACAGCCACTTCCTAGATCATCAGTTTCATTATCACTCCCTTTTCTATCTTCTTTGCTTGCTTCAAACTTTTCTTTACCCTTTTTGTTTTTCACTTTTTCATCAACAACTTCATAGTCAATTAGGTTACCATCTTCTTCTTCCAACTCATTGTCATCCTCATCGGATTCATCATCAAATACCACTTCCATTGCACTATCATAATTGAAGGTGTTATCATCAGAACTATCATCATCAGATTGTCTAACAGCATCATCAACCTCTCCACCCCTATGTCCAACATCATCATCTTCCCTTGCAACATTTTCCCTTACAATATCTTCCCTAACAACTTATTCCCTTACAACATCCTCCCTGACATCTTCTTCCATAACAACGTCTTCCCTTACATCATCTTCACTAACAACATCCTCCCTAACATCAACTTGACTAACATCATCTACCCTAACACCATGTTCACTAACATCAATTTCCTTCAATACCTCATATGGAACAACTTCTGCCTCATCAACTATCTCATTAAGGGGCACCTCATCTAACATAACTTCAGTCTCATCAACATAATCAGGTTGTGATAATACGTGTTGAATAAAGACCTCGACATTAAGATGAACCCTATATAGATCAGCAATCTATAATGCCCCCTTATCATCAACCAACAAATTCATCCCAACCGTAGGATCCATATAATATATCTTCTCTACATCTACGTAACCTAGATCTTTAAGAGCACCAACCAATTCAAAATAGCTCCACCTATCAGCATCTACTCTCAAATCGGATATCTCACCTCATTCGCACACACTCAGGTCCTCCGTAACAAATTCACCAATATTGTGTATTGTAATATTCATAAATTCCTCCATCCTACGAAAAAGGGATTTCAGAAATAGGTATTTCAATAAACCCTAACTACGAAAAGGGGAATTTCAGAACAAGGGATTTCAACAAACCCTAACTACGTAAAAGGGAATTTCAGAAACTTACCTATGATGACTTGTGTTATGGTCGCTTTCACCTTCTGTAGAATCTAAGTTCCTTTCCTTGCTTCGCTTAGCTGCGACGCATATGACTTTCAGAAACCAACAATGGAGAATCAAGGTTAGATTCACACCTTTAAGGAACCAATAACTGACTTTGTTTTGCTTCCAACGCATATGTTTTCTATTTAATGTCACCTGGAAATATATTAGGACCACGTGTAATGCCACTTATATGCCACATAAGGATCACCTTTGACTTTGACTAACGGTTTGGATGGAAAGGATAAATATGGTCCTTTATGCATAATTAAAGGACCACTTTGGAACTTTTTAAAGATAAGGGACAAAAATGTACCCCGAGGTATAATTAAGGGACTAAAAAGGGTATTTTGCCTTAAACTCATACATCACCGTATTTTTTCCTCCATATGGGTGAATATTAAATCAGAGTTTTCCACTATTTCAGATAATTCTTCTTGGTGTCTCGGTAACGATGCTTCTATTAGCTTGTGGTTTGATCATTGGTGTAGTGCTCTATTGTATCTAGATTTGGTGGATCTGAACACGATTGTGGACCATTATATGAGCGACATTATTATCAATGGTGGATGGAATTTTTTTAGATCCGCCACCCCATTCCTCCTTCTATCCAGTTGAGAATTCTTAATTGTCGTATTCCCTTTGATCTTAGACCAGATAAAAAGTTTGGCTTTATTCGGCTACTGGGGATATTTCTTCCAAAGATACTTTTGATTTAAAGTTGGTTAAATTTGTTCGTCGGGATTGGTGTCGTTGGATTTGTTCCAAATCGATTCCTCCATCCAAACCTACTTTAGTTTGGAGACTTCTTCATAACAAGGTGCCTACAGATGATCAATATAGCGTAGGAATTTCTCCCTTCCATCTAGATGTGCTCTTTGCAAAGTGGTAGAAGAAACAACTCATCATTTATTTTTTGAGTGTGGGTTTGTTATGCGGATTTTGCATTGGTTACAAAATACTCTCAATCTCTCTTCTCTGATTCATATGATTGGTTCGACATTTGGAGTACTTGCAGGATTTTTGGATCGGATCAATGTAAGATTAACTTTGTTGTTTCTATCATCTTCACTTTTAACGATATTTGGTTGGCAAGGAATAAGGTGAGATTTCAGAATATTTATATTAATCTTTCTTTTTCCATCTCCAACATTATGGCTTATGTTTCGTTGGTTGCTAACACTTCTTCTACTACCTCTTTTGTTAATATGTGTGGCTTGGTTAGTCTTAAGAGATTTAAATTCATTACTCGACCTCCGAAACCCCCCAAATGATTGAGGTTATTTGGAAACCTCCTCCTAGAAATTGAATGAAATTTAATTGTGATGGAGCTTCGATATCTACTTTTGGTAACTCTACCTGTAGTAGCATTGTGAGCGATAGTGATGGTCGTTTTTGGGAGCTTTTACTTCATTATTGGATGTTTCAAATTCTATCATTGCCCAACTTGTTGGTGCTATGTTAGCAATTGAATCCGCTCATGAAAAAAATTGACATAATATTTGATTGGAAATAGATTCGAGCTTTTAAATCTCCTTCTATAGTGTCTTGGAAAAGTAGAAATAGGTGGGTGAATAGTATAATTATAGTTTCGAATTGGAATTTTGTGGTTTCTCATATCTATAGGGAAGAGAATAGTTGTGCAAATGCTTTTGCTGATCTAGGTCTAACTTTTATACATTCTACTCACTTTTCTTTCGTTCATTCCTTCTTAAGGGTCGATTTTATAAAGAATAGGCTAGGTAGCCTTTCTTTAGGTTCGTTTCTACCTTATAGGGTTTTGGTTGATATCCCTGTCTTTTTTGTATATTTATCCTTCTTTTTATTAAATCTCTATTAAAAAAACTTTAAGAATAAATTCTAAGTTTAGGACTAACATCATTGTCTAGGAAGTAACCTATATCTAAAAATGTGCATAAAAATTTACTTCTGAATAAATATGAGTGATCATGAAGTCAATGGAGAGAGTGTACGACCAACAAATATTTAAGACACAAGATTTGATATTTCAAGGAACAAGGTTAAAGTTGGACAAGACTTTTAGTACAAGCATGCAATAAATTTCTATCCAAAGCTTCTTCCAAATAAACTCTCTAGCTTTCTTAGTTGCAACAATGGATGCTATCAATTATTCATACTCAACCGTGTCTGCAACAAGATAAGTGTATGTTGTAAATGTGCCTTAAAACCTTTGTTAATGAAGAGAAAGAAAATATATTTTGGAGATTGTATATACTGCAAAAATCAGAAGTTTCAGAAAAGTTGATAAATCGAAAATCAAGAAAAGTTAGCTCGGAGGTGTTTGGACAGAATCGGCGACGGTAGGGACGGAGCCATAACATTTAAGAAGTGGGGGCTATATATATATATATGATTAAGGATATTCTTACTCCAGAAATAAGTTATTATGAATTACTCCACATCTTACCTATTAATTCTTCTCAATCTAATGGTTAAGAATATTAAGTAATAGTTTTTTTGCTCCACATTTAATTACCCATTATTCTTAACCATTAAATTGAAAAAAAATAATGATCAAGATCTGAAGTAATATATATATATATATATATATATATATATATATATATATATATATATATATATATATATATATATATATAGCAAATAAACAATAATTGTGCCTATATTAAATTATTTTTTATTATTGTATTATTTTCTTAGATTACTTATAAATTATTTTTTCAAATATTTATATTTGTGAGATAATTGAATATAAGTGTTTTTTAAATTAATAATATGCATACTAATTAAATTATATTAAAAAAATAAATTATTTGTCTATATAAAGTATCTATTATTTTAAAAATAGATATTATTACTATAATATTGTTTAATCGGAATGATAATAACTATAAAAATTACATAATGATGCGAAATCAAGTTTAGATCGAAATAAAAGTTATAAGTATTTATCTTTTTAGTTTAGAAAATCTTAAACACAACTGAAACATTTTTATTGGTGAAATAAATGTTATATCTTATAATATGAAAAATATGAATCTTATATTATGAAAAATATGAATAAAATATAATATATAAAAGTATTGGCATAACATAGTAATTTCAGCTAAAATATATTATTAACAATTGTCTTACCTCAAAAATATAATTAACCATGTGCAATAGATATTAGAAATATATTAGATATTAGAAATATATTTAGCTATGTTTTATATCAATAAATAATACATATGAAACATAGTTAATATTATCTTAAAAGTTCGTATTATATATAAAACATGGTTAACTATGTCTTACATTAGCAATTGTCTTGCTAATACAGTTTTGTGGGATGAATTTGTGTTTTTTGAGAATTTAACATATATAAGATATCCACTTTTATGTATTACTATTACATATTTGTATATCTAAGAGTGGAATAGGAGTGGGGCACCTGTCCCATAATCCTATGCACATCTCCGTTTTGGTGCGGCGGCACAGGCGGTTGGTGGGTGGACGCGACGATGGTCGGAGTGTAGAATGCGGTGGAATGCAGACGCGGCAGGTTCGTACGGAGGCAGAGTGCAGTAACAACTAGAGCACAGAATGTGGTAGAGTGCAGCGGAGGCCGGTTCGTACGGCGGCGAACGACGGTTTGTACGACTGGTCTCAGGTAGTGGCGGATGTCTATACGACGGTCAGTTGATTTCGAATTTTTGGAATTTTTCGATAATTTCTCGTTTTGTATGTTTCCCGCTCTTTCAATTCGGTCCATAGATACATATTTGATTGGATTGTGATTTTGAGCTTTAGTTATTGATATTTGCTATTATAAATATGTATCTCTTATATGTTTGTAGGTGTGACAATATTAGAACTTATAACAAAAGGGGGAACACGGTTTTAAAGAAATAACATAAGGTTTTGGCTATTCTCAAGGGAAACCGTAGAAAGACAAGGGTTTTGGAAAGTTTTGAAATTATCTAAGGAAATTAGGGAATTGATAAACACTTGTTTTCACTTTGATTTGGGTTATTCATATATTGAATGTTGAAGAGGTTGGGAAACACGGTTCATTTTTTAGCGCCTTCAAAGTTGTTCTAGGAAACCTGAAGTCAAAGTTATTTTTGTGTAGTTCATCTGTAATCTCTTGTAAAAACATTCTGAGTATACTGAATTAGATAACTACTCTCTCCCCCTGAGTTGACCGTTTGATCAAATTAGGTAAACAAACTTTCGTCTCGACTTATTTTATTATATTATATGTGTACATATTATTATTGATGTAGATCATTTATTTTGATTGTTAATATTCTTTTCCTTACAAATTAATATTGAATTTTATCGTATTTCACAACAAGATTCACAACACAACAGTGCAAAAAATTCTAACATGGGAAGATTTGTCATCTCGACAAGAATTAAGAGTAAAACTTTTAGATAGGTCATCTTACACTTAAGTCATCTTACAGGGGAGAAACCCAAAAAACGTCCATGGTTTGCAAGGATGAATGAAGATGTCAGATTTCTTCAAGAAGGTGAAATTCGAAATGGAGGAATTTGAGATCTTTGTGGTGATATTGCACACCAACTTGGTTTGAGTAGATATGATATTGATGTATCTTTTCTATTGAATCTTTTTGTCTTCGAATCTAGAGATATTCCTAGCTCTCCAAATCTGTTGAAAAATATTAACAATACAAGTAGGGGTGTTTGTAACACCCCATCTAAATACCCCGAATATATTAATTAAATTAACATATAAATCATCTTTAATCAGAGTTTAACACGGTAATCACGGGATGTCACAATTAATAAATAGAATAAACCTTCATTCAAACAGTAGCCATGCTACACTGAGGATCAACATTTCCAATTAATTTCAATCAAGCTAAGACCATGTCTTACACAGCGGAAAGATACCATAACCAAAAACGGAATAAATTCAATCAACATTATTCCCACTAAGTTTTAAATAAATAATAGACCAAGTCTAATTCCTCATCTCACGTTCCCCAGTGTTACAATCTAATCAGAGCATGACACTGACACGCGGACTAAACGATAAGCTCTAGAGCCATCCTCACCGACTCCTCAGCTAACTTTAATCAAATGGTAAAGTAAGGGTGAGACTTCTCATAATTAAAGCATATTATAAGCTTCTCAATTAACAATATATTTCAAGCATATTAATCCACCCATTTCAACATAACTCCAGATTCAATACACAATTACAACCATATAATCATCATGCACAACAATCATCAATCAGAGAATAGTAACACTGGAAGACATCCTAACATGTTACTATTCCATACAATCAAAATGCAGATTCAATGCATGCGGTACCGACACGTGACCAAGTCACCCAACACTGATCCATCATCAACCGGATACAGTTCCATCGATTCGTCCATAACCACTCGGACACGAATCCAGCCTAACCACCCATCCTCACTCGGGTATCGGTTATCGGCAATCCAAGTCAAATTCCGCATAATGAGAATTAACTTCACCAAACAATGCATATGCACGCACATCATTAGCATGCAACATCAATCAGTCTATGTATACATTCATTGAACATAACTGAATCTCAACAATCAACATGATATATCAACTAATCATGCATACATCTAACATCAGCATAAACATGCAAACCAATCAACATGATATATCAACCAATCATGCATACATCAACACAGGTTATGACCACCTCAGACATCATAAACCCTCATCACCCACAACATGATATAATCACCTATCATGAAACAATTCGTCACAAAGCATAAATATGCCAGACACTTACCCTTCAATTGGTAAGACTATCACCAGTATTATATCACAACAACGACAACTAAGATCAACAGCCATCAGGCATATACAACACCAACAAACACATGATATCCATACAATCATGACTACACCAATTATCATAAACCGAATCAAAACCCAAGAAACATGATATTCCAACCATCATGCACACAAATAACAACAGCATAACACGCTTTACATTCACTCAGTATCAATATATCCATCACCACAGGATCTCTACTGCATACACATCAATATGCGTCAGTCAAAAGTCACCTATCTCGGAATTTGGCTCATTTTCAAAATAATTTCAAGTTTTGGAAAATATTTTCATTTCATAAAATAGAGCATTAAATTTAGGAAATAACGTCCAAAACGGCGCTCAAAACGGACTTACGGTTTGAAAGTTATGAATTTTCAAAGTTTGATATTTTTCAAAAATTAAAGTTGGAACCCGGTTCCTACATATACAGGAACCGGTTCCTGAAAGTTCCAAAACCTCGTTGCTGGAAAAATGTATGGGAACCCGGTTCTGACACATACAGGAACCGGTTCCCACGTATATTTTTCAGATTTTTATAAATTTTCAAAGGGCAACCCGGTTCCTACCCATACAGGAACCGGTTCCCACGTGTTAAAATGTCATTTTCTGCACTTTTGACAGCATCCTTCCATTTTCAATTAAATCATTTTTACCCATACGAACTCCAACATGGGAAACACTAAAACACATCATTTTGCATCATCTATCTCATCAAACAACATATTTCCATCATCTATTTTCATTCACTGACACTCTAATCATATTTCATACATATTCTGACACAATCAGACTCAATCTGACACCAACTGACACTATTAGGTATACATCCATGGAAACCTAGAATTTCCTAAACATAGATTCCTAACATGCCATGGTCTATAATATTAACATCAAAACCTATAATAAGCAATAACCAGTCGAAATCACCCCTTACCTTGTGGGTTCTTCGAATTCCGACACCTTAGGTCTTCTTCCTCCTTTTCTCTTCTTCTCAATTCCACGTACAGTGAGTTTTCTCCAAAAAGATCCTTTTCCTCTTTTCCTTCTTTTATTTCTTTTATTATTCTAACATAATAAAAAATAACATAATTAATGTGAGTAGAGTCTTTTACTCCTCACACCCTCACTTTATTCATCACACCACCAATAAACCCACTTCCATTTAATTTAATTGACTTCCAATAATCCAAAATATTAAATATTACATTCCTAATTAAATTAATAATTAAAAATCGTAATTATTTAATAATCGATTTATTTGGGGTGTCACAACTCTCCCCCACTAAAAGAGTTTTCGTCCTCGAAAACACAAACTTAGACGAACAGTTCGGGATATGAGTCCTTCATCTGACTCTCCAGTTCCCATGTAACATTTCCATCTGCTGGTCCTCCCCAAGCTACTCTTACCAATGCGATCTCTTTGACTCGCAACCGTTTCAACTCTTTCTAATCAAAGAGATATTTCAGGCTCTTATGATCACTAATACCTCAAATCGAGAACCATACAAATAATGCCTCCCCAACTTCAAAACAAATACAACAGCTGCCAACTCTAAATCATGAGTCAGATAACTCCTTTCATGCACTTTCAATTGTCGTGAAGCATAAGCCACAACCTGCTTATCTTGCATCAACACACCACCTAATCCCATTAATGATGCACCACAGTACACAACAACAGACTTAGTCGGATTCGACAAAATGAAGATCGGAGCGCTAGTCAACCTCCTCTTCAGCTCTTGAAATCCTTCCTTCCAATTATCACGTCATGTTTGACATCATTTCCAATATCACTAACAAATATCCTTCTTATTCAACCACTAGAATCCCACACGATCCATTGCTATCGGGTTAAGAATACATCAGCTCAGCTCACTTCTTACCCCCTTCACTCTAGATACATGATTTATCACTTCACCACACCACAACACAATTATAAGAACCTCCACCGAACTGCAATGTCCCCAACATTTATACACAATGCCAGTACCATGAGGCTACGTTCCAACGATAGCGCTTGCAAATTAATACATCTATTATAATGGATGTAACATCAATAAGACATAGAACCCTTCACCTAACAATTCTATTCTGAAATTTCTAATAGTTTCATAAACTCCACACCTTCTAATGTTTAACTTGTGACTTCCAAAAGAAATCATACTCGCATAACAAAGTGCACCACGTTACGCTTTCGCTACGCGACTCTGATTAATTACCTTAAGTCATTATCTTCATTTGATTTTCATCAACCACCAGCTCTACAAGTTTCACATTTTATCTTTAGACTTTCTCCTTAATATCTATCAAAATCACTGTTCAACTTCTTACATTCTAAACCTTCCACTCCGCGGCTTCAACTTGCATACACACTCAAGTCCCCGACCCGCTAGATAATTTCCAAGTCTTTTTCATAGTCCTTTTCCTCTTAGTTTCATGCGAACTGATGAACTACTATCCTCTCAATAGAACGTCAACCACTTCACACACTATCAAGCTCGCAAGATGAGTCTATTAAATCCAACACGATCTCGTCTATTATCAACAAGAGATTAAGGGTGATCAGTTCCTCAATTTGTCAATAGATAGCCGGCAATCACAATGGAGTATAAACCACCATACCAAACTATAATAGCGTTCCTTTAGAACTCGTGCTCGAAGTCATCCAAGCACCATGGTTCAATAATCTTCCTTTAAGGTTTACGACTTCTTCCACACTTATTCTTCATCTGATATCGGCGATGAGATACCATCGATCAACAATTTACATAATCTCCTTCACCCTCACTTAGCACCACACAAATGTTAAGTATTTCCCCCCTCATGAGATGCTAACATACCAAATACACCATAACTCATTTTGTCCCCATTTGAAGTCCTCATCCATGCGGAGAACTTTAACGACATTCACAACTCTTAGTCTCCCTTTAAATCTCATAACATCTAGGATTCATATATGTTCAATCTGAACCTTATTTCAAATGCAATCTCGATAATACATCTCATCATATGATCGGTAAAAGAAACTTCCAACGTTTTCTTAACACATGTCAATATTTTGACATCTTAAACATGATTGCATTTCCTATCGAATTTATTTTTCTTCTAGCATCACTTATCTTTTCCTCAAAAGCTAATGCCAATCTATCCATCCTTACTCGGCATAAGCTGCATCTCTAATACTTTCACATTCTTACTAATACCAACATCTCATTCATTAAGAATATATTATTCTTGATCTCGTCTCAAATAACTGCGACTGTTACTGGTTATGTCCATAAAATCTTCCAATACCCGCAACAAATTTTGGACTTTCCCACTACAACACTACATCATCCTCAGATGGGTCTACCGCATTACCGTCACTTGAGATAACATGATAAAGAAAATTCATATCCTCATACCGTAATCTACACCATGAAAACTTAACAAAATTCTACTCCCTTTCGAAGTTGGAATTCACCTCACAACATTCAACATACCTATACCGAGTTTTAGAAGCTTCTTTCTAACTATCTTCATCCTTAACCTGCCCACGAAGGTAAGTTAATCTAAACTCAACTTTACTGAAGGCATACTTTCCAACCAATTGATCCATCAAATCACCAACAATTTGAAATAGATATTTAGTCTTAATCACCACTTAAATCAGTTATCAAAAATCCACACGCAATTCGCGCTACTTTCTTCCTCCTTGACTAAGGAAATTAAAGCTCCCCAAACAATACACTTGGTTTTACAAATCCATTTCACTGCGCATCTTCCAATAGCTTCTTCAATTCCCTTAACTCAAAAGTTGACATCTTGCACGGTGTCATAGAAATAAGTTTTGTACCAAGAACGACATCAACAACGACTCTGATTCTCCTCAAACATCATTACATGATAAATAAATTACTTTCGGTGCTGGGACCATTTTTAAAACAAAGTTCATCACACTATCCTTCCAATGCTTCAAACGGAACTCAAATCAGACATCCAAAACTCAAGTTATGAATTTTACAAGTTTTCGGAAGGGATGTTGTCAGGAAATCAATTCTCTGCAATAGGTGGTCGATTCCCACCTTGTGGGAGTGAGAAATCCCAAAACATCCTAGAGGACAAAAATATGAGATCCTAACTTCAACATACCGCAACACACATCATTCCCCATGATCACTTGCGTCAAGTTACAATTCCAATAACCAATTCACACAACTGCATACTTTTTATCAACCATTGACACAGTCAATCTTTTCAAGAACACAAAGGAGTAACTAACTCACACAGACAGCTCCACAATCAACTGGAAGGGTCACAACATTCCCACCACACCAGCTTCATCTTTTCAAAGTCATCCTTCTTAATTACCAAATATCTTCTAGGCCAAGAATATGCATCGACTCCTCATAACGATTCATAATCACTTGGTTTAACTTCAAACATTCAACCCAAGGATGACCTCAAGCTAATCCAACATCTTGCTCAGACGATGAGTCGCTATTATTCCCAGGGAAACGTCAGAACTCACACCCCAAATGGAACATCGTTATCCATAACATCATCCTCCACTCCCAGTGATGCGAACAACACAAGTACTTAATTGTTACCACTTAAGAGAACCTTATCTGACCATCATACTGAATTCTTGAATTCGTAATCCCTCCGAGTTCGGGAAACTATGCAGCCTAACCAACATCTGCACTCATGTAACCAATAGCACATCGATCCAACTCTTCACACCAGAACATCTCTGAGAAGCAAAGTTTCTACCCCACTTGCTTCTAAACCACTCCTGCAACTAGGTCACCAGGAAAAACAAGCAGTATTGACAGTGTTTCACACACACATGTCGTATACAGAGGGAGTAATGACATTAAGACACTGGTCACAACGACCGACTATGCTCTGATACCACTATTGTAACAACCCATCTAAATACCCCGAATATATTAATTAAATTAACATATAAATCATCTTTAATCAGAGTTTAACACGGTAATCACGGGATGTCACAATTAATAAATAGAATAAACCTTCATTCAAACAGTAGCCATGCTACACTGAGGATCAACATTTCCAATTAATTTCAATCAAGCTAAGACCATGTCTTACACAGCGGAAAGATACCATAACCAAAAACGGAATAAATTCAATCAACATTATTCCCACTAAGTTTTAAATAAATAATAGACCAAGTCTAATTCCTCATCTAACGTTCCCTGTTACAATCTAATCGAGCATGACACGACACGCGGACTAAGATAAGCTCTAGAGCCATCCTCACCGACTCCTCACCGCTAACTTTAATCGAAATGGTAAAGTAAGGGTGAGACTTCTCATAATTAAAGCATATTATAAGCTTCTCAATTAACAATATATTTCAAGCATATTAATCCACCCATTTCAACATAACTCCATTCAATACACAATTACAACCATATAATCATCATGCACAACAATCATCAATCGAGAATAGTAACACCGAAGACATCCTAACATGTTACTATTCCATACAATCAAAATGCAGACTCAATGCATGCGGTACCGACACGTGACCAAGTCACCCAACACTGATCCATCATCAACCGGATACAGTTCCATCGATTCGTCCATAACCACTCGGACACGAATCCAGCCTAACCACCCATCCTCACTCGGGTATCGGTTATCGGCAATCCAAGTCAAATTCCACACAATGGGAATTAACTTCACCAAACAATGCATATGCACGCACATCATTAGCATGCAACATCAATCAGTCTATGTATACATTCATTGAACATAACTGAATCTCAACAATCAACATGATATATCAACTAATCATGCATACATCTAACATCAGCATAAACATGCAAACCAATCAACATGATATATCAACCAATCATGCATACATCAACACAGGTTATGACCACCTCAGACATCATAAACCCTCATCACCCACAACATGATATAATCACCTATCATGAAACAATTCGTCACAAAGCATAAATATGCCAGACACTTACCCTTCAATTGGTAAGACTATCACCAGTATTATATCACAACAACGACAACTAAGATCAACAGCCATCAGGCATATACAACACCAACAAACACATGATATCCATACAATCATGACTACACCAATTATCATAAACCGAATCAAAACCCAAGAAACATGATATTCCAACCATCATGCACACAAATAACAACAGCATAACACACTTTACATTCACTCAGTATCAATATATCCATCACCACAGGATCTCTACTGCATACACATCAATATGCGTCAGTCAAAAGTCACCTATCTCGGAATTTGGCTCATTTTCAAAATAATTTCAAGTTTTGGAAAATATTTTCATTTCATAAAATAGAGCATTAAATTTAGGAAATAACGTCCAAAACGGCGCTCAAAACGGACTTACGGTTTGAAAGTTATGAATTTTCAAAGTTTGATATTTTTCAAAAATTAAAGTTGGAACCCGGTTCCTACATATACAGGAACCGGTTCCTGAAAGTTCCAAAACCTCGTTGCTGGAAAAATGTATGGGAACCCGGTTCCGACACATACAGGAACCGATTCCCACGTATATTTTTCAGATTTTTATAAATTTTCAAAGGGCAACCCGGTTCCTACCCATACAGGAACCGGTTCCCACGTGTTAAAATGTCATTTTCTGCACTTTTGACAGCATCCTTCCAATTTCAATTAAATCATTTTTACCCATACGAACTCCAACATGGGAAACACTAAAATACATCATTTTGCATCATCTATCTCATCAAACAACATATTTCCATCATCTATTTTCATTCACTGACACTCTAATCATATTTCATACATATTCTGACACAATCAGACTCAATCTGACACCAACTGACACTATTAGGTATACATCCATGGAAACCTAGAATTTCCTAAACATAGATTCCTAACATGCCATGGTCTATAATATTAACATCAAAACCTATAATAAGCAATAACCAGTCGAAATCACCCCTTACCTTGTGGGTTCTTCGAATTCCGACACCTTAGGTCTTCTTCCTCCTTTTCTCTTCTTCTCAATTCCACGTACAGTGAGTTTTCTCCAAAAAGATCCTTTTCCTCTTTTCCTTCTTTTATTTCTTTTATTATTCTAACATAATAAAAATAACATAATTAATGTGAGTAGAGTCTTTTACTCCTCACACCCTCACTTTATTCATCACACCACCAATAAACCCACTTCCATTTAATTTAATTGACTTCCAATAATCCAAAATATTAAATATTACATTCCTAATTAAATTAATAATTAAAAATCGTAATTATTTAATAATCGATTTATTTGGGGTGTCACAGTGTTCATGGTTGGTTATTTTTAATAACCAAATCATAACCATTTTTAAACCATTTAAATGGTTTGAATTTATAACTAAAACCACATTTTAATCAAAATTGATTATAAAGCCGGTTTAAAATTTGATTATGCTTATATAATCGGATTTTAAAGAAAAATCCAGTTTTATGAAAAAAAATTAAGAAAATATATATATTTTTAGTTTTCAATATTAAAGAATTTGGATTTTGGATATTAATCGGATTATAACCGAATTCAAAAAATTTAACCGATTAATAATCATTTAATTATATCCGAATTATATGAATGGATATCCAAAACCAATATATACTAAACCGGTTAATAACCATTCAATTATATCCAGATATTTCAAATGGATTTGGATTTGGTTATGGATTTGGTCCTCACAACCGGATATTTTCTAGCCCATTTACTTTCAGGCCTTTTTTAGTCTGGCCTAAAAAACCCTAAAAAATATGGACCAGCCCATATGGGCCATGGGTAGCCCACCGGCCCGAAAAAAATAATTTTTTTTAAAATATAATTAGAATTTATCCTTTCTAAATTATAATTTTTATAAAATTTTATAACAATTTATTATTATAATTGTCATGAATATTTATAACTTAAATTTGTTGGAACAAATTATTTATTTTTGTGTACTACATTGAATAATTTGTGATGTATTTTGGATAGTTTGAATTAAGTTAACGTGTTGTTTTATATTTTAATTGTTAACTTATATGAATTATTTAAAAATCTTAATTTTGGATATGAAATTTAATATATATATATATATATATATATATATATATATATATATATATATATATATATAAAGTATTATTGGATGCAATTGTATGGTTATTTACAAAAATAAGGAGAAAATTTTAATTTTTTAAGAAATGGACCCGTTTAGGACCTGGGCCCATTTAGGACCGGATAGCCCGCAACCCAAACATGACTGGATCTGAGTAGTAAAAATCAAGTCCAATTAAATATGGATTTTTTGAGTCCGACTCTGAAAAGCTCAAGACCCACGTGAACCAATCCATTTAGGATCGGATAGCCTATTTTATCAGCTCTGCCCCAAAATACAAACAAAAATCTGAAAACTTAAGGGGAACAATTGGCAGTCATAACTTTCTTACAATTCAAAGATATTTCGAAAATTTGTTTGAATGTCCAACATATCTTTCAACCAATTCCAAATGTTTCTTACAAACAAGCAATCAAAGAACATATGACTAAATGTTTCCTGTTGAGACTAGACAACACTAGGATGAGGCTTTTGGAGGAAATTGTATGTTTGCTACAAAACTAAAAATTATTTTTATTTACTCCAAAAACTAAATTAAATTTTGGAATTTCTTTAAAGGATAAAACTAGATCTACACTGAAAATTAAAATGACGTAGTAGCTGTTATTTTCAATTAGTCGTGTGTCCAGTTTACTTTGAATAAAAAATGGTAAACTTGGCCAGCGATTCCCAATCCATTTGTTTGAATGTTTTTATAAGAATAAATTTCCACTAAATAATTGTTAAAAAATTGGTTAGTCCATTTGACTGCAAAGAGATGCAGAGAGTGACGAGGCCATTAAGGAAGGAGATTCACTTTCCACCACAATATTAAATATAAATATGGGAATTTCTTTAGTGAGATTCTTCTTTATTCTAGTGAAAAATAAAAAATATCCTCAACTTTCGTAAATTAACTTATGAATTTATTTTGGAAGGTGGATTTCGCAAGTTAACTTACGAAATAATCCAAATTTTTTTAAAAATAAGATAAATTTGCAAGTGAATCTGCGAATTCACCTTGTTTTTTTAAAAACAAGGGAATTTGCAAGTTAACTTACGAATTCATCTTATTTTCAGAAAATAAGGTGAATTCGTAAGTTAACTTGCGAATTCACTTTATTGGACGAATTAGTAAGTTAACTTACGAATTTTGAACTGGACAACAATTATGAAAATGCCAACAATGTCCTTAAATAGTCAAAAACAAACACGATGAAGGAAATCGATTAAAATAAAATTAAAAAAAAAAAAACTAACACTGATTTTATTCTAATGACTTAAAAATATAATTTTGAGAATTTTTCCGATTTTTTTTCGATTCTATGAAAACATTAAATAACTCATAAAAAATAGAAAAAAAGAGGAATTTGACGATTTGAAACCAAACTCCCATAACTACTTCGTAGTAGGGGACAAATGGTCAAAGATTTTTTTGGCTTCAAAATGCTCGGAACAAATTTTCAATCGGACGCAATTTTCTCAAACACCGATTTTTTTATTTATTTTTTGACTCTAAAACACGAATTGGCTTAAATCGAAAGGGACCTAGAACACTAAACCTATAACTCTAAAAGAGGTGATCATTCAGCATATAAAGAGACATTTCGTAAGTTAACTTGCGAATTAAATTTATTTTTTTCAAATGTTAACGTTTAAGGTGAATTCATAAGTTAACTTGCGAAATCACCTAAAAAGATCAACTCGCAAATTAATTTGCGAAAGATATTTTTAATTTTTCAAGGGTTTCGGATAAATCCATCTATCAATATTTAAAAGCTATAGAGTATGTCTTTATCCCTATGCTGGAAACATGACGTTGGAATGAATCAATTGACAACTAATATTATCAGTAACATTTTCATAAATTTATAGTACGGTTTGGTTTTATACGGCATTCACATTCAAGACAAGTTAATCTATGTTTGGTTTTGTGGTGAGGAGTATTGTTTCTGTCATAATTGATTTTCTAAAATTTTCTTCTTAATGAAATATATGTAAAATAGTTTATGTTTCGATACTATTATTTAAATTGAATTGAATAATAAATTTTAAACTTAAATAGACTTAATCCCCCTATTTTTAAATTTCTTAATTTTTAATCTCATTTATTTTAAAAGTCAATTTTTTAGTCTCTCTTCTTTTTTGTATTCAGAATTTTGTTGATTCCCTGTAATTTTGCATTCTTGATATTTTTATAAGTAACATGATTGTGCTATAGTAACTTCATTTAACGTAGAGTTACTGTACATGTCATTAATAAAGACGTCTCATATGCGAAATAAGAGGGGCCAATGAAATTTTAAATAAGATAAAATTTAGGGATTAAAAATTAATTTTTAGAATGAATGGACTAAAACTTAAAAAACATAGAATTGAAAGACTAAAACTGTATTTAAGTCTAAATTTTAATATAAAAATTATGTTTGAACTTAAAAGTTAAAAATTATAATTTCAAATAGAATTAACTTTAGAGATAGAAAATTATACTTTAAAAAAATTAAACAACTCAAAATCATTTTAGAATCAATTTTATGCCTAAAACTTTTTTTTCCCTTTGGAAAGCTAAATCAAACGTTAACTAAGTTATTTTGCTAATGGTATTAGAATTGAGAACCTCTAACTAAAAGAAAAAACAAAAGACATTCAAATGTCTAAATACTATTGATATGTGTTTTTGAAATTATCACACTCATATAATTTATAAATCTACATATATAAACAAGAATATATTTTAATCTTAAATTGTTAAAAGGAATTAACATATTTTTAATGTGAAATTAAATGTAAATTAAAGTGGAGAAAACTAGATTGCGAAGCTTTGGCGATAAACTTGTGTTAGTGTAGCAAATTCTTAACTAACCTTTATGATTTCTCTTTTTCTACCCTTAAAGATTCTCAAAGTGTTAGAGCTTCAAGTTCATAGAATTTATATCCTTTAGCTCTTCTGCATTAGGGAATTTAAGACCTAAACTTTTGTTTGCTATTGGTAGTAATGTCAGTATCCCTTTTGAATACATGGATGCCACTTCTAATGATGTTATGGAAAACACTAATGAATAAAATCCTTTGAATCAAGATAATACACATATTCAGTCAACATAATCTGCACATGCCTTCCCTAGGTTACCTCCCATCAAGTTCATGCTATTCCACTTAGGGTGACCAATGATATGGCCTTCCTTAGGAACTCAAGGTCCAATCTGGCTGACTTGGATGATCCCATTGCCAAAGACTCCATTAAAAACACTCAAGATTCACCTGTCCAAAATCATTATGTTATTGATGGTTCTCCTGAATTATTGTAAGCCTACCTTCGCTCTGAGGAGTGATTTCATAATAATACTTCAAGGAAAAGATCTTACGGTCAATCTAGTAAGTTTTCTTATGGCACAAGGTTCAAAGTTGGTTTTTGAAAAACCAATAGATGAATTGCATCTATTAGCTTGGTTTGTAGTGAATTGGATGATATTTAACTTCCTGTTAACAATCACGGTCCATCTGATGACCTATTGGACCAAGAAGTCAAGGTGAAAATTAAGCTTAAAGATGCCCTATTCAATAAAGAACAGTTTTGACATGAGAAATCCAAGACAGAGTGAAATAGTGATGGAAATTGAAACATTGCCTATTTTTATTAGGTTTCCAAGATGAAACAAGCCTACAAGAAAAACTGCCTCTCTTAGAATCAATAATCTGGTTTGGAGACTCATGAATAACAAAATGCCAACGGATGAAAACTTGTGGAAAAGAGGCTATTATTTTCCATCTATGTGCAGTCTTTGTCACAAATACACTAATCATCTTCCCATATCTTCTTGTATTTCCCTTTTGACACTAAACTTTGTAATTAGTTAAAAAGTATTCTTAACCAAAAAATAGAATTTCATATATTCTTTCAACTTTGGATGTTTGAAGTGAAGGTTGGAGTCCACAGTGCTTTATTGTCATCTCCTATGCAATTATCTCAAAATATTGTAACCATCATTCTCATCCTAACAACCTTGAGAGTCCATGTCTTCCATATTGATCCAGAAGCTCTTTAGAAACTCCATATCCCTCTGCACCTCCTCATTATTGAAGGCTTGAACAAGTAATTCCACCATTGTTGATGCAATATCTTCGTCCAGAACAAGTAATTCCACCATTGTTGATGCAATATCTTCGTCCATCGTTTGAGTAGCATTGATAAAGTATGTATCCAATGAGCTATTTGAGTTAAAATCTTGAGCAATGACAGGGGTGTTTTGCAGATTAATAGTATTATCCTTGTTCATGACCTATATAATAGGATTGACTTAATCAACAATCTCTTGTCTAGGAGACCAAACTTCCCTTGTGGGTTGAATGGTTTTCAAAGTTCTCTGCACCTTAAGTGTTAGCAGATCAGAGTCCTTATCCTCCCTAACTATAGCTTCCTTACCTTTGTCTTAGGTATTTTCAGCCACTTGCACATAGGTTTTTCTAGTTTTATGTTTTGCCTTGTATCTCATGTTATCCTTTCATGATATCGATGTGATGTCCATACTTTCCAAAAACTCATCTTATATCTAAGATCACTTGTTATCTCCAAGTCAACCAAAACTCTCACACAATGAATAAATAGTCTATCAAACCCTGGTTTATTTGTAGTTGTATTACAACATAATTCATATTACTAATATATTAAAATTTTATAAGGACAAGTAGTCCTTAAATATTTGATTTTATAGTCCATGCAAACCCTTTATCTGAAATTTTTTAGACTTAAAAGAGGGTGAAACATACTACAATATATCCATACAAACTAAAAAATTCACACGAAAACATTTGATAAAACTAAAAATCAAACTAATAAAAGAAAATATTAACGATATACAGTAAAATGCTGAAAGTAAAATTGAATTGGAGATGAATTTGTGTTTAGATAAATTTGTGCAAAAGTGGATTGCTTTATAAATTTCAAAATAAAAATTATGTTTAAACTCAAAAACTACAAATTATAACTTCAAATAGAATTAATTCTCAAAAGACATAATCAATATTCTGAAAAAACATAATGGCTTTGAAGTAGTCGTGCTTTCAAACTTAAGAGACATCCCAATCACAATCAATTTAGTTCAAGACAACAGTTCAAACTTCAACCAAAAAATGCAACAGCAATAACTGGAAAAGAGCTCAACAGGCTAAATAAATACTAACATATGCCAATGGCATTTATTGTAACAGCTCAACGAGTTGCATACAGAAAATTTATAGTATACATTCACGATATAACACTATAAGAAAAATAAAAGTCTTTTCAAGTGATCCAAACAAACAACATCCTTTATCATACACTTTGCACATCTGCAACACTTGTGATGATTCAATGTTTAACAACAAACTTAAATGCTAGGCCTTATGTTCAGATGAGATGCTAACTTCTGCCCAAGAGAACGATCAGCCTGCATATCGACATCAATAAAGAACATTGTATGAGCAAATAAGTACAGGTTTGCTTTCATTCAGGTACACTATAATTTTCTAGTATGATAATATTGCATATCTAAATCTTACCTGAGACCAGTATGATACCCAAATGCTGCGGATTTCATGGGTGATGCGTGGATCGGGGTCAGATAAAGCATCTACCCACCTGCGGAGAAATCTTTCCTGCCTGAAAAGATTTTAAAAGGCAAAGAAAACCAAATATTAGACATCACTTAACATATTTCATGTCGATCATATCAGAATTTTGTAGCAAGAACCTGTCAGGTGCCCAAGTTCGGTATCTTTCTCCAGCCTGCTTGAAGTGATTTTGCTTCGGAATGTTAATCTACATTAAGAAGTACAATTGTTAACAACGGTTTTATTGGCGCTATTTCATTGATCTTCAAACCCTAGTCATTTACTATATAAGGCAATAATCTAGTCATTTGTTTTATAAGGCAATAGTAGCAATAAACACTTTATTCTATCCTAAAGTATTGTCAAAAGTAGGCGCTGCAACCTTCAAATCAATTTGCACCCAACTTAATATTTAACCAAGGTAGCTGGTAGTAGGTCTCCTCTTTTGCTTCTTTAGATCAACTTTCATACTGTATCCAAAATGTGCGGTTTCTTGGATAAAATAAATAAATAAAATAACGATAGCATGGCTGATGGATTCACTCACAACACATGGTTCACATTTTTATATTGAACAATTCACCAAAACTAAAAAACTAACCTTTTCACGCCTTGCAGATAAATGAGTAGTAGGAATGGGGACCCTTTCTGCATGACGAACAGCATCATGCCTTGAGGGGAAGTAATTGACCTATAATTTGACAGGGCTCAGATTCAGATGATTTAACAGCATTGCGTTGTTATCATGGCCACCTGATTGTTGCACCAAAACTGAAAAGCAAGATTATTAATAGAAGAGTGAAACATTTAATTACCTCCTCATCCCTGTGAATGGCATTCATGAAACCCTCATGATGATTGTTGTGATGAGCACACTTGGGAGCATTAACAGGAATTTGCAGGTAGTTCGGTCCAAGTCTATGCCTCTGTGAATCAGCATATGAGAAAACCCTAGTTTGAAGCATCTTATCATCTGAGTAATATATACCAGGCACGATAATGGCAGGACAAAATGCAAGTTGTTCATTCTCAGCAAAGAAATTATCGATGTTCTTGTTCAAGACCAAGCGACCTACAGGCTGAAGGGGTATAATGTCCTCGGGCCAAGTCTTAGTTACATCAAGTGGGTCAAAATCAAATCTGTCTTCATGAGCAGGATCAATTGTCTGAATATAAAGTTTCCACTCGGGATAGTTACCAGCAGCAATTGAGTCATAAAGGTCTTTAGTAGCATGGCTGTGGTTGGATCCTCCCACCTGAATGGCCTCTTCCTCCAATAGACACTTCACACCACAGGTGGGCTTCCAGTGAAATTTCACGTACACTGATTTCCCAGCCTTGTTGAGCAGGGTATATGTGTTGACTCCAAAACCATCCATATGCCTATAATCTTGTGGGATACCCACATCATCAAATAGGAAGGAGAACATGTGAAGGCTTTCTGGAAAGTGGGAGAAGAAGTCGAGAATTCTCCAATTCTCCTGGATGTGGGTCTGAGGATTGGGTTTAAGAGCATGGACCATGTCTGGAAAATTCATCCCGTCATGAACGAAGAAGACAGGAAAGTTGTTTCCAACAAGGTCATAGTTACCCTGTGTTCACAAAGTATAGATAAGAATTATGTACATTACAAGAGTCCAACTGTTTCATATCCCCTCTAATTATAATAAGCATGTCAGCAAATAAACTAGCATCCTCGGTTACGATTGGAATTACTTCCAAAGTTACGGAGATAACTTCAAACTAATACGATGATATTCAGTAACTGAAAGATGATTTTTACTTATGCTACTACATAATCTTTATCTCTGGTAAATGCTATATTTGGGGTTATATCTCATGAGGAATTGTTTGTTTTGTATGGTCGTGTTGAAACTATTATCAGCCTTACAGCAACTAAACAGGAATTGACTCAAAAGGACATATACGAAATTTGAACAGATAGAGTAACTGTATTTAGTCACAAGAATATATGGTGATTTCAAATTATGCTACATATATACCTCTCGGGTGTAAAATTTCACAGCAAAACCTCGGGGGTCCCTCAAGGTTTCAGGGCTGCCACGTTCATGAATGACAGTTGAGAAACGCACAATGACAGGTGTCTGAACACCGGGAGCTCGAAGGAAATCTGCACATGTCAGGTGTGAAATATCGTGTGTAACTTCAAAGAAACCCTTTGCACTTGCTCCCCTAGCATGGACAACACGTTCTGGGATCCTTTCCCTATCAAATTGGGCAAGCTTTTCCACAAGATGGTAATCTTCCAACAGAATTGGACCTGCCAAAAGGAGTAAAATAACATTAAACTTCTGATTAAATAATATTTAGCAAATTCACCCTGAGGTATTAATACAACAGACAGTTGGAGAAACCATCTCTCCTCCAAAACATGCAAATCAGAAAGAGGGGGACAGGGGGAATAAACCAAAATATTCATAACTGGATTATAGCTTATTTTCATAAGCTGCTCATAGTTTCACAAAAAAAAAAGGCTTATGCAAACTTTGTAGAGTTTTTCATACTTAAACTTTGATTGAAATATCTCAAAAACAATCAAAGCCTGTTTTAGATTGAGTAATTTGAGCATAATCACTCGTAAGAATGTTTAGAAGGCTTTAAAAAACAACATCAACATTTCAAAAGCTGTTTCCAGCTTATTTTTGCAATCTCAGCAAATATTTATAAAAAAAAAAGAAGAAGACATAAGTAATATTATTGGATGTTTGGATAAACAGCTTATTTGGAGCTTATAGCACAAGCACTTATGAAAAAGTTTGCATAAGCTATTTTACTAACAAAAAGATAAAATAAAGCACTTATGAAAAAGCTTGCATATCTATTTTTCTAACAAAAAGATAAAATAAATTTAAATTATATTTATATTATAAATTGTTTTCATAAATTATCTTTGAAAATTTACAAAATTAAGCTCAAAAAAGTTTAAGAATAATGCTATAAGCTGTTTTAATAAGCTCAATCCAAACAAACCCTATATATCGATGCAGCTTATTCACATGCTTGATAACAAGATTCTCATGAAATCATATTAATTACGGTGATTCTACTATTTAGGCAAGAAATCAAATTATGATAAAAAAAGTAATTTCCTCTTAACAGAATTGAAAATTTTAAGCAAGATTAGAAAAAAGCGATTAAAATAAAAGTTGATCAATCAGATACCTCTAGATCCAACGGTTAGGGAGGAGTTATTATTCCAAACAGGAGCACCAGAATTGGTAGTCCAGAAAGGAGAATTGAAAGCGCTAGAAGGACGATGCTGCAAAACAAAAAACGAACATAATCAAATCGATAGAACTTTCAATTGAACAAATAAATATATAAAAACCCCTACCAATTGAATTAATCGAATGAATCATGAAATCGGATGCAGAAAGGAATGAAAACGCGATTATGAAAAAAAATCGATTAATCGTAAACGTGATTTTGGTGTAATAGTACCTTGTAAGGATCCATGGAAATGGAAGAGGATGAGAGAGAGGAGGGTGGTGGAGGAGATAGGGATTAGAGAAAATGCCAAAGCAATTTCATGCGTTATTCACGAGTCTTATCGTCTCATATAAATACTAACACGTTCCCCCTCTTATTTTTTATTTTATTTTATTATTTCTTTTCCTTTTTTTCAACGATATATCTTTATCCTTTTTTTCTGGAAATATCTATATTGTCTCTATACTTTTTTATCTATATATTAGAAGTAAAAAAACACATTTCCATTAATCTCTTTGTCTAGATAAATGCATTAAAAGTATCTAAATTTTTTATCGTTACTAAAAATAATTAGAAATCTTTTATTTATAAATGAGATTCAACGGAATAAAATATTATTTTGTCAGGGAAAAAAAAGGAAAAAAATGATACATTGATCTTATAAAATCAATTATTATTATGTATTCAATTAGATAATGTTTTTATTTTAAATTTTTTTAATAACAAAATTAACTGTTGGTTTTCTATTGAAAAACAATTAAAAAAAAACTCTAAGAAGATATAAACGGTTATTTCCGAAAACAAAATATACAGTTCGCAAATTGGTAAAATTGGTCATTTAATACTATTAATTTGTCTTCAATATAAATAAAATGCATGTCCATAATTACAAACATATTAATATTAATAAAACAAATTTAATTTGTCTAATTATTAAATATAATTTTTAATTAATATATAAAAGTATTCTCTGTTTCATAATAAATATTTTATTTAAATTTGGTATAGTTCTTAAAAAAATATTAGATATATTAATTATAATAATAATATTACTATTATTTACAAAAATATTTTATTTTATTTTATTTTTTAATTAATACTATTGGAACTAGCTTATCATGAAAATTTATAAATTAATAAAAATAACAGTTTTAAATAAATTTTACTTAAAAATGAACTTAAAACTTAAAAGTCATAAACTATTCAAGAAATGATATTATCGTAAAACAAGGTCTAAGAAATGCACATGCCACTATATGACTAGGAATTCACAATGATGAATAGTTTTTCCAAATTTATCTCGTAACTCTAAATTTAGAAAGTCTATGCCAAAAATTCACGTAATTTCAAAATATAGAAAACTAACGATACAAAATTCTAAAACAGTGTAACTAATTTTCTAAATAAAAATAAAACATAAAATTGGACTCAGTTGTTTCTTTTTACTAAAACGAACCATTATTTTTATTAAAAAAAAATCTTTATGCACTTTGGTTTTCAATAGGAATGGAACTTATTGAGAGTAAAAGTTATTATATTGACCAAATATTTTTTAAATATATCAAAATCGTAGTTCATTGATCTTATTGAGAGTAAAAGTCATTATATTGACCAAATATTTTTTAAATACATCAAAATCATAGTTCACGGGGATTGAACCGTAGTCTGTTCTACCAAGTTCAATATTAGACACCACTGAACCGACTTATAACAGGTTGTTATAACATATTTTTGTAGGTTTCACAACCGTTGGATTAAGCGAACGGGTGATGGTCACCTAACTTAATTAGTGCGTTCCTTGTTTTTCATCTATTAAGGCATCATATTTTTGAAAATTTAAGACCATTCACTTATACATCAGCTCTCAACGTAGTTTGTCATTAAGACGATGTCGACTGCTTATATAAACTACACAGAGTTAATTTAAATCTCAAACTTAAGGTTTCGGCATAATAGGTACTCAAATTGGTTCACATACTTAAGGGGTTTAGGGTGTCAAAACGATATCGATTTTGTCGAAGCTTTCCCAAGTCTCTCTAATACAACCTAAAGTGACAACATATATACTTTCACAGTGTATGCGCCAATGCATCAAAAAGAATATTTTTGATGGAGGTTAAAAATTTAAAATTTTGGGGAAATTCAATAGCAACTAAAAATCACGTACATAGACTCGACAACACATGCAATTGCTCGACAGATGGTTAAAACAGATAAATTCCTAAAAATATCAAATAAACTAGAAAGCAATAAATCAAACTAAAAAACGATAAATGAAAGCGGTAAAACCCCTCCCCCACACTTAAACCAAACATTGTCCTCAAAGTTTCGATGAAAGGTGGAAAGAGGAAAAATAGAACCTGAATGAACGCCATTGCGTGCTACAACGACCAATATTTTCTCTGATCCTTCCCTTGTTTATCATGTATTTGTTGACCACTTCTACTTCGACGTCTTGTACTACGAGATATCTGAATTTGCTAAAACTTCTCTTTCCTGAAGTCGCTCATCATATTGCTCATTTTCGGAGGAAGTACCTGCAAAAGTGTGAAAAATACAGTGTGGTGTGTACAGGTGAAACATGACCATGCAAATGATGAGGAGGAGGTGAGTTATAGACGGGAGAGACATGTCTTATCCTATCGTACTCATCAACGGTGTCACCACCAGCAGCAACATTCGTAGGAATGTACGAGAGCACCGGCTCATTTTCGAGATGATCGTCTATAGATGTTTCGCCTAGATATGGTCGAGACGTGACAAGCGATTCGTATCTTTATTTTTTGCAAGTTCAAACAATAAAAGGAAAATATTAAATTGAAAACTCGTGGGTTGCCTCCCACGCAACGCTTTGGTTAACGTCAATAACTTGACAGCTCAAGAGTGCAAGCACTCACGGTGGTTCTCTCGAGAATGAATCCTCGATCGAACTTTTAATAATCTTCGGTTTCCATGGCCACTTATCAAGCCATTTCACATATTCCTCGCCTTTTCTTTTCTTTATTTTGTGGGGTGGTTCATTCTTTTGAACTTGTGGTGGTGGTTCTGGGTTTATCCTAAGTATCAATTTTTCAACTCTAGGCTTAGTTATTTCATCCACCATCACGAATGTTAACCTTCCCTTCTTAATGCTAACGGTTCCCCTAGTTTCATGGTCCTTAAATTTTCTCTTTTCATACAGGACCTCAGACGAAGGTGCATTGGTGTGAGTATTTTTCAATACCTCCACATACATTTTGGATTGGGAGTCTACTTGAGCTTCCACAAAACTTTGCGGGAAAGGAATCGGTGGGGTATAGGGAGGAGGAACAACAATAGGTGCTTCCTTCTCTACCTCTTATACAACCTCCATTTCGGATGATGTTGGTGGATTTTTCTCAATCTCTACTCTTTTCTCACCAAAACTCTCCTCAACCTCATTATTTCTCTCTTCAACCTTATTATAACCCTCCTTAGGATTTTTAATTTTTTTTCTACTGCTAGTTACAACATACACATTCTCCTCAGGGGAGGGTCCTAAAGGTGTTTGTGAAAGCATGGAGATTTGGGCCTTTAGTGCCTCGTTGTGAATCACTAGGGACTTAACCGCATTGTTCAGCTGCCTAAGAGTTTCATTATTTTCGAGACTTTGTTTTCTTACCTCTTCATTGTGGATAGTTTATGTCTATACAAAGTGCTTCATCGTAGATTCTAGCCTAGAGTGAGTTAATGTTGCATCAAAATCCTTCATTGATGTTTCAAGGTTGAAATTATAGGATTCTTGCGGTTCCTCGAAGTGAGTTAGTGTCGCATTTTGTGTCTCCACAAAGTGCTCCATGTTCATTGTTTCTAGTCTAGAGCGAGTTAGTCTCGCAGTCATATCCTCCATTAATGCATCGAGAGTGGAATTCTGGTATTCTTGCGACTTCTCAAAGTGATGGGATTGATAGTTGTAGAGGTAATTTGGGTGAAAGTGAGTTGGTGATGCATTGAAATTCTCCATCAGTATTTCGAGGTCAGATTTATGGATTCTCGGTAATCCACAAAATATTGGGGTTAGGGGTTGTAGGAAAAGTTTGGTTGATACATAATTATAGAAATAAGAATGTCTTAGTCTATACAGTGTAATAACAGATTAACAATATTGATTGTTGGTCCCCAGCAACGGTACCAAAAACTTGATCGGTAAATTCCACAAGTGCACGGAAATATCGAAGTAATATAAAAGATTGTTGAACCACAAAGACCAGTGTCAACCTACTGTAATATATCTTTGCTTTGTAAAGCTAAGGCTAATAAAAATTTAATTTGGGGGAAACTAAGAATTAAAACTGAAATAAATGAACTTAGAAAATAATACTAAAACCAGGTCGGGAAATGATTTTCGCGTTCCTGAAGGACTTATAGAAACGAGTACTAATTACGACTATAACTTAGTTCCTTAGAATATACCAACTTAAAGACTCCGCCTCACGCTCTCGCAGTATTAACTAAAGTCATACTTCTTAATCCCAAGATTTTACTCTCGCTCGCTCGGTATCTAAGAAATATATTTTGAAAACCAATAGTATCCTAAACGCATCTAAAGTACTCTCGCTATATTTAGATTTGTTGCCTAATTTCCAATATCCAGTTCGATCCCCACGCTCTCGCAGTGTCGGCTCTCACCTTAATTAATTTCTCACTCTCGTGACAAAATCCTGTTAAATAACCTCTCACTCTCATGATAAGGCTATTTAAATTAGACTTGAAAATTAAAACCAAAACAGAATTCTAATCATAAATTTGCACCTATTATTTTCTACCGAGTCCTGTCGATAACAACGGTCCTCATACACCAGACTCAAGACTATTTAGATAAACATGCATAGGAAAATAAACATGCAATTACGATAATAAAACATAACGATAAACATGATTTAGCAATAAAATTAGAAAACAATAGCAGTGAATAAAAAACCTGGAATTAAATAGATGTTGAATTGCAATACACCTGGAGGATTCGAATCAGAGTACATAAATTAAATGCTGGAATAAAATCCTAAACTAATTGGTAATAGCCCCCAAAAATCTAGAAAGCTATTACTTTTACATGGTGAAAAAAAACTGCCTAAAAATTAAGAACAAGAGCCCTAAACAAAGCAATGGAAATATGGTGTAAAACATCTGGGGCGTTCACAATGTTTACTGTCTTCCCTTTTATAGTAGTCCTGGAACTAAATTTATTAAGAGAATTAAGGAAGTAGTTTGCTTCGTGGAGAGAGTTTTCCGGGAGACTTGGCTAATGAGAGAATATAAGAGCTTCATGTAACCTTCTATGTCGTTCGCTACAAGTAAGGAGAAAAGTCTCCTTCAAAAGTGTGACGTTCGTCACAAGTAAGGAAGAGGCATGGTGGGCCATTTTGGGCCATGACGATCGTCATGGAGGGTGTGGCGACCATTACAAGATTGCTTGTAGAGAAGATCTCGCCTTGTAATGCGTGGCGACCGTTATGGCTTGGCGTGAGAAGGATGTGACGACTGTCACACCTTGTAGGGCTAGTGAGAAGTCTTAATGGGTTGGGCTTTGCATGCTTGGTCCATTCATTTTCTTCATGCCTTCACCTCTTATTTTGCTATCACACCCCATGCTTATTTTTTTTTACTCTTTTTATGGATTTTAAGCTCGATTCTTCTCCATTTCTACGACTTTCTTCATACATGCCTTGTAAATAGTAAATACCTGAAAACATAGAAAATACCAGCATAATACGAATATAAGGAAACATAATTAAGATAAAAAAAGATATAATCTATGTAAATCAAGCCGAATATGTGATACATTTTCGTGTTATCAAGTGTAAAATTATTTTACATTGTCAATGTATAACTTTTTTCTCATACAAATATATCCATACATTTCAATACAATTATATTTAAAACGAAAAATATTTCTTAGTCTCGGAATCACAAACTTGAGATTAACGAAAACATTATTTATAGAAGTTGATATCTTGTATATGTGCTTGCGCTCTGTCCTAAGTATATACTATGAGGCAATTGTTCCACGTTGCCCGAAATAATCTCCTATTAATTTAAAATCGAGACTAACGATAATTTATATACAAAATTTATAGGAGTACACAGTCGTGAGAATTCTCAAATTCAAATCTAACAAAGTTGGATTTCGAGAAAGCTTATGACTCAAAGCATTGGCACTATTTAAAAAGGATAATATTTAGAATGAATATTCTTATTTTATGGGTGACATGGATTACCGAATGTGTTTCTACAGGAACAACATTGGTATTAGTGAATGGGAGTCCAACTGATGAGTTTAGGTAGGATAAAGGACTCTGTCAGGGTGATCTGTTATCTATTTTTCTCTTTTTAATTGCGGATGAAGATTCCAATGTATGGATGAAGGTTGTTGTTTAGGGTGGTATGTTCACAGGGTATATAGTGGGTCTTGACGTTGGCTTTCCAACTACTCATCTACAGTTTACGGATGACACTTTATTGATGGGTTATAAGAGTTGGGCGAATGGCAGGAATCTTGAAGTATTGTTGTTGTTGTTTGAATCTATTTCGGGTTTAAAAGTAAACTCTAATAAGGGCTTATTGGTGGGTGTAAACATTTCTAATTCTTGCTTAACAAATGCAGTTTTAGTGTTAAACTGTAAGTTGAGAGTGATTCTGTTTGTGTATTTGAGATTACCTATTAGGGGTAATTCGTGAAAGCTCAAATTTTGTCTTCCTTTGTTGGATCTCATTAAAAGCTGGTTATCTGGGTGGAAAATCGTAATCTGTCTTCGGGGGGTCAATTGTTTTTTTGAAATTTGTTATGTCCTCTATCCTGATTTATTTTCTTTCTTTCTTCAAGGCTTTCGTAGGTATCATCTTTTCCCTTGAATCTTTATTTAATGCATTTTTTGGGGGGTGGGGGGGTGGGGAAGATAATAAGAAAATAATATGGAATGATGGGTTTAGGGTGAGAGCGTTGAGGGAGTTTAATGTGGTATTATTGGGGAAATGGTGGTGAAGGGTGTTGGAGGAGAGGGAAAGTCTTTGGTATATGTTCTTAACCATCGGTATGGTGAGGAAGGGGGCGGCTCAAGTCAAGGTTAGAAGCAGTGCATGTATGGTGGCATAATGTGAATATTAACATACAAGGAGGGGGCCTGCTCGATGACATTGAGGGATTGGTAGGCAATGGGTCTAACTCTCTATTCTGGAGGGATCCTTGGTTAGAGAGATGTGTTTTAATGACTAGATTTTGAAGGCTCTATTTGTTATCAATGTGTAAGGGTGCGGAGATGTTTACTTTAGGGTTATGAGTGGATGACGAGGCGTGAAAGTGGCATTGAAGGTTGTGTGGGTGGGATGATTTGTTAATGAGAGAGTGTATTTAATTGTTGATTCTTTTGTTTTGCAGGAATCAGTTGGCAATTCTTGGGTATGGATACTTCATTCTTCAAAGTGGTATATTGTGAGTAGTTCTTATCATTTTTTAAGAAGGCGTTGGATACCTATCTTTACAGTGACTCTCACGCTTTGTGGTTTAAAGCGGTTGCACTAAAGGTTAATCTTTTTGTTTATCGTGCGGTTATATCGTAATAGATTACCGATGAACAATGATTTGGTTAGGCGACATATCATTAGGTTGAGAAGCAAAAGTGTACGATAGAGTGTGGTCATTATGGGGACATGGACCATAGTTTTGTTCTGTGTGATTTTATGGTAAAATTTGGTCGACGGTGTCAGGTTGGTTAGGTTTTTTTTCTTCAGTTTTCATGGAAATCTTCGGGAACACCACGATTATTTTGTGGCTTTGGGTGGTTGGATAAAATTTGTTAGTCACGCCTTTAATATCCTCTGGGTAACAGCTGTGTGGAGCATTTGGAAATTTTGAAATCATCGATTTTTTTAGAACATCAGACGATCTTTGAGTTCTTTATGTAAAATTGTGAATTTGAAATCTTTTTGGTGGTTGAAATCTCATTTCCATTCGTTCACTTTTAATTATCAGGGTTGGAAAGTACATCATATGTGTATTGTAGCTAAAGTCTTATAGTTTTAGTATGTTTCTGCTATTTCGGTGTTGATTCTGGTGTAACTTTTCTATTGTATTTCTTCTCGTATTCCTTGTTATAGAAAGACTTTTTAGTTCTTAATATATTATTTTAATTTCTTTTCTTTCTTCATTTTCACAATCAATGTCTAATCTATATAGTGAACTGTCTAATCTAATTTCGACTTTTCTACCTAAAAATCAAACTCGTATTACTCAAATATCGGCCTTAGCATAATGATATTGTCAATTATATAATTGCAATGGAATGAAAATTACTTATTAGTCTTTAATAATAATAAAAATTACCTAAGATATTGTCAATTATATATATATATATATATATATATATATATATATATATATATATATATATATATATATATATATATATATTTTAAAATAAGAAACTGTTCAAATATACAAATTCAGTAATATTAAATTGACAGTAGCATTCTGATTAAAATTTTAACCTTGAAATCATATATAAATTTTTAATAATTATTATTACTTTATTTTCTGAAGAAAAAAACAGGATATAGATAACCTAATCCAAAGAAAAAAAGTTGGAATAAGTTGAAAAAATAATAAATTTATTTGAGAACGTCACGCAGTCATATTTCCTTATCCTGATTCGGCGTTTTCTTCTGAACATAAACATGGACAGTGTCATCCATTTGTTAGAGAGAGGGCAAGGTGAAACGTTGCTATTATGACACGTAAGCTAAAAATTTAGAAACGTGTGCCCTACTAAAATTCTATGGTTTGCAAAATGCAACATTTTCACCTATTGAAAAGGAACGTACCAATTTTTGTCAAAAACAAAAAAACAAATAGGAAGGTACCAATTACTCCGATGTAAGAAAATTTCAATCTAGTTTTTAATTTTTAAGAATGTGATTAAATATACACTCTAAATCGATATACACGAAATAGATGCATATTTTCTTATTTTTTATTTTTCACTACTTTCATCTTGAAATTTTAATTAATTTAAATGTTAGAGTATTAATTTTACAGATCTACTCTCATGTCTCCGTATTAGTGATCAGAATCGTCGCTTCATGATTCCTCATCATTAACTTACACCTAATTTTGGTTATAGAATGGAACAGGAGTGTCGTACATAGGAATTGACAATTAATTCCCTAAAAAATTCCACGAATAAATTATTTTAGATCCAAATTCATATCTATATAAAAGTCACTAGATAATAGAAGTAGTTACCTCTAACATAGTACAAAAAGACTACAATCAACTTTTCAATTTTGCATTGCCTCAATTATTCATTATCAGCGTGATCGTTACTAAGACAATTCTGTAGTTGAAATAAATTCATAACAACTTGCGGTGTAAATATGCTGCCAGAGTATCTTCTCCACGGAGTAAAAAACTTCTTCAACGATAAACATAAAATATTTTATACTATTATTATATATAATTAAGTTTTGTTGACATCAAGTATAAGTCTAAAGTCTTATATATAGTTATTATATATGATTTATTCTTTATTTAAATTTATATGACAATTAAATTTATTTCTATTAAAAATGGGAATTCAATATAAGATTTTTAGACTTACCCATGATTATCACTCGTCTTAATTCATATATACATATGCGATTTTTTTGCAGGTGACAACACAATTGCACATTTCAATCCATTTAAACTACCTATTTTTTTCAAAACTTTAATAGTTCTGACACTAAGTGTATCAATTATGTGTTAATCATGTTGAGATGTTGTGTTTAAGTGTATGCGAAGATAACATCTCGATTGATAATATATAAAATATTAGATATTAAAATAAGAGATGTAACTTATATCTCCTTTTAAAATATCATGTAAAAACACAACTCTCTTTCTTGTGACCTAAAAACGTTAATTTATGATTGTTCTCGATACTTTTTGTATTTTTCAACGAATAATATTAGAGTTTTGATTTAGTTTAATAGAAAGAAAAAAAAAGTAGAGAGTCAAAGAATTTAAAAACTCGCATTTAAAAAAAAAAAAGAATTTAGATATGAATGACTAAATCACAAATTATAAATGTACATTATTTGTTCACTAGGCAGAAGAGCTTACTATTAGTTTCATTTTTGGACATTTTTGTATGAACGCAATATAATGAAAGAGATTCCGAAGACAGTGTAAGTGGGTGAGATCAAACCATGTACTACATAATATCTCACCATCAATCCAACTTTGTCACTATGTAACATATTATTGAAAAATATAAAATGACTCTAAATAACAGCCACACGAGCGAGCATGGTACAAATATTGGAACCTTTTTGTTCACACCATAAGTAACTTATGTAAGAATCCAGAATTATAGGATATATACATTTAGGTAAAATTACACAAGAGGAGATTATTTATCTTAAGTTTGTGTATCAATGTAGGGTTTTTTTATACAGTAAATTATGCTTCATTCAGCTGTTAAAACAAGGAAGTACAAACTTGATGAACACCTTAGAGAGCCAGTTTAGAAAAACTTTTAATAAATACTTGAAATAAACCAACATGACAATGCTCAAGTTGAAATCTCCTACAGCACCTTGAGCTGCCTCATCTAGCTTTCATAAGAATCTATAATTATATATAAGGGATTTTTTCCTAGGTTTAAGACCCAAAAAATTATAAGTGGAGATACTGGCATAATAAAAACTAAAAGCTTCTTTTTAACAAAAACACTTCTTTAAGCATAATTTTTTCTATAAATGAATATTATTTAAAACTTCTACCAACAAAAAATCAAATGCAACGAAATAAATTCGACTCTTTCAATATAAAATTAATTTCAAATACTGATTTGAAGAGATATTAAAATTAATATATAAAGTGATGTGGATTATTTCAGAATTTAAAAAAAAATAGTAATTTTATATACACAAAGAAAAAACATCAAATTTTTTTTTTATAAAATAAGAGATATCACAACAAAAAATAAAAAATAAAAACTTATTATTTTTAAAGTGGTTAGGATCCATCTTTATGCATTACTCACTTCTGCCAAGATATAACATTTGCTGTCAAACACATGAAAGTATGTGATTGTGTGCTTCCTCTCTTTGCACAACTCATATAGAGTATTTGTGATACTAGTCTTTAAGATTATTATATTTAAATATAGCACGTAATATTCATAGTTTTTGTCCAGAAATGATATGACTGTTTCTTAGCATGAAGCATCACTCTTGCAGATTCTTGCGAGGTTCGATTTTTTCTTTTCACAATCCCATTTTGCTGCGGAGTGATGGGAACTGAGAATTCATGACTAGTGCCTTCAGAGGCACAAAAATTTGCAAATGTTGTTTTCAAATTCCTTACCACGATCGCTTCTGATCCTAACAATGTTGCTTCCCTTTTCTCTCTGGAGTGTTTGACATTCTTCCTTGAAAATGTCAAAGACTTCTGATTTTTTTTAATGAATTTTATCCAGGTGAATCTAGAAAAATCATCAACAACAACATATGCCTACAATTTTCCTCCAATACTTTCAACCTGCATAGGACTCATCAAGTCCATATGAAGGAGTTCCAAAGGTTTTGAGGTTGTTAGATGTTGAAGCTTTAGATGTGACATTTTTGTTTGCTTCCCAACTTGACAATCTCCAAAGTTTTTTCCTTTTTCAATTTTAAGATCGGGAATTCCTCTGATTGCTTCCCTGGACACAATCTTCTTCATACCTCTCAGATGTAGGTGACCTAGTCTTTGGTGCCATAGGTTGACCTCTTTTTCTATGGACAACATACATGTGGACAAGCAACTAACTCCTTGAGATGTCCCTAAGTAGAAATCATACTTAGATCTATCTCCTTTCATCAGAACTTCATTTTCTTTGTTAGTGACCATACATTCAGATTCTATGAAATGTACCCTGATACCTTGATCACATAGCTGACTGATATTGATAAGGTTGGCAGCCAGACCTTTTACAAACAAAAATCTATCAAGTTTAGGAGATCCTTCACAAGATAATCGTTAAATACCTTTAATTACTCTCTTACCACCATCTCCAAAGGTTACATAACTAGTTGTATGAGGTTTAACATCCACCAATAGGTTCTCCACCCCTATCATATGCCTGGAACAACCACTGTTGAAGTACCAATCTTTGCTTGAAGAGACTTTCAGAGAAGTATGTGCAATGATACTTTTCACCATTTTTAACCTTCCATTACTTCCTAGTTTTGATCATATATAGATTCAAAAAGGGTTGAGACACATTTTTGTGGTATACACATATATATCGCCCGGTGTTGCCCCTCTCGCCTGTCCATCGCCCGACGACGCTCCAGCGAGAGACCTCCTCCAATACAAAAATCTAGGGGAATGTGTTTTTAACCCTTCTCATCGCCACTTGCTCGCCCGACGTTGTTGGAGCGAGCTCTATCGCCTGGCACTCCAAATTCATCGCCCGACAGTACGACGCATACAGGATTTTCCTTTGCGATTTATGCACTACACCAGTCCAATTCTCTACGATTTCCACTGTATTACAAGTCTTAAAACATAGTCTAAACACTTAATTTCATCGCTTATCAATACATTACAGTACATTATTACCTATGCTTCAATTACAGATCATAACCCGTTAATAAACCTCAGGTTCTAATCTTCATCATTATAGTTTCTAGATTGGGTTTTTATACAATAACTATTATAGCAAGATAATCACCAACAGCAATACAATGATAACACCAGAATACCCACAATTCTATGGAGAATTCACATATAACAACATCATATTATTTCAGAAAGGAAATTCATAAATCAAACATCCAAAATCTATAGAGGATAAGGAATCCTCACTACCCTCTCATGTTATAACCACCATTTAAAGAATTCATTCGCCCCCTACCTTAGATTCCTTGCTCTTGACCTTTCTCTTTGCGATCTCCACGATGATTCCCAAATTCTATCATGCCCTAACCTCTTATTTCACCCTTCTCCAAAGAATACGATCCTAACAAGTGAATTCACAAAACCCAACTTATTCCTTTTGTCATTCTTACCCCTTGGACCCCTATTATGTTATCCCACTCTTACCCTCACTTATTCCACACAACATTACCATTTAGCCCTTCTTGTCTCTACACCACTATTCTTCTAACTTAATCATAATAATAATAATTTCTAAATATTATTATTAAATATAATAAATTCTAAATAATTATTTAAATTCTAAATAATTATAAACTAATCAAATACTATTCATATTTCTATTATTCCAACACTACCCCACAACATTTTATCACCGACAACCTCAACATATCGTATAAATCACCATAATTCATATATTCGTCAAAAATCACCAATATCTACACTAAATAAATTAAATAACTAATTAAATAATTAAATAATAATTTTTTTTGGGTGTTACAACTCTCCTCCACTTAAAAATATTTTCGTCCTCGAAAATCTTACCTTGTTCAAACAACTCGGGATAGGATTCTCGTATCCTACTCTCCAACTCCCACGGCATGCTTTCTCCAACAGCTCCAAACCAAACTACTTTTACCAAAGCAATCTTTTTGCCTCTTAAAGTCTTCATTTTACGACCCACAATCCGTACAGGCATCGTTTCTATAGTAAGATTATCTTGTACTTTCACATCATCCATACGAATCTCATGAGATGAATCTAGGATATACTTTTGGAGTTGCGACACATGGAAAACATCACGCAAATTCGAAAGATTCAGCGGTAACGCCACTCTATAAGCAACCTTTCCAACTTTTCCCGATATCTGATACGGACCAAAAAAATGAGGTGTGAGCTTCTTAGACTTCAATGCTCGACCAACTCCAGGAACAGTCGTGACTCTCAAAAACACATGATCACCTTCTTGAAATTCTAGATCTTTCCTTTGCTTGTCATGATAACTCTTTTGTCTACTTTGAGAAGCTTTCACCTTTTCTCGAATAAACTTCACCTTTTTGGTAGTCTCCTGAACCAATTCAGGTCCAAGTACTACACTTTCTCCAGATTCATGCCAACATAGAGGAGTTCTACATCTTTGACCATACATCGCTTTAAAAGGTACCATTCCATACTAGAATGGTAATTGTTATTATAAGTGAATTCTATCAATGAAAGATAAGTATCCCGCGAACCTCTCTGCTCAAGAACACATGCTCGCAACAAGTCCTCTAATGACTGAATAGTCCTCTTTGTCTTCCCATCTGTCTGAGGATGATACACCGAACTCACGCTCAACTTAGAGCCCAACGCGTCTTGCAAAATCTTCCGAAAATTAGAAGTAAACCTCAGGTATATATCCGACACAATACATAACAAAACACCTTGCAACTTTACAATTACATTAGTATAAATCTTTGCGAGCTTTGGTACTGGAAAACTGATGTCGATAAGTATAAAATGAGTCGACTTCGTAAGTTTATCAATAATTACCCAAATCGAATTATGTCCCCATGCAGTGTTAGGTAATCCCATCACAAAATCCATTGAAATGCTATTCCATTTCCATTATGGAATTTCCAACGGTTGCTTCAACCCTACAGGCTTCTGATGTTCAACTTTTAACTTCTGACAAGTTAGACATGCATACACAAATTGCACAACATCATGTTTCATCCCAGGCCACCAAAACATTTTCTTCAAGTCCTGATACATTTAGGTAGCTCCTGTGACACCCCGATTAATTCAATTATTAAATAATTATAATTTTTAATTATTGATTTAATTGGGAATGTAATTTTTAATATTTTGGATTAATGGAATTAATTAAATTAAATGGAAGTGGAATTTATTGGTGGTGTGAAGGGCAAAGTGAGGGTGTGAGGAGTAAAAGACTCTACTCACATTATTTAATTTATTCTTATTATGTTAGAATAATAAAAAGAAGAAAAGAAGGAAAAAGAGGAAAAAGAACCACTTTTGGAGAAACTCACAGTACGTGAAATTGAGAAGATGAAAAGGAAGGAGAAAAGCCATTTCGTGTCAGAAGTCGAAGAACCCACAAGGTAAGGGGTGATTTCGATTAATTATTGTGTATTATCGGCTTTGAATTCAACCGTGTAGATCATAGCATGTTAGGGAATCCCGGTTTAGAAATTCTAGGTTTCCGTAGAATTGTTTCTATTGTGTCGGATTGTAGGGAATTCATTGGTTCGTATGATATAGGGTCTATAATGATGAATAGAACGTGTTAAATTGTATGTTAATGGATGTGATTGAGTGATTTTACGGTGCCAGAACATATGGGTACGTATTAGAAAGAATGAAAATTGGTTTTGGAAAACTGTTGCTGTCAAACTGCATTTTTGGCTCTGTGAGTCGCAGGAACCGGTTCCTGCATATGGAGGAACCGGGTTCCACGTGTAATTTTTCCAAAGAAAATGAGATTTTTCTCTGGGAACCGGTTTCCCTACCTGGAGGAACCGGGTTCCCATACATTTTTCCAGGGGGCGTGTTTTCAGACTTCGCAGGAACCGGTTCCTGCATATGGAGGAACCGGGTTCCACTGTAACTTTTTGAAAATTTTCAAAACTTTGAAAATTCATAACTTTCAAACCGTAAGTCCGTTTTGAGCGCCGTTTTGGACGTTATTTCTTAAATTAAATGCTCTATTTTATGAAATGAAAGAATTTCCTGTAACTTAAAATTATTTTGAAAATGTATCGGAATTCGAAATAAGTGATTATTTATTCGATGTGTATTCGGTGTATAAGAGGTAGCGTACCTGTGACATTGAGATATCTGAATGGTGTGAATGAAAGGCATGTTTATGCTATTGATTGTGTGCATGATTTGTTGAGAATATCATGTTTAAGATTTGGTTCAGTTATGATAGTTTGGTGTATTTCATAGACTGATAAAATGTTGCATGCTGGTGTTGTGCGTGCATATGCATTTTTGGTGAAGTTAATTCCCATTGTGTGGAATTTGACTTGTATTGCCGTTAACCGATATCCGGGTGATGATGGGTGGTTAGGTTGGATTCGTGTCCGGGTGTTTATGGACGAATCGATGATTACTGTATCCAGTTGATGATGGATCAGTGTTGGGTGACTTGGTCACGTGTTGGTACCACATGCATTGTGTCTGCATTGTATTTGCATGGAATTGTAACATGTTAGGATGTCTTCTAGTGTTGCAATTCTCTGATTGTTAACGGTTGTGCATAATGAATTGTCTGGTTGTAACTGTGTGTTGAAATCTGAAAATATGCTAAAATGGGTGAAATAATATGCTTGTGATATATGTTGATTGAGGAGCTTATAATGCATTGTCATTATGAGAAATCTCACCCTTACTTTAATGATTTCATATTAAAGTTAGCAGCTAAGGAGTTGGTGAGGATGGCTCTAGAGCTTTGTCATTTTAAGTCCGCGTGTCAGTGTCATACTCTGATAGGTTGTAACACTGGGGAACGTTTAGTTGAGAACTTGTTTAGTAATCAAATGTTATTTGGATTACTTTAGGAATAATTATGATTTGATTTTATTCCGTTTTGAGTTTGGTATTTTCCGTTGTGTAAGACATGGTCTTAATTTGATCGAAATTATTTGGTAATGACCCTCAGTGTAGCATGACTACTGAGTTAATTGGAGTTTTATTTTTTTTCATAATTGTGGCATCCCTTGATTTCCGTGTTGACTCTGATTAAATCTGGTTTTTATTATTACATTAATTAATATATTCGGGGTAATTTAGAAGGGGTGTTACAATAGTGGTATCAGAGCATAGTCGGTCTTGTCTTGTGTCGTTATCCCTTTTGTATGCGACTAGTGTAAGATGACACTGTCGATACTTGTGTGCTGATGAGGTTGTTTTGTAATGTTACAGAACAATGGCTGGAAGAGGTAACGGAAGAAACGATGATGCTCTTGCTGAAGCGTTGGGAATGTTAGCTGGAGTGCTCGGAGAGAACCAGCTGGGAGCTGTTATTGGTGATGACCGACAATTGGGGAATTTTCAGAGGAATAATCCTCCATTGTTTAAGGGTGCACATGATCCCGAAGGTGCTCAGAAGTGGTTGAAGGAGATCGAGAGGATCTTCAGAGTGATTGATTGTGCTGAGGAGCTGAAAGTGAGGTATGGTACTCACATGTTAGCAGAGGAAGCTGATGACTGGTGGGTTACTACCAGGACTGAAATGGAAGAGGACGGTATTGCGTTGACTTGGGCTGTGTTCAGGAGGGCTTTTCTGAGGAGGTAATTTCCTGAAGACATTCGAGGTAAGAAGGAGATTGAGTTTCTGGAGCTCAAGCAAGGCAACAAGACTATCAGTGAGTATGCTTCGAAGTTTACTGAGTTGGCGAAGTATTATGCTCATTACACTAACGATGCAGATGGAGAATTTTCCAAATGTATCAAGTTTGAGAATGGTCTGCGTGATGAGATTAAGCAGGGTATCGGGTATCAGCGTATCCGAAGGTTTTCTGATCTGGTAGACTGTAGTAGGATTTTAGAGGAGGATCTTGCTAGCACTAAGTCAAATGCTCGAGGGTATGTTGACAGGAAGGGTAAGCAACAGATGGATTGTGGTAAGCCTTATGATAGGAGTAATCAGAGATCCGGTGGTTGGAAGAAGTCTAGTGGAGGAGATTCTGGTTCTTCCATTAAGTGCTACAGGTGTGGTGAGACAGGACATCGTATGGTAGATTGCAAGAGTAATGATAAGAAGTGTTTCAAGTGCGGGAAACTCGGCCATGTGGCCAATGATTGCAGAGTGAGAATGGTGACCTGTTACAACTGTGGCAAAGAGGGTCATACTCGTCCTCAGTGTACAAAACCCAAAAAGGAACAGGCTGGTGGTAAAGTGTTCGCCTTGTCTGGATCAGATACTAAGCCAGATGATTGGTTAATTAAAGGTACATGTTTTATTAATGGCATTCCTTTGATTGCGATTATTGATACTGGAGCCACACACTCTTTTATTGCTTTGGATTGTGCTAAAAGATTGGATTTGGAAATTTCTAATATGGATGGAAGTATGGTTATTGACACTCCTGCGTCGGGTTCAGTGACTACTTCATATGTTTGTAGGAATTGTCCTATTGTGATTTTTGATAGGGGTTTCGGTATGGATCTAGTGTGCCTACCGTTAGAACAACTTGATATCATCCTTGGAATGAACTGGTTGGAATTCAACCAGGTTCATATCAACTGTTTTGCGAAGACGGTTATTTTTCCTGAAGAGGTAGGTGTCGAAAATGTGACTATGTCGGTTAAACAGATGAACCTAGCTGTTAAAGACGGTGTTGTAGTGTTTATGTTGTATTCTGCAATAGAAGCGGTGGGAAAAGCAAAGAGTGATGGATTGCCAGTGGTGAGTGAATTTCCAGAAGTATTTCCGGAGGACGTTAGTGAATTGCCACCTGAGAGAGAAGTGGAACTTACTATAGATTTGATTCCTGGAACTAGTTTGGTGTCGATGGCACCTTACCGTATGTCGGCATCTGAATTAGCTGAGTTAAAGAAGCAGTTGGAGGAGTTGCTTGAGAAGAAGTTTATTCGTCCCAGTGTTTCGTCGTGGGGAGCTCCGGTGTTGTTGGTTAAGAAGAAGGAAGGTTCAATGAGGTTATGTGCTAATTACAGACAGCTGAACAAGGTTACAATCAAGAATCGGTATCCTTTGCCGAGGATTGATGATTTAATGGATCAACTGGTTGAAGCTTGTGTATTCAGTAAAATTGATCTGAGATCTGGATATCATCATATTCGTGTGAAGACGGAGGATATTCAAAAAACTGCATTTAGGACGAGGTATGGACATTACGAGTATTCTGTTATGCCATTTGGAGTTACTAATGCACCTGGTGTTTTCATGGAGTATATGAATAGGATATTTCATCCATATCTTGACAAGTTTGTGGCAGTGTTCATCGATGATATTTTAATCTATTCGAAGAGCGATGAAGAACATGCAGAACATCTCAGAGTTGTATTGGGATTGTTGAGAGAGAAGAAGCTTTATGCGAAGTTGTCCAAATGTGAATTCTGGCTAAGCGAAGTGAGTTTTCTTGGCCATGTAATTTCCAAGAATGGAATTGTTGTTGATCCTACCAAGGTAGAAGCAGTATCTCAGTGGGAAGCGCCGAAGAATGCTTTTGAGATCCGTAGTTTTCTGGGTCTTGCAGGTTATTACAGGAAGTTTATTGAAGGATTTTCCAAACTAGCGTTGCCATTGACTAAGTTGACCAGAAAAGGGGAGGTGTTTGTTTGGGATGTTGAATGTGAGAAAAGATTTCAAGAGCTGAAGAGGAGGTTGACTAGTGCTCTGATCTTGATTTTGCCGAATCCAGCTAAGTCTTTTGTTGTGTATTGTGATGCATCAATGATGGGATTAGGTGGTGTGTTGATGCAAGATAAGCAGGTTGTGGCTTATGCTTCGAGACAATTGAAAGTACATGAAAGGAATTATCCGACTCATGATTTAGAGTTGGCAGCTGTTGTATTTGTTTTGAAGTTGTGGAGGCATTATTTATATGGTTCTCGGTTTGAGGTATTCAGTGATCACAAAAGTCTGAAGTATCTCTTTGATCAAAAAGAGAGTTGAACATGAGGCAGAGGAGATGGTTAGAATTCCTAAAGGATTATGACTTCGGTTTGAATTACCATCCTGATAAGGCAAACGTTGTTGCAGATGCTTTGAGTAGAAAGTCCTTGCATATGTCGATGTTAATGGTCCGTGAGTTAGATTTGGTTGTGCAGTTCAGAGATTTAAGTTTGGTATGTGAAACCACTCCGAATAGTGTGAAATTGGGTATGTTGAAACTGACTAGTGGTATTTTGGAAGAGATTCGAAATGGACAGAAGTCCGATGTTGGTTTCGTTGACAAGTTGACATTGATCAACCAAGGTCAAGGAGATGAGTTCCGGATTGATGAGAATGGCGTTATGAGGTTTGGTGACAGGGTGTGTGTTCCGGATGTTGCCAAGATTAGAAAACGTATTTTGGAAGAAGGACATCGTAGTGGGCTAAGTATTCATCCCGGTGCTACTAAAATATACCATGATTTGAAGAATTTGTTTTGGTGGCCGGGAATGAAAAAGGAAATTGCTGAATTCGTGTATGCTTGTTTGGTTTGTCAGAAATCCAAGATTGAACATCAGAAGCGGTCAGGACTGATGGAACTGTTGTTTGTTCCAGAATGGAAATGGGATGGCATTTCTATGGATTTCGTGTCTAGTTTGCCGAGGATAGCGAAGAACTGTGATTCTATTTGGGTTATTGTTGATCGGTTGACAAAGTCTGCTCACTTTATTCCGATAAGAATGGATTATCCGATGGAGAAGTTGGCAGAATTGTATGTCGAGAAGATTGTGAGTTTGCACGGTATTCCTTCTAGTATCGTGTCGGATAGAGATCCAAGGTTTACATCTAAGTTCGGGCGGGATTTGGGTACTAAGTTGCGATTGAGTTCGCGATCATCCACATAAACGGAAAGAACGATTCGTTTAGATTTGTTAAGAGCTTGTGTGTGGAGAATAGTTATCTACCATTGATTGAGTTTACCTACAACAATAGTTTTCATTCGAACAATTCCATTTAGGTTACACCGTGTGTTGGTATGCCGAGAGAGTGATTGGACCGAAATTGTCCCACGTACTTGGAAAAGATCAAAATGATTCAGAAAGATGAGAACTTCCGTCGAAAAGTTATCATGATAAGAGGAGGAAAGATCTTGAGTTTAGCGAAGGAGAACATGTGTTTATGTTACTCCAATGATATTGGCAGCCTTGAAGTCAAGAAGTTGACTCATTGGTCTTTAGATTACCAAGAAAATTGGGATTGAACCAACCATCGTACATGCTTATTCATCTTTCCACCGATCGTTAAATAATAAAATTGAGGATCGATTGAAGTAAAGAGATTGGTAAGAGTGGCTTGGGAGGACCAAAGACATGCCGGAGAGTCGATGAATAAGGTATGTTTTCGAGGAAAACTCAGTATTCACCCGATTAATTCGATTATTAAATAATTATAATTTTAATTATTGATTTAATTGGGAATGTAATTTTTAATATTTTGGATTAATGGAATTAATTAAATTAAATGGAAGTGGAATTGGTGTGAAGGGCAAGTGAGGTGTGAGGAATAAAAGACTCTACTCACATTATTTAATTTATTCTTATTATGTTAGAATAAAAAAAAAAAGAAGGAAAAGAGGAAAAGAACCACTTTTGGAGAAACTCACAAAATTGAGAAGAGGAAAAGGAAGGAGAAAAGCCACTTCGTGTTAGAAAAGAACCCACAAGGTAAGGGTGATTTCGATTAATTATTGTATTATCGGCTTTGAATTCAACCGTATAGATCATAGCATGTTAGGAATCGGTTTAGAAATTCTAGGTTTCGTAGTTTCTATTTGTCGGATTGTAGGAATTCATTGGTTCGTATGATATAGGGTCTATAATGATGAATAGAACGTGTTAAATTGTATGTTAATGGATGTGATTGAGTGATTTTACGGTGCGACGTATTAGAAAGAATGAAAATTGGTTTTGGAAAATTGTTCTTTGGCATTTTTTCATGAGTCGCAAGAATCGGTTCCATATGGAGGAACCGGGTTCCACGAGTAATTTTTCCAAAGAAAATGAGATTTTCTCGGGAACCGGTTTCCTACCGAGGAACCGGGTTCCCATACATTTTCGTGTTTTGACCCGTTCATATGGAGGAACCGTAACTTTGAAAATTTTCAAAACTTTGAAAATTCATAACTTCAAACCTTAAGTCCGTTTTCCCGTTTGGACGTTATTTCTTAAATTAAATGCTCTATTTTATGAAATGAAAGAATTTCCTGTAACTTAAAATTATTTTGAAAATGTATCGGAATTCGAAATAAGTGATTATTTATTCGATGTGTATTCGGTGTATAAGAGGTAGTGTACCTGTGACATTGAGATATCTGAATGGTGTGAATGAAAGGCATGTTTATGCTATTGATTGTGTGCATGATTTGTTGAGAATATCATGTTTAAGATTTGGTTCAGTTATGATAGTTTGGTGTATTTCATAGACTGATAAAATGTTGCATGCTGGTGTTGTGCGTGCATATGCATTTTTGGTGAAGTTAATTCCCATTGTGTGGAATTTGACTTGTATTGCCGTTAACCGATATCCGGGTGATGATGGGTGGTTAGGTTGGATTCGTGTCCAGGTGTTTATGGACGAATCGATGATTACTGTATCCAGTTGATGATGGATCAGTGTTGGGTGACTTGGTCACGTGTTGGTACCACATGCATTGTGTCTGCATTGTATTTGCATGAAATTGTAACATGTTAGGATGTCTTCTAGTGTTGCAATTCTCTGATTGTTAACGGTTGTGCATAATGAATTGTCTGGTTGTAACTGTGTGTTGAAATCTGAAAATATGCTAAAATGGGTGAAATAATATGCTTGTGATATATGTTGATTGAGGAGCTTATAATGCATTGTCATTATGAGAAATCTCACCCTTACTTTAATGATTTCATATTAAAGTTAGCAGCTAAGGAGTTGGTGAGGATGGCTCTAGAGCTTTGTCATTTTAAGTCCGCGTGTCAGTGTCATACTCTGATAGGTTGTAACACTGGGGAACGTTTAGTTGAGAACTTGTTTAGTAATCAAATGTTATTTGGATTACTTTAGGAATAATTATGATTTGATTTTATTCCGTTTTGAGTTTGGTATTTTCCGTTGTGTAAGACATGGTCTTAATTTGATCGAAATTATTTGGTAATGACCCTCAGTGTAGCATGACTACTGAGTTAATTGGAGTTTTATTTTTTTTCATAATTGTGGCATCCCTTGATTTCCGTGTTGACTCTGATTAAATCTGGTTTTTATTATTACATTAATTAATATATTCGGGGTAATTTAGAAGGGGTGTTACAGCTCCCAAATGGATGCTCAACTTACTTCTATGGCTCCCCTCAAGAATTAGTCTTTTCATCTCTGCATCATCAAGAATTAGTAGCTCTTCTCAACACACCTTGCACATTTAGTTCAAAATCACTATTATCCAATTGATCAATTCCAACCATCAAATCTACCAATTTCACATCTAACTTCTGAGCTTCTTTGATCTTATCCAGGAAGTCATTGTTAATTTCAACATTCCCAGCATAACACTCTGCGCCGGCATCTCGCAAACTAGACTCATATCTCTGAACTGTTCAATTAATTCCAACTCTTTAACCATCATTGTTGACATATGCAAAGTCTTCCGACTTAACGCGTCAGCCACCACATTAGCTTTACCTAGATGATAATTCCAACCAAAACCATAATCTTTCAATAACTCCAACCACATTCGTTGCCTCCTATTCAACTTTTTTTGGTCGAACGAATACTTTAAACTCTTATGGTCACAAAATACTTCAAATCTAGAACCATATAGATAATGCCTCTAAATCTTCAGTACAAAAACAACTGCAGCAAGCTCCAAATCATGCGTAAGATAATTCTTCTAATGAATTCTCAACTTTCTTGATGCATACGCAACTACTTTATCATTCTGCATCAGCACTCCTCCCAATCCCATATTAGAAGTGTCATAATATACTACAAAAGGTTCTCCTGCATTAGGTAACATCAAAATCGGAGCCGACTTGAACCTTTCCTTCAATTCGGTAAAAATTTCTTCACATTGGACGTCCCACACAAAAGATTTACCTTTACAAGTCAATTTAGTTAACGGAAGTGCCAACTTAGAAAAACCTTCGATAAACCTTCTATAATAACCGGCCAATCCCAAAAAGATTCTAATCTCGTTCGCCGACTTTAGAGTTTCCCATTGCAACACAACATCTACTTTAGATGGATCCACAATAATGCCATCACCAAATATGACATGACCAAGAAAACACACTTTGCTTAACCAAAATTCACATTTAGACAGCTACACATACAACTTCCTTTCCTTCAATACTTACATTACTACTCTTAAATGTTTTGCATGCTCTTCTTCTGATTCAGAGTAAATCAAAATGTCATCAATGAGCACCACCACAAACCGATCTAAATAAGTATGAAATATTCGATTGACGTACTCCATGAATACTCCCGGTGCATTGGTAACACCGAAAGGCATCATTGAATAGTTGTAGTGTCCATAACTTGTCCTGAAAGTCGACTTCTGAATATCTTTATCTTTCACTTTAATCTGATGATAATCTGACCTCAAATCAATATTGATAAACACACTAGCACCCACCAATTAATCCATCAAATCATCTATTCTTGGAAGTGGATATTTGTTCTTAATCGTTACTTTATTCAGTTGTCTATAATCAACACAAAGTCTCATGCTTCCATCTTTCTTCTTTACTAGCAACACTGGATCTCCCCACGGTGATACACTTGGTCTTACAAACTTCATCTCAAGTAACTCTTCCAATTCCTTCACAATTCGGACAATTTAGATGCAAACATCATGTACGGTTCCAAAGAAACGGGTCTAGTACCAAGTACAAGATCAATAGCAAATTCAACTTCTCTTTCTGGCGGCACATCAAGAATTTCATCAAGGAAAACTTCAGGAAACTCACACACCACTTGCAACTCCTCAATTATAGCTTGGTTCTCAACTGATAGTGGTATCGTCAACGAGAACACCTGAGCTTCACCTAGCATCAGCTTCTTCAGCTGCCTGACAATTAACAAACCAGCCTCTTCTTCTTTAAGCAAAGAAAACCTCACAGACTTCTTATAACAATTAATATGAACATAGTTATATTCTAACCAGCTCAAACCTAAAATTACATCCATCCCGCTTAACGGAAAACATACCAGGTCAACAGTAAAGTACTACCGAAGATCGACAACGAACATTTCAAACACACAAGAGAAGTAGTCACCGATCCCTTAGCCGAAATCTCAAAAAGCATCTCTCTATTCATAGAAGAAAACATAAGACCCAATCTTTCAACACAATCAGCAACAATAAAGCAATGAGTAGCACCAGTATCAATAATAGTAATTAAAGGAGTATTATTAATGAAACATGTACCTCTAATGAGTCTGTCTTCATTAGTTGTCTGGGTCCCAGCCAACACGAACACTTTTCCACCGGCTTGCGCCTTCTTCGATTTATGACACTAACTACCAATGTGTCCTTCCTCACCATATTTGAAACAAACTATCTCCTTATGCTTACATTCAGACATAGCATGACTGACCTTGCCACAACAGAAACACTTCTTCACTTCATAATTGCACACATTACTCTTATGACTAGGTTTCCCGCACTTGAAACAAGTCACACTAGCAGGAGCATCTCCCTCACTAGTTCTCCAACCCTCAACAACTTTCTGTTTACTTCGACCACCAGGAGCATCATACGCCTTACCACGGTTCTGTTGGTGCTTACCCCTCCTTTCATTAATGATCTTATAACGAGCATTGTTATCCTCTTCATAAATCCTGCAACAATCAACCAAATCAGGGAAGACACTAATATTTTGGTATCCAATTGCCTTCTTGATCTCTGGACGCAAAGCATTTTCAAACTTTATGCATTTCGAGAATTCAGCAGTCGCCTTGTTATAGTGTGGATGAACTTAGCCAGATCCACAAACTTCACATCATACTCAGTAACCGACATATTTCCTTGTTTCATCTCAAGCAATTCAATTTCCTTCTTTCCCCAAACATCTTCAGGAAAATACTTCCTCAGAAACTCCCTTTGGAACACAGCCAAGTGAATTCTTCACCTGCAGCTTCGAACCTCTAACGAGTCTCTAGCCACCAGTCATCAACTTCGACCGCTAGCATATGAGTCCCATATCGAACCTTCTGCGATGGAGTGAAATCCATCACACGGAAGATCCTCTCAATATCTTTCGACCAACTCAGTGCTCCATCAGGATCATACTTACCCTTGAAGGTACCTGGATTCTCCCTCTGAAAGGTCGCGAAGATACGAGATCCAGCATTTTCGCCAGCGTTTGGCTGATTTTGCATAGCCTGAGCCATTGCTTCCAGAGCAGCAGCAATAGCAACATCATTCCTTCCAACCATTTCAACTTATCACTACAATATAAACAACGGTTAGAAAACTAATTAACAATAATCGATTGTTAAATAACTCAACAACTTTGGTCAGACGGACCGACCTACTCTGATATCATTTGTAACACCCCATTTCCCATAAATATAGTAATAAGAAAATGTACGACATGCATTAGAGTTATCCACAATGGAATGTCACATTACTTCAAAATCAATAAAGTCAAAAGTCACTTTATTACTTCATTTATTCGAAACATTAAATTCAACAGCGGAATATCAACTAAGTTTACTTCTATGGCAATAAGGCCTCATCAATAAAATAAGAAAACTCCATAACATGCATGGTCCAACATGGTCATGTGTCAAAATACGTAACAATTAAACAATGCAAGAAAATACAGAATTCTCAAATCCCGTGTTACGTATCAGAGCAACTCTTATGACTCGATCAAGTAACACTCACTTCAAGCACTACTCGTGTACCTGGTTATTTGTACTCCCGAAGAAGCACATACGCAACAACATAATAGAAAACGGTGAGAATTACATTCAATAAACATATGGTGAGATATCACATTCTAAGGAGTAGTAATTTATACATACAAGTCATAATACCATCCATCATCAAGTAAACACAACATCAACTTACGTAATGCAATGCAATGAGACCTACACCAACTCAATGCATGTGGTATCATTGGAACAGAACTCCAAACTTAAAAGTTGCTAATGAATAGAGGCATTAACAAGGCATAAGCCTTCAACTGTCAACTTTTTGCCAATCCAGGCCAACTTAATAACTTTGCCAATCCAGGCCAACTTAATAATTTTGTCAATCCAGACCAACTTAATTATGAAATGTATGCGACAATATAATACAACTCAATGACAACAACAACAACAATGTAACCTCAACTCAACAACAACGTAATCATAATCCAACATTGGCTATAAGACTTTAACATAATAACAATTCAACAAAATTCACTCAACGTTGGCACAAGGCCTGCAACATAATTCAACACATCGGCATAGAATAGCGTAGTCATTTCATCATAATACACATGATGTCCTAACTTATCCCATAAGGGTATAACTCTACCTTATCCTAAGTATTATAAATTAACATTCTTACACTCTTTTTATCCTACCTAATTGTAGTTCATTCAATTACCTAACCCATGCTTTGAATGACACATCGATCAGAGTCCTAAAACTAAAATTATGTCACTTTTAAGAATTTATTGTTGTCCATTGTCAGGTCTTTGTCCGGCGATGTGGTAGCGATCCCAATCCTCGCCCTGCACTGCCTCCTCTCGCTCGACTCCGCCCCTCTCGCCTGTGATCCATTGCCTAGAGACACTCTAGTGAGAGACCTCATCCCATACAAAAATCTAGGGGAACGTGTTGTTACCCTTTCTCATCGCCACTTGCTCGCCCGACACTGCTGGTGCTAGCTCTATCGCCTGGCGCTCCAAATCCACCGTCCAGAGGTACGATGCGTGCATGATTTTCCTGTGCGATTTCTGCACTACACCAGTCCAATTCTCAGCGATTTCCACTGTATTATAGGGTCTTAAAACATAGTCTAAACACTTAATTTCATTGTTTATCAATACATTACGGTATTCTATTACCTATGCTTCAATTACAGATCATAACCCATTAATAAACCTCAGGTTCTAATCTTCATCGTTATAGTTTCTAGGTTGGGGTTTTATACAACAACTATTATAGCAAGATAATCACCAACAGCAATACAATGATACTAGCAGAATACCCACAATTCTATGGAGAATTCACATATAACAACATCAAATTAATTTAGAAAGGAAATTCATAAATCAAACATCCAAAATCTATAGAGGATAAGGAATCCTCACTACCCTCTCATGTTATAACCATCATTTAGAGAATTCATTCACCCCCTTACCTTAGATTCCTTGCTCCTGACCTTTCTCTTTGCGATCTCCGCGATGGTTCCCTAATTCCGTCGTGCCCTAACCTTTCCTTTCACCGTTCTCCAAAGAATATGATCCTCACAAGTGAATGCACAAAACCCAACTTATTCCTTTTGTCATTCTTACCCCTTAGACCCCTATTATGTTACCCCACTTTTACCCTCACTTATTCCACACAACATTAACATTTAGCCCTTTTTGTCTCTACACCACTATTTCTCTAACTTAATCATAATAATAATAATTTCTAAATATTATTATTAAATCTAATTAATTCTAAATAATTATTTAAATTCTAAATAATTATAAACTAATCAAATACTATTCATATTTCTATTATTTCAACATTACCCCCACAATATTTTATCACCAACAACCTCAACATATCGTATAAATCACCATAATTCATATATTCGTCAAAAATCATCAATATCTACACTAAATCAATTAAATAACTAATTAAATAATTAAATTCTAATATTTTTTTGGGTGTTACAGCAGGCCTCAAACGAGGACATCAATGTATGATGAAAACACATTGGCTACCACATCACTCTATAATATGAATCTTGCCTCAACTTTGATTATAAATAACTCTAGTTGAACGGCTCCACCACCAGGAAGGTTAGGTTATATCCCTCAGAAAACACTGACGTTGAATACGACATCTCTAATGTTTATGAGGCATCATATGGATGAAAGTAACTAAGACATGGTTAACATGTTTACCCAATAGAGTAGTATGATGTTCAACCCCTTGATTCATAACACCAACCAGAACTATGAATTACTAGTCAATTAAATGGGTCGAATAAATGATTTCTTTAGTGCTCCTTATATAACACCCCAATTTTGATCCCTGACAACGATGTCAAAAACTAAATACAGCACAAACATACGAAAATATCAAAGTACCGTAATATGAACGAAATTATTGGTTCCACATAAACCAATTTTACTCAGTATTGAACTCTATTTAATCTATGTTTAGCTAAAGTCATATGAATCTTATTTTGGAAATAGTGAAATTTTAACCAAATATTATGATTTTAAAAATAGGACTTAAGGTCCTTAATTTCTGTTTAAGACATGCTTACAAAAATTCAAGAACTCAATACAAGAAGCAAACAATTTTAAAAAAAAAAATAGAGTTATTTGAACAACACCTACTTTTGTGGACGTGGTTTATTTGCTGAAGACCAATTTTTACGCAACTATTTTAAAATTGAAAATTTCTCAACTGAGTTTTGAGACACTTTTGTCAACTCAAACTTAGTTGTTCAAAAATATTATTTGGATATCGACTTACTCTTTCATCGCATGAGTGATATTTAAATAAATTGTACTTTTATAAAAATTGTATAAATTAAAACTTGAGTTCTCAAATAAAAATAGATATTTACTTCTCGTATTGAAATTGCATGGAATTTACAAGAGACATAAGACCGTCCTGAAGACCATTAGTCCTTAGAGGACTATTGTGTGATATTAAAGATATTATAACATAAAACATGCATGTCATACATTTTAAAAAGCAGTAAAATTTATAACCTACAATATCCTCCTCCTCCCTCAGACAATGCTGCTCTCTCAGGAAAGGTAGAGAAGCAAAAGCTGAAATACAAGAAACTTTTCTCCTTCAGATACTTCATGGGACTCATGCTTACAATTATATTAGAATATGAATATAGTAAAATCTTGAGTTCATTGTATTGTAACATGGCAAATAGTCTATTAGACTTGATGTATTGTCTCACGAGTTACTAAATTACATTTGTATTTATTCAAGAATATTGTCGAAACAAAGAAGGAGTAAGATGTCCACGTTTAAAGTGTGATCGTAGAAATATAATTATTGACCCGAAGAAAGTGAATCATCACTTGGAGAAAATGGCATTTAAAAAAGATTATTGGATTTGGAGATCTAATAGAGAAGAACGGCCGCATATTGAACCAGAGAAAAATACAGAGGCTTCAACCAGTGAATTTAATATGCAATATAAGGAACGGTTTAATTTAATAGATGAAATAGTCGGTGAAGCATTTAGGGTGAGTGTTTTGTATGACGAACTTCAAGATTTTGAAGCGGTAGAGTAGAGCTCCCGAATGAGAAAATTCAAAAAATTTATCAGTGGTTGAAAGTAATTAATACAGCATTGTTTGGGGGAGATGGCATAGATAGAGGATTTGGTGGGTAAAGAGAGCAAGACAAGAACGACGGATGACTCAAATGATTGAGTATATGATATTTTGAATTTTATATACTTATTATAAATTTGCACTATTTATATTAATTGTTAAATGTTTAGTTTCAAAAATTTATAATTATAAATTTTATATTTATAAATTTTAAGTTAAATCTGTAGTTTTAAAAATTTTAAATTAAAAATTTTAAATTTATGAATTTTAAAATTGAAGTTTATTTAATATAATATTTATTTATTTTAATTATATTATTACAGAAATTTAAAATAAATATTTAATTAAATTTTTATTATACGGTATTTTATCAATTTTGTTATATTATCATGCAAAAATTCGCACACTTTGTTAGGTGTTTAATCCTTGGCAAAAAAATGTCAAATAAAAAGAAACTGTCACATTCTATCTCTTTATGTGACTGTTGCCTATCTGCTCTTCTACGGAAGTTTGCGATCAATTAACCCCCTGAGAACTTTGTGAGGGGTTAAACTCCTGGTAAAATAATTGATATGATTTTTGCTCTGACGTGCTCTACCCACTTGCAAATTTTACTTTTGATAGGTGGTTTTTCACTTTGTGAGGGGTTTTACACTAGCAACAAATCAGTTTTCATTATATTGCTTTTTATTCTCCCGTGTTAACCCTAATTCCCTTTTAACTTCAATGGTCCATAATAACTGGTCTAGTTATCTATTTCCAAGTTGAAAAGCTTTTACTTTAAAAGAGAAGTTTAAAGCTCTTAAAGGGATTCTAAAATTGTGAAATACACAAGTTTTTGGGAACCTTGATACACAAATAGCATCTCTTAGGGAGGTTGTTAGTGCACTAGATATGAGAGTTGATCAATAGGGATATATTTTTGTGAAGCCGGTTGATTCTAGGAGGAATTCTTCCTCAAATTTTTGCTCATTGCTTTAGACTAAAGATGTCCAACTTTTCAAGAGGTCTAGAGATAAGTGGCTTAATAAGGGAGATGTCAATACTGGTTTCTTCCATGCATTTGTTAAGAGTATGAATATAATGAATGTTATTTTAATTACTAAGGTACGAAATGAGTGGGTTGATGGGGTGATTGAGATATGTCAGGTAGTGATTGATTACTTTTCTAATCACTTAAGAAAACCTCGTTATTATCAGCCTCGTTTATATGGAGTCCCTTTTCATTCTATCTCTAAGGAGAAGGATGTTAGCATCATAGCTCTCTTCCTTCCTTGTGAGATTGATCAGGCGATTGCTTGAGTGATAGGAATAAAAGCTACGATCCTCATAGTTTCAACTTTTCCTACTTCAAGAGGGTTTGACCCCTTCTCAGTGATTTTAGGATTATGTATAGTTAGTTTTTATCATGTTGCCTCTCTCCCTTGTAATTTTTATTCCATATTTTTCCCTTTGATCCCCTCCCGTGTTGAGGGGACTTTCAACCTATCTTTCTAGTGGGATCTTATTATAAGATCCTCGTCATAGTCTTGGTGGCTAGGCTTTATAGTGTTATGGATAAATTTACCTTTCCCAACCAGTTAGCCTTCCTCAAAGGTAAATTCCTAGTTAATTGGGTGATGGATATGAATGAGTTAGAAGATTTAACAAATAAGAACAAAAACATCTCTCATTTTCAAATTTGATTTTGAGAAAACATATTATTCTATTAGTTGGTCTTTTCTGGACTATATGCTTTCTAGATTCAAGTTTAATGATAGGTGGAGAGGTTGGAGTTGTACTTGTATGTTCTCTGGTAACTTTGTTGTCCTGGTTAATGATTGTTTGACCCAAGAAGTTAGCATCCAACGAAGTTTGAAGCAATGGGATCCTCATTCTTATTTCTTCTTTCTCTAGGTGTCTGAAGTGCTCAGTGGCTTGTTTTCTAGAACCATAGCAGTTTTTCTGGGGTATTTATGTGGGTTGACACAATTATTTTGGGTGAGGCTTACATTGATAAATTATGGTTCATTAAGGTTATTCTTCGTGGATTTGAGTTAGTCTTATGTCTTTAGATGAGCTTTGACAAAAGCTCTCTCATTAGGTTCAATACTAATCTTAACATTTTAGACCTTTCTTGTTATTTCCTCTATTGCAGGAAGGAACCTCTTTCTTTCAAGTACCTTGGACTCTCGTCGGGGCCAATCCTCGCCTAGTATCTAGACAGGAACCTCTAGTTAACCTCATATCTCGAAGGCTTCTCTCGTGGAAGCATAGGTATGTGTCATGAGGTGGGAGAGTGGTCCTTCTTAATTTTGTGCTCAATGTCATCCACATGTTCTACCTTTCTTTTTTAAAGTTGTCTAACAAGGTTTAGAACAATATTGTGAAGATCTAATAGAGGTTCATTTGGGAGATAAAAAGGGATCCCGATATTGTCTGAGTTAGGTGGGCAGATGTGTGTAAGCCCAAGAATATTAGAGGTCCCGGTGTTCGGGATCATCGATCGATGTAGTTAGCTCTATAGAGTAAGTGGAGATGAAGGTTGACCACAGGAGATTTCGGCCCTTGGTGTGACATCCTCATTACTAAATACAAAATTACCCATTCATCTTCTCTCTTGGGAGGGAAAGTTGGGAGCCTCTATAACATTTCAAAATTGATTAATTGACTTAATTGAATTGTTGGTGTATTTATTTAGTTATTATGTATTTTAATTAAAATAAATTGTGAGTTTATATGTGTTGTTGAGGTGGGATGGTATTGGTGGGATGTGGTGAGAATATAGGTGTTTGGTAAAATAATTTAAAATAACTAAAATATTAAAATAATTAATTAATTAAAATAGAATAAAAATTATATTTGATATTAAAAATAATATAGAAATTGGTGGTTTTATGATAGAAATAATTTAATAATTATTAATTAAATTAAAAAGAAAATAATAGTTAGTAAAGGATTAAGGAGAAAATTATGAGAATGTAGAGATAATTAATGGTAGAAAAGGAATAACCTAAATGAGAGGATTATTATAAACAAAAAAGTTTGGAGAAGAGCAAAGAGTTACCGTACGTGCAAAGTAGAAGTTAGGAGAAAAGTCAACCTAGGATAAAGACGAAGAGTTACCATTATTGCAAGGTTTGCATTGCTGTTAATAAAAATCTAAGGTAATTGGGAGATTACTCTTCTATGAGTGTATTGCATGATGGGATAGTGAGAGTTCCTCACTCTCCAGTATATGTTATTCATCTATTATTGTATTTATGAATCATGTATGTGTTAAATTATATTTATTTTGGTGATAACATTTGGAATTATAATTGTGAATTAAAAACTATGATATTATGGTAATAATCTATTTTTAAGTTATAATTCATAGAATTATATTCTTCATCATCATCGTCTTTGCCATCAAGGCCAAGGCATAAGTCTTTGTCGAAGTTTGTCAATCTAAGCCGTCGCAAAATATGCAAATGTATGTGACTCAATGAGTGCAACATCACACACAACAACAATTAACATTGCAACTAACGTCGTAATTAACATTGCAATTAACATCATAATTATCATCGCAAGGCATAAACTTATATCTCCATTGTACCAATAAATAGAGGTATTCATCGTCACTTTAACACTGCCCATAGGCCTACAACTTGATATCAACATGTCAACAACAACTTTTTAACAACAATAATTCACAGCATCATAACATCACAACACATCACAAGGAAAAAAACAACACCACAGAATAACACAACCAATTTTATCACGTCTGCAACTTCGCAAATTATTAACCACATCATCACAAGCAAACATCAATTACTACACAAATTAATAGTTATGGTTCTACACCTAAAACAATTTATTTATCACTACCACTATTTAATTATCCTGCATCACCTCCTAAATCAATTAATTAATTCAATCGCTACTTAATTATTTATCTCTAACTTAAATCTCCTAAACATATTATATTAATAATACTAAATAATTATTAATATTATTATTATTAATGCTATTATTATTAAATGATATGTATATTACTAATACATGTGACGTGCATATATCACAATGATTAATTTCTTTCTGCAATTTTCTATACTTCCACCGATTTAATTAACAACCATAAATTTCATCACACATGCGATCAAGCGGCTATCACCAATTATAATTTTCAATTTCCATAACCGATTATGTAACTAATTTAAGAACAAATCCAACACCGCAAAACCAAACAATTTCACAAATAGAACAATTACGAATGCATGATAAATTCATCATACAACCCATTAGAAAATTAGAACATCACCCTTACCTTGGATTGAAGGTCGCTCTGCGGAGTTCTGATCGAATTTCGATTTGGCTTTCGGCCTACAATTTTCTCCCGAAGATAATTTTTCTTCCAAGCCTATTCCTCTTCTTTCTTTCCTCAAGTAATGCTTCCTTTCTCTTTTCCTTATTTACTAACCACCTCACCAAAATTTAATCTCTTATTATTATATAATACTTACAAGTAATTATTTTTTCTCTTATTGGGCCAACTAATCAACACCATCAAAATGCTATTTAACACACCACAACTAAATCCAATTTTAATTAAATAATAATTCAATATAATAATATTATTTCTAATATTATTTCTCCGATTTAATTGACTAATTACTCGACTATCAACTTAATCGTCCAAATAACATAATAATTCAATTACCCCCCTTAGATAATACCGACCACTTCCCAACTTCGACAATTCAAATAATTAAATCCTTAATTAATTTAATTAAATAATTAATTAAATTTGGGGCGTTACAACTCTCCATTTGCATCCAGTATCATGTAAATACGTGACACTCTAAAATATTATTGGATGTAGCATAATCTAGAATTTCATGGTAAAGAAGTTGGTACACTGTAGATAAAGCAGTGAGGTTTTTGTGAGGCCTCCTAGATAAACATCAAGAGCAGAAGCATCGTGTTGGACTACAGAGGCATCATGAGCAGTATGTGTGGATTCTTGTATCTAGGAGGACAATGCCGAAGACACGTGAACTTCCAAAGATTATGCTTCAACATCGAATGAACTCGCACCATTCATTTTAGAATAACAAAAATCAGAAGTAAACTTTTTTGTCCTCTGGAACCCTGAATACGGGAAAAAATAGAGCCTTCCCAAATGCTCTAACTTCAAACTTCAAAAATATAACATGCATGTCTCACTAAACAACCTATTATGCGTCCTAATGGGACAAAATCAACCTATTATGTGTCCTAATGTAACAACATCAACCTATTATTCATTTAACTTCAAACTAATGCATTGAAATTTATTAAAAAAATGTAAGAAAATGAAAGACTCGTTGAATTTATGAAGTCGATAATTTTTTTTTAATGAAGTGGAGTAAATGAAGAATTATGTCTTAGGTTTCAATGCAATGCAATAAAAGTAGCGAGAAAAATTTAAAAATGATGAAAGATAAGTCCGTTCATGAGATTTGTTTGGGATTCTAAGTAAATTCGAAAAGGAAATGAAGAAGGAAAAAAGGAATGTTTGATATGTTATAAGACTCAAACGCAAATAACAATTAATGTTGAGAGTATAATCCAAGTTACGTAGACCAACTTTATCCTACTCATGCTAGGCTTCAGGAGGTCACATTTGCCTCCTCTAGAAAGACGAAGGTGGAGATGCATGAGCCCAATGTTTTAAAAATCAGACGAAATCGATCGGTTGAACCGGGAACAGGCCAGGTAACCAATCTGGTTCAATTGTTGGATCACTCATATCATTGAACCGGTGCGAACCGGTAAAAATCGGTAAAACTGACGGTTTTCTCAAATCGACGGTTTAAATGCATTTTTTTATTTTTTTTTATTTTTAAAATTAAAAAATGTTATTTTGATTATATTAATTAAAAAATTAAAATAATAAATAAATAAAATGAAATAAAATTAAAATTAAAAAATCAAAAATAAAACAAAATAATTATATCATTGACGAAAAAAATGTTGCGGATGCAATTGATTTTACTGCAGATGATTTTAATATTGAAGAAGAAGATATTAATATTTAAACAATTTTTTCTCCTTTGAATTAAGTTTAGTACACGAAGTTATTTTGTTATAAACTATTTAATGAGATTATCTTGTAATTAGACTTTGTTTGCAATTAGACGTTGTAATTTTGTACTATTTTATTATGTGTTATACCTTTATTTAAAATTTGAATTTAAATTATGTACTAGTGAATTTATGATATGACATTCTAAAAAATATAAATGTTAGTTATATTTTGTACATATATAATTTGGTTATAATGATCGGCCTATCAACTGAGTTCCGGTTTAATCTGGTTTGGTCATGCGGTTCGACCAATGACTCAGTGGTTCAACCAATAAACCAATGATTTGGTTACCTTCTGGTTTGATGATCGGTCTGATTTTTAAAACATTGCATGAGCCCTAGAAGTTGTCTTGCCTATGCATCAACCAAAATAGAACCAGGCCATGTCTTCGAGGCTATGGCTCTTTCTTCTAAATTGGTGCATGTTGTGTAACTCTATCGTGTCTCGTCTAACTTGGTTATCATCCATAATATCTATAATTAAATCAAACACAGTGAATATAGAGTCAAACAATACTGGTTAACTGAATGGGGAAATGCATTTCTGAATTATGGAAAATCATAACATATTCGAAAGTGCATTTTCATATTGTTCTGCATTTATCATTTAAGTTACCTATCAAACACACTATTCAGTTAACAAACATATCTAAACTACCTATTACATAATTTAATGTTCAATTTCTTTAAATGTATCGAGAAATCAAAAATTTATAGAAAATCAAAACCTACCAGATGTGACTTTGATTGTAAATGAAATTGAATTCTATCTAGTGAAAATTGCAATGGAGATGGTCATGTGTATATCACTGCCATTCAATTATAAATTTAATAAAATAATTAATATTTTATTTAAAAAAATCAAGGGCATGCATTTATTGGTGACAAACATGCATTAGGCCCGTAAAAAATAAGGCAGAGCGGGCGGGCTTTGTTGAGGGTGCATATCTAAAACCTTGCCTTCTCTGCAAAAAAAAAGTGTGGGACAGGACAGTCTCACGGGCATTGCACCTCTTAAGCTTAAAAATTGTAAATTTTCATGTTAATGTCAGCATCCATAAAAACCCGAAAAAAGGTTGGGCGGGACGAGTATATTAGAGAGTGCGGGCTTAAAACTTTTGTTCGCCCTGTAACAAAGTGCGAGTAAAACGGGCATGCCCGGCGGACCAGACAGGTTTTGTCACTCCTACCTACATTCCACTTAATACTACTTAAAAAATTTCATAGGTTCAATCTTTTCCCAATTGTAAACACTTTGGTCGATTAGATCTTGATGATTGAAATTTAGATTTTAGTTGTGAGAGTTTGAGAGATTATGAGTTTAGAGAGTTTGTGAATTGAGAAAATTGAGGAAGAAGAAAGGTTTGGCATGTTTTTTTAATTAAAAACGCATCCAAAGGTGCATCTCCACAAGGTATAGAGAGATGCATTTTCGTATTATTTTTTGACAATAACCTTAAGACCTATCTCAAAAGTGAATAAGTTGTGTGGGAATGAAGCGTGTTTGAAAGTGCATTACGGATTTTAAAGATATTTTGTATTTTTTACTAGGGTGGACATAAAATAATTTACAAAGCAACTCCCTTATAGAAATATACATAAACAATTAAACGACTGAGTAATGCTTTAATAAAATCGAATATTATAGAAACTGAATATAATATTACAATAATTTCTTTCCAAATCGATGAAAAAACAAAACACAGTAAAAAATATAATCTACTGAGTATGCCTAATTCTAACACACTGGTTCCTCCTCTGTCTACAGTGACTCAAGGCATTTCATGTCTCGACAAGAATGGAACGTGTTAGGGCAACTACCTCATCGCCAGCTCTACTGAACAGTCCAACCTCGATGTCATCTCTTGTCATCCGCACAATGTTCTGACATATCGACAAGACATCAATGGCGTGATCATCACTGGCCAATTCATCCTCCATGGTCTCCTCGTGAGCAGATCTAGGTATACGTCCAGAAGTGTCATGTGTCATGTAAGGGTGTGACACATTATACAAACCAATTCACGTAACGATCAACATAAATCCACTAAGATGTGGCTTCGTGACTTTAATACTCCACCAGTATCAAGCGACTCTCAAATTCGCTAGAATGTTATACAGCTCTTTGTAAACAATATTGATAGGAGCAGGTCTAAAAGGGGGACCTTAGAATGATCTGCACGTACCCAAACTGTTACTTGCACCTGATATTAGTCCTATATGCAAATCATTTAGACTATAACAAAATGTGTTCAAATGGAATTCTTTCCCAATGAGTAGTGTATGGCATCCAGATGACATCATCATGCTTAGGTCGATTAATATACACATGAAACGAAAAGATAGCATCATTCCTTCTACTAGAGATAATCCAGCAAGAAAATGGATAATCATCGGTATAGAATGAATCACGTTTAAAATTGTAAAATGCAATGATAATGGACAAGGACCCATCCCAGAAAATAAAAACAAAAAAACATTACTCCCTCCATTCCTTTTTAAGTATCATTTTAGCATAAAACTCTTCAATCAAGAAAGATATCGGATTATTAGAGTTATTTTTTTTATTATATCCCCATTTATTTTTCTCTTTCCAAATAAATTCAATCATACACTTTCTCTTTTTCGAATAACTAATTGAGAAATTAATTAATTTTATGAAAAATGTGAAGTGAATTTATTGAAATTGACACTAGTTCCTCCTGCAATCTTTTCCCAACAGTTAGGTTTTGAGTTGAGGCTAGGCTGATATACAAAGTTTAAAGAGTATATATTTATTCTAGGCATTCATTTCCCAACAGTTAGGTTTTGAGTTGAGGCTAGGCTGATATACAAAGTTTAAAGAGTATATATTTATTCTAGGCATTCATCCCGTAACATTTCATAGTTGAATGGTGCTTATAGCCGTTGATTAAGGATGGATTTGTTTCAAAGATTAAAAATATAATCCTTGAAATAATATTCCTAAGAATTTTTTTCCCATTCTTGTGTTTGGAAAAAAATTTAGTTTCTTTAGATCATATATAAAATATATTCATTTTATAATTTAAAATATTAAATAAATGAGTTGAAATATATGATATTGAAAAATTGTGAGTGGTTACCTCTTATTCCTATGAGAATGTAAGATTCTCACCGGAATAAAAAATGACAAATCCATGTGTAAAATGAATTTTTGAGAATAAAAAGTTCCTAGGTATAATTTTCAAAAATTTAAAACAAACATGGAATGAAAAATATTTCAACCATATACCTGAAAATAAATTTGTCTTCCAAAACAATAACAGCTACAATACAAAAATACAAAAGAATGTGCGAAAATGTTAAATGAAGTTCAATCTTATAATGATAGGATTTATATATATGAATCATAATACGATTCTACATGGTATTTCTGTATGCAAATATAAATTTAAAAAAATTAACACAAAATTTGATATCTCATAATTTATCTTCTCTCACACGAGCCGAACCAGCTAGGGGTTCTGGCAATCATTTCTTTAAGTTGATAAATAGCCACAAAACTGCATCCTCCGTTCAAGGAAGTCAATCTGAACCAAAGCTTCATTCCCAATCAATATACAATTGGCTTTCTACTGAATTCCTTGATCAATAACAGAATTCAATGGCCATCCCATTGGCAATCTAATCTAATAAAGGAAAATGACGGGTTGGCCACTTTGGGTATGAACGTTTGAATAAATTCAAACATACAGTATCACTCTGTGCAAGCACTCCATTGAGAAGACATTTCATTGCTCCTGAACAACAATAAACAGAATACAATCAACAGGTATCCCACATTATTTTGAAGGTTGGTGATGTTTACCGGCTGGATTATGAACCAAGAAACTTACACAGGGAATTTACTTAAGTCTACAAAACAATAAACTGAGTAATTTTTTTTTTGAAAGGAATAAACTGGGTAATTGATTATCATTAGTCTGTAAGATTAATTTTTATATAGTATTTATTAAAAGTAAACTATATACTACTTACGACCAGAACTCTCACATGAGTACGATAAATCTCCAAGAAGCTATGGAGCTGAGCATCAAAAATATCATAAATGGGTGCAACTGTGTTACCAATAGTGAAGATTTCCCTTCGGAAACACAACTATTGCAATCCATCTTCAATGGAGCAGATCTAATAGTTTAATTTATCTGACTAGTTCATAACTTCCCATAAGTTTCTATATACTTACTACTCGTCTAAGAAACATTTTCCCAGGATAAGAAAGTTATGATGAAACATTTTTAAAAAGAGTCGAGATGAAAAACATGGAATACACACTGCACAGGTACATTAATAAAGCAATAGATAATCAGTGATTAGCAGTAAGGGTGAAATATAACATACCGTGTGTACCAACTGGTTCTTTAATCCGGCCACGAAGACCACGTTTGGTATATATCTCTACAGGCTGCAATCACCACCCACATTAAGAAATCAAGTTAGGGTGGTAGTAGTTGAGGATAACTTCTAGAGAATAAGTTCTCTCAATACTCTACAAATCATCAAAATTATATATAATGATTTAAGAAAAGGGCAACAATTGTTTTTTACCTTGAACCATTTAACATCCTCTGGATTATAGAACATATGTCTTACGGAAGCTTTACGTTTTGATACTCTTTGGGGGTAGCTGCATCACAAAATATTCAAAAACTTCTAATTACCATAACAGTATTTTTATTGTGCATCATCATCATGTATGTAAAAATTCCGAAATGAAAATAATTACATTTTCCCCAGTTTTTGTATGCAAAGACTTCAACCAAAAAGACAAGACTATAGAACATATAAATAATATGCAATGTTTTTGTTGACATTATAGGGTTTCAGAAAAGGAACAGAGAAAAAGAATAAATGGGGAAACAAATCATGACTATAGGATAATATTGAGATATAATGAAATATAATGAAATAATTTAATATTATTTAAAAGTTTTCAATTTATGGATTTTGACAACAAAAAAAAAGTATACCCTGTCAAAATAAGACGCTTAAGGATTATCCTATCTGGATCAACAGTTTTCAGTGAGCCAACAGCAGCCACTACTGGTGCAGCGCCATCTCCAACTGCCTTTAGGACTATAGTAGGAAGAGGAGGAAATGAAATTGGTGCATAAATTGAAGCAACTGAAAATCGTCCAGCATGAAGAAACCTCTCCATCTTGTTCTTGTCTGTGTTTATGAACTCACTAGAGAAAGTTGGTTGGCCAACAAATTGCCGAAACCCAACATGAAATATCAACTCTTCCTTGGATTTGATGGGTGCATCATATGTTTCGTGCTTCTTGACACTACAAAACACAAGTGATTTAGTTCATGACACATCTATTGAATACAGAGAGCCACTTTAGATGAGAGGACGCTGAAATGAACCAACAGATGATATAGCATATACGCACCTGAAATGAAGGACAGATACTTTTGACTCGTGTTTCAACAGGCCACATGTTGTAACTGGGGTTGTCTGTGCAAGCGAACGTAGCTTTGAGACCACAACACAGGGCACTTCTTTGATATACAACCTAGCATATGAACCAACTAGAATATTGTCCTCTCTGTTTTCATCTTCCAATTCTAAAGCTTTAGCATGAACATGCTTTTGTGTTCTTTTAAAATTATCAAACTCAAAAATTTTGGAATAATCTTGGGGTAGAGACTCCTGATAATATTAGAAATGTCAGATTACTTATTATTTTAAGTAGCAATTATTTTAAGTAGCAATGTCTCGCTGTAAAGAATCTCCAAAAGACAAACATACTTTGGGATCCCATGAAGAAGTCCTGAAGGACTTGAGTCCCCTATATTTTCCAAACCGCTTTCTAGCCGGAACATCCACTGGTGTATCAACTTCATCAGGATACTCTACAACAACAAACAAATGTCAAGCAATAAACAAAAAAGAATAATATATGAGCAACAAAACAGCAAACTATCTATAAATGTTGTTTTTGCTTATCTAAGGCAAATTTTCAAACAATGCCAAAGGTAGGAACCAGAAAGTGGAAACAAAAAAAAAACCTTATCTAAGGCAAAATTCCCAACAAAGTGCAAAAGGAAGACATGAAATATAAAGTAGAAACCAAAAAAAATTTACATTCGACATGCATTCCAAATTCTCATGCCTTTCTAGGAAAAAAAGCAAATGTGACACACGCAGCACACAATTATAGTAATAAAACTGATAAGAACATAAATGAAAAAAATACCCTCATCTGCAGCATGTGCTTCTTTAAGTTCCTTAAGTTCATCTTGTATCTTCTCTGTAGTCATGTTGTCAACTTCCTGTAATACCAAAATAGTAATCGTGCAATTAAAGATATAGATCATGATCCACCGACACCAAGGGAATCAAAATTAATATGGCAAAAAAACAAATTCAACATTGTTTACTTAGAGACAAGTGTCTTAATATTAATGAATAATATACTTTTAAAGTAACTTACATTAATCCAAGGATGTAACGTAATATCTAAATAACTACAAAGTATTAGTTAAAAAATGAACATTTGGAATTGTCATAGTCATATTTTCTATATTGAGTCTTACATCAGCATCAATTAACTCCAAACACATGCACGCACACAAGCATACATTTAAAAGAAGGAATACCTTTCAAAAATTTAGAAAAAGGTAATCAGATACCCAGCTATGGGCCAGGATTATCATAATGCAAGTCCTGAACATATTTGAAATACTATAAATGCAAAACTCCCAAAAATAACTGAATATCCATAATACTACCACATACACACGATTGATTGATAAAACAGCACTGTCCAATACTCCCTCCGTTTCAAAATGACTGTCGTTTAAGGTTTTGGCACACTAATTAAGGAACGCAATGATGTTGTCATAAAGTATTTCACTTATACCAAACTAACCTTATTAATGTGTTGGAAGAAGTGTAAAAAATAATAAATTAAAGGACAAGATTGGAAAAATAACAATGATTTCTACATTGAAAAGTGAGAATGACAGTCATTGTGAAACAAATTTTTTCTTGTTAAAACGACAGTCATTTTGAAACAGAGGGAGTACCTAGTGTTCATATACCAAGAACAAAATTGATGTTGCCAATAGCACGCTATAGCAGTGCTATAACGAAATAATGGAGCGGTGGGAGTTTGCCACGGCGCTTTTTGTCCGCGAACCGCTGTCAATAGCATGCAACGGCATAGCAGAGGTAGAACTTTGGGGATAAATTCCTCAAATTCTTTTCTTTTTAACTGTCGTCTGTTTTAACGGTATAAATTTCAATCCAACCCCTTTGAAGAGAAATGTTATGTTCTTGCTCAAAAATAATCTTTTTGTCCTTCCTACTTTTAGTTCAGTTCTGTTTTATTCTCTGCTTAAGTATTACTACTCTATACTTTAGGTTATTTAACAGGTTTTATAACTATTAAGTATAATGATCTCTTTAAATTTGTAAATTAGTTTATTTTGAGTATTTATATTTAATTTGTACACTGGTTTTTAGTTTTTGCAATAACCACTGTCCCACTATCCGCTATACTGCTATAGCATTTTAGAGGGTTGGTGCTACGCATTGCTATCCGAGATTAACAACATAGAACAACAAAATAAAGGACAAGAGATCATCCAGGTAGGCCGAGGGTCTAAGGATAAATATTTTAGTACTGCAAAAGTATTAGCAAACTCACCATCATCACAGAATCATTGTCAGTTTCGTCGTCAGAATCTCCAAGTCTGAGTGAAGCTCCATCACCATCGGGATCTACATACTTATTTCCCTCTAGACCTGGAAACCCATTTACTTCGTCCAACATCATACCATCCTCATCTTCATTGTCACAGTCCGACTGCTCTTCATCAGAGTCATCAACAATCCATGCAGCCTGAAAATAAATAAAAAATATTAGATACTTATAATTTCCATACTAGATACTTGGTGAGCAAAAAAAGGTGTGAATCAGAAGTGAATCAAGTACATACCTGGTATTCTGAAGTGCCAGCAGGAAGCTTCCTCTTTCTTAACTTCTTTTGCTTTCGATCTTCATCGGCCTGTGCCATTTCAGCCTCCGTTGGCCATGTCTGCCAACAAGTAATAATGTCATACCAAAACACTACTAAACAAAACAATCTAGCAAATAAATAAACATGTGCTATTAAGATATGCCCCCACAATCTTATTAAAGCACTTTGTTTAGGGAAAGGGGGGCTGATTCTTAGCTAAGAAGAGAGAATTTGGATAACAGGGTACAGCTGATAGAATTATAAAATACTCATCAGAGCATGTTCTGTCATATTATACTATAAAAAATAAAATTAGAAAATATCAACTAAAAAATGATGTCAATCAAGAAATTAGGAATACGGAAGCTCATAAATCAAATATTACAAATGGCAATAGTAGAAATGAAATTTTAATATCTACCTGCTCTCCAGCAATAAGATCGGGAGTATTCTCAACAACTAAAGGTTCTTGAATTTCAGGATCTGGAACTAGAGAACGAATGACCTACAACATTAAAAGGTGGGGGGAAATGAGAATAAAGTAAATGTGCAAATATAAATGAATGGTTCAAGATTAAATGAGTAAAAAAGATCATAAAGTCCAATTGAGGCACAAAAAGAAGATTTTGAATTTCTGTACATCAAAATTAAGATGGAATAGTGTTGGTGATTCCAGATTGACAAAGCCAATCTTTGCCAATTTAAATTGTTATATTTCAATATTAATTTACAATATTTTACTTACCTTCTGAACATGTGCATATTATACTTCAAAACATACTGACTGTTTTATTTCAATGTTAATTTATAATATTCTATTTACCTTCTGAATATATCTATTTTATACATTTCAATATACTGGTATATATTTATATAATTACACCTTCTGAACATGTGCATATTATATATTTTGACACTATATTTACATAATATATGGGCAAAACCTGATTGAAACTCAAAACCTTAAAGAGAACTTCCTTTAAGAGTTCCTAACCAATAGTTATGAAAATTAGGTAAAAAAACTTTACCTCCCTGTCATGCATTTCATCAGAATCCATCAAGTCTTGTTTTTTCTTTGAATTCAAAGCAAACGGATCCTTAAGAACCTCAATTTTGCCCAGTTGGAAATCTCCTGCACCTGATACATGAACCTGAACAAACAAAATGTGAGACAACAAACAACTAAATGCAACTAAAAATTTATTGAATGGCATAGTTGATTACCAGTTGATTCACAGAAAGGTTACGAGCACGAAGATAACCACTGAGAACAAGGGTGCATTTGTCAGAAGTGCCATCATATACCATGTCGACCTGTAATTTATGGTGGTAAACATGATAAGCTTGATATGAGACACTATATGTAAATTGATTGAGTCAAACAACGTCTGGATCAGACTAAAGAATTCAAACCTTGTTGGTCGTGAGGTAAGGTCGTTGAGTCCTCCAATGAGGAGTTTTAAGCCTCTGCTCTTTAAAGAGTGACAGGAACTGCGATTGAAGAGATGAGAGAAGTGAAAGGATTAGACAATCAAAATGATCATACAATGGGTGATAAATTCAGCAGGTGCAATTGAAATTTTCAGTCATCAATTGGTGAAATAAATACCTTGTGAAGATCATCCTTTGTATCAGCTGGATAAAATTTACAGTCCTCGGGAAATTCAAAGGCAAGACTAGATGTACAAACCTTCTTTAGTTCATTTCTTTGTTTTAGCTCGGTTGGCAAATCCTGAAAGCATTACATGGAAATTCCACGTAAATGATTAAACTTAATTTCTTCATGAAATGATTGTAAGCTCGTGTAAGTTAATCCATAAGTTCCAAAAATAAAAGCCACCATAACTTACCCGAACAAAGACTGCAGTGCTTGGTAAACCAAGTGATTTAAATATAGAAAGGCAATGCTTTCCAAATGAATCAATAAAGTAAGAATCAGTTTCTTCACACAAAGACCTTGCAGTTACAGAGGCGACAAAAACCAGTAGATCAGCAACCTACAACACAAACAGTGTTGAACAGTAATCACAACCAACATTCTCCACATCCGCATACTAAAATCCTTTGAGAAAGGAAGAATAAAAACAAAAGATAATACCTTGGCCATTTCCAGACAGGACTGTAAGTCACCATGAGGTGCTTTTAGTACCTGCATCGTATATAACATTGGTGTAAAATAATGTTCGTCAAAACATAGTTGGGAAAATGACTATACAAAAAAACAGCATTAAATACCAATTGAACAGATGTCTAAATTACAACCAGTTCCTTATTTCTCAACTAACAAGGTGTGTGTCTATATTTAACTTCTAACAATAGATTTTAAATTCATTACTCGATACATTAGTAGAAAAGTTTTCTTATCAACATCAATTAACACAATCCAAGTTGCATATACAAACCCAACAAATTAACTAATTAACAGAGAATGAGGGAGCAGATAGATGTACCGTTACTCTGGTCCTATATTCAGAAGAAGCAACAGTCTCTGACAACCCTGCGGGAGAATCATTGGATAGCAATGACAAAAGATCGACTGCAACTGGTTCTAAATCCACAGTATCACGTAGAGCAAAAAGAACCTAGGAGGAACAAAAAGTTAATATGGCTCTGAGGACACAATAAAAGTGAAATCAAAACGAGTATGCAATAAATAAGTGTTTGTTCAAATTGGCTTATTTGAACTTTTAACTACTCTCATAAGGGCATAAGCACTCGTTAGACTACTCGGAAAAACTTATGGAAACAGCTTCTAACATGTTTACATCTTATTTCCATATGCTCGCAACACATATGCTCTATAAGTGCTAAATTAAGTTGTTTATCCAAACAGTGCATAAATATAATATCCAATTCAGTTCCAAAAACAAAGGCACTCACAATTACGCGAGGAGGACATTTCGATCCACTCAATTCTCTCTTTTCTTTCAAAACCGCCGCCTTCTTTTGCTCACGAATCTGTACATATACAAATCAGTAACTCGAAAGTAAATACATACAACACACAATGAACAATAACAACACAGATTCAAATCAAAATACCATTTTATTCCTCTGAAGCCGAGTTGCACGAGCACCTTTGCCAACATTGCGCGACGATTTTACGATGGCGAGTCTATCTAAACAATTCAATTGAAAACCCTAACATTAAGAATCGATGTAAAAACAAAATTAAGGCATTCATAGCTTGAGAATACGAACCTTTGACGGAGGTTTTGTGAATGTTGCGAGAAGATTTTGAAGAGAAACGTGACTTGTGAGGCTTATTGACTTGATGCGTCGCTCCCATCGTGCTAGCACCGATCAGGTTTCAGGTTTTTGGCTTCTATGCTTCGTTGTTATGGTGATGTGAGTTGCAGTTTTCAAAACCCTATTCTGGAGACAATAGTTAACTCAACTAAACCCTTTTATCCAACGATTGTTTTGGGTTTATATACTACTAGTATCACTTAAAACCGGAGTCTTAACCTATTTAATCCCGGTTCGAACCAAATTTCCAATTTAGAACTAACCTAATTTACATAAACATATTTTTCTTTGCAAAACTTTTCAAGTAGGTTTCTTCCTCATTTTTGGTGAAAAATCAAAAATATCCTCACGTTTTGTAAGTGCACTTATGAAATAATTCAGAATTTTCAAAAAATAAGGTGAATTTGTAAGTGTACTTACGAATTCATCTTATTTTTTAAAAATAAGGTGAATTCGCAAATGCACTTACGAATTCACTTTATTTTGGAAATTCGTAAGTGCATTTACGAAGTCTGCGTGTTGTTTTAGAAAACACACAAAACTACCCTCAACATCCATTCATTTCAAAACAACCAAATTTCAACCTCTCTACTCCAAACCTTAACATTTATAATTCTGCAAACTCACTCAAGTCAAATCATTCTCATCATTTCAACTCCTCCAAAATCAACTCGAAACTCAAATTTGTGTAGGTTTTCTTCATTTTTCTATTCAAATTCTGAATTTTTATTAGATTATTAGGTTGTGTTATAGAAATTTAATAGTATATGAAGTAATAGTAGGTAAACGTAGTAGAAAAAAATAGAAATTAGGGTGTTTGAGGACTGAGTTTCAGTATTTGAAATTTTTTGGACGAAGGGGGTTTCGCAAGTGTATTTGCGAAGTAACCCATGAGAGCCTTCGCAAGTGCACTCGCGGATTTACTCAAAATGGGTGAATTTGTAAGTGAACTTGCGAATTTACCCAGGATGGGTTAATTCGCAAGTGCACTTGTGAATTGTTGCTTGATTTGTTTTTAAATTAGTAAGCTAACAATTGTAATGGTTTATTTTAGGAAAATGGTAAAGAACGACAACCAGATGACACGTTAGAGACATGACAGGCAAAGTTAGACTACGTTGGCTCGTCGAGAGCAATAGCTAAGGGTAAGGGCAGATAGGGCACAACTAGATATAACATCACCTTTTGCACCGTCACGGAGGAGTTTTATCCATGAGGGGTCTACCTCTAGTGTACATGAGGAGCAGGTACCAGATGTAGAGGTACTGGATGGGGAGGGTCAGGATGCCCAGGACACCAAAAACGTTGAGGTCCCCGACGACGATGTTGAGGAACCTGCAGAGGCGGAGGATGATGGTTATCTAGGAGGGCCATGTGACACATCCCTCCTGATTTATTATCAGGACCATGTTGCCCGTTTTGTCTGGGTGGACAGGTATTATAATTTTTATTCAAAAATACAGTTTTTTTTATTTATTTTCGTTTGATTCTTATGTTTCAAGAAATGAAGGCCTTGAAACATGTCAATCACTCCCGCAAAATCTTTGATCTATATGTTTCGCCGACTCAATGGTTCCATAATGTTATCATCACATATGGTCTTGTCATATTATTCGATATTGGTTACAATACCATTAGCATCGGCGTGCAGGGTGTTTTTGTTGAGAGATAGCATAAGGAGACGTCATTTTTCCACTTTCCAATTAGGGAGTTGACGACCATCCTCGATGATGTTGACAGCTTGCTCAAACTACCTATTAGAGGTATGTTACTCAATCATGCCAAGATAACGAGAGTTGAGGCGGTTGAGTTAATGGTTGAGCATCTGGGAGTTGATCCATACAGGGTTGCTGAGGACTGCAACTCCACGCATGGGGCGCACGTGAGGTTCTCCTACCTAAAGGAGTTATATGAGGAGCACCTCCGTCAAGTAGTTATTGCAAAAGCAACTACACGGGCAGTTGGGGAGCATGTGGAGGAGGATATTTTTGTTCAATTTCATCGTGGTTGTGTTATTCGTTGTTTTCTGATGTATCTGGTGGGCACGTCCACTTTGTGGACACGAGTGGCCACTACACCGATGTGGCCTGCCTGAGATATTTTATGGACATGTCTAGAGTTCGTGACTGGAACCGGGGTGCCGCTATTCTGACCTACCTCTACTAGAAGCTGAATGAAGCTTCCAGATGGAAGGCAAGTATGCTCACTAGCTCGTGCACACTCCTCACGGTACGTTTTTATTTTAACGATAAATTTTAATTTATTTTAATTTATTTGTACTTACACATTATATTTCTGTAGATGCAGAGCTGAATTATATCATACTTTCACCACATCCATGGTGACACCGTAGATCCCGACTATCAGGACTTCATGCCAAGGGTTGTCAGGTTTATTCTCAACAGGGACAACATTAATGTGTTATCTTACCGGGTGTTCCTTGGTCGCACCAATCATGACGACATCAACTGAACCCCATTTACGGATTACAAGGAGGTTGTCCCCTTCAATACCATCCCGTTATACTCTGGGTGGCTAGCTTGTGGGTCTAACATGATGGTCAAGTATCTGCTTGAGCGTTGTATGCGCCAGTTTGGCTTTGTGTATATGATATCTCGAACTCCTTTTCAGGTTGCTCCCGAAACCATGACACGGAGGGCTCTGGATGACGTCTTTCAGGATTGGGAGAATCATCTCGTGTCAGAGGAGTATTAGATGATGTCGGCATCCCATATGTGGCACTGTGTGGAGGGATATGCAACATGGTTCTTTAGAGTGTCACACCCTTTCATAACAACGGATGGTGAAGAACGTTTATCAAGACGAACACATGAAGAGCTCTTGGAGAACAACCAGGCCGAAGATGATCATGTCATTGATCTAGTGCCCATCTGTCAGTGTATTAGTCATCTTGGACGGGAGGCGTTGGATGACGGGATTGTGCATGAGGGCGGACCCGATGCGGTTGTCGTGGTGGAGAGGATGGTCGTTGAGGCAGAGCGTGTAGTGCATTATCGCAAGCAAAGGAGGGCGTGGGGGTCATGATTAGACATACACAGTAGCCTTTATATTTTGTTATTTTATTTTGTTCGATCGCATTTTTTTCGGAACAATTTATGTAATTTGATCTTTTTGACAATTTTTCTCCTTAATATTTATCACATAGTAATATTTACATGGTTTGCATATATAGAATGCACCTTAATTAAATTTCTGAAAACGGAAATGTAATCCGACTTATAGTGAAAAATCATAGTAGTTTCAAACATGGTTTAACACATTTAGAAAAGGTTTCGTAAGTGCACTTACGAATTGACCTTTCTGGGTGAATTCGTTAGTGCACTTACAAAACCTTTCCTGAATGTGTTAAACCATGTTTAAATGAATAAAACATACAAAATAAGGTGAATTCGTAAGTGCACTTACAAATTCACCCAGAAAGGTCAATTCGTAAGTGCACTTACGAAGGGTATTTTTGGTTTTTCAGGGGTGTGGGAGAAATCCACTAGGTGGGTGAAGAAATTTCCTTATAAGAAAACACTTTAAACTGAACTAACCTTTTTTCTTTAGATTTGATATATGAGAATTTTTTTCTCACCTGGTGGGCTTCTTCTAGACCTCTGGTGGAAAATCCAAAATATTTTTAGATTTCGTAAGTACACTTACGAATTTACCTCGCACGTGCACTTATAAATTTACCCATAATTTGTTTAAAATAGGGTGCTTTCGCAAATGCACTTGCAAATTCACCTGATTTGGATAATTCGTAAGTGCACTTGTGAAGTCTGTGTTTTGTTTTAATAAAATGAACAGAATAACCCACAACCTATTTTATATCAAAATACCTCATTTTCAAACGCTCTACTCCAAACCCTAACATTTCCACTACTTCAAACTCAATAATTTAAAGTTCATCTCTCCATTTCAACTCATTCCAACTCATTTCAAGTCCTACCAAATCAACTCCAAGCTCAAATTTGTGTAAGTTTTCTATAAACTTTTTTATTCAAAATGCAAAATTTTAAAAGATTATTAGGTTAGGTTGTAAAAATTACATTGTACGTGTTGTACCCCAAAATTTACCGCCTTTATTTTAACATTTTTTGGCTTATAGTTCTGTCATCATAATCATAAACGTGCATGTATATACATAATATTGATCATGTGGTTATCAGGTTCCGAGTAGCTCAAATTGTGAAAGAAATTGTGCGTTTTAGCCGTCTTAGATCATTTTGAGTCAAAAGTTGATATTTTTCGGTTCGTATGTTCGAGGCATAATTTTTTTGTCATACGGCCATTTTGGTTTGACTCTACAGGCATTAGCATCATATAAATATGTTCTCCAGTTTATCTGTTCATATCGGGGGCCATTTCGTCAAGAAAAAGATTTTAATTGTTCATTTCTCAATAAAGTGAATTTTGGGTTTTTAGGGTGTTTCGGGTGCTCCGGAAGGTGTAACTATCAGCTCGTCGGGTATTTTTTGATGATTTTCGACTGGTAAATCCCTATCAATATTATCTACAACTTTTATTCACAAGTCGGTAGCAAATAGTGTAAAGAAAGTCCCCAAAGAAATTGATCTTTCAAGTGGAGTAAACTGAATTTTAGTGTTGTACCGTGTTCTCGGTGCGCTAAAAAGTTCATAACTCCTAGATGGAACATCGAAATTGAGCGAGGCCAGTGTCTAAAATTCCGCATTGAAGTCCTATCTGACTTTCATTCACAAGTCCAAAGTTGATTCTTTATCATTTAAGAGCAGTTTTTTATTCTTTGGAGTTGATTTTGAGACGAACCGAGCATTTTTCATCTGATACGTGATGTTCGAAAAATCATATCTCGCTCGATTTTTATTGAAACAAGGTGGGACCAGTGCCAAAAGTTTACAAATTTTGTTGGCTTCATTTTTCATGAAGGCTTCGAGTTTGGATTTTGATCAGAAGACCCTCGTTCGAGGCTATTTCTCCGAAGAGCGAAATAAAAATTCTGCACGTGTCAGATGTCCGAAAATTGTGCTAAAACTTCAAAAATTCGTATCGCCTGGACCGTTCGTCCGATTGAGTCAAAGTTTTGACTCACTCAAACAATTTCGCGTTCCAGACGTTTTTTGTTTAGAGTCTGACTTCAAATTTCGCACGGATTTGGCTATTTTGGACTGTAGACGAAAATAATTTGGATAATCGTGATTTGGGTCTAATTGTGGATCCAAGGCACTCCAAAGCCCAATTTTTCCTACTATAAATATATTTTGCCTCTCAGAAATTGAAGGAGTAAAATCATTTGCCAAATTTCACCCTTGAATCTAATTTTTTCTCTCTCTTTTTTCTCTCAAAAAATCAAAAACAAATTGAAGAGAATTTTCTTCCCTCCCAAGCTTCCTCTCTCAGCCGACCTAGATCCTCCCTTTTCCAATATCCTCTCCGCCTTTACCTCCTCCCTCCTCTCCGACCAGCAGTCCACCAGAACCGACCGAACAGCTCTCTTAGACACCCTTCTTCGCCGAAAAAATCGGCCTTCTCCTCCGCTTGGACGCGTCTCCCTTGTCGGCACCGAGCCTTCCGGCCGCCTCCTTCAACCGACCTTCCGTCAAGGCCTTCCTCTATTCCTCTTCTCCACCGGCCAAAGCATTGGCCGGTGTCCTTCCTATTCCTCTTGTAAGAGCTCGGCCAAATCTCTCTCCCTCATCCTCTACCTCGGTTTTGCATCATACAAGGCTTTCCTCTTCCAATTCTCATCAATTCAAGGATTATTCTCCGATTATTCATCAATTAAAGTTTCTATTCTTGATTTTTCTTCAAATTCTCCTTTGATTCTTCAAGAACAAGTAAGTGATTCTTCACATAAGCACTTATTTTAAGTGATTTTTCGAATTTGACTTTTCTTGAAATTGATTATTGGAATTGATTAAATTTTGTCTATTGATTCCAATTCTTGAATTGTTGTTTGGAAATTGATTGAATTGAATCTGATTTTTGAACGTTATTGTGTCGATGTGAAGAAATTTTGTACATAGAGCATACATACACTTGCATGAAGCATTTCCTTTGAATTTTGTGCATTTGTATTGATTGTTCGAATCATCAATTGTATGTTCATGCATTAGGTTACAATTGTATAGAATAATTGAGTCCAAGCCATGTGTTTAGGTTTGATTTCATGAACGTTGAGGTGTGTCGAGGCCTAGTTTCATGCACATTTTCATGTGTTGTTTGATACACTCTTGATTGTTCAACTTGATGCATTATAACATGTGAACTCTTTATTCTTTTGATCATAATTCATGTCTTGCATCATGAGTAGATACGACATAGATTGATTGATCATTCACTTGCATTTGTATGCCATGCATTTGCATTTCACTCATGAAAAATGTCATAAATGCATGAATCAAGATGTATTTTCATGCATATTTTTGCATTCATTTTCATCTAAACAACTTTGATCTTTTGCATATCATTGCATGTTTCAATTGTTTAAGTTATATGCATCATGTATGGATTTAATATCCAATTCTTTCTCATTTTAAAACCAAAACAAATGAGAATTGGAAATTAAATTGACACATGATTTTAACTTTCCATAAGCCTTTTTAGGCATTTTTGTTCATCAAATCTCATTTTTCCTCAAAGGTTCAAGGTAACGATATAAGTTCATATTGTTTTGGCATGCTTTAAAACCGTATTTGATGGTTTCGGAACCAAATTTTGAGTGCAACATGCCTAAAACGCTATCCCTGCCCCGTTCCTTTAAGATCCGAAAAACGTCGCTTCCACTCAAAATTAATTAAAACCAAGCATATTTTTGAATCCGTTGACATTTTTGCAAGCAACCATGTGATTTTTAATTGATTCTAAGAAGTTGAATTTTTCGCTCCGATTAAGGAAAAGTGCTTTACCGAGTCGAGTTTTGTAATTTTATATTACTTCTTATATGCTTATACTAGTGTATCATCATGTGTATACACGGTTTTGCATTCGTTAGCCTAACCATAATAACTCCACAATTAAGTGTGATTGGCTTGTGTTCGCATTAAAAAGTGTCGAGCGAGGGAATCGAATCGGAATTCGAATCTCTGGCTCAAATCGATTTACTCTTTTTTGATTTGTTTTTAAAGATGCCGCGAGCATCAAGCTTTATTATTTCCAAAACAAGAAAAATAAGATTAAAAAGAGGAAAGCTGCAATACCCTCAATAAATAATGATATGCGGTGCGACTAGCGTGAACTAGATTTTGTTATTATTGTGCTCGCAAAGATCATTGGAATCTTCTGCATACATATCCCTTAATGGGAATCAGAGCATCTGTAGCTCGGATCTAAAGGGAGCTATGGTTTTGTTTGGTTTGAGGGAGAAAGAAGTATGCTCACCAAGAATGAGACCTTGTGCCTACGTATTCTCAAAGGGAGGTTGAGAAAGTCAGAGCAATCGTAGTTTCCACTTATGCTAGTGGAAGCAAAGGGTGTTATTAAGAGACAAAGACAAATGTCATCTTAATGAAAAATGTATCTAATCTATTTCATCACATACATTTTGAAGGGTTGATTGATTGAATCTTTCATCATAAGTATTAGGTGTTTTGCTTGAGTGTACAAGCGTTACCACTTACAAGTTAAGAAAGATGTTTGAATCTTTAATTGTAAGTTTTGGTGTTTTGCTTGAGTGTACAAGCGTTACCACTTACAATTAAAAGATGTTTTTGTTTGAAAAGAGTGTTTGATTTGTATGTGATGTGATAGATGAGATACTTCTTCCATAGAGATGATAAATGTCTAAATCTCGAGGAGAAATTGATTATGGATTAGAGGGATGCTTTTAAGAAGCCTATGGGTCCTTGTATTGTAAGCCCAAGAGAAGGCATTCTGAGGGTCATTGAGGGTCCTTGCATTGTGAGCCCAAGAGAAGGCATTCTGAGGGTCATCGAGGGTCCTTGCATTGTGAGCCCAAGAGAAGGAATTCTGAGGGTCATCGAGGGTCCTTGTATGAATCTCAAGAGGAAGCTATAGGGTATGGATAGCTTTGGCTTTAAGAGTGGTTTCACCGGGAAACCATCCTCTTAGGATTCAAGAGTGATTTCACTGGGAAATCATACTCTCAGGGTTCTATCCTAGCGCGGGTTATTCTTTGTATTGGAAGCCTAATAGGAGGTTGTTAAGAGATTTCCAGGTCTCTTTCTTGTTTGATGCCCAAGAGAAGGCTAAACTCAACGAGGGAGTTCTTTTGTACGAAGCCCACGAGGAGGCTAACTCAGCAGGGGAGTTGTCTTATATGAAGCCTAAGCGGAGGCTAAACTCAATGGGTGAGTTGTCTTATATGAAGTCTAAGAGGAGGTTAACTCAATAAATGAGTTATCTTATACGAAGACTAAGAGGAAGCTTACTCAATAAATGAGTTATCTTATACGAAGCCTAAGAGGAGGCTAAAGGGAACCTAGTTGTTAGACTAGTTGTTATGTTATAACTGAACAGTTATATGAACAAGTGTGTGATGTGTATTCACAGGAGTTTATGAAGGAAATATATAAACAAGTGTATAAAACAAGCAATTAAAGCAAGTGTAACTTGAATATATACAAAGGGTTTTGGGACTTACACCTTAAGGGAGGCCCATTGGTTTAAGAGCAGTTTCACCGAGAATAATGCTCCTCTTAATACCAATGGAATCGATCTATAAACAAGCGGATGAAAACAAACGAACGGAGTTTGTTTATGCTTGAATATGTACAAAGATGATTGAATGTGTACAAGGAAATGAATTTGTACACGAAAGGATTGTTATGTACAAGGAAATAAATATGTACATAGGAGGGTTGTGACCTACACCGTGAGGCAGACCCAGGATCAATTTGAAAGAAATTCAAGGAAAACCTGGTTCGGTTTATCTTCAAATCTAATTGGTCATGGAAAAAGGTGTGTAAGTTTACTGAAAGGTTTTTGAAAATGTTTTGAAAATGTTTTGAAAATGTTTTGAAAATGATTTTGAAAAGTGAAGGATATTCACAAGAAGTTTTGAAAAAGATTAGGTTTGAAAATTGTAAAGAAAACATTTTTGAAAAGCATTAAAAAATACTTAAAATGTATCATTTTTAACCTAATAAAAATATAATCAAAAAGAAAATATTTTTGGATTTTTTGACATAATCATAAAATAGATATATTAAATGACAAGTGTGCAAAAAATCATCTCAAAATGAGAAGTTTTGGTTAGTCTTTGAATATGTTGAAGTTTGTTAAAAACTTGAGAAAATTAGTGATAAAAAGAGTTTTTGGTCCTAAGGAGATTTGAACCTTGGACTTTTGGCTTAGAAGTGAAATTTTTTTCCACTGAGCCATGTGCTTGACTTGTCATTTAATTACCTTGTTTTAAAGGAGTTTTGAAAAAAATGAAGTCTTTGAAAAGGTCAGAAGTTTGGTGCTTCTAAGGGGGGTCAGAAGCTTGAGTTCTAAAGAGAGGGTCAGAAGGTGGATGCTTCTGAAGGAAGTTAGAAGTGCTTCTGGAAGAGGGTAGAAACGTGTTGCTTCTGAAGGGTTGAGCATCAGAAGCGCCGAGCCTTTTATTAAAAAAAAGGTCCCAAGGGGATTCGAACCCTGGGCCTTGAGACGAAGGAAATGATTAAGAGTGTGCTGGCAACCGATGGGGCAGTAATACATTTGTTCACTTAATCACATCCAAGTGAATATATTATGAATCAAGTTTTGAATTTTGAGTTTCCCACTTCATCTTCAACCTTGTGACATCTCCATAGCCAAACTCAGATTCTCTCCATTTCTCATCAATTTGAAAAATGTAAAATACCAATCTATGCAGAATTTGAACACGAATTCAACCATATAACTTATTAAAGCTATAAATCAAAGATGATCATGAATTATGGAAATCCCCAAATGTAACCATAACTGAACAGAATCATGTATCTCAGGGCACAATTGATTTTAATTTCAATTAAAGACTCAGATAGCTTCGCAATGATCATATGAACACTTACCTTTGAAAATTTTATGCTAAAAATACATGTATCAAGATATTCAAAAACGCATAAAAACTTACCGTGGCTGGAATTTTTAGAAACCAGATGGGGACTTCCATATGCTTTTTGTTGATCCTAGAAGCTTCCTTGAGTGTTACTGAGTGTGTTCCATCACTTACCTTGCTTTGAAGGTCTCTGATTCCTCCTACCCAAGTCCAGTTGCAGGTTGCTGGTTTTGAAATGGAAGATGATGATGGAGCTGTTCCAGAACTTGTTTAAGTGTTTGGACAGTCTCTACATGTTGTATAGAGTGTGTTTGAAGTGAAAAATCAGAACAAGCACGAGTGAATTTGGAGTTTGGAAGTTTTGCCTCAAAACTTGCACAAATGGAGTTTTTTTGGAGCAAACTGACTCTTGGCTTATTTTCTGATGATTTGAAGTTTCAAACAACTTCTAAATGATGTTTAGAAGATGTTTGAATGACACCTTTGGTTAGAACTTGCAGAATTTGCAATTTGGAATTCTAACCTCATTGAAACTTGGAAACTTGCAAAATAAGAAAGAAGTGAGAAAACAAGTTTGGATTGTTTTTTAAGTGTCCTTTTGAATGAAGTACGGACCTATATTTATAGGCAAGGGATTTTGAATGGCAAGACAAGATAAACTTGAAGAGCTTGCAACTTGGAAGCTTAAGGCTTAAGAAAGGAATATTCCTCATTAAATGCACATGGAATCTTTTTAATCATTGCTTAAAAAAACTCAAGTGTTTTTATCCCTTCCAAATCATTTCCATCAGATTTTTTCTCTGAAATCCTATCTTATTTAGTGACAAGGCTTCTAGAAAAGGGAAATTGCAAAATAACTTGTAGTTTTGATGAGTAAATTTCGAAAATTCATGGCCATAAACCATTATGTTTTAAGATCAAAACCCTAGCTAGACAAAGTACTTTTGCAAGTTCTTGGACATTTTGGAAAGCTTGTAACACGATCTACAACTTTCATGTTTTGAGTTTTTCTTGAATCCAAATGGATCTAGGTGAAAAATGGCCATGAAAGTAAGGCAAAACCATGTTTTTTAACACTTGAAAATTTTTCCAAGTGTTAGAAAAAATTCCAACTTTGACTTTTTGTTGACTTTTTCACATTTCTTGATTTTTTATGATCATGATGGATTATTTGAAATGATTTTATGATTGAAAAAGTTTGGATTTGAAAAAGATGACCAAAAGTCAAAGTTTTGACTTTTTGAACAGATGAATTTTCATCAGATGATTGAGAATTTGTCTGATGAAGAAACATGGATTTTGTAATGTTTTGAACCAAGAAATTAGGTCAAGATGTTGCATTGGGGATGTTAAGATCAATATTCAAGCAAATAGGTCATTCATTAAACAAAAAGTCAATGATTCACTATCTTCGATCAAAACCCTAATTGGTAGATTCAAGGTAGATCATGAGAAAAAGTTAGGAATTTGAAGATCAAATGTTGATGATTGATTAAGATAGATCAATTGAGGTGAGTGGAGACTCAAACCCTAATTAATCATATCTCGAATAGATGACATTTTGATAAAACCCTAATTCTGACTCTAGGAGCACACACACGATCTATCCTGTTCTGAAACTGTTAGTGATGCAATGATGCATATGTGAATGATATAAGGTGGTATCTTAGGTCAAAAATTGGGGTATGACAGCTTGGAGTAGTATTGAGATGGGTGACCTATTGGAAAGTTTTTTGGAAAGCGTGCGAGTGAGGTCAAAGCATGCTGAAAAGACCCGTGTTGGTTTGTGAGGTTAGTCGATAATCCTAAAGGCCTCATAAGGCATTACAAATGGTATTAGAGCCAGATCACTTCCACTATGATGTGGTTCGGGGATGAACTATGCGGAAGCTGGTGGGCATGTAACACCCGAGGCCAAAGAAGGCGGGGATGGTTACGTCAGACGTAACACTCGAGGCCAAAGAGGGCTAAGAGTGGTTGCCGCATCGGAATGAGATAAATCATGAGATTGTACATGTATGAGACTATTTGGTTGAAGGAGGCTTATGAAGATTTATTGGTACTACCTATACCAACAAGATGCATCTTCATTTCGGTAGCCTAACCATAAGAACTCCATAATTAAGCGTGTTTGACTTAAAGTAGTATTGGAATGGGTGACCTTTTGGGAAGTTTCCCAAAAATCGTGCGAGTGAGGTCAAAACATGTTGCAAAGACCCGTGTTGGTTTGTGGGGTCAATCGATAACCCCGAAGGCATCCTAAGGCATTACAGCTCACGTAAAATTAGTTATTTGAATAAGATGTTCACGGTTGATCCCGAATAGATTACCGATCCCCAGAGGTGTGCTATGAGAGCATATCTTATGTATCTAGATGACACATCCATTTTTTGTGGACACTAATGCCACTTGCACTGATGTAATGTATATGGGGTATGTAACACCCTTCTAAAAATACCCCGTAATTATACAACAAATTCAAAGTTTAACATGTACAAAAGGGCATCACAATTCACCAAAAATAAAATTTGTATACTGTCATGCTTTACTGAAGAACATCATTAAAATAATAATAAAAGAAACATGTTTTACACAGCGGAATAATTCTCAAAACTTGGATAAATTCAAACCAATAAAACTTCAACGTCAACGCCTTAGTTCTCAAAACAATTATAAAAAAAACAATCTTAAAATAATCAACAGAGTTTAATTATACTCTAAACCAAACGCTCCCCAGTGTTACAAGACCAGAGCATGACACTGACACACGAATAATCATAAAAGCATAGCTCTACGAGCCATCCCCACCAACTCTTAAGTCGTTAATGCTTTAATCTGAAATCATCAAAGTAAGGGTGAGACTTCATCATAATAACATGCATTATAAATTCATCAAAATAACGGAAATTCATAAGTTATCAGTCCATCATATTCAGCATAATCAAATTCATATCACAATTCAAGTCATAACATACATCATACACAACAACAAGATTATAACACTGGAAACTATCCTATCATGTTATAATTCATACAAAAATGCGATGCAAGACTCTATGCATGTGGTACCGACAGTGAACTAAATTCACATATTGTTCCATTCCAACTCGGACACAACATTAACATTTATTCCATTCCAACTCGGACACAACATTAACATCTATTCCATTCCAACTCAGACATAGATAAAACCTCACCGCCCATTCTAACTCGGCAACGGATATTGGCCAACTCACTAATTCCACACAATGGGAATTAGCTACCACCAAATGTATATGTATGCACATCAACAACATGCAACATTCAACAACAATACATGATATCAACAACCATCATAAATATACAACATCAACAACAACACATGATATCAACAACCATCATGAATAAATCACTGAAATATAACATGCAAGCATCAATATGTACTCAATACAACGGTACTACAACATACTAATTCCATACGTCACGTACATGGGGTACAACAACTACAACACCGTAAAAACCAATACTTTCCAATTTAAAACCGACTAATTATTATTTTCTCATTTTTATAGAATAGATTGTTTAATTTAGAGAATATTGTCCAAAACGGCGATTAAAACGGACTTACGGTTTGAAAGATATGATTTTTCAAAGTTTGATATTTTTTAGAATGTTACAGTGGTAACCGGTTCCTCCCAGGGAGAACCCGATTCCCACACTATGTGAAAACACACTCTCTGGATTTTGTACTAGGAACCCGGTTCCTCCCACACAGGAACCGGTTTCTACGTTCAAAAACCTCATTATTTTACTGAAAAATACACTGGGAACCCGGTTCCTCCCACCAGAGAACCGGTTCCTCAGACACAAAAAATCCACCTCTTTGGAAATTATACCAGGAACCCGGTTTCTCCCGCACAGGAAACGATTCCTGCGACCTGCAGTAGCAGAAAATACATTTTCTTGACAGCATGTTGATTCCAACTCAATGCCAACATTCAAATACGAATCACAACATCATATAACTCCAGAATCATCCAATAAACATCAACATAATGCCAAATAACACAATTTAACCATTCCTAATAATCTTATAACATACGATTCGTTCAATTCCATGCAATTCGACAATATTAGGGATAATTCTATAAACCTAGAAAATCCTAAGTTGGGATTTCTAACTACTCATTCCATTCTATTGATTCCAAAATCTATAAGGCATAACAATTAGAAGAAATCACCCCTTACCTGTGAGAAATTATAGATTCCTTGAGAGTTATGGTTCTTTCTTCTATTGTTCTCTCTGCACTTCTCACGTACTATGAGAATCCCAAATGCTTCTCACTTTTTCTTCCTTTTCTTTTGTTCCTTATTATTCTAAAATAATAATAATAACAACAAATAATAGGATTATAGCCTTTTACTACACATACACCCACTGTATCTTACACCACTGTCCGACTTTTCATTTTAATTAACCAATTCCAATAATTCCAAAAATACTAATAATTTAATTTTTAATTAAATAAATAATTCAAATTCAAATTATTTAATAATCGAAATATTAGGGTGTTACAGGGTACTTTGACAAATTTGAGCAGATCCATGAGTGGAACTGGGGGCTATTTTGGTGTACTTGTATCACAAGTTGTCTGAAGGATGTAAGTGGAAGACGAAGCAGATGACCAGGAGCATCACTCTTTTGACGGTAAAATATACTGTCTTATATTGTTTATGTTCCATTCTGTTAATTGTCGTGATTCTGTTACTAACTAATACTTATTGTAATTTTAGGCCGGGATCCTACAACACTTTCTCTACATCTCAGGTTGGTCACTTGCATCGATTTATACTAAAAAAAGTATGTGTGTCGCTGCATTTGACCCGCTTTGAGGGGAAAAGGCGACAGAGTCGTTTCGTGTGTATATTGACTAGTTGGTGTTTGAGATATACATTTCGATACCCACTCCGACCACCGTGTCACGATTCCATTTGACGATGTTACATTGTATTCTTGGTGGTTGACTTATGGGTTGCGCAAGATGACTGCTCATCTGCCTGAGCGCGTCACACGTCAATTTGGGTACATGCAGTATATTCCTCTAGATTCTATTGAGTCTGGTACTCCCCTAGTGAAATAGAGGGATATGGATGCTTGTTTGATGATTATGTTAATTATCTTGTGTTAGCTGAGGCCCGAAGTACCTTAGCACCAGACGATTGAAGCTACATGGATGGTTATATCATATAGTTCTTCAGGGTATCACATCACTATCTAGTACAAGATGCTCGAAAAACCTCACAAAGACGAGCTCATTAAGAGATTTTATAGGAGGAGCAAATGCACGCCAATCATTGCCATTAACGCACTACCTAAGTGTCATCGTATCATGAAGGTTGCATAGACGGGTATTGATGGATGTTTGTTTCCTGATGGCTCTGATGTTAGAGGTGTTCTAGATGCCACCATGGCGGAGGCTCAATGACTCTACAATACATGAGACAACAGATGAACGTTGGAAGAGTTACAGGCCGACTCACATACCCAATAATCTTCTTCGATATTAGATAATATTTTGTTTATCAATTTTTAAATTGTATTGAATAATATTATAGGTTATCGCCTTTATTAACTTCAAACACTTTATATATATATATATATTTATTTTATAATTTTCAATATGAAGTCCCTCTAAAATTTTCCTTTGAATAATGATCCTCACAAAATTATTATGCACGTAATTTTAGTCCTTGATGTTAAATCGATGTGTATTTTTGAATGATGATTTTTCAGACGTGTGTAGAATGTTATAAAAAGTTCCTCGAAAAAAAAGAAACTAAAAATTTCATTTTTAAATCGAGATTTTTATTACTTTTATTAATATTTTTTTAAATTTAAAAAATTTATATTTAATTCTTCTAATTTTAAAAAATTTTAAAATTTAATAAATAAATATTGTATAATATTCAGAACACATATAAAAAAAATAATTCAAAAATTTGAGAGTAATAAAAAACATATTTAAGCAAAAAAAAATCCAATCCTACTCTTACAGCTTGATGATGCATGTGTGGTGAGATGATAAAGGCTTCAACCACTAGGAGCCAGTGAAGGAGTTCTCTCCTTTTCTCTCCTTCATTCATCAACCTCATTTCTTTATGATAACATCAACACATTAACTAACATGTTGCTTTTGCAACCACAACTAACTTCTACTCTGTTACCGTTCCATTCAACCCGTGTTAAAATTTTCCCAATCCGCCGCCGCCACCACCACCACCATGCCATCTCTCAACCACCTCCATCCGCCGCCACATCCCTCTCATCCGCCAGACCAATAATCAAACACGACGGTCCCGACGACATTCTCTCCTTCCAAAACCGCCGCTACGATTTCTCCCCCCTCCTCCACTTCCTCTCCAACAACAACAACAACAACAAAAACACAGACTCGCTCTCTCCCACCGAGTTCCAACTCGCCGAGTCATACCGAGCCGTTCCCTCTCCACTCTGGCACGCTCTTCTCAAATCCCTCTGTTCCTCTCCCTCCTCCATCAACCTAGCGTACGCCGTCGTTTCATGGCTCCAGAAACACAACCTATGCTTCTCCTACGAGCTTCTCTACTCAATCCTCATCCACGCGCTCGGACGAAGCGAAAGGCTCTATGAAGCTTTCTTACTCTCGCAACGACAGGTTCTAACTCCGTTAACCTATAACGCATTAATCGGTGCTTGTGCTCGTAACGGTGACCTAGAAAAAGCGCTTAGCCTAATGTCTAGAATGCGCAGTGACGGTTTTCAACCTGATTTTGTCAATTATAGTTCGATTATCAAATCGCTAACGCGTTCGAGTCGAATCGATTCTCCAATTCTTCAAAGGCTTTACGCCGAAATTGAATCTGATAAAATCGAAGCCGACGGTCATTTACTGAATGATATAATCCTCGGTTTTGCGAAAGCTCGTGACCCGACACGAGCAATGCATTTCCTTGCTATTGCTCAGGGTAAAGGTTTGAGTCCTAAACCGAGAACTCTTGCTGCGGTTATATTAGCTTTGGGAAATTCAGGTAGAACGGTTGAGGCCGAGGCGGTATTTGAGGAGATTAAAGAAAATGGTTTGGAGCCGAGAACTAGGGCTTATAATGCACTGCTTAAAGGCTATGTGAAGACTGGTTCTCTTAAAGATGCAGAGTTTGTTGTTTCTGAAATGGAGAAGAGTGGTGTTTTGCCTGATGAATATACTTACAGTTTGTTGGTTGATGCGTATTCTCAGGCTGGAAGATGGGAGAGTGCGAGGATTATGTTGAAAGAAATGGAAGCGAGTAATTTGCAGCCGACTTCGTATATTTATAGTCGAATATTGGTGACTTATAGGGATAAAGGGGAGTGGCAGAAATCGTTTCAGGTTTTGAAGGAGATGAGGAGTTGTGGTGTGCAACCTGATACACATTTTTATAATGTCATGATTGATACTTTTGGGAAGTATAATTGTCTTGATCATGCAATGACAACGTTTGAGCGAATGATGTCTGAGGGGATTCGGCCAGACACAGTTACGTGGAATACATTGATTGATTGTCATTGTAAGTCTGGGCGACATTCTAGGGCGGAGGAATTGTTTGAGGAAATGCAGCAGAGAGGGTATTCGCCTTGTGTTATGACTTATAATATTATGATCAATTCTATGGGTGCACAAGAAAGATGGGAACGAGTGAGTGATTTGTTGAGCAGAATGCAGAGTCAAGCATTGTTGCCCAATGATGTTACCTATACAACTCTAGTTGATATTTATGGAAAATCTGGAAGGTTTAATGAAGCCATTGAGTGCCTTGAGTTCATGAAATCTATGGGATTCAAGCCAATTTTGACCATGTATAATGCTCTAATCAATGCCTATGCACAAAGGGTATGTTATATATGCATGCTATTATCTGAATTGTTATTGTTTTTCTTGAAAACACGTTGAAGCATTGGCTTTGGGATTGGGTGGGAAATGCACCATATTTTATCTAGAATATCTCATCTTAACTTATTTGAAGAGTGACTTGGTTAGTTAGTAATTTTGGTAATATTTTGCATGAATTTGGGCAGGGTCTGTCTGAACAAGCGGTAAATGCATTTAGGATGATGTCAGCTGAGGGTCTTACTCCCAGTCTTTCAGCTCTCAATTCCTTAATCAATGCTTTTGGTGAAGATAGAAGAGATGCCGAAGCCTTTGCTGTACTGCAGTACATGAAAGAAAATGTATGTTTTCTTTCTATTCTTTCTCCTACCCCTCTTTTTTTGGGCCAAAGACCTTAATTTATGTTATTTATTTGTTTGTGTACTACAGCGTATCGAACCTGATGTAGTTACTTATACCACGCTCATGAAAGCTTTAATTCGTGTTGACAAGTTCCACAAGGTACGTAATATACCATAATTGCAATCAAAATGTGTTGTCTATGTTTTTATAATTCTTCACTCTTGCATCTCGTCAATGAAATTTATCATATAGGTTTTTTAGCTCCAACGTTCTTAGAACTCCAACTCTGTTTTTTTCTTTGGTTTTTTGTAGTTGTTGTCTAATATATATGGTGGCTTGCAGTAAATTAATAATTAAAGAAAAATAATGTACCTAAAGTCATAAGTTGGTTTGAGTCCATTCTTTTGCCATGTTTTTGATATGTTAAGTACCATCCACATTCCACCTCTTCTCTAATATAGAAGAAAAAAAATTGGGTAAAAGTTGTAGGTCCTGTTTTGCCAGCTTATTTGTCACTCACAATCAGTCAACTTCATTGCACAAACTATGCTACATCATTTGGGTTTCAGGTTCCAGCAGTGTATGAAGAAATGGTTAGCTCCGGACGCACTCCAGATAGACAAGCTAGAGCAATGCTGCGGTCTGCTCTTAACTACATGAGACAGACACTAAGATCATAAATTATTAAGCATATTACAAAAGCCTATACAGAGTTGCAATCGGTAAAAAAAAATCGATTTTGGTCACCTGGTATACGTGGTTCTAATTCTAAAGGTTTGTGCTAACTTGTTTCCTCAATGCTTACAATTGTATAGCATGCTTTGGCTTTTAAAAGAATAATCTTTTACTCTACAACTACAAGAGGGTTTGGCTGAAATCAATCTGCATTTTCAGTTAAATTGGTGTTTCTTTTTGCCTTCTTAATTTGCCTTTGGAAAAGAAAATTTAAGAGCATTTCATGTTTGTTTTAACGTTTACCGCATTACTTATCTTTAATAATTCAAATTATTATTATGATTAAACTTATAATTATTAGTTAATCTAATAATGATAGTATGATTACAGCTGTGGTTTAGTATAGATGGTGCCACAGAAATATCTGCAGTGTTTACCATCCTGGAAATGAAAGCTCCTTCTACGATGGAACAAGAAACAAAGCTACGGAACTCACCCCAAACTCAAAAAAATGAAATAACTTTCAGAGATACTATCTTTTGACTAATCCTAATGTTGTACCATCTAGGATCAGTCTTGGGGATAAATGTATTATATTTTTTTTTTACATTGTATTGTAAGTTTAACGTAACTTATGTAAGTAAAATTTATACATTAAAGTACATGCATTTCATGTTCATAAGTGGGAGTCCTTGTAAATTAGAAATAGGAATAGTGAGTGTGCATTCATTTCAATCTCATTCTCGATGCTGCATTTAAGTATATTTGAAATAGTTTATTTACAGTTTATATAAGTTTATCTTCAATCATTTTCTCCAAGATTTTTTATTTATTTTATCATAAGCTTGTCGAAGGATTGGATTTTTGAAATAATTAGTTACAGTTTGTTGTCTATCGTATAAATATCTGTTTGTTTTTGAATTTTTGTTATGAAATAGCTTACAACATATTCACATGTTAATTATAATTTGTTTCATTTGATAGCAAAATAATCAACATACCATATTGTTCATACAATATGAGGCAATAGAATCAAATAGTGTCATTTCTTCATTCAAAATTAGATGAATAAATTTGATGTAACATAACTGAAGACAACTCTTATCGATTGCATTACTATGTTGCGATTGCATTACTAAGTTGTGCCGCTGGTAGAGCCACTTGAGCTGATTGGCAGCACAACTTTTCATTCTTTTATAATACAATAAAAGGTCATTCCCCAAGGTGGGGCACAGAAAAGGATTAGAAACTATTGCATGAAAGAAAGGAGCATTACAGAGTAGTACATACAACAATTAATAAATTAACAACTTTTTCTCAAAATTGGATATACAATTTCTGCTACGACCTAATTTTAAAGGGGAATAGCAGAAACAATTGGTCTACTGCCCTTAGTTTTAGTTTTTGAAATTCTAGAACAGAACATGCACAATAGTAAAACTGACGATAGTAAAAAGAGCCTATAATATGTTCTGATTTCTTGCATTCCAAGTTCAAGTACCTCCATCTTTTTTCCATATCTATTCCTTCTCTCCATCAAATACCCATCTAGATATTCATCTATTGATACTAACTTATCCAACTTCACGACAGATGCTTTTGATTGAATCTCACCAAGCTGGTGTGGCCCCAATTTAAAAACTGTAAAGAAAGCTGCAGACCAGTCATCGAGAACAGTCTGAAAAAGATAATGTCAGGTGTTAGGATCATCGTTGTTATACTCTTTCTAAATGTCATATCCCTCTCCTTAATTGAAAGTAAAAAAAATGATAATTGCAGTGAAGCTTTCAAGTAACATACATTGTAGCTAACACGGTCAGTGGGATTAAACATTCTAAAACAGTCATTTGATGCAGCTGTGGCATCCCCATATATCTGTCGGTCAATACAAAATGTTAGGACACTGCAGTCAAATCTGCTATTACAAAGTGGGAAGAGGTCTAGTCAAGATGCATACCTCAAAGGTGAAGGCCAAGGGAACCCTCACAACGTCATACATGAAATCGGTTGCAGTCCCGTGCGCAAAATAGCTGGAGAAGCAAGTTCTTATTAGAGGAATGATTGACATATAAACTATGCACAGCAATATAAAGGCATTTGTCTTCCTCAAGACTACTAGTAGAAAATCTGAAACACTAAAACAAATCATGTATGTTGTACCGATAAAATTTACAGTTTTCAATTTAACACTTTGGCCCCTAAAATATAGTACAGAGCAACCACTCGCAACTTTGAAATAAAAAAAAGAAAAAGAAAAAGCATAACTGCGTCTCTAAAATATCAATTTGTCAAACTTGTGCCATTCACGTACAACTTGACAACCAATAAGCCAAGGTCATCACTGGTTCACTGTGTTTTGAACAAGAGTATCTCTCCTTACATGCACTTTTTAAGTTCCATATTTTGCGATGCATCCAAAATAAATAAAAAAGGCATAAAAACTGCAATAGTCAAATTTCAGTGAATGTCTTGAGTGACATTCACTGAAATGAATCATGAGGTAGGAAAATAAGCCTGGAGAAAATACACAAGAACTTCGACAGACATTAAAATAAATTATCTGAAACCAACTATCCATTTCTTTAGCACTGAATATAGATGACAGAAGAAAACAGATATATAAACCCCAAACATTTATCCTAGTCAAAATATTAAACCAGTCCTGTCATCAGATTCAAATGAAAATTAACTAACCCTACGGAACCTCCTCCAGACCCAATCACACAACGCTTTTGGCAATGATGCTGATTTACTTCTTCAAGCAACGATTTCATCCGTTGCAATGGCAATCCATCAGGTGTTGTATTCTTGTGATCATATGGCATAAAAAGAGCCTGCAGTGAGGTTGGAAAAGGGACAGTAACATTTGTCATAGAAGTTTATATGATGTTTCCAAAGCGTCTTTACCAAATTACATAAATTATCAATTTTGATACAGAAGAATGAAAAGAACAATAATATAAAAATATATATAATCAACACACCTACATACAGTTAAGTATTGTAAAAGCAGCAAACACACCTACATACAGTTAAGTATTGTAAAAGCAGCAAACACACCTACATACAGTTAAGTATTGTAAAAGCAGCAAGTTTGACAACTAAAATAACAGAAGTACTGTAAATAATACACAGTAAGAGCCATGGGGGTGAGAAAATATCACCTACTTCACATAAGAAAATATAGTACGATAAGGGGCAAAGTTTTAACTACAACAAAGGCTTAAATGATAACCTAACAATTGTAGTATTCGTTTTTTTTTTAATTGAGTGGGGTTATTCGCCTATGTATTGCCAAATATCAATATGGACTCCATCCCTGGTCAGAGTCAGGTACTGTAAAGTTAATAATGTATGCCAATCCTAATATTTACACCTGATACTTCTGTTCCCAAAAAGATTATCAACAATTTCTATCACATCTTTATTTCATCTGCATAACAATATGACACGTCTTTAAGAAGGATAGTACAAGAGTAGCAGCAGGGATTGTTAGCTAAAGGACTAGATGTGAAGCTTGTGTTACCAGTGAGACATCTAAATTAAAAAATTAAAAACAGAATTAGGACCAAATGGATTTCAGTAGCCATTTTTGAATGAGGGACTAGTTTGCGTGCCTACAAGCTACTTTACTATGTTATGTTGAACAGGCTAATTCTAGAGAAAAATTAATGCTTTAGAAAGATGCAGCTGGTTGACAGAACTTTTCATTGCTATCTTCACTGGGTTAGCAGTTTTATTTTTAAGAAGCAATTATTATATTATTAAGAGTGATTAGTGGGAAATTATTATATTATTAGGAGCAGTTATGTTTATTAATGTTGTGCTTATGTTCAGAATAAATAGGGGAAGAGTCGTTTATCTTGAAATTAGATTGGAAATGTGTCATTTTGACATTAGGGGAGGTGCAGGTCCTCAATGTTTTGAGCTATTATTATGTAATTCAGAGAGATTTTCCCTATTCCGTTTTGTATATCGGTTGGTTTCTATCACCTAGTATCAGAGCATTTCTGATCCAGGAAGATTCACCAGGTGTGCTGGAAATTTTGGCCTGGAGATGACTGTAGATTTGATGAAAGGGATGCTTATTGGTGGCTGATCCAGGCAGAGCAATATTTTGGTTTAAGAAGAATGAGTGAAGAGATGAAGCTTTTGAGGGTTGTTGCATTTGCATTGAGAGGAAATGTTCTTTGGTGAAATTTCTTGGAAGGAGAGCAACCCAAATACTTGTTGATGGGGTTTTTCAAAGGCCATTCCAAAAATTTCCAACCAGAAGTTTCGGATTGTCTTCTGGATTTGGAAAATGAAGAATAGGAAAATAGAGGCAGCAGTGCTGAAATTCAAGAAAGCAAGAAATAGTAGCATCTCAAAATGAAACAAAAATCACAAGTGAGGATGACGATGAAGTGACATAGATGAGTAAACAAAACGAAAAAAGAAAGCAAAGATCTGAATATAGAACGAGAAAAAGGAAACCAAGAAATGCAAAACAAAGTCTGGAAATGCAATGTGCAAAGACAGATGTAAGTATAGCAAAAGAACGATCATGATGAAGGAAAACCTTGAAGGGAAACAGAACCTCAAAAGCTTTTAACTGTGGGATCCAAGGAGATGCAATTCACCACCATACCAACTAAGGGCTGCCATATTTTGGAATTGTAAAGGGGCATCTGAGAATGTTTTGGTGGAGACACGCCACACTGCGGCCATACTCTTTTTGGGTCAAAAGTACCACCCAAATCAGAATGTATGATCCAGGCTTGAGTTCTTATATTTTACACTTTGCTCTGTCACCACGATACATTTTTCTACTACATATTACTTCACCTTGAGGACAAGGTGAATCTTTAGGGGGGAGTATTGTTAACCTCTCATAAATGAATTAAGGAAAGCTGACTATTCAGTTTTGTAATTCAACTGATGCCGGTTCTTGTGTATTTTACAACATAATATCGGTAAACATGCTGATTTATAAGTTTAACAAAACAAATAGAAATTGGGATTAGCATCCCATAAAGAAATATCACTGATAAAGTTGAAACAAGTAAATAGAATCTACTAGATTATTTACTAATTATGTCAGCAATTAAATTGAAAACTCTAACTCCAGCTTGGGTTTATACAATGTGCACATCTGGAATTATAGCACAGAAACAGATAAGAAACATAAGGGAATAATCATTTTATTTTTCATAAAAGGTGGAAAATTAACTAAGCTTACCTGCATTCCAGAGTGCACATTGACCCATATATGTGGTTCAAAAGATATCGCAAGTTTCCTCATGATTTGACTTTCAGGCTCGCTAAATGGGGCAATTCCGGGATTCTCCTCATATGGATCATAATCCTATTGTTTAGAGCAATAATAAAAATGAATAAAAAGCTTCAAAAAATATAAAGATCAGTCCATAGATTGACAAGCAGATAACAAGAAGAATGAGTAATGTAATCTAGCTAAAAAAGCCTCTTCTAGCATATTGCCATCTCTAACTAACTAAAAGGTGCAAGCCGACAATGGACATAGTATAAGCACCATTAATTAATAAAATTTCGCAGTACCAACACAAATATTGAAGGCATGTAACAGACCTTTTCCTTTTTGCCCCAATCTACACTCCAGTTCCGGTTGAGATCAACTCCTCTCCCTGCCACATAACATACATTTCAGGCATTTCAAAATCAGTAACTACTGAACTAAGTATCATACGGGAGAAATACAATACCATTTCTTCTCTCACAGAGATCTCCAGCCTCAACAAGTTTGCGGCCATTAAAGTTTTCCATAGGAATCACCTATAAGTAAGTAGTCAACAAAATTATGAAGATACCAATCTCTCCTGTTAATTCTATTATTCCACAAATGCACATAACTCACTTTTTTTTTCTTACATTTATTAAAAGTTCTTCCAAACTCTAAAACTTCAATATACACCCAAAATCAAATGTGGAACAATTGGGACATAGTTGTAATACTTCACAGATATTATTATTATGGAACTTCATCAGCACCTTAATAAGAGCCCAGTTCCACAATGAGTTTCATGATTATCACATACTTACACGGCAGAAATTTCACTTACCTTTATTACAAGCTGGTTGAGTGTAGTGTTTAAGGAAGCTTTATCCATGCCGGGTAGAAATTGTTCTTCACTAAGAATAGACAAAATCTTTAAAGCAAGTTCTGAGGTAATAAGCTCCCTTCCATGCTGTCCAAAACTCTGGAAGACAAGGAATCATCTGTCAAAAAAACCAGAATAACCAATTTGAGAAAACTATCCACTACATACCAAATTACAGCTTTTGTCTAAAAGAACACCATATTGTAATTACAGTATCACAACTTCATCATTGTGGACACTAACATACAACTGTTTCCAACATTAAACAGCTCGTAACATGAAAGCCTATAATTAATACCAATGAACATAGAAATCTTACAAGAAGGACCCGAAGCTTTGGCCTCTCAGCAGTATCTTTCTTTCCCTTACAAAAAGTGACCACCGCAATCTCAGCACCATAGCCTTTGTTTCCAGCTTTAACTGTCTCCATCTACGATGATCAACATCGAAGATAAGAACTATGTATACTCAAATGCTAAAACACACAATAGTCAAATCTAAATACATCATTGACTACTCACAGAGAGCTTATCCGGATGACGATGTACCAAGTCCTTGATCTCATCCATCAATTTTCGACTGCAGAATTCCATAACAACAAACAAATAAGCAATTTCACAAAATTACAGAATAAATCAATTAACTGAAAAAAAAACACTGCAGTGTTCCATAAAACCAAAGCTATATCAAAACATTGCAAGCAAGGTAAAAAGACACGGTTATAAACGAATTTCTGCAGCACCGACACTTCTGGAAAAAAAGTTGTGGTCGTGTAAGTGTCGGAGTCCAAAATTGTTATTACATTCAATTTACTCATTTGTTTCAAATTATTACGGCGTCAACCTGTCAGTGTTGGTGTCATGTTTCCAGTGTCCGTGCTTCACAAGGCAAGGGAAACTTATATACTAGAGAATTGAGACTCATTCAACAAAGTCGTAACCGAAACTTAATTACAGAAACTAATATACTAGAGATTGAGATTCATTCAACAAAATCTTAACTAAATTTAACTAGAAACTAATATACTACAGACTGAGATTCATTCAACGAATTCGCAACTGAAATTTAACCATAGAAACTATTATACTACAGATTGAGATTCATTCAACAAAATCGTAACTGAAAATCAACTACATACAGAAACTAATACACTACAAATTGAGATTCATTCAACAAAATCGTAACAGAAATTCAACTATAACTAAAAACGTGATCTGAACTGCAAAAAGGAACACCGATTTGCATAATTGAATAGCGAAACTGAAAAGCGTCGATTCGAATAAATAAGGAAGAGATTGAAACCTTGAATGGTAGAGATCGTAGTTGATTGGTGTAACTGAAAATTGAGTGAAATTGTTGATAGATTCGCCATGAACAGAGAAGAGATCTCGGGAAGAAGAGAGGAAGTAGATGGTGATTGTGAAGAGAAAAGATGAAAGAGAAAGAAGATCAGCCATGGCAAGATCCACAGTATCATTTCATTCTTTTATTTATGGTAACTTTTTTCGTGATATATTATTAAGTATTTATTAAACTTCTTCCACTGAGTTTCTCTAATATTTTTTTCTCGATTTCTCTCAATTCATGTTTACGGGTATATAAGAAATTCCTCAAAATTATTGATTGCTTTTTCCACGTTCAACGGTGTCGATGAAACGCGGTTACAACAACTATTTGTCATGTTATTGTTCTCGTATTATCCCTTCAAAATGAATATGAACTCAAAAATATACTAAACAAAAATTGAATATTTTCGAACTTTTACACTGTAACCGTAAATCAATGAAAATATTTTAATTCAATAATATTTTTATATTTAAAAATTAATATGATAGGACAAATTTAAAGATTTTAATTGTTGTATATGCAATATTAATTCATACTGTGGGCACTATTTTTAAACTCAATAAATTATTTTTACATTATCAACTAATCACAATCATATATATTATTAAATTTGACTTAAATTTTAAAGGATTAAATATGTACTACAATTAAACTCTATCGTATTGAGAAAAAAGTGGTGTACTAATTTATTTTTAATTGTTGACAATCATGTATCTTGTTAAGTTGTAGTGTAAATTTTAAATTATTTATATGATTTACCACTTTAAAATAGTTTGATTGAATGGTTGTGTAATACTTCTTTATACTGACATAACACTACCATTAAACTATTGTACTGAGAAAAATGATAGTGCACTGACAGTGTAAATTATTTTTACTATTCCGCCAAGTCAGATTGTAAATTTTAAATTACTTGTATGATTTGACACTTTTAAAATATTTTGATTGGATATATGTGTAAAACTTCTTTACACTGACAATGCACTATCATTAAACTCCACCGTATTGAGAAAAAGGATGATGCACTTATAGTGTAAATTATTTTGACAATGTTGAAACAATCGGGAAAATCATCGAAAAAAATCAATGAAGTCGCCATTAGACGTTTCTTATCCCGCAGAGGGAAAGGTGAACATCGAGTAAACTTAAAAGGGGAAAATCACGGTCTTACGACCAAGAGATCGAGTAAGGGAGTCGATTACGCGAGGGGAAGGTGTTAGCACCCCACACGTCTGTAGTACTCTACGGGATCCACTCCTGTTATCTATCTAAAGGGTGTGTTTCTATTTCTAATTCTCAAAACTAAAGGAGAAAGGAAATGCATGAATGCAAAAAGAAAATACGAAAAAAATAAGGAAATATAGCACTTTTTGAGTTCCATGCTCTAGGTGCCTTTTTGAGGTCATAGAACACTTTTTGCAACTTATAAACCTTATTTAATTCTTACTAAATCACAAATTCAGAAGGTTGTGTGACATAGACTTTGTCTAAGGGAGCATTCAAAAATAATGATTTCACATATAAGTGAAATGTCGACTAGCCATGCTTGCATGCCAAGGCGACCATCAATCTAATAGTCTCCAATTTTACGACATGTGAATATACTTCGCAGTATTCAAGTCATTCTCTCTAAAGAAATTCTCGAACTAAATCTCTCCTTATGTCTTGCTATCTACCCATCACCATTTTGCTTCAACTTGAACACCTACTTCACTTTGATAACTTTTATTTGTGCTAACAATGTGACATCACTTGTTAATAACTGTGTGTTTACTGTGGAAAATGGTAAACAACCGCTGATCCTCCCCTTGTCCTAAACTAGGGGTTACTAGCGAGATCGACCAGATTGATCTCAAGACGTGTGCTAAGTTTTGGTGATCACAGTATCTCGTTCGAAGAAGCCTATGCAAGAACCGGTGTTCGACAGGCTAAAGGAAACTACTATGATGGTTTTCCACACAAACTAAGGCTTGGTCGAAATAGTAATCCGTGACCTAAACGACTGAAGCCTCGATCGAAGGAGTTTTCGGCAATGGCAAGCCAAGCGGTGACTCGTGACTCAAGGCTTAAAGCTCGGGACTTGCGAAACTTAAAGAAGAACATAAAAATGCTTCTCGACGGAAGAAAGTAACGGATGATTAGATAAAGATTGAAATAAAACTTAATTGCATTAAGCGAAAAAGTTGGTGATTCAACGTACATCAAAGCTTTGTGGACTCTTTCTTCCTTAAGTGCGGAATTGGGCAGAGTTTTTGTAAGCAGTTTGAACATACGAATGAACACACCAAATTACAAGAGATTTGACTTATTTATAGTATTTACAAAGTAACTGACTATGCTAAATCGACGACTACAACTAAATATGAAGGCAACGCTCCATAGGATCCCGCCACCTCTCGCGCCAATCCTTCAAAACTATAATCAAGCCCACGCTCCACCTGAAATTCGAACTTGGCGCTTAGAAATAACTCCCGCTTCCATGAGTTACGTCCAAACCTTGAGACAATGATGCTAAATTTCTCTAAGAGTAATCTCCAACTTGACTCGGCGTGAATTCTTGACTTGACTTGACAATGAATCGCTTACTCATTCGAACCCAAGATAACCACTCATAAGAATCGATGGCTTCCTACTGGTCGACTGAGACTTCGAAATTCCTCACTCTTGACCAAAATATACCCTTCTCTTCTAGAATTTTCCACGAAGTTCCAGAATTGTCCCTTTAAATTAAGGACTTAGTACCTTCAGCTGGCCTTGGCATATTTTCGACCCAACAAAATGCCCCCCAGAGATGCCATTTTCGAACACATGATCGATGTTCTAAACTTCTGCAAAATACTTTGAATGCCTGTTGTCCTCGTGAGATAATGGCATCTATGAAAAATTGGTCGAAACACCAGCTCTATAACCGCCTCTTTCTTTCCAAAGCGTGGTACATTGTACCATCCATCGGACGTCACGTAATCATGACCCGAGACGTTGGCGTTTGAAATCGTGAACATTAAATGAGACGTGACCGCACTGTTCTAACTCGTTCCATGGCCCACACGTTCTTACTTCCATCTGCCTCCATGTGTTACATCCATCGGCCACGATTCGGCACCATGCCCCACTAACTCTCCCGCTTCTTTCCTCCAAGGCGTGAGTGGCTATAAATAGCCTTCTTCCAGGATTTCCTCACTTTTCCTTCGCTCTCAGTTTCCTTCATACGCACTACCCTTCACTTGCTACTGTTCATCATCTCCATTCTTCTTATCACACCATACATCACTCTTCTTCCCGGATAGCGAAGACAAATGCAACTCGGTTCACCTCTCCACTCCGGTATCGGCTTTGCTATGTGGACGGCAAACCCTACATTCGGAACCACCATTTTCCGTTGAAAAAGCGAAGGTTTGGCAATCCCATGTAATAATCCCCTTCAACCTTGGTCAACTTGGCAATCCTGCTGCGTTTCTGGGTCCTCTACCTTCTAGGGCACCTGCTCTTGCAAACGTGCATAACATGCATGTTCATTTCCCCACTAGTCACTAATCACGCCATTTGGTTTCTTTCATGGACCCCATTTCTTTATCCTTCCTTCAAAGACTTTAGGTTTAGGGCCACCTCCCTATCAATTGTCCCAAATTACGTACTTGGATGGACCGCTTAGAACCCACAAAGAAGCAATGGGAAGAGCTTGGGATTTACCCATTGTTACAAATGAGTCGAGGTATTCCTTACTCCCACAGCATGTTGGTGGTCGCTATCTTCTTACGAGAGGGCACTACCAATCGTTCCACCGGTCGTGGAATGATGACTCGACTCTCCTCGACCGCGGCCATCATCGATAAGTTAGGTGGTGAACTTTACAACCATCGAGGCGTCACCTATATTCACGTGCGCTTCAATGTTGGCACAAGTGGACTTCCATCTTATCGCTTTGCGAGCATCATCACAAGAACACCGATAAGATCTCGACGAGGAGCATGTTGCCTTTTGGCATATTGGTTATACGCCATATATTACGCAATAGGTGCATGCGGTCACTAAGGCACATACCACTCTAGCCACCTACACAATGGTACCGGTTTCCATATCGACCTCATTCGGCCTCACTCTACTCTTCATTGACGGATATCGTGGGCCAAATAAAAGCTCATATTATTGACCCCAAGAAAATGTATTATTCCATGGCCCCCATGGCTTCTCCTATGGTTAGTGGCCACGTTCGGTGAAGTGAAACCTTTCAAAAGAAAGGTAGCATGCACACTTGATCGACCGGTACCTCGGTCGAGACTATAGTGTATGGGAACGGCTGCTATCGAGCATCCTATTGAGAATAGAGTGAGGCCTCAATTACTTGAAGTTATGTTCAATGCCATGTTGAAAAAGGTGACTTGACTGTCTCAGCCCTTTTTCGACAAATCCAAAGTCTCTCCTATTATTGCTGCCATTTCTATCCAGACGCGGATATCCTCGCCATCAACCACGGACTCAAGTGTTGACTCCTTGTTCTTATCTTATGCACTTAATGGTGACAAACCAAGCCTTGGGCATACCAACCCAACACGGTGGCTCGCCAATTGGGCTTTGCCAAACTCTTCCTAAATCCATTTTGAGTCCCTGGTCTCCTCAATGGAGTGTTTGCCAATAGTCCTTGGGGTGTCATCAAGGCAGATTATGACAATGTTTGCACCAAAGCCCCACAACTCACCTTTACGAATTCAAGCCCCAATATCTCGTACAAAGAATTTGACACTTGGTGGCACATACTTCAACTCATTTGTTGGTGATTCCAAGAATAAATTAGCTCAATGATGCCTCCGCCGCATTGGGTAAGTTCATTAGATTGGCGTACCAATAAGCAAATTCGGGCATGCCTCATGGTGCGGCTTCAAGCCATTTTCTTCGTGTCGAAACTTCGGGCCTACTAACTTTTTCTTTTTGTTTGACTCCCCTCTGAACATGCTCCGGATGTTGACGCTCCTGTCATAAGACACCATAACGGGTCCTTCAACCACAAAGGTTTGTAATCGAACCTATTGGCTTGACTGGTTTATCCGCTCTCGATATTAATGTCGTTTTTGCGAATGTCCTTGAGGACTCCGACTGGACACAAAACCCATTTCACACTCTATTAAGAAAACGGTTCTTCGTGAGCATCTTGTTTCTTACTTAGTTCTTACCCTTTTGTTTGTCACAAATCCTTACTATGGTTATTTTCTTTTTCAGAGTCAAACACGCTCTGCGGTCTTGACTGCTCCCTCCACTAAATCCAAATTTTCCAAGAGGGACACATTACAACAAACCGGGGGGAAGAAGGTATTAACCTATGCCTTACTAAAATCCCTCCCTTTAATTCCTGCCTTGTCCTAATTTCTTTCTAACTTTGCAGGCATCTTCTGATGTTTCTTCCCCTCATTGTTCCACCAAATCCAAACAATCAAAACGAAAGAAGGAAGACACAGGCGATGGTCCTGAGAAAAAGTAAATGAAGAAAGCAGGAAGCTCGAAAGACGGCCTCGAGAAGGAGAAAAAGAAAAAGAAGAAACACAAATCCTCTTCCTCTAGGATTCAGCAAGACCCAGTGGCTGAAGTTTCTGAAGAAACTGATGACGTGCAACCCCTAATCCTAAAGAGAAGAAGTAAGGTTATCTCGACACACTCAAGGGATTGAGATGGAAGACCAATGATATCATCCGATGCCCACACTGTAACTATGTCTCCGACACCCAATAATCTTGACGAAAGAGGTCTGGCGAAGACAAGGATCTTGGCCGATAGATTAACCAAGGAGGAGTCGTCGAAACTTGAGAAGAACCTTGCGATCGAAACCATTGGTCCCTTGGTCGAAAGTGGACCCAAAGTATGTGTATCGCCTAACTCGACGTACATGTATTCATGCTCATTCTTTTTATGGCAACATACTCATTTTCTTTGCCTTTCGGGATGAGGCTTTTGAGCAGCGGCTTGAACAATGACCTAGCACCACAGTCCTTCTAAATACAACCTGTGGCTCGAGGAATCTTCTCCCATCATCGACCATTTGAACCCAATGTGGTCGGTGAGTTTGTTGACTTAAATGAGGTGGCTACTCTTAGTGATGATTCATCACTAGTCCCGCCACACATTCGATCATTGGGACCGATTCTAGCGTCGAACTTAGCACGTGCTACGGCCAACCGAATGGCATGGTTCCTATTGGTATTCCCCAAGAACAAGCTAAGAATGTTAATGTGGATAATGCAGGATATGAGCAGGTTCGACCTCAGTGGGCAAGGATGACGACATCTTGGCCAAACTCCCCACGGTGCTCAAGGCTCACAGACAAACTTCAAGTGTCCCCAAAGTTACAACATCTCTTCAAGATCTGACCTTCAACACTCAACGTTTCTTCTCCCGACATTGATATCGGCGGAGATCAAGAAGCTGGATGGTTTTGTTGACAAATACATTTTCTCTTGATTCGGACCAAACCCTGCCCTTGTTCATGCCGGCAAGTTACCTCCGGAGGCTGAAATCAAGCATTTGGTGACAAGATCAAAGCTTATGCCTTCCTTCTGAGCTCCAATCGCTTGAAAGACCCAAATCTTTTGCAAGAACTTGAGGCCATGGCCAAACCGAGGAGCCTCGACATCACTAATTCGCAAGCTTATGTTGTCTACATTTGACGTGTTCTTCTTCCTTTAGTGAAAATGTCAAGCAGTTGCGCTAATGAAGAAGAAATCTTTCAACAACGAGTGCTGTCAAGATGTCGTTACTATTGCCAAGGGGACAAAAAGCAATGAAAATTCGGCGGCTACTCAAGGACAAGCGGCTCGCTAGTTCCTAAAGGAAAAGAGTCGATGAAATACGCGATCAACTAGCCGCTTTGTCCAAGGAGCTGGAGGACATCACTGCAGCCGACAAAGACCTGGAGGAATCCATTGCTGGCATTCAGGCAACATTGAGGAAAAAAGCCAAACACGCCGCTTCCCTGCGCACTCAAACGGAACAAAGAGAAAGAACCATTTCGACACGAGCGAGCGTCTTCGAGTTGGTCGATTACTTGTCCGTCTGCGTGGTGACTGTCTATTTTCGGAAGAAATTTGGAAAATTTTAATGTAACAATTGTAACTTCTTTCTTTGGCACCAACTTTATTGTAATTCTGAATAATGGCCTATGGCCACTTTTATTTTTTGCTGGCATCGATATTCATTTTTCCATATCTTTCGACTTTTATTCTCTAAGTTGTCGAAATAGTTATTTCTTCGGGATAGGTTTATACCTTTTAGGTACTTACCATTTACTCTTAGGATGCGATCCAAGGCCAACTCTTCAAGCTCATATGCATTGTTTGAGAATACTTGGATTATCTTGAATGGTCCTTCCCAATTTGGTGACCACTTCCTAAAACCCTATCGTTCCTATCCATAGGTAGGATTACTTTCCACGAGATCATTGACGGTGAAATGCTTGTCTTTTACCTTCTTATTATAGGCCTTGGCAATTTTGTCTTTTGCCTTGTTATGGAATCAAAGGCTAACATCCTCTCTTCATCCAAATCGACTAGCTCATCACCATCATAGCCCAATAGTCTTACATGGGTATCTCGTTTTGTCTTTGAATTCTCACCGCATGGACATGTATCTCATTGGCGCAGCGTCGTGACCATATGTTAACCGGAACGGTGTGGTTCCCGTAGCCTCTTTTGGAGGCGTTCGACAAGCCCACAATGTTTGATCTAGCGTTTGATGCGGTTTCTAGGTTTTGCCCACTTTTCTTAATCAAGCTAATTATTACCTTGTTGCCGCCTGGCCATTTGCTTGTGCATAGTAAGGGTAGATGTTAGTAGTTTGATCCCAACTTCTTATGCAAAGTTTGCATCTTTTGCCCCACAAATACCGTCCCTTGGTCGTGGTGATTGTCTCGGTACCCCAAATCAGTAAATGATATGGTTACGGATGAAATCAATTCTGACTTGGTCGACATTCCTCAATGCCACCGCTCGACCCATTTTGTGAAATAGTCGATTCCCACCAAGATGTATCTTTGTTGTTTTGACGAGGCTGGTTTAATTTCCCCAATCACATCTAACGCCCATCCCCTAAATGGCCATGGTTTCACAATGGCATGCAATTATTGGCACATGTTGAATGCCCCATGCACCTGACATTCTTGGCACCCTTTAGCAAACTCAATGCAGTCTTTCATCATCGAGGGCCAATAGACACCATAACGTATTAGCAGCCATTTCATTTTGTGTCCGGCCTGATGGGCGCCACATGCGCCACTATGCACACTCTACACAGCTACATATGTCTCTTCTCGCCTAGACATTTTAACAACACCCTCGGTTTTCTTAAATAACTCTTCTTCAATCAAAACATAACTAAGGGCCCTATACTTAGTTTTTCTATCTGTTGATCCTACTGGGTTTCGCAAATATGCAACTAAAGGTTTTCGCCAATCACTATTTTGCCCATTATCAATTGTAAAAATTTCAAAATTTTCGGTATCAAATGCACCTAACTTAATAATGGACAAATCTGAAGGGTATAAAGCAGTACGTCGAACCTTTTCTCTTGTCGGGATGCTTTCCTCATCTTCAGACTTCTTGTACCCAGAGGCTTCTTGCGCCAAATCATTCGCCTCTTGATTTTCCTGGCGCGGTATGTGGCTGATGCTTGCTTGCTCAAATTGCTTGAACAACCTTATCGCTAGCACGAAGTACATGATTAAGTTTGCTTTGACGCATTTGTATTCCTTCGACACTTGCTTTACTACTAGCTCTGAGTCACCCAAAATTTCAACATTCCTTGCCCCAGTTCTAGCGGTTCAAGTCCGTGATCAAAGCTTCATACTGCCTCATTGTTAGTGCACATGCCGTCGATGGCATATTTGAATCTTTGGAATTCCACTTGGTGAAATTATGACTACCCTATACCACTCCATTTTATGGCTGGAACCGTCGAAGTATAATTTCAATGGAACGAAACCAACATAATTTTGTGGCATGGCCATAGCTGAGTGGTTGACCAAGAAATCTGCCACAATTTGTCCTTTCATGGCCTTTAAGGGCGCATAAGTTAGGGAATACTCAGTAAGTGCGAGGGCCCATTTACCAATTCGACTATGCAAAATTGGTTTGGACAACATATGCTTAATTATATCAAAATGAGAAGAAACATACACGTCAACTGGCTTTATATATTGCTTCAATTTGATACAAGAAAAATACAAACAAAGGCATAGTTTTTCTATATCACTATACCTAGTTTCAGCATCATTCAACATTCGACTAAGGTAATAAATTGGTCTTTCGACACCATTTACATTTTCTTGTACTAACATGCTACCTATTGTCAAATTTGAGGCTGCTATATACAACCTCATAGGCTTATTCCACACTGGAGGTACCAACACAGGAGGTTCCACTAAATATGCCTTGATTCTGTCAAAAGCCTCCTGATGCTCTTTATGCCAGATGAACTCCCCATTTTTCAGTCGAAGCAGTGGTGAAAACACCTTAGTCTTTCCACTTAAATTGGAGATGAAACGCCTCAGGAAGTTTATTTTCCCCAATAATGACTGAAGTTCTTTTTTATTCGACGGAGGCGCGACGTCCATGATGGCTTTGGTCTTTGTATGATTGACTTCAATGCCCTTTTTATGCACCACAAAGCCAAGGAAATCTCCTGCCTGCTGTTGCACCCCAAAATTTGCCCTCCTATCTCGGTTGTATCTGGTTTAGGCTTCGCATTTATCATAACACTCACATGCATTCATATCACTGGGTCTATGGTTACGGATTGGAGTTGATTCCCCAAAGATTTCTCTGTTGAGCAGAAAAGGCGTGGTGTTTTCGACCAATCTGGGATATTTGAAAATGACGAGGTTTAATGTTAAATCTTATCCGTTCGTATCTATGGATTTTCGGGGCTTGATGTTCGATTGTGGAATTGAACGTTCTTGATGAAGCGGCGGAAGTCTTTATTTTGAATGTCATTACCTCCGATTCGGAGATCAATTCATCACGAGTTTGGGTTTCTTGTTGTTTCGAGTTCATTGTTCAAGATGTAGAAGGGTGGATTATGATTATCCATTTATTGATCAACAATACAAGTTCTAGTACGTTTGGCTTGCTCGTCGACTGTGTTCGTTCTTGGCAATAGTTGATGTATGTGAAATATTCATCCAGAGGACTTGTCTACAAGATTTGCGAATGGCGGTTGCCACATGTTTAGATCTTTTCCAGTCGTGTTCATCGCTCGCAAGATTCAAGGCATTCTTTGAGAAAATCGAAAGTTTCCTTATGGAATTCATTTTTTTGTTTCGAACCTTTCTCTACTACCGAGTATGGTTCAATTTGGAAACGCGGTAATAATTCCATTAATTTCAAGTGGAATCTATCGCTCAATTCTTAAAAGAATCATGAAACCGACAAGTCGACTAAGGTTTTCAATCAAGAGTTTTGTTTGAAACTTAGAGTTTCAATTTTGTCTCAAGTAGCAAAGGGCTCCGATTTTCTACGAACGGATTAACATAGAAGTTTTGTGGCCGGGAAATTCAAAAGGATTCGAGTGTTTCTGAAGTTTAAGCCACCAAACCATCTTTGTATTTAGAGTTTAATTCTCAAGTTTTGCAAATAGAGTTTAATTCTCAAGTTTTGCATACTAAAGGGTTCAAGTTCTAAAAATGCAACAACCTGTTACTACTCGTTTAATGCAAGAATACGGATTGGAATCGTGGATTGATTGGGATTTTAGGCGTATGTGTTAATCTTGGTTGGTTTTAACCAAATTAATTTTGGTTCATGACCATTTTTTGAAATGTTTGGTTCATCACGAATTCTTAACTTTCATACACAATTTTCAACTTTCATGCACAAAATGCTACAACAATGAAGATCACATTAGTAGTGTTCAAAGATTTAAGGCTAAAGACTCATGTTGATACATAGTTCTCAAATTTTGCATTCATGAAAATCCAAGAGTTTCGAATTACTCTAAGGTTTTGTTGTACAAGAATATAAGGACAAATCAAAATACATGTATTTACAACTTATCAAATCTTTGAGTATAAGTTACAAAGTTTCCTATTTGAATACTAATGTGTTCTAAATCAATTGTAAATCCTCTAAGCTGCAAGTTTCTTCATGGATGTATCCTTGACGTCATCTTCAAGCCTTCCCATCGATTCTTTCAAGTATGCTTTTATCCATGTTTGATTGTTTTGCCAAGGCCTCACTAGGGTTCGTTCTCGCCACTTTGCTTTCATCATTCCAATGCCCGAGTTATATGAAAAAAAGAGAAGAAATAATTAGCAAATGATCAAAGATTTCAAACATAAGCATAAGCAAAATGCACTGTTTTCAAATCATCATTAGGATTTTCTTTCCGGAATCAGGTTGTGTGGGGGTTTCGATCAAAACCGGGGCCTCATGTACAAATCATCGGCCGTAAAGCTCACTATTGCAAATCCTCAAGGGTATCCTTGGTTCACAATAGGAGGTGTGGAAAGAAGATGAGGAAAAGCAATTATAAAAAGCAGTTTTGGCATGACAGTACTGTAACCTTATGCAGGGCAGCAAGGGTAGGCACCTTTTCGGGAAAGTTTTACCATAAACAGCATCCAACAGCCAACATATCAGAAAATGCAACACAGAACAGCCAGAAAAAATCAAAACTATCAGCCCAATACAAAATGATGCAAGCCCATCAAGCATTGGTAAGGCTTGTTTTTCAAAAAGATCAGAACAACAAAACCCTAAGTTCTGACAGTATAAAAGGATTAAAGTTTATAACACAAAGGCAACTGTTCACAAGCAGAAAAACCCTAGCAGAAATTCCTCAGACAAAAAAACCCTAGCCGCATACTAAATACTGTCAAGCAAAAACCCTAATCCCAAAAAACAACATCCGAACGAAAAACCCAGAGCAATATCCAGAACAACAGAACTCATCATTTTCCAGAAAGAAACCCTTCAGAAGGCGAAAACAAGGAAGAAGCAGAACACAAGGTAAAAAAGGGAGAGATCTCACCGGGGTTGCGGCCACAGGCCGCCATCCACCGCCATCCCGATCTCTGAATCACCACCATGGCTCATTTTCTTTTCGTTTTGTCACGCTTTCATCATGTATTTTCCCTCAGAGCACCATCGATTTCGCCCGATTAGGATTTAGGGCTCCGTTTCCCTCTTTCAATTCCTACAACCTGTAATCATCAAATAAATAGCTTCTTAAGTCAGTATAACAGAGCAATAGTGAGATCGAGAGAAAAAAGAGATGAGCTAGTTCAGTGAGGAAACGCGAGTGAGACGGATCGAGAGAACGCGGTGAGGAATCGCGGTGAACACTGCGAGAGAGACGGTGAGGCGATCGAGAGGATGACGAGAGTGAACGGAGACATGCAAGGCATGTCGGGAGAAGACGAAATCGAGGCGCTAGGTTCGTCGAAGAGAGATCGAGAGGGAGAGCGTAGAGAACAGAGTGGGTTTTCCTCACTTTGTTTTTCTGTTTAGTGTTTTACTTATGATTAATAATCACCTAAAACATAACTTAACCGTCTTTTTTTTTTTTTTGCTTTAAGTTTTTTAGAAAAAAAATAAATTTATAAAAAGGGTTTAGATTAATTAATCTAGGTTAGTGTTATTTTTATTTTATTATTTATTTTCTTCTTTTAAAAATAATAATATAATTTCAATATTAATATTAATATTAATATAATTAAATTTCCTTTAGATAATTTATAGATAAACAAAAACATTAGTTTAAATTATTTATATATGTAGGTGTTTAATACTTTGTTTTGCTATTAAATAGATTAATGATAGAATATTTAGTTTCATGATGTGTAGTTTAGTTCTGGTGGTGACAAGTGTCACCACCCATGTGGTCTATTTTGAATCTGGTGTATATATGTGTATTGTATCTATTTTGCACCCTCCTGCATCAAAGCCACCAGATCTTTTGAAGTCCAGATCCAATGATCCGTAATGGCAACACAACATGATCCACGGAGGCACTCACACGGATCCAAAGAAGATTGTTTTGGGCTTGGGCTCGATTTGCTGTTCACACCCTCCAGATTAAAGCTCCAATCAGGCCCATTTCTAAACCTCTCTTTAAATTCAATATTATGCAAGTTGTTTTTTATAATGATGTATTAAATAATATTTGGTATATGGTAGTTTTTTATTTGTTGAATTATCAATTAAATTGTTAGTTGATTTTTTATCAAGTAAAAAAATATCTATACTAATAATTATTTAAATTCCGATTTGTATTGTGTGTTAATTTATTTTCTTTTATTTTTCGCTATTACATTATCCGCTTGTTTGTTTATTACGCGATTGTACACTCCGCTCTCACACTAATATAAAAACAACAACGCCTCCTCTCTCTCTTATTTTTGGTTACCACCAAATTCTCTAAGGGTCTCATGGTTGGGGATGGGCATGGCCATCCTCACGAGGTTAATTAAGGCCCTCGTTGCCTTGATTAATCATAACCCGAAAAACAATTGGTCCATATACCAATCACCATGCACCAGGGTCTCATGGTTGGGGATAGGAACACCTATCCTCACGAGGTTAATCAAGTCCATATACTTGGTTAATCATAACCCGAAATATCATTTCTCTACGTCCAACGCCGCAATTTTCAACACACTTTCAAGTCAAAAATAGTGTTATGGTACTTAATTAAATTGTTAGAGGTTCGCCCAACGATTTAATTAAAATGTAAAGTATTTGGGCCATTAGAGGGAAACCCAATGACTCGAATACTTTATTACATACACTTGGACATTTAAAACACTTTCATATTAAATTAATTAATTGAATTTGTTTTCTTTAAATCAATTTTTTCTACAAAAACAAAAAAACATAGTGTTATGGTACTTAATTAAATTGTTAGAGGTTCGCCCAACGATTTAATTAAAATGTAAAGTATTTGGGCCATTAGAGGGTAACCCAATGACTTAAATACTTTATTCCATAACACTTAATAAAAAGTGAACTTTGTTTTACCTCACTCCTTTCATAATAAAGATTTTGGATGAGAGAAGATCGGTTGACCTCAATCACCAATCTCGAGTATCGAATCGTTAGAGGGTATCCCGACGTTTTGGTACTTGTCATCTACCATTAAAATCAATTCAACCCATTCAAATCTTTTTTCGCTCATATGCGATTATCAAAAATCAAAAACATTTCAATTAAAATCAACACAACCAATCCAAGACATTTTCAACAAGAACTACGGAATTTTGACTTTCCCATTGCACGAGGGAATACGTAGGCACGCGGTTTCGAAACCGTGTCAAACTCAAAATAATAATAAACAAACCCCTTTTCTTATTTCATATTTATAATTTAGAAATTAGCGAATACACACACAAACACATTTGAACTAAATGGGTCCCATCGAGTACGATGGACGTAAGAGGTGCTAATACCTTCCTCTTGCGTAACCGACTCCCGAATCCATGCTTTTTGGTCTTGTAGACCGCCTTATCCGATTTTTGTGGGTTTTATCTATATTTCCCCGTTCTTTCTAGAACAAATAAAATTAGGTGGCGATTTCATTGTTTTGAAAATTCATTTAAATGATTTTTGAAAATCGAGTTGCTTCAGTTGGCGACTTCACTGGGGAGAAGATGCGAGAGTCTACCCTAGTTTAGTTCTTCGCGTGTTTGTGTGTTTGTTTACCGCTTTCTTCTCTGTGCTTATTTATTGCTTATTGCTTATTATTCTCTTTACACTTTATGTATATTATTTTGTTGATATATTATTGTGATGGGAATTCATGGGCATTGATACATAGATAAGCCCACTACCCAGGCTTCTAGGTCACCTTTTTAGGAATAGAGGGGTTGCGTAGCCTAGGTCCACCTGACTCCATTGTCTTGTTGGCCCGAAGCAAAGACTCCGGCTTAGAGTTGGTTGTTTTAAGAAGGTTGTTGGCCGATAGCAGACATCAATCTTTGGACAAATGACCTATAACTCTAAGTTTGTTCATGTTGTCTAACCGAGGCCAAACGCTCAAATTTTGGATTTCGAGCATCCTGTTAAGAGCCGTTTCTTGGGGTATACTTTTACAAATACTATCGCCATGTAGGCCTCTCGCGCGATGATAGTGTTTGTAAAAGGGGATCTGAGACTCCGAGAAGCATTTAGCAAAAAACATTAGAACCACCTTGTTCGGGATTATTGGGTAGAAGCCAAGAGTCATCCTATCGTAGGAGCCCACCTAAATAAGTTTTTCTGACTACCAATATCATCCCTGATCCACGTTTTTGTGAACCTGTTATTATCGTCATGTTGCATTCCATTTGCATCAATAAGAAAGGAGTTTACTTCTCTCATATCATTCATGCATCATCATGCATTTCATTCATTTCAACCAGATGACTCATTTCAACCTGGCTTCTTATCAATAATCTCAAGACTACAAGACTGATTTCCTGACATCGTCGTCATCAGGACTAACTTCAGGCAAAGTGTGGTTGCGATGAATACTCATATAGATACCCAGATAGATCAATTCATGGAGATTATCCAGAACCTCGCCATTGGATGAGAGGAGTTAAAGCAAGTTGTTCAGAGGTCCGAAGTGGTTAATACTGATCATGTTAATCCACCAGGTGTTGGTCTTAACCACAAGGAGGTCCTATCAGATCAAAATGTCAAAAACACCGTTCAGACGCACATCAATGGAACTCCTCACTGTGAGGACATCTTCGAGTCTTCGTTTGACACCTTCAGATTTCCGATTGAAGAGACTGAATCTGAGAAAAAGCTTCACCTCCTTGAGAAAAGGATGAAAGCAATTGAGGGTCGTGATTCCCTTGGTTTAGACGCTCCTAGTTTGTGCTTGGTGCCTGGTATCAAAATTCCTACAAAGTTCAAAGTCCCCACTTTCGAGAAGTATAAGGGTACCTCTTGTCCGATTACTCACATCAAAGCCTATTGCAATAAGTTGGCTCCCTATGCGGAAAATGACAAGCTCCTCATGCACATTTTTCAAGATAGCCTCGGTGGAGCATCTCTCGAGTGGTACACTCAGCTTGAACGAACTCACATCCAAACTTGGAAGGATTTAGCTGAAGCCTTTGTCAATCAGTACGACTATAATAGGGACATGGCTCCCACCAGAATTCAACTCCAAGGTTTAACTCAAAAGACTGAAGAATCTTTCAAAGAGTATGCGCAGAGATGGAGAGAATTAGCGGCTAGAGTTCAATCTCCTCTTTTGGAAGGAGAACTCATTGAGATGTTCTCCAATACCTTGCATGGTCCCTATCTGATTGATGAATGTACTTCTAAATTTTCACACCTGGTTGTTGTAGGGGAACGAATTGAGCGTGGTCTCAAGATGGGTAACATTCAGGATGTTGCTATTGCTTCTGAATTTCCAGAACAAGTTGATGAAGATGCAGGTATAATTTTCGAGGACGAGGAAGAAGCTCTTGTTTACCCTCTATTTCAGATTCCTAATCAAGTGACAAAAGCTACTTCAAATCAGTGTGCTCCACAAATTTGTGATGCAACTGTCTGTCAAACACCAAGTCAACATGCTCCCCAGCAGCAGAACGCTCCTCGACAACAAACTTATTGACAAAATCGTCAACAACGAGGTGGGAAGAATCTGATAAGGCCAAGAAAAGTGCATGATCCAATCCCTATGCCTCATAGTGAGTTGCTAACTCACCTACTCCAACATTCTTTGGTGGAGTTAAAAGAGCTCGGGACACCTCCTTTTCCATATCCTTTGGGATATGATCCTGATGCCTACTGTGAGTTCCATTCTGGGGCACCTGGCCATACAATTGAAGGATGTAACCTTTTCAAGGGCACAATTCAGAAACTTATTGATTCCAAAGCCATCACGTTCACTCCAGAGGGTCTACGCATCAATTGAACTCTCTTTTGACTCAGTGAACGCCAGGACTACGAAGTGCATCTTCTGAAGCAAGAAATCCATACGGAGACCAGTCTCCTCAACATGGAGATTTCTAGTGTCATCTTGCATGCTCATTTGTAATTTTTCTTGTTTTGTTCAGTACTTTCTTGTATGCAAAACTCGCTCATTTCTGGAATATTAATCATAATGCATTGAATAATGTTTGTCTTGAATCAATCCATTCGTATTCACTCATATTTGTTTTACTATGCTTTTGATATTCAACTCTTATTAATAAAGCAACACCTCTGTAGGGAGGATGACGAATAATTTACCAAGAATCTCGAACGTTATGCTTTCGAGTAAAAACCCTGCTAACGATGTACAGGCCTTGTTTCAAATTCCCAAACACCGGAGATATAAGGGAGTGAAACCCTCGTTAACCCCCTTTTTGAGCCTTGGAGTAGGAGTTTCTTTTCTATTCATGAAAAAACTTTTTTTTAACCTGGGGCAGGGTAGTGTTCCGTTAACCCGATCGAGCGTTCAAAACTCATCATGAGTGCGCATCCAAGGATACAACAATGGTTATCCTTCAAAAGGTTGAGGAAAGTCAAAGCCGCAGTGGTCAATATTCTCCAATCAACAATGTGCATCGAAAGAGGTTGAAACCGTAAGGGTTATCTCTCGCACAAGAAATCAACAGATGACGATACCATAATTGTCATCTCCCATCCGCCAAGGATTCAAGCAGTCACAATCACCTCCAATCAAACAAGGGTGCAAGATCACATGACTTGTTCAAAAGAAAAGTGATGTAAAAAAGTGACAAAAAGCCCGCTAAGTCGAAACTTCATAATAAGTCGCTTAGGCAAAAATGGCAAAAGAAAAGGATTAGTAAACAAAATAAAATCCTTACAAGAACAAGGTCGTGTGATCAAACACCAAAAGAAAAAGGTGAGTGACGGTCGTGTCCAAGAAACCTCAGTGGTTCCTCAACCGCATCATAAACTTCTCTCAAGAGATGAATGCTCGCATCAAGTTATCTGAACTTAGGAATGGAGAACATCACGGAGAATGGGAGGGCACCAAATATTTTGAGCCTAAAAATCTTTTTTTCTAAAAAACCCGTGAACCAGACCACGTTACAACCCTTTAGAGTCCTAATTGAAGCATGGGTTAACTCAAAAGCAAAATTGTTACAAGAATACGGTAACCTGACTCCTAGGAGGTTTGCTAAACATTTGAGTTGGTATCACTCAATCTTTTACAAAAAAAATTCAATGTTTCAATATATTTTCAATAAAAGTTTCTTTAACCTTAAGACAAACATGAACTTTGCATTATCATTCGTAGAATAATATATTCTTTGCATATGGATAAGTGCTTAAACATCAAGCGAGCTTGCATATTGAGCATCAGACGGATAATTTGATTGTCCTGAAAGACATATTGCTTCAAGTATTTGATTATGAACAAAGCAGATCGAGTCAAGAAGTAAGGTTGTGAAGTAGCCTACTTTCAAGATGAAAACCACCCTGAGTAGATGATATCTTCAAAGGTCAGTCAATCTGGGGCATTTATGTCGAGATTCAGAGAATCTCTCAAGGAGATGAGCAATCAAGGGCATTCACCCGAGCATGGTTGAAACCTTCTTTACCTTTGGTTAGCCAGGGGCGGTGTTTCCAAGTTTATAACACTTGAGCAGATCATCTTGATGATACAGATTTCAAGAAATTCTTTCGAGGTGAATTTCTTCAAAGTCCCTACAGACCGGGGCAAAGCATTATGCAGGGGCATTCCTCCACCTCATAGTTGATCAGGTCAAGTCCAGGCGCAAGCTAAACAACTATTGAGTTTGAAGGACGTGTCGGGAAGTCAGGATCGTCATCCTCAGCTCATCAGAGATCTAAGTCTGTGTTGGATTTCTCCATCAGAAGTTCAGGATCAATATCTCCAATTCAAGTCAGGATCGTTATCCTCAGCTCATCAGAGATCAAGATTTTATTATCTAAAGATTTTTAAATAAAGGCATGATACGCCTGAGCATCAGTCAACTGACAAAGTTTCTTTCTCTCCAACAAGAGTTATCTATGGCATATGTGTGCCCTTGGATGTTATCACTCTTTCACCGATGCAGAAGATCGCAAAGAACGGTTCACACCAGCAAGATCATTTTCAAAGGCTCCCTTATGCCAGAAGATGTTGTCGACTCCTCCTATGCAAGAGCTCGTATTCCAGAGTTATTGAAATCAGGAACTCTACGCAACATGATTGTCATCCCAGATGAATGTTAATCTCTAAGAGTTACTTCCCCAGTGATGTAGATCATCGAAAGTTGATACTTCTATTCTGCAATCCCCCTGTCGGGGTCCAGACTATCATCTCTTTAAAGACCAGATGATTTATATTCAATTCATGGATGGTTGTTGTTTCCTCGGCAGTTCACAATCGCCTTTAAGTTCTGAATGAATCATTAAAACATGCATCATTGCATTACATAACATCCTCAAAAATGCGTAACATTTCCATTGATATGCAGCATTACGCCAAAAATAATAATCTCAAACATGCATCTAAGCATAAGCCAGATTAAAAGTGTTTCTCGAGTACCTTTTGCGTCTCCGAAGAGAAGCTTATCCATAAAAATCCCCAAGTGGTATTCCCAGTCAGGGTTACCTCAATAAATTCTTCTTGTTGTTGTTATCTGCATTTTTGACCCCGTGTCGGTCTCCTACACCATTCAATTCAATTCATTTATCAAGCGTCTTGCTTTTTGTAAATTCTCATTGTTGGTTATCTTACCCATGTTTGCCTCTGTCGTTAGAGTGCGAGTAAGAGTTGGTGTCTAACCTTTCTTGCTTCTCAATTGTTTGAGTATCCATACTTGGTGTGTGGTAATTCATATAATTGCCACTCTTGAAGAATTACACCCCGCCTTTGGCCTGAGGGATATTGTATTTCTTGCATATTTGCAACCTTTTAAAGTCCAACATAGTTTGGCAATCCTTGCTAGAGTCCCTTTGTTTGGCCTCTTTCCCCGTGAATTCGTCTTTAATCGACAATTTTACCATTCCATATATCTTTCCCCCAGTGAGTCTGCTCCAGTCAGCCTCATTCTTGCGTATGTCTAATATCCTTACCTGACATGTGCTCCTTATATGTGTTCAATATCCTTACCGAACATGTATATTCGATCTTTATATGTCCAATATCCTTACCGGGCATGTATATTTCGAAACCTTTTTAGAGTCGTCTTGATTGGTCTCTTTCTGTATGTCTAATTTCCTTACGACATATGCTCCTATATGTGTTCAATATCCTTACCGAACATGTATTCGATCTTTATGTGTCCAATATCCTTACGGCATGTATATTTGAAACCTTTGTTAGAGTCGTCTTGATCGGTCTCTTCACGTGTATGTCTAATATCCTTACCTGACATATGCTTCCTATATGTGTTCAATATCCTTACCGAACATGTATATTCGATCCTTATGTGTCCAATATCCTTACGGCATGTATATTTCGAAACCTATGTTAGAGTCGTCTTGATCGGTCTCTTTCCTGTATGTCTAATATCCTTACGACATATGCTCCCTATATGTGTTCAATATCCTTACCGAACATGTATATTTGATCCTTATGTGTCCAATATCCTTACTGACATGTATATTTGAAACCTTTGTTAGAGTCGTCTTCGGTCGGTCTCTTTCTGGTATATGTCTAATATCCTTACCTGGCGTATGCTTCCTATATGTGTTCAATATCCTTACCGAACATGTATATTCGATCTTTATATGTCCAATATCCTTACGGGCATGTATATTTGAAACCTTTGCTAGAGTCGTCTTGATCGGTCTCTTTCCTGTATGTCTAATATCCTTACGACATATGCTCCTATATGTGTTCAATATCCTTACCGAACATGTATATTCGATCTTTATGTGTCCAATATCCTTACGGGCATGTATATTTGAAACCTTTGTTAGAGTCGTCTTGATCGGTCTCTTTCCGGTGTATGTCTAATATCCTTACCATATGCTCCTATATGTGTTCAATATCCTTACGAACATGTATATTCGATCTTTATGTGTCCAATATCCTTACCGGGCATGTATATTTCGAAACCTTTGTTAGAGTCGTCTTCGGTCGGTCTCTTTCTAGTGTATGTCTAATATCCTTACCTGACATATGCTCTTTATATGTGTTCAATATCCTTACCGAACATGTATATTCGATCTTTATATGTCCAATATCCTTACCGGGCATGTATATTTTCGAAACCTTTGTTAGAGTCGTCTTCGGTCGGTCTCTTTCCGGTGTATGTCTAATATCCTTACCTGACATATGCTACCTATATGTGTTCAATATCCTTACCGAACATGTATATTCGATCTTTATGTGTTCAATATCCTTACCGAACATGTATATTCGATCTTTATGTGTCCAATATCCTTACCGGGCATGTATATTTTCGAAACCTTTGTTAGAGTCGTCTTCGGTCGGTCTCTTTCCGGTGTATGTCTAATATCCTTACCTGACATATGCTACCTATATGTGTTCAATATCCTTACCGAACATGTATATTCGATCTTTATGTGTCCAATATCCTTACCGGGCGTGTATATTTCGAAACTTTTGTTAGAGTCGTCTTCGGTCGATCTCTTTCTTGCGTATGTCTAATATCCTTACCTGACATATGCTCCTATATGTGTTCAATATCCTTACCGAACATGTATATTTGATCTTTATGTGTCCAACATTCTTACCGGGCATGTATATTTCGAAATCTTTGTTAGAATCGTCTTCGGTCGGTCTCTTTCCAGTGTATGTCTAATATCCTTACCTGACATACCAGAATCTTTGTTCCAAATCCCACAGTTAAAAAAAAAATCAATCAAATCACAAAAAATATAGAAAGTCAAAATTATCAAAAAGATTAAAAAAAAATGCAAAAAATATTTCCACTTGTTTCTTCGGAGCGCAAATTTTTGGGTTCTTGTAGTATTTAATCTTCTTCTACCTTGAAAGCTCGAAAGGCTAGTGCCAATTTCACCTTCAGGTTTAAGACGATTAAATAGGGGCAACTGTTGCACCCCAAAATTTGCCCTCCTATCTCGGTTGTATCTGGTTTAGGCTTCGCATTTATCATAACACTCACATGCATTCATATCACTGGGTCTATGGTTACGGATTGGAGTTGATTCCCCAAAGATTTCTCTGTTGAGCAGAAAAGGCGTGGTGTTTTCGACCAATCTGGGATATTTGAAAATGACGAGGTTTAATGTTAAATCTTATCCGTTCGTATCTATGGATTTTCGGGGCTTGATGTTCGATTGTGGAATTGAACGGTCTGTTCTTGATGAAGCGGCGGAAGTCTGTTTATTTTGAATGTCATTACCTCCTGATTCAGGAGATCAATTCATCACGAGTTTGGGTTTTGCTGTTGTTTCGAGTTCATTGTTCAAGATGTAGAAGGGTGGATTATGATTATCCATTTATTGATCAACAATACAAGTTCTAGTACGTTTGGCTTGCTCGTCATTGTGCGTTCTTGGCAATAGTTGATGTATGTGAAATATTCATCCAGAGGACTTGTCTACAAGATTTGCGAATGGCCAGTTGCCACATGTTTAGATCTTTTCCAGTCGTGTTCATCGCTCGCAAGATTCAAGGCATTCTTTGAGAAAATCGAAAGTTTCCTTATGGAATTCATTTTTTGTTTGAACCTTTCTACTACCGAGTATGGTTCAATTTGGAAACGCGGTAATAATTCCATTAATTTCAAGTGGAATCTATCGCTCAATTCTTAAAAGAATCATGAAACCGACAAGTCGACTAAGGTTTTCAATCAAGAGTTTTGTTTGAAACTTAGAGTTTCAATTTTTGTCTCAAGTAGCAAAGGGCTCCGATTTTCTACGAGCGGATTAACATAGAAGTTTTGTGGCGGAAATTCAAAAGGATTCGAGTGTTTCTGAAGTTTAAGCCACCAAACCATCTTTGTATTTAGAGTTTAATTCTCAAGTTTTGCAAATAGAGTTTAATTCTCAAGTTTTGCATACTAAAGGGTTCAAGTTCTAAAAATGCAACAACCTGTTACTACTCGTTTAATGCAAGAATACGGATTGGAATCGTGGATTGATTGGGATTTTAGGCGTATGTGTTAATCTTGGTTGGTTTTAACCAAATTAATTTTGGTTCATGACCATTTTGAAATGTTTGGTTCATCACGAATTCTTAACTTTCATACACAATTTTCAACTTTCATGCACAAAATGCTACAACAATGAAGATCACATTAGTAGTGTTCAAAGATTTAAGGCTAAAGACTCATGTTGATACATAGTTCTCAAATTTTGCATTCATGAAAATCCAAGAGTTTCGAATTACTCTAAGGTTTTGTTGTACAAGAATATAAGGACAAATCAAAATACATGTATTTACAACTTATCAAATCTTTGAGTATAAGTTACAAAGTTTCCTATTTGAATACTAATGTGTTCTAAATCAATTGTAAATCCTCTAAGCTGCAAGTTTCTTCATGGATGTATCCTTGACGTCATCTTCAAGCCTTCCCATCGATTCTTTCAAGTATGCTTTTATCCATGTTTGATTGTTTTGCCAAGGCCTCACTAGGGTTCGTTCTCGCCACTTTGCTTTCATCATTCCAATGCCCGAGTTATATGAAAAAAAGAGAAGAAATAATTAGCAAATGATCAAAGATTTCAAACATAAGCATAAGCAAAATGCATTGTTTTCAAATCATCATTAGGATTTTCTTTCCGGAATCAGGTTGTGTGGGGGTTTCGATCAAAACCGGGGCCTCATGTACAAATCATCGGCCGTAAAGCTCACTATTGCAAATCCTCAAGGGTATCCTTGGTTCACAATAGGAGGTGTGGAAAGAAGATGAGGAAAAGCAATTATAAAAAGCAGTTTTGGCATGACAGTACTGTAACCTTATGCAGGGCAGCAAGGGTAGGCACCTTTTCGGGCAAGTTTTACCATAAACAGCATCCAACAGCCAACATATCAGAAAATGCAACACAGAACAGCCAGAAAAAATCAAAACTATCAGCCCAATACAAAATGATGCAAGCCCATCAAGCATTGGTAAGGCTTGTTTTTCAAAAAGATCAGAACAACAAAACCCTAAGTTCTGACAGTATAAAAGGATTAAAGTTTATAACACAAAGGCAACTGTTCACAAGCAGAAAAACCCTAGCAGAAATTCCTCAGACAAAAAAACCCTAGCCGCATACTAAATACTGTCAAGCAAAAACCCTAATCCCAAAAAACAACATCCGAACGAAAAACCCAGAGCAATATCCAGAACAACAGAACTCATCATTTTCCAGAAAGAAACCCTTCAGAAGGCGAAAACAAGGAAGAAGCAGAACACAAGGTAAAAAAGGGAGAGATCTCACCGGGGTTGCGGCCACAGGCCGCCATCCACCGCCATCCCGATCTCTGAATCACCACCATGGCTCATTTTCTTTTCGTTTTGTCACGCTTTCATCATGTATTTTCCCTCAGAGCACCATCGATTTCGCCCGATTAGGATTTAGGGCTCCGTTTCCCTCTTTCAATTCCTACAACCTGTAATCATCAAATAAATAGCTTCTTAAGTCAGTATAACAGAGCAATAGTGAGATCGAGAGAAAAAGAGATGAGCTAGTTCAGTGAGGAAACGCGAGTGAGACGGATCGAGAGAACGCGGTGAGGAATCGCGGTGAACACTGAGAGAGAGACGGTGAGGCGATCGAGAGGATGACGAGAGTGAACGGAGACATGCAAGCGGCGACAGGTCGGGAGAGAAGACGGAAATCGAGAGCGGCGCTAGGGTTCGTCGAAGAGAGATCGAGAGGGAGAGCGTAGAGAACAGAGTGGGTTTTCCTCACTTTGTTTTTCTGTTTAGTGTTTTACTTATGATTAATAATCACCTAAAACATAACTTAACCGTCTTTTTTTTTTTTTTTGCTTTAAGTTTTTTAGAAAATAAATAAATTTATAAAAAGGGTTTAGATTAATTAATCTAGGTTAGTGTTATTTTTATTTTATTATTTATTTTCTTCTTTTAAAAATAATAATATAATTTCAATATTAATATTAATATTAATATAATTAAATTTCCTTTAGATAATTTATAGATAAACAAAAACATTAGTTTAAATTATTTATATATGTAGGTGTTTAATACTTTGTTTTGCTATTAAATAGATTAATGATAGAATATTTAGTTTCATGATGTGTAGTTTAGTTCTGGTGGTGACAAGTGTCACCACCCATGTGGTCTATTTTGAATCTGGTGTATATATGTGTATTGTATCTATTTTGCACCCTCCTGCATCAAAGCCACCAGATCTTTTGAAGTCCAGATCCAGCGATCCAGAATGGCAGAACACAACATGATCCACGGAGGCACTCACACAGGATCCAGCAGCATTGTTTTGGGCTTGGGCTCAGATTTGCTGTTCACACCCTCCAGATTAAAGCTCCAATCAGGCCCATTTCTAAACCTCTCTTTAAATTCAATATTATGCAAGTTCCTTTTTTATAATGATGTATTAAATAATATTTGGTATATGGTAGTTTTTTATTTGTTGAATTATCAATTAAATTGTTAGTTGATTTTTTATCAAGTAAAAAATATCTATACTAATAATTATTTAAATTCCGATTTGTATTGTGTGTTAATTTATTTTCTTTTATTTTTCGCTATTACATTATCCGCTTGTTTGTTTATTACGCGATTGTACACTCCGCTCACACTAATATAAAACAACAACGCCTCCTCGCTCTCTTATTTTGGTTACCCACACCAAATTCTCTAAGGGTCTCATGGTTGGGGATGGGCATGGCCATCCTCACGAGGTTAATTAAGGCCCTCGTTGCCTTGATTAATCATAACCCAAAAACAATTGGTCCATATACCAATCACCATGCACCGTCTCTCATGGTTGGGGATAGGAGCACCTATCCTCACGAGGTTAATCAAGTCCATATACTTGGTTAATCATAACCCGAAATATCATTTCTCGTCCAACGCCGCAATTTTCAACACACTTTCAAGTCAAAAATAGTGTTATGGTACTTAATTAAATTGTTAGAGGTTCGCAACGATTTAATTAAAATGTAAAATATTTGGGCCATTAGAGGAAACCCATGACTCGAATACTTTATTACATACATGGACATTTAAAACACTTTCATATTAAATTAATTAATTGAATTTGTTTTCTTTAAATCAATTTTTCTACAAAAACAAAAAACATAGTGTTATGGTACTTAATTAAATTGTTAGAGGTTAGCCAACGATTTAATTAAAATGTAAAATATTTGGGCCATTAGAGGGTAACAATGACTTAAATACTTTATTCCATAACACTTAAAAAGTGAACTTTGTTTCACCTCACTCCTTTCATAATAAAGATTTTGGATGAGAGAAGATCGGTTGACCTCAATCACCAATCTCGAGTATCGAATCGTTAGAGGTATCCCGACGTTTTGGTACTTGTCATCTACCATTAAAATCAATTCAACCCATTCAAATCTTTTTTCGCTCATATCGATTATCAAAAATCAAAATATTTCAATTAAAATCAACACAACCAATCCAAGACATTTTCAACAAGAACTACAATTTTGACTTTCCCATTGCGAGGGAATACGTGGCCGCGGTTTCAAACCGTGTCAAACTCAAAATAATAATAAACAAACCCCTTTTCTTATTTCATATTTATAATTTAGAAATTAGCGAATACACACACAAACACATTTTGAACTAAATGGGTCCCATCGAGTACGATGGACGTAAGAGGTGCTAATACCTTCCTCTTGCGTAACCGACTCCCGAATCCATGCTTTTTGGTCTTGTAGACCGCCTTATCCGATTTTGTGGGTTTTATCTATATTTCCCGTTCTTTCTAGAACAAATAAAATTAGGTGGCGATTTCATTGTTTTGAAAATTCATTTAAATGATTTTTGAAAATCGAGTTGCTTCACCTGCACACAAAAAGCACATTTCAATGGATTCATCTTTAATCCATATTGTCTCATTCTCTCGAACGATCTTCGCAGATGATAAAGATCGTCGACTCGAGTTCGACTTAACCACGATGTCGATATAAACTTGCATGAAATCTTCAATAAAATCATGAAACATCGAATTCATTACCCTTTGATACGTGGCTCCGGCATTCTTCAGGCCGAATGGCATTACCACCCATTCATAGGTGCCTAACGCTCCAGGGCAACGGAAAGCCGTTTTCGGCACATCTTCTTCTGCAATAAAGATTTGGTTATAACCAGCATAACCATCAAGCATACTTAGATATTGAAATCCTGCAGCTGAATCGACAAGCATTTCGAGGCATGCATATTCATATTTTGGAGTAAGTATTTAAATTCCTAAAATCAATACAGACTCTAAGTTTGCCATTCTTTTTAAGGACTGGCACAATGTTTGCCAACCACTCGACATACCTTGCAGTTCGAATGAACTTGCTCTTGAGAAGTCTTTCGATCTCCTCTTTTATTTTCGACACCACAGCGGGAGGAAGCGTCGGCGTCTGCTCGGCCGCCCCATCTTTCATTGGTAGTTTGTGTTCCACCAAATTTACTTAAACGAGCATTTCGTTATAATCCCATGCAAAACAATCTTTAAATTCTTTAAGCAAAGAGATTACCTTCATTTTAGTTACGGTCGATGTTGGCGCTTATATGTGGGCCTTTTATCTCCCTTTTCGCCAAGGTCGACCTCCTCTAAAGGATCTTGTGGCTGCATTTTCTCTGGCGCCATAGGATCTTTCTCGAACCCTAAAGGTTCTTCGTCGTATATGCAATCTAGACGATGCTCTTCAACGTCTTCTTTCGACACTTGTATATTCGGTGGTTTTGGCTCAGCAGCCATATTAACCTCATTTGACAACCAACCTTTCTGGCTACAACCGGGTTGCCTCGACCTCAGGGCGAATTGATCTTGTTTTCGGCAACATACGAAATCCTTTGCAAGGCTTCTAACTCGGATCGTCGAGGTTGGTTGCCCCACCAGAGGCGAGGTCGCATATAAATCCTCTATAGGCTCCACGTCCCAAACAAAGCCATGAGTTTCATGTAGCCTCAAAGATACAAAAGACTCAAACAAACTCTGGTATCCTTCTTCAGCTGGAAGGCATGGGCAATATTAGCCACCTTTCGAAATCGATTGGACCGACATGGTTGACATCGACCAAGAAATATCCTTGGTCGGATTGATATTTTTCGAATGCCGTCTTCTCTCCAAATTATCGGTGATGCATAGATGATGGCACCCGACACCATGAAGCCACTCGACCAACCAGATTGTAACTAGGCTTCCCTATGATGACCATGAAAATGGTTTGCCTTGATACTGAACCAACAGTGATGTTGACCTGGATCACCCCCACGGTATTCTTTGTATTTCCTTCGTAGTCTGATAAGACCACGTTATGAGTTCTGATGTCGGTGTCCAACTGAAGCAACTCGATTTTCAAAAAAAAATCATTTAAAATGAATTTTCAAAATACAATGAAATCGCCACCTAATTTTATTTGTTCTAGAAAGAACGGGGAAATATAGATAAATCCACGAAAATTGGATAAGGCGGTCTACAAGACCAAAAGGATGGATTCGGGAGTCGGTTACGCAAGAGGAAGGTATTAGCACCCCTTACGTCCATCGTACTCGATGGGACCCATTTAGTTCGAAATGTGTTTGTGTGTGTAATCGCTAATTTCTAAGTCATGAATAAGAAAAGGGGTTTGTTTATTATTATTTTGAGTTTGACACGGTTTCGAAACCGCGTGCCTACGTATTCCCTCGTGCAATGGGAAAGTCAAAACTCCGTAGTTCTTGTTGAAAATGTCTTGGATTGTTTGTATTGATTTTAGAAGAAAATGTTTTTGATGACCGCGTATGAGCGGAAAAGGAATTTGAATGGGTTGAATTGATTTTAATTGTAGATGACAAGTACCAAAATGTTGGGAGGCCCTCTAACGATTTAATACTCGAGATTGGTGATTGAGGTCAACCAATCTTCTCTCATCCAAAATCTTTATTATGAAAAGGGTGAGGTGAAACAAAGTTCACTTTTATTAAGTGTTATGGAATAAAGCATTTAAGTCATTGGGTTACCCTCTAATGGCTCAAATACTTTACATTTTAATTAAATCGTCGGGCGAACCTCTAACAATTTAATTAAATTCCATATCACTATGTTTTTTTTATTTTTGTAGAAAAAATTGATTTTTGAAAACAAATTCAATTAATTAATTTAATTTGAAAGTGTTTTAAATGTTCAAGTGTATGGAATAAAGTATTCGAGTCATTGGGTTTCCCTCTAATGGCCCAAATACTTTACATTTTAATTAAATTGTTGGGCGAACCTCTAACAATTTAATTAAGTACCATAACACTATGTTGAAAATTGCGGCGTTGGACGTAGAGAAATGATATTTCGGGTTATGGTTAACCAAGTATATGGACTTAATTAATCATGAGACCCTGGTGCATGGTGATTGGTATATGGACCAATTATTTTTCGGGTTATGATTAATCAAGGCAACGAGGGCCTTAATTAAACTCGTGAGGATGGCCATGCCCATCCCCAACCATGAGACCCTTAGAGAATTTGGTGTGGGTAACCAAAAGTAAGAGAGAGCGGGCGTTGTTGTTTTATATTAATGTGAGGCGGAGTGCAATCGCGTAATAAACATGCAAGCGGATAATGTAATAGCGGATAAATAACGAAAATAAATTAACACACAATACAATATCGGAATTTAAATAATTATTAGTATAGATATTCTTTTACTTGATGAAAAATCAATTAACAATTTAATTGGTAATTCAACAAATAAAAAACTACCATATGCCAAAATATTATTTAATACATCATTATATAATAATAAAAAACTTGCATAATATTAATTTTAAAGAGAAAAGTGAGAAATGGGCTGATTGGAGCTTTAATCTGAGGGTGTAGATAGCAATGAGCCCGCCCCAAAAATCTTCTGGATCTTGTATGAGATGCTCCATGAATCATATGATGGTCTGCCATTCTGGATCGCTGGATCTGGACTTCAACAGATCTGGTGGCTTAAGCAGGAGGGTGCAAAATATATACCATGGACACACATGCACCAGATTTCGAAATGGACCACACAGGTGGTGACAAGTGTCACCACCTAAACTAACCAACATGGCTAAACATACTAATATATTCTTAAACTCATTCTATATTATAAATTATAAAAATATATAATACTAATACTAAAATAATAAAAAGAAAATAATACTAACATAAAAAAATGGGAATAATAAAAATGAAATAAAATAATAATAAAAAAGGGTCAGTTTATTCTTATTATATTATTATATCTTATATTTTAAACTAAACTAATTTTTAATTCCATTTTTATTATATCATAACTAAACTAAACCTATAACTATTCTTAAATTATTATTTTATAAAATAAAATGATACTAGTTATAATCTAAGACTTAAGAATTAATTTATTAACCTAAGTTCTAATTACAAAAATAAAACAAAATATGATTACCAAACATACTCATCCTCTCAGGATGAACACAGCCTCTCATCCTCTCTTCCTAAACCCTAAGCGCCGCTCTCTTATGATCTCCAAACCATGGCCGCGGTTCCGTTCACGCTCACCAATCTCTCAAACGCGACTTGCCCTCTCTTTGTCTCATCAGTTCGTGTCGTCGCCGCTCATCTCGTCGGTCTCTCGCGATCCTCACCGCTCTCGATCGCTCTCCGTCGCCGCTCTCCGTCGATCTCTCAACCCTCGTCTCGCCGCTGCTCTCTCATCGCGGCTCCGCTCGCGATCTCCTCACTGAACTAGCTCATCTCTTTTTCTCTCGATCTCACTAATGCTCTGTTATACTGACTTAAGAAAATATTTATTTGATGATTACAGGTTGTGGGAATTGAAAGAGGGAAACGGAACCCTAGTTTCCTGTTCGGTGATGGTGATATGGTGATGGTAACGATGTGAAAATGTAAAAACAGAGATGAAGAAGGGAGAAGGATGGCGACACATTAGGTCCGCAACCTCCTCTCTTCTCTGCTGAACCGGTATTACCTTTCCACTCTTTTCTTTCTGGCAATCTTCGAATTTCTGAAGGATTTTTTTTTTGGAAAATGATGAGTTTTTAATAGCGTTCTGGGTTTTTGCTTGTTGATGTTTAGTATGCGGCTAGGGTTTTCTGTTTGAGAAATTTCGCTAGGGTTTTTGAGCATGATCTCTGCCTCCTTTGTTATAAACTTCATGTTTATATACTGTCAGTTGCTTAGGGTTTTGTTATTCTGATCCTTTGAAAAACAAGGCTTTGTTTGCTTGATGGGCTTGCATCCTTTTGTTGTTGGGTGATGACGATCATTTTGGTGTTTGATCCTGTACTTTCGATATGTTGGTTCTTTGGTGTATTGTTTATGGTAAATTTGCCTTAAAAATGTCTACCCTTGCGCCTGTAAAGCTACTGACTGTCATGCCAAAGCATTTTCAAAGCTTTTCCTCATCTTCTTTCCACACCTCCTATTGTGAACCAAGGGTGCCCTTGTGGATTTGCAATAGCGAGTTTATAGCCGATGATTTGTATATGAGGCCCGGTTTTGAACGATCGAAACCCTTGCCAACTGATTCGGAAAGAAAATCCTAATGATGAGATAGGATTATGTATTCTCTTGTATCTCTGCTGCCGTTTAAATTGCTAACGGTTTCTTTGTTTGTTTCATGTATGCGAATGATGGTGCAAGCTCGGGAGCGGTGAAGGAAAGTTGGTCAAGAAGGCGGTTCGAAGATAGAGCGAGGAGACATAGAAGCCAAGAACAACAACACTCCCATAGAAAATAGGATTAGGATATAACACTTGTAGCATGATGTTAGAAACTCAAAGCTTGTAATCTAGGAACTTTTGTATTAGAAACCTTGAAATTTTGTAATGTTACAAATTCAAATTTGATATTGTGAATTCGATGACTCATGTAGTATTTGTACAAACTTGTCAAGTGAATGTTGAATTTGGAAGCTTGATTCTACTTTATCAATGGATATGCTTTGAATGTCATTTTGAATTCACATAAGACTTTGGAAATTGAATGCAAGGAAAGGAATTTGAATGTTGAAGGAATTGATTTTGGATTGAAACTTGCATTTTAGGATTTGACAAATTGTGTCGTATCTTGATTTGTGTTCTTGTACAAATAAAAAAACTTTAGAGTAATCTTGGACCTCTTGGAATTTATGAACACAAGCCTTGAGGAAAATGCACCTAATTGAATTCTTGATTGTGCATAAAAGTTGGAAATTCATTATGCATCAAATATCCCAAAAAGTTTATCATGAGCCAAAATTAAATTGGTTAAAATAAAACAAGTTGAGATATTGATTAACAAATGTATCCGATTCTACTTCAATCTACAATTCCATCCGTAGTCTTGAATCAAGCAGTGGTAACATGGTTGTTGCATTTTTAGAAATTGAACCCCTAGTATATGAAACTTAAGAATTGAATTCTAAATGAGAAAATGATTTGATGGCTTAAACTTGAAACACTCGAACCCTTTTGAATTTCCTCGGCCACAAAGCTTCCATTTTATCCATTCTCGTGAAAATCGGACCTTTTGCTTCTTGAGACAAAATTGAAACTCGTTTCAAAATGAAATTCTTGATCAAAAACCTCGATCAACTTATCGCATCATGATTCTTTTAAGAATGGAGCAATAGATTCCACTTGAAATTAATGGAATTACCACTGCGTTTCCAAATCGAACCATTCGATAGTGGAGTAAGATTCGGAACCAAGCGAATTCCAAAAGGAAACTTCTAGTCTTTTCATAGAATGCCACGAATCTTGTGAGCGATGAGCGTGACGGGAAAAGATCTCAACATGCGGCGGTTTGGCGTTCGTAAATCTTGTAAACAAGTCCTACGGATGAATATCTTCACATACACCACTATTGCCAGAGCGAACAAAGTCGGCGAGCAAGCCAAATGCACTAGAACTTGAATCGTTGACCAACAATCGGATAAACATAAGCCACCCTCTTACATCAGAACCAAGAACTCGAAACAACGAAAACCCAAACTCGCGATGAGCCGATCTCACAGATCGAGGAGGCAATGACATTCAAGATATCCAGACTTCTGTAGCTCCAATCAAGAACAGACCATTCAATCCAACAATCGAACACCAAGCCCCGAAAACCCAAAGATATGAGCGGATAAGATTCAATATTAAACCTCGTCGTTTTCAAATATCCTCAAATTGGTCGAAAACACCACGCCTTTTACGCTCAGCGAGAAATCTTTGGGAATCAACTCCAATCCGTAACCACAGAACCAGTGATATGAATGCATGTGAGTGTCATGATAAATGCAAAGCCTAAACCAGATAAGATCGATATAGGAGGGCAAATTTTGGGGTGCAACAGTTGCCCCTATTTAATCGTCTTAAACCTGAAAGTGAAATTGGCGCTAGCCTTTTGAACTTTCAAGGTAGAAGAAGATTAAATACTCAAAGAACCCAAAAATTTGCGCTCCGAAGAACAAGTATAAATGTTTATGTTTTTTTTCGGATTTTCAATTTTTTGATAATTTTTTTTTCTATTTTTTTGATTTTTTTTGAGCGATTATCGGTACATCGAGAAGCGAATGCGCTTGAATAAGCGACTTGTGATTAAATAGCGATAGATCTTTGAAGCGAGCATACTTGAATAAGTTGCTTCATATCAAAATGAAACCAATCGGACCTTTGGAGCGAGCATACTTCAATAAGTTGCTTGCAGATCGGAAAGGTAAGAACTCATAGATCTTTGGAGCAGCGTACTTCAATAAGTTGCATCGCAGATCAAAAATGAGAAGGAGATCTTTGGAGCAGCATACTTCAATAAGTTGCATCATGATCAAAAACAAAACCAATCGGACCTTTGGAGCAGGCATACTTCAATAAGTTGCTTGCGATCGAGAAAGGAAAGAACTCATAGATCTTTGGAGCAGCATACTTTAATAAGTTGCATCAGATCAAAAATGAAAGCAGGGAGATCTTTGGAGCAGCATACTTCAATAAGTTGCATCGCGATCAAAAACAAAACCAATCGGACCTTTGGAGCAGCATACTTTAATAAGTTGCTTCAGATCGAAAAGGAAACCAATCAGACCTTTGGAGCGAGCATACTTCAATAAGTTGCTTGGATCGAAAGGTAAGAACTCATAGATCTTTTGGAGCATACTTCAATAAGTTGCATCAGATCAAAAATGAGAAGGAGAGATCTTTGGAGCAGCATACTTCAATAAGTTGCATCGCGATCAAAAGCAAACCAATCGGACCTTTGGAGAGCATACTTCAATAAGTTGCTTCGCGGATCGAAAGGTAAGAACTCATAGATCTTTGGAGCAGCATACTTCAATAAGTTGCTTAGCAGATCAAAAATGAGCAGACAGGGTATATGTCGTAAAGATATTAGACACACGAAGAGACCATTGGAGCAGACTCAGGGAGAAAATATATGGAATGGTAAAATCGTCGATCGAAGGCAATTCACGGGAAAAAGGCCAACCAAAAGAGACTCTAGCAAGGATTGCTGAGCTCGTTGGACTTTGAAAGTTCTTGAATATGCAAGAAATACAATATCCCTCGGGCGAGGCGGTGTAATTCTTCAAGAGTGGCAATTATATGAATTACCACACACAAGTATGGATACTCAAACAATTGAGAAGCAAGAAAGGTTAGACACCGACTCTTACTCGCATTCTAACGACGAGGCAAACATGGGTAAGATAACCAACAATGAGAATTTGCAAAAAGCAAGGCTTGGTAAATAAATTGAATTTGAATAATGTAGGAGATTGACCTTTGGGTCAAAAATGCGAGATAACAACAAGAAGAATTTCTTGAGGAACTCATTGGGAATACCACTTGGGATTTTTATTGATAAACTTCTCTTCGGAGACGCAAAAGGTACTCGAGAAACACATTAATCTGGCTTATGCTTAGATGCATGTTTGAGATTATTATTTTTTAGCGTAATGCTCCATATCAATGGAAATGCTACGCATTTTTGGATGCTATGCAATGCAATGATGCATGTTTTGATGATTCATCCAGGACTAAAGGCAATTGTGAGCTGCCGAGGGAACATCAACCCTCCATGAATTGAATACAAACATCTGGTCTTCATCAAAGGGATGATGTCTGGACCCTGATAGGGGATTGTGGAATAGAAGTAACATCTTTCAATGATTAGCATCATTGGGGAGGTAACTCTTGGAGATCAACATTCATCTGGGACGATGATCTTGTCGCGTAGAGTTCATGATTTTGATAGCTCTGGATTACGAGCTCTTGCATAAGAGGAATCGACAACATCTTCTGGCACAAGTGAGCTTTTGAATGTGATCTTGCTGGCGTAAGCCGCTCTTTGCGATCTTCCGGCGAAAGAGTGATAACATTTGAGGGCACATATGCCATAGATAACTCTTGTTGGAGAGAAAAACCTTGTCGATTGACGAAGCCCATGCACATGGTGCCCTTCGCATAATTGAAAATGTAAAGCAGGAGACATAACAAATAATTACTGAGATCAACTGTTTCAATCGTTAATGTGGTGTGCCGAAATTCGAGTAACCGGAAATTATGCCACGCGTTGAGCGATGTTTTATATCGAAGTTTATTAAAAATATCGGACGTCGTTTTGCAAACAAAGCAGTTAAAAATACATGAAAATAAGACAGAAATAAATGATAGAAAAACACAGTTTGATGAAAGTAATTTTATTGATTGATTAGCCGTAAATGAGCATTTACATCAAGAAGCAAATCCCGAAAAGAGGCAATCGCATACATCAAAGTTAAAAGAAAAGGTGACAATAAAAATCATGGATTTTGTCGAATCCGAATCCGCCATGCTCTTCACAACTTCAACATCCCTTCATATCGAGCCGTCAACGGAAAATGCTCGATTAGATGACCCTCCATCTCTGGATTATCAAGTTATTGTAAAAACGAAAACAGTGTCGTGCAGTTGTAGTTGTTCGCCTTGAATCCCTAATTTTTGCTGGACCGCCCTTTGGTTTCAATCCACCGGGATACCCTTTTTTGCCCAAGCCGCCCTTTCAGGTTTTCGACTTGCCGGGTGTACAATCTTTTATATTTATCCCTAACTTTTGCCCGAACTTCTTGGTTCGTCGGGATGCCTTTATTTTGCTTAGGCGGTCAACCTAACGGTCTCTTTTTATCAAGTATTTTTGACTACATCTGCATTGATCGGGTGAGGAAATCTTCTCCATCCATAGTTGCGAGCAACATAGCTCCTCCAGAGAAAACTTTCTTCACAACATACGGTCCTTCATAATTTGGAGCCCACTTGCCCCGAGCGTCGGTACTATTAGGAGGCAAAATTCTTTTCAGCACAAGGTCACCAGCTTGGAAATTCCGAGGACACACTTTCTTGTCGAAAGCCCTTTTCATACGCTTACGTACGGTCCATGACAAATAGCTGTCAATCTCTTCTCGTCGATGAGATTCAATTGGTCAAGTCTGTTTTGAATCCATTCAGCTTCATCGAGTTGCACATCTGTTAAAATCCTTAAGGAAGGGATTTCAACTTCTACAGGTAGGACTGCTTCCATACCGTATACCAAGGAGAAAGGAGTTGCACCTGTTGACGTGCGTATTGAAGTGCGATAGCCGTGCAAGGCAAATGGCAACATCTCGTGCCAATCCTTGTAAGTGACAACCATCTTCTGTACAATCTTCTTGATATTTTTGTTTGCCGCCTCCACAGCACCATTCATTTTTGGACGGTATGGAGAAGAGTTATGATGTTTTATCTTGAAATCGTCGCACAACTCTTTCATCATTTTGTTGTTGAGATTCGAGCCATTATCAGTAATGATCTTCTCGGGAACCCCATAGCGACAAATGATATTATGCTTGATGAAGCGTGTGACCACTTGTCTAGTGACACGAGCATAAGATCTGCCTCGACCCATTTGGTAAAGTAGTCAATGGCAACAAGGATGAATCGATGTCCATTAGAAGCGGTGGGCTTAATTTCTCCAATCATATCAATGCCCCACATGCAAAGGCCATGGAGAAGTCAAAACATTTAATGAAGAAGGTGGCACATGCATCTTATCGGCGTAATTTGACATTTGTAGCATGTTTTAGCATGGTTGTAGATCGTTCTCCATGGTGGACCAATAATAGCACGCTCTCAAGATCTTCTTGGCCATGGTGTGTCCACTAGAATGCGTCCGAAAGAACCTTCATGAATTTCTTCTATAATCTTATTTGCTTCGTGTCTATCCGCATCGAGCAAAAGCAGTCATAGTTCCTTTTGTACAACACACCGCCATTGAGGAAGAATTTAGCCGAGTACTTGCGCAGAGCCTTCTTATCAACGATGGAAACATCTTCGGGGTATTCTTTCGTCTCGAGATACCTTTTGATGTCATAGAACCAAGGTTTTCATCGCTTCACCTTACTTCATAGCGAACGGGCTCATCCAACCTCATTATAGTGATAGATGGGGCATCATTCGCCCATCGACCTTAAACATGGATGACAGAGTAGCCAAAGTATCGCCAAATTGTTCTCCTCCCTTGGGATGTGATCAAAAGTGATCTCGTTGAAATAAGGGATCAACTTGGGACATGATCTCGGTATGGAATCAAATTCGGTGGCGGGTCTCCCAATCTCCATTGATTTGACTAATTACCAAAGCGGAATCTCCATATCTTGCCAAGATTTTGATTCTTAGGTCGATGGCGCTTGATCCCAAAAATACAAGCTTAGTACTCGGCCACATTATTGGTGCAATCGAAGCAGTTACGGCGTTGAATGGAATATGAAAACCATTGGAGAAGTGATAATGGCGCCAACGCCATTTCCTAATGCATTTGAAGCTCCATCGAATGCCATTGTCCACCATGAGCGGGCTCGGGTCCCTCTTCGAGGACTGAATGTTACAATCTACGATATACATAATGTCCTCATCGAGAACTCAAACTTCATCGGTGATAGTCTTCTTCTAATGGTTCTTGGCGAGATAGTGCCACCACACTACCTTTGATAGCTTTCGAGTAGTGTATTGGATATCATATTCATCGGGATCATTTGCCACGGGCTATCCTTCTGTGAGTGGCTTCTCAAAGATATACTTTATCGGGTCCATTTTGGAGATCAAGAAAGTAGTGTGAGTCAACATGTCTTTATCGAGTCGTTTGCCCCATGCGAGCGCAACAAGTCTTCTCCAATAATGAATACCTCGATTCACATTCTGAACTTCTTGCTCAAGTAGTATATGGCGTGCTCTTTTACTGTCTCATCATGTTGACCGAGTACACAGACCATGGAATTCTCCAACACGGTCAAGTACATAATCAACGGTCTACCTTCACGGGGTGAGAGAATGGAGGCTCTTGTAGGTACCTCTTTATCTTGTCGAATGCCGTCGACAATCGCCGTTCCACCTGGTCGTTGGATTCTTTCTTGACTTGAAAATGGGCTCACGGTGGTGTAAGATGAGAAATGAACCTAGCGATGTAATTCATCTTCCCGAAACCTCGCACTTCTTTTTACATCCTTGGCTCGGCATCTCTTGTATCGCTTTTATCTTAGCGAGGTCAACCTCAATCCTTTCTCGCTCACAATAAAGCCTAAAAGTTTCCCGATCTCACCCCAGGTGCACTTACTCGGGTTCACCTCGGCTGAACTTCCTCAACCTTTCGAATAATTTCAACAAGTGAACCGGTGTTCTTCTTACATGCGGGACTTGGCAATCATATCATCAACGTATACTTCAATCTCTTTATGCATCATATCATGAAGAGAGTAACCATAGCGCGATCGTTGCCCCTGCGTTCTTCAAACCAAAAGGCATCACTTTGTAACAGAAGGTTCCCAGCGTAATGAAAGTAGTTTTCTCCATATCATTGGGCGCCATCTTAATCTGGTTGTAGCCAGAGAAACCATCCATGAAGGAGAATACTTTAGCTTGAGCAGTATTATCGACCAAAACGTCAATGTGCGGGAGAGGGAAGTCATCCTTAGGGCTAGCTCTATTCAGATCCCTATAATCAACACACATCCTTACCTTGCCGTCTTTCTTCGGCACCGGTACAATGTTTGCAACCCATGGGGGATAAGAAACAACCTTTAGGAAACCTGCTTCCATCTGCTTCTGAACCTCTTCTTTGATCTTCCTTGACATTTCTGGATGTGTTCTACGAAGCTTCTGCTTTACCGGTGGACATCCTTCTTTGAGGGGCAATTCGTGCATAACGATGTCAGTATCTAACCCGGGCATATCTTCATAAGACCAAGCAAAGATGTCTACGTACTCATGTAGCATTTCGACAAGCTTTTGCTTAACTCCATCTTCAATCTGCCCCAATCTTGACCTCCTTTCGGCGTCCTCGGTTCCCAGTTAATCACTTCTAAATCCTCTTGGTGCGGTGGATGACCTTTTCCTCTTGCCTCAACATCCGCTAGTTCTTGGGTAATTCACGGTCCTCTTGGCTTCCTCTTGACTTGATAAATCGGTTCGTCGAAATCATAATGAGCCACAGCGGAATCATCGTCGACAAAATCCGGGTCCGTCGAAGGACCGCATCTGCGTTGTTGGTAATTTTATTTTTATTATTATTTTTTTAAAAAAATTTTTTTTTTAATAAAAAGAAAAGACAAAAGGTTTGTATAAAAAGTAAAATTTGATATTGTCACCTTTAAAAGAAATGAGTGAAGAAAAAGAACAAAGAGAGAAAAATTTGAATGCAAAAAAAGACGTCCTTCATTAATGATAAACTTGAAAGTTAAAAACATGGTGGCCCTACAGCATGATCACTACGTCTTGGGCATAACGTAGGAATTATGGAATGACATAAAAACAGAAAATTACTCTTCAAAACGGGTAACCACAGCAACATCTTCGACGAGCCAATTTGAAAGCTCACGTCCTGGGACGGTTGGGTAGATCCACTTGTCCACATCATAGTCACCGTCCGCTTCACCATCAATGGCATCAACATCTTCAATCTGGATTCCACCTTTGACAAACTTGACAGGAGGAGACACTCCTTTGCACACTGGGGTGGAGACGAAGATCTTCATTCCGGGAGCAAAACCCAAACCCCTCTTATCCGTCTGGGTAGGAAGTTCTAGCACTCTTCCCACCCTTCGGGATGTCGACTTGACAATAGCTGAGCTCGCTTGTAGGATGCCATGGAGACTTCACCTTTTGCAAAGGGATCTTATCGTGACTGCCTCAAAAGCTTGGCATGGAGTTTCGTGGATCTCTCCTTCAACTTCAACATACGAAAGTTGCTCAAATGGTGACGACATAATCTTCTTCACCATAAATGGTGACCACCTTCCCATTAATTAAGAACTTCAACTTTTGGTGCAAGGTGGATGTCACGGCACCAGCCCATGAATCGAGGCGTCAAGCAAACAACGATGGGAGGATTAATATCCATGACGAAAAAGTCGCATCAAAACACATGGGCCTATCTTAATAGGCAGGTCCACCTCGCCAAACACGACCTTTTCGACCCATCAAGCGCCTTAACTATCAAATCAGGGTCTCGGCTGACCCCTTCATAATCCAACTTCAAGAGAGTAGACTTGGAAGAACGTTGAGGATGATCCGTGTCTACCAGCACACGGGATAAGGTAGTTCTCGCTATCTCCACGGAAACGTGTAGCGCTTTGTTATGCTTCCTTCCCTCGGGAGGTAAATCGAAGTCAGTAAAACCGAGACCGTTACTTGCCGAAATGTTGTTCACAATGCCTCCAAATTGGTTAACCGAGATCTCTTGGGGAACGAATGATGTTCCAACAGCATCGAGGCGTTGCGGTGAGGCTCGGAATCCCTCAACAAAGCTAAGATAGAAATCTTGGCGGGCGTCTGGCCGAGCTGGTCGATTATCTTGTAATCACTCTTCCTTATATACTTCATCAATTCTTCAACATCTTTGGTCGTCTCAGGGCTCAGAACAGGTTCTGGAATCTTTGGTGCTGACTCACCCCCAATCATGACTCCCTTCCCTTTTGCTTTAGCCTTGGCCAAAGCTTCGGGATTTTTTTCAACTAGATTGGGTGGAGAGAAAATTCGTCCACTTCGGGTAATCCGACTTTCTTCCGCAATGTCATGCACTGCAGGCTCAAATCTTCCAATCTTCTTTTCATCAGACTTTCCTCCTTCAAAAGTCTCCACATTCACTTTCTTGCCGTCACGATAGCACTCAGACCCATAATTCCACGGAATGGCCTTTTCGCTAGTGTAGGGGACTGGGCCCGGCAAAGTAATGATCACAGGAGGCTTCTTAGTCGGCACGGGGATTGTAACGGGAATCCTTCTAGAAGTGACGGGGATAGTGACCACGTCAACCTCATCTTCATCATTCTTCATATCAAGTTCTTTGACGATGAAGAGTCCCTTCGATGTCGAATGACTGAATCTCGTCTCTCAACTTATCACAACCTTCAACTTGAATTAAGCATTGTTCACAACCATCATCACAACCGGGGAAATCTCCCTTCAACAATAATTGCTTCTTTATCCACCACAACGGAGTGGTCAAGCCTCTAACATCCATTATCAGGTTCAAACTTCCATCTTCGCAAATTGCATTAACAGCGTTCCCACCATGAGGAGGTAACGGGTGTTGAATGACATTAGGAGTGGGAGGAGGTCCAAAGTTGATTGCCTCAGTGTCTAGTAAATTCTGCACCTTGTACTTGAAAGCATAGCAATTCTCAATGGAATGCCCCGGAGCATTAGAGTGATAGAGACAACGGGCATTCGCATTGAAGTACTTCGGTGGGTTATCAGGGTCAATCTTCAAATGGCGTAATTCGATCATATTCAGATTCTGCAAGTGGGCAAATACCTCTGCATAAGACATTGGCAAAGGGTCAAACTTTTTCATGAGTCTGGGCTGGTATTGTCTCGGAGCACCCTCTTGTTTTGGAACACTAGCGGGAATAGTTACAGCAGCAACTTGACGATTGAATTCCTGGCGCTTCTCCTTTCCTCTTCGCTCATACAGTGCACTTGACTCACCTTCTTTCTTCTTCTGGTAACCACCAAAAGCCTTTTTGGCGCCACCAACTTGATTCTTGTCAGTACCAACATCTTGGATCTTTCCTAACTTGATCCCCATCTCAACTCTTTCTCCAAACATCACCATGTCAGCGAAAGTACTGGTCAGACTGCAAGAGGCATAGTACGGCCCATCTAGTGTGCCGGTAAACATTTCTACCATCTCTCGTTCCACCATAGGGGGTTGAACTTTAGCAGCTACCTCGCGCCACCTTTGCGCGTACTCCTTGAAAGATTCAGTTTTCTTCTGAGCTAGGTTGTGCAACTGGGTTCTCGTAGGCGCCATATCAGTGTTAAAGCCATAGTGTTGAACAAAAGCTACAATCAACTCTCTCCAAGTTCGCACCTGGGAGCTATCAAGGCCCATATACCAATCCAATGGCCCATCAGTCAAACTATCTTGGAAAAAATGCATCAAGAGCTTCTCATCCTTCGTGTATGCAGACATCCTCCTATAGTAATACCTCAAGTGGGTTTTAGGACAAGAGTTGCCCTTGTACTTCGAAAGCTCTGGGATTTTAAATTTTGGAGGAATCCTCACTCCTTGAACCAATCCCAAGTTGGACATGTCGAAACCCAAAACATCCACGATTCTCAAAGGCTTGCATGCGCTCCTCGAGCATCTTCAACTTCCTATCAGCTTCGGTTGGCTCCTCAACATTGGAAAACCAATCTTCAAAGTTATCTTCATCATGCTGAGGAATCGGAATCTGAATAGTCCTTCTGCCTGGTTGAGGCACCAACACAGTTCGGCATGGCGGCGTGTGGGGAGTAGGCGGAGGAGGAACCACCGCACATGATCCGTTTGAGCGACTGGTTCTCGCCAAGATCAAGAAGACCGGCGTTGACTTCCAAGCTAATTTCGGACAAACATTCCTTGAGCGACTTCTTGATGGTGACCAGAGCCTCACAACAGCTCTCAACTCCTCTTGTTGCGAGCCATGTTCAATTATCTCCATCAATTGCCCCATACGAGTATCCATTCTTGTCCCTAGGGCGGCCATGTCGCTTCCATCTTCTCCATCGGTTTCTTCAAGTTACTTCTTGTTGGGTAACGATGAGCAGCGAAACCTGTAGTCTCTCGTGCGTGGAGAAGAAAATCAACAGTAAGATGGTGGTCTCGATACCTTATATGTATGATATGCTATGGGAGTATGCATGCATGCCCATGATATGTTTTGTACATTTTATTTTCGGGACTCTTTGAAGACTCGTTAGTTAACAATAAACATTAGAAAAACGATTAAGCGCAATTCAACGAAATCTCATAGAAACTCAAATTGTTAGATGTGACTACAAGGTCATTCAAGCTCAAACAGAGCAATGAAATTCATCTTGAATTTAAACCATTACAATAATAATCGATTCAAATATTCAAAAAGATAAGTGGCTAAAAACTAGAAATGTTGTCCACGACGAGGCTTCAAATCTCTAGTTTCCGCCTTGAACACATTCCTCTTGACAGAGGAGAGAAATCACCCATGCGGAGGTATCGGGTTGCCTTGAGGTCTTCTAGGGCCGACTGAGTCTCCAAGGTACGTCAACAATCAAGCGGTTACACATGTCAACCATTTCACTTGTACTTCCAATAGAAATGCCCATTCTTCTTCTAGAAAGGACACTAGTTCATCCTTTTCGCTAACAGACGATTGACTTTTGGATCTCATCAATCCAACCTTGGCATTGCTCTCTAAGGCCTTCGTAAGCATCCCTTTGCTATTTCTTTCTTCCTCGTAATGTTCAGCTCTCGAACTTTTCACTAATTCGATTGCTTCCAATTCTCAGCGATGCGACTTCTTCTTTGCGGTTATCTCATTCTCTAGCATTTTATTGGTTCGTGCTAGAAGCTTCTAATTTGAAATCTTGGCTTGAGACGTGCTTTCAATGCTCTCTTTTCTTCAACGGCCTTTTCTTCATCTAGATAAGCTGGCCCTTTGTTCTTGGCGGTCTTCAATTGTCGACGGAGGTCCCTTGCCCCACTTGCGGCCTCCTCAAGTTTTCGTAACATCTCATCGGAGCTCTTCATCCTTTTCATTCTGTATCCTTCTCCCTCTAACTCTTCTTTCACCTCTTTGAGGTTGGCTTCTAAATTTTCGCTCGAGGAAAATGCGAGAATTAGAGCTTTGTAGCTCCAATCTTTCCTCCTCCATCTTTCGATAATTTCAAGCCTCATATTTTCCTCTATTGGCACATGAGTGATTACAGTTCGGGATGATCAAAGGGTACCTCCACAAAGTAAGGCGACTTGATTTCTTGGACTCTCTATCACCCATGGCGATAAGACCTTCCATCAATTCCTCCTCTTGATTAACTCTCGGCTTTCCTATGGATTTGACCCCAAGCTCTTCGGATCTTCAATACTGCTGCGGTCCTTTTTACCAAGTTCGTGTACAATGAAGCTTTCCAAGTGCTCAAGCCTTGGTTCATTCTCCATTGGATACCCCAATTGCCTTGTCGCAAGTCTTGGGTTATAATTGATGCAACCCATAGACCCAATCAAAGGAACATTAGAATATCCCCACGGTGGTGATAACATCAACGAATCCCCAACCCGAGAATGCCACATCACACCATCTACATTAGTGAAGCCAATTTTGAGACCAAGATAAGTTTCTCAGGATCTTCTCCCACGGTCCACTCCGAGGGATATGAGATGTCAACCATAAGTACAACAATGGAGAACAACACAGAACCACCCCTCGCTTCTTCAGATTTCTCTCATGGAGATGGTAAAGAACATCACCAACAAAGGCAGCAGTGGTTCTTTGACATGAATACACCAATAGCAGACGGGCTCAAGTAACCGATTTCATTAGTTGGAAACAAAACCACCCCAAAAATGAGCAAAGCAAGAATGGAGCTGAAAGTCGGCCAATCGTCTTGAACACTCAAACTTAACAACTTATCTTCCAAATTCTGCCTCAGAATACCTTTGTCTGTAATCCAAGGTGCCACCTCCCTTACCGGAAGAAACAAAGCAGCAGCTACCTTAGCCTTATCGAGGTCTTCCCCTATGTTGAGAAAAGGGGTGTCGTCCTTCAAAGGCCAATTAAGGATTCTCTCGAACTCTTCAATTGTAGGAACAAGTCGAAAGTCTTGGAATGTGAAGCATCGGAGGAGGATCATAGTACTTTGCGAGCAATCAAAGCTTCCATGTCCACATTGGTAGTCAAAAGATCTAGGATGTTCCCAAATCTTTTCCCAAAATAAGCTCTCTGACAGTGAATTCTTTCACTTTGAGTTATCGGCTTCCTTGATTCTTTGAATTTGAGACATGGAACGATCTTCACAGTTGGATTCATTCTTCCTTTACGCCATGAACCAACAAAATCTATAAGGTTCCCGAAAATAAAAGTTATATGCTAAATGGTTTTGTGCAAATGTATGCAATGCATGTTGCAAATTAAATAGAACTGGTTCATAGGATCGGCCGGTCATGGTTTCGACGTCACCCAACGATTCCCGGTAAGGCTAATCTTATGTTTTTACTAAATGTTTCTTGGGGTCTCGGATCCCTTTACAAACACTATCATCGCGAGAGGCCTACGTGGCGATAGTATTTGTAAAGTATACCCCAAGAAACGGCTCTTAACAGGATGCTCTAAATCCAATATTTGAGCGTTTGGTCTCGATTAGGACAACATGAACAAACTTAGAGTTATAGGTCATTTGTCCAAAGATTGATGTCCTGCGCTAACGCGGGCCAACAACCTCCTTAAAACAACCAACTCTAAGCCGGAGTCTTCGCTTCGGGCCAACAAGACAATGGAGTCAAGTGGACCTAGGCTACGCAACCCCTCTATTCCTAAAAGGTGACCTAGAAGCCTGGGTAGTGGGCTTATCTATGTAACAATGCCCATGAGTTCCCATCACAATAATATATCAACAAAATAATATACATAAAGTGTAAGGAAAATAATAAGCAATAAACAATAGATAAGCATAAAGAAGAAAGCGATAAACAAACACACAAACATGCGAAGAACTAAACTAGGGTTGACTCGCTTAGTCAAAAAAAAGTTTTAAAATTATATCCCCAGTGAAGTCGCCAACTGAAGCAACTCGATTTTCAAAAAAAAATCATTTAAAATGAATTTTCAAAATACAATGAAATCGCCACCTAATTTTATTTGTTCTAGAAAGAACGGGGAAATATAGATAAATCCCACGAAAATTGGATAAGGCGGTCTACAAGACCAAAAAGGATGGATTCGGGAGTCGGTTACGCAAGAGGAAGGTGTTAGCACCCCTTACGTCCATCGTACTCGATGGGACCCATTTAGTTCGAAATGTGTTTGTGTGTGTAATCGCTAATTTCTAAGTCATGAATAAGAAAAGGGGTTTGTTTATTATTATTTTGAGTTTGACACGGTTTCGAAACCGCGTGCCTACGTATTCCCTCGTGCAATGGGAAAGTCAAAACTCCGTAGTTCTTGTTGAAAATGTCTTGGATTGTTTGTATTGATTTTAGAAGAAAATGTTTTTGATGACCGCGTATGAGCGGAAAAGGAATTTGAATGGGTTGAATTGATTTTAATTGTAGATGACAAGTACCAAAATGTTGGGAGGCCCTCTAACGATTTAATACTCGAGATTGGTGATTGAGGTCAACCAATCTTCTCTCATCCAAAATCTTTATTATGAAAAGGGTGAGGTGAAACAAAGTTCACTTTTATTAAGTGTTATGGAATAAAGCATTTAAGTCATTGGGTTACCCTCTAATGGCTCAAATACTTTACATTTTAATTAAATCGTCGGGCGAACCTCTAACAATTTAATTAAATTCCATATCACTATGTTTTTTTTATTTTTGTAGAAAAAATTGATTTTTGAAAACAAATTCAATTAATTAATTTAATTTGAAAGTGTTTTAAATGTTCAAGTGTATGGAATAAAGTATTCGAGTCATTGGGTTTCCCTCTAATGGCCCAAATACTTTACATTTTAATTAAATTGTTGGGGCGAACCTCTAACAATTTAATTAAGTACCATAACACTATGTTGAAAATTGCGGCGTTGGACGTAGAGAAATGATATTTCGGGTTATGGTTAACCAAGTATATGGACTTAATTAATCATGAGACCCTGGTGCATGGTGATTGGTATATGGACCAATTATTTTTCGGGTTATGATTAATCAAGGCAACGAGGGCCTTAATTAAACTCGTGAGGATGGCCATGCCCATCCCCAACCATGAGACCCTTAGAGAATTTGGTGTGGGTAACCAAAAGTAAGAGAGAGAGCGGAGGCGTTGTTGTTTTTATATTAATGTGAGAGCGGAGTGTGCAATCGCGTAATAAACATGCAAGCGGATAATGTAATAGCGGATAAATAACGAAAATAAATTAACACACAATACAATATCGAAATTTAAATAATTATTAGTATAGATATTCTTTTACTTGATGAAAAATCAATTAACAATTTAATTGGTAATTCAACAAATAAAAAACTACCATATGCCAAAATATTATTTAATACATCATTATATAATAATAAAAAAAACTTGCATAATATTAATTTTAAAGAGAAAAGTTGAGAAATGGGCCGATTGGAGCTTTAACTGAGGGTGTAGATAGCAATCGAGCCCAAGCCCAAAAATCTTTGGATCTTGTATGAGATGCTCCATGAATCATATGATGGTCCGCCATTGGATCGTGGATCCGGACTTCAATGATCCGGTGGCTTAGCGAGGGTGCAAAATATATACCATGGACACACATGCACCGATTTGAAATGGACCACAGTGGTGACAAGTGTCACCACCTAAACTAACCAACATGGCTAAACATACTAATATATTCTTAAACTCATTCTATATTATAAATTATAAAATATATAATACTAATACTAAAATAATAAAAAGAAAATAATACTAACATAAAAAATGGGAATAATAAAATGAAATAAAATAATAATAAAAAGGTCATTTATTCTTATTATATTATTATATCTTATATTTTAAACTAAACTAAATTTTAATTCCATTTTTATTATATCATAACTAAACTAAACCTATAACTATTCTTAAATTATTATTTTATAAAATAAAATGATACTAGTTATAATCTAAGACTTAAGAATTAATTTACTAACCTAAGTTCTAATTACAAAATAAAACAAAATATGATTACCAAACATACTCATCCTCTCGGATGAACACACCTCATCATCCTCTTCCTAAACCCTAAGCGCTCTCATGATCTCGAACCATGGCAGCGGTTCCGTTCACGCTCAATCTCTCAAACGCGATTCCTCTCTTTCGCTTGTCTCATCGGTGGTTCTCGTCGCCGCTCTCGTCTCGGTCTCGCGATCCTCACCGCTCTCGATCGCTCTCCGTCGCCGCTCTCCGTCGATCTCTCAACCCTCGTCTCGCCGCTGCTCTCTCATCGCGGCTCCGCTCGCGATCTCCTCACTGAACTAGCTCATCTCTTTTTCTCTCGATCTCACTAATGCTCTGTTATACTGACTTAAGAAAATATTTATTTGATGATTACAGGTTGTGGGAATTGAAAGAGGGAAACGGAACCCTAGTTTCCTGTTCGGTGATGGTGATATGGTGATGGTAACGATGTGAAAATGTAAAAACAGAGATGAAGAAGGGAGAAGGATGGCGACACATTAGGTCCGCAACCTCCTCTCTTCTCTGCTGAACCGGTATTACCTTTCCACTCTTTTCTTTCTGGCAATCTTCGAATTTCTGAAGGATTTTTTTTTTGGAAAATGATGAGTTTTTAATAGCGTTCTGGGTTTTTGCTTGTTGATGTTTAGTATGCGGCTAGGGTTTTCTATTTGAGAAATTTCGGCTAGGGTTTTTGAACAGTAGTCTCTGCCTCCTTTGTTATAAACTTCATGTTTATATACTGTCAGTTGCTTAGGGTTTTGTTATTCTGATCCTTTGAAAAACAAGGCTTTGTTTGCTTGATGGGCTTGCATCCTTTTGTTGTTGGGCTGATGATTCTGATCATTTTGGTGTTTGATCCGTACTTTCGATATGTTGGCTTTGTATTGTTTATGGTAAATTTGCCTTAAAAATGTCTACCCTTGCGCCTGTAAAGCTACAAAGTCATGCCAAATTTTTCAAAACTTTTCCTCATCTTCTTTCCACACCTCCTATTGTGAACCAAGGGTGCCCTTGTGGATTTGCAATAGCGAGTTTATGGCGATGATTTGTATATGAGGCCCGTTTTGAACGATCGAAACCCTTGCACAACTGATTCGGAAAGAAAATCCTAATGATGAGATAGGATTATGTATTCTCTTGTATCTCTGCTGCTTTAAATTGCTAACGGTTTCTTTGTTTGTTTCATGTATGCGAATGATGGTGCAAGCTCGGGAAGCGGTGAAGGAAAGTTGGTCAAGAAGGCACGATTCGAAGATAGAACGAGGAGACATAGAAGCCAAAGAACAACAACACTCCCATAGAAAATAGGATTAGGATATAACACTTGTAGCATGATGTTAGAAACTCAAAGCTTGTAATCTAGGAACTTTTGTATTAGAAACCTTGAAATTTTGTAATGTTACAAATTCAAATTTGATATTGTGAATTCGATGACTCATGTAGTATTTGTACAAACTTGTCAAGTGAATGTTGAATTTGGAAGCTTGATTCTACTTTATCAATGGATATGCTTTGAATGTCATTTTGAATTCACATAAGACTTTGGAAATTGAATGCAAGGAAAGGAATTTGAATGTTGAAGGAATTGATTTTGGATTGAAACTTGCATTTTAGGATTTGACAAATTGTAATACGTATCTTGATTTGTGTTCTTGTACAAATAAAAAAACTTTAGAGTAATCTTGGACCTCTTGGAATTTATGAACACAAGCCTTGAGGAAAATGCACCTAATTGAATTCTTGATTGTGCATAAAAGTTGGAAATTCATTATGCATCAAATATCCCAAAAGTTTATCATGAGCCAAAATTAAATTGGTTAAAATAAAACAAGTTGAGATATTGATTAACAAATGTATCCGATTCTACTTCAATCTACAATTCCAATCCGTAGTCTTGAATCAAACGAGTGGTAACATGGTTGTTGCATTTTTTTAGAAATTGAACCCCCTAGTATATGAAACTTGAGAATTGAATTCTAAATGAGAAAATGATTTGATGGCTTAAACTTCGAAACACTCGACCCTTTTGAATTTCCTCGCCACAAAGCTTCCATTTTATCCATTCTCGTAGAAAATCGAGCCTTTTGCTTCTTGAGACAAGAATTGAAACTCTCGTTTCAAAATGAAATTCTTGATCAAAAACCTCGATCAACTTGTCGCCATGATTCTTTTAAGAATGGAGCAATAGATTCCACTTGAAATTAATGGAATTACCAATTTCCAAATCGAACCATTCAAGAGTGGAGTAAGATTCGAACCAAACAATTCCAAAAAAACTTCTAGTCTTTTCATAGAATGCCCTGAATCTTGTGAGCGATGAACGTGACAGGAAAAGATCTCAACATGCGGCAGTTTGACGTTCGTAAATCTTGTAAACAAGTCCTCTGGATGAATATCTTCACATACACCCACTATTGCCAAGAGCGAACAAAGTCGACGAGCAAGCCAAATGCACTAGAACTTGAATCGTTGACCAACAATCGGATAAACATAAGCCACCCTCTTACATCCTGAACCAAGAACTCGAAACAACAGCAAAACCCAAACTCGCGATGAACCGATCTCCTGAATCAGGAGGCAATGACATTCAAGATATCCAGACTTCTGTAGCTCCAATCAAGAATGTACCATTCAATCCAACAATCGAACACCAAGCCCCCAAAGATATGAACGGATAAGATTCAATATTAAACCTCGTCGTTTTCAAATATCCTCAAATTGGTCGAAAACACCACGCCTTTTAGCAGAAATCTTTGGGAATCAACTCAATCCGTAACTACGTAACCGATGATATGAATGCATGTGAGTGTCATGATAAATGCAAAGCCTAAACCGGATAAGATCGATATAGGAGGGCAAATTTTGGGTGCAACACCAACATACCGATTTTCTTCAGTAGTGGTAAGGCATAATGTTAATCTAGCACCACAATCCACCAAACCTTGTTCACGGTGACATCTTGGACCGTTGCCGATCAAAAGGCTTCAAATGGCTCTTCATGGCCATGTCGGGCTTTTGAAGAAAGCATCCGGTTCTCGTAACCATTATCCATCACGGCACGTTGGCTTATGAGAAGTCATTTGACAGACCTCGCCGAGTTCTCCACATCGGTGGGCACATTGTATTCTACGAAACATAGTGACAACATTGACCAAGACGTCGAAGCTTGCTTGGACTGGAGGCGAAATCGCTAGTAACCTCGTCGAATCTTTGGCAACAGTTTGCCAACATATTTTAATTTGTTGCTTCACAACGGATCCACCTTAACTTTGTATCTCTTACGTTGCCATTCTTTCTTTTGGCATCTGACAATGCTAACCTTTCACCTACTTCCTCTGAAACGCCATTGAGTTCGGCTCATGGTTTCCTCCCATGTAATTCTCGAGACATGACTTTTCCTCTCGAAGTAACTTCACGGGTAATTCATCACCGACTTGCCTTTAGCCTCCTTAGTGCGGACATTGGAAGTTTCAAACCTAATCGAGGCTTGATCCAAGTATCCTTTGGAGCATCGAGGGGAACATAAGTCTTAGGTTTGGATGGTAGGCGTTTCTAGGATCCCTTTCCTTTGTTGTCTTCCCTCGCAATCTGCAAATCAAGTTTTCGACACTGTCTGTCGGTGAGTCTGTTGCATCTTGGGCACAAACCTCTGATCGAGCCTTGGCTCTTCTGATTGAGGAATCGACTCCTCTTGGTTTTGGGTAAACGTCGACCATCTTGACTAACGGACTTTCCCTTCACTTTCCTCGACCATATTATCCTCGGAGAAATTTTCAACATCTACCACGTTGATTTCCAACTTGGAACAAGGCCTCTTCTTGCCTCAATGGGTGAGTCAATCTTCATCCTCCGAGGTGAACTTGACGGCCTTCTTGCACGATTTTTAGACCGGATCCACGAAAAGAACACATTGAGAGTAGTGTGACCAAGAAAGTTATGATATTTACAAAACCTCTTTTCTCTTTGCTCTAGTGGTGGCATTTTAGCACCTACGGAATTAAAATCGACCATCTTTCACTAATGCATCAAATATCTCCTCACATTTACTAACATCAAAAGTGTAAGTTTTGGCGAAATTTTGAGCTACTCTCGTGGACAAACTTTTTCCTTTTGAGGAAAAGTGACTTGCATTCATAAGCGGTCTGGCTTCATTTCACCAAATCTATCTCTCGTAGTAGATATAATCGCCTCATATATGGGCTCGTGTCGTCATAGTCGACATAAGCCACTCTCTCTTTCTTGACCTTAGCCTTAGTGTGTCTAACTTTCTCGACTCTCGGGCGCTTTAGGTGTCGAACCGCTAACTGTGACATACTTTTCACAAATGTGGGATCGACTTTCTTCGATGGAATAATCTAAACCTCCAAACATCCTAACTCATGCTCAGCACTTGGGTGAAACACCTAGCTTTTAGGGACCTAAACCTATTAAGATAGTCGTTGATGGTCTCAGAAACTTTCGCTTGATCTTTGGATAGTTAAATAAACCGATTAATGTCCTCATAAACCGCTCATGGAACATTTTCTCCATTTGACCAATTGTCGATCGAATTTGGAGGCGAGTCGTAAACTGTAAACGGCTTTGGTTAAGGATGAGGGAAATGTTTGATTCTAAGACCCTCATTATTAGCCAAATCCCGACTCGGTTAGGTATCTAGCTATATGTTCGACGGTCGATTCTCCTGTCTCTCCCCCAAACTTAGTATATTTTGGTGTCTTTCATCCTCTAGGGTTTTCGATCTGCAGGATATAGTCACCAAAGGTGATGAATATGTTGGCCTCTGCAGTGTTTAGGCCATTCCTAGCCATGATTCTTTCGACGAGCGTAGTGAGGTTACCCTAATGACAATTTCCTCGTCGAATATCCTCGATGACCGTCGACCTCATGGGGGAATCACTACTCTAGGTTGCGCTAAGGCCACATTTGCGTGGTCTTCGTCGCCGATGAATATTTTCACCGCCCCATGTTTATCCGGGCTTGGGCAAATTGTCTTGCAGGCGTGTGGCACCATCTGTTGGTCGACCGTATCTTGGGGCCCCAGGAAATTACACAAACGTGTCGGTTGTGCAATCACTTGGCGGTTAGTTTCGCAGATAATCTATTGGTTTCCGCCTCTTGCTATGGGATTGAAGACATTACCCATTTGATTGGTTAACATATAAACCATTTCATGGTTGCTATCATCCATCTCGCCTCGATGATGACGGACGTGTTAGTTATGATTGGAAATGCCTCATCGAATCGTCCTCCGCATCCCATAGGGATGTCCCGACGTCTTGATATCGAGGAATCGTGGTATCGAGATTCGTTGTTTGTGGTTGACTTTGGACGATTTCCTCCAATACGGGGTTTGAAGGTAAAGATCCCGAGGATTTCGTCGATCTATTACGACTAGGGGATTAGACATCCCACTTGTCTCCCTAGGAGGTTTGTTGTATTTTTGTAAAACTCCCACTCCTAAGTCTCATACACGTTGTTACTTAGCACTATGGTCCCACCGTGTGCCAATTTGTTTCTTGTGGAAAATGGTAAACAACCGATCCTCCCGTGTCCTAAACTAGGGGTTACTAGCGAGATCGACAGTTGATCTCAAGGCGTGTGCTAAGTTTTGGTGATCACGGTATCTCGCTCGAAGAAGCCTATGCAAGAACCGTGTTCGACGGGCTAAAGGAAACTACTATGATGGTTTTCCACACAAACTAAGGCTTGGTCGAAATAGTAATTCGTGACCTAAACGATCAAGCCTCGATCAAGGGAGTTTTCGATGAGGCAAGCCAGCGGTGACTCGTGACTCAAGGCTTAAAGCTCGGGACTTGTGCGAAACTTAAAAGAACATAAAAATGCTTCTCGACGGTTAGAAAGAAAGTTCGATTAGATAAAGATTGAAATAAAACTTAATTGCATTAATCGAAAAAGTTGGTGATTCAACGTACATCAAAGCTTTCGGACTCTTTCTTCCTTAAGTGCGGAATTGGCGAGTTTTGCAAGCGGTTGAACATACGAATGAACACACCAAATTACAAGAGATTTGACTTATTTATAGTATTTACAAAGTAACCGACTATGCTAAATCGACGGCCACAACTAAATATGAAGGCAACTGCTCCATAGGATCCCGCCACCTCGCCAATCCTTCAAAACTATAATCAAGCCCGCTCGCACCTCCTTTTGAAATTAACTTGGCGAGAAATAACTGTTCCCTTCCATGAGTTACGCCCAAACCTTGAGACAATGATGCTAAATTTCTCTAGTAATCTCCAACTTCCTCGTGAATTCTTGACTTCGACGACAACAATCTGCTTACTCATTCGAACCCAAGATAACCACTCATAAGAATCGATGGCTTCCTACTGGTCGACTGAGACTTCGAAATTCCTCACTCTTGACCAAAATACACCCTTCTCTTCTAGAATTTTCCACGAAGTTCCAGAATTGTCCCTTTAAATTAAGGACTTAGTACCTTCAGCTGGCCTTGGCATATTTTCGACCCAACAATGTGTTGATAACTGCCTCAAACTCCTCAACTACCTTCAAGAATATATGATTTAGTTCCGCAACACTTGTTGAAACATATATTCACTTAACCGACTCTTAAACTTAGAAAATATGCTAAGTCCTAGATAACCGGTGACCTTGTCGAATCCAACCATCCCGTCAAAAACTCTTATCGAGATTTTGAACATGTTTTAAAGAGAGAGTGAGCCCAATCTTATAGATCAATTCTTGACATTCTTCTAAGCCATGTTCACCACGCTTCATCTAACGCTTTTGGTTGACGTGGTTGATAAGTCTAAGTCTTTTCAGTCAAGATTTATTAACACTTAGCATTTTTTAACGTGGTTATCAGCATTCTTCATTAACTTTTCTCAAGCTAGAATTTCCAGGCTAATATAGGCACATATAAAATTTCTACGACTCATGTTTTGCACTTTGATAAGAATCCATAAGGAAAGAAGTCTGATTTCTATGGAAAGACTCAATTCCATGACAATATCTAGCTAAGACTCAAAGCTAAACTCCCACGTTTACAACTTTTCTCCTAACTAACAACAATACTCAGAGTTGCTTAAAAGTTCCCTCCAAAAACAATACTTAACTCATTACCTAAAGGCTTATGAGTGAGAACAACAGTCTAACTCACATGTTGAGTAGATCTACTATCTTAGAGAGTGGCACAAAAAACTTAGCCATATTTATTACATCCTTTTTAAATTCGGCTTGTACCTTTCCTAGGTTACAAAGACTTATATTTATAACCTAAGTCCCAACTGAATTTGAGCTTCTAATCACAACATATCAGCTGTTACAAATTAGCAGAAATTTCTGCTACAAACAAGGTCTTCAATCATTAGTTTCCTAAAATATCTCTATATTTAGAAATGGCATAATCTTCAATATTCTGACTTGATTCTTCTTGACCTTTGAAACAGTGCCACATAGGATAATATAATATCCCTAAAGTATATTATGTTATTGTGACTTAACATAATAAATAGATCACTTCAGCTATGGCGCGGTGTCGAATACCCTGTATAAGACATCTTATCAAACATTTTGCTCTAGATGCTGAAAACACTTCAACTCAACATGTCCCAACATAAGATAGGACTTCTTGCTCCACCTGTACTTCATAGCAAGTAAATACATCATATCTAACATATTGTTGTTCTTATTTGTTTTACAAAAATTAGTGCCAATCATAAAATAGAGAATTAACAAGATTTAATAATGCACCACACCTGTCGACCTGAAATTCGTATGTGCCGCCACATAAAATTGAAAAATTGAAAATTTGAAAGTTACAGTATGTGTCGACCTATATGAATGCATGTGTCGGCCTATGTCAAATAGAATTTACAAGCTTCATTATTAAGTTACATGTGTCGACCTGAAACATGTATGTCCTGGCACATGCAAGAAAAATTCATGCAACAAATTGTTTTCAAAACTTTGGAAAATTTCAAAATGTCTTTTAATGATTCCTAAGACCTCTAATGCAAGGGAGTGCCACATGGCATAGAGTATCATCCAATGTATATAAGTGCTAAGTTTTTCTATCTTTGAGATCATACAAAAGATCTAATGGTGAAGTTGCACTCACAACTTATACACCTTACTTGTTTCCTCCTGAATCATAAACCCATGAGGTTGTATGACATAGACCTCTACGTCTAAGGAACCATTCAAAAATGTTGATTTCACATCTAAGTGAAATATCAGCCAACTTTGCTTGCATACCGAGGTGACCACCAATCTAACAGTCTCCAATCTTACGACATATGCATATACTTTAGAGTATTCGAGTTCTTTCCTCTGGAAAAAATCTCAAGCTAAATCTCGTCTTATGTCTTGCTATCGACCCATCACCATTGTGCTTTAACTTGAACACCTACTTCACTTTGATAACTTTTATTTGTGCTGGAAATTTGACATCACTTGTTAATAATTGTGTTGATAACTGCCTCGAACTCCTCAACTACCTTCAAGAAAATATGATTTAGTTCCACAACACTTGTTGAAACATATCTTCAATTAACCGACTCTTAAACTTAAAAAATATCCTAAGTTCTAGATAACCGGTGATCTTGTCGAATCCAACCATCCCATCGAAAACCCTTATCGAGATTTTTGACATGTTTTAAAGAAAGAGTGAGCCTTATCTTATGTATATGTTCTTGAGATTCTTCTAAACCATGTTGTTCACCACACTTCATCGAACGCTTTTGGTGGACATGGTTAATAATTCAAAATCTTTTCAATCAAAACTTCTTAACACTTACCATTTTTCAATGTCGCTATCAATATTCTTCGTTGACTTTTCTCCAACTAAAATTTTCAAGCTAACATGGGCACGCATAAAATTGTTATGGCTTATGTTTTACACTTTGATAAGAATCTAGGAGGAAAAAAGTTTGATTTCTTGGTGATGACACAAAGTGACAAAGAGTTTGATGAGGCTGTTAAAGAAACTTAATTTTTCTATCAAGTGGTGAGTAAAGGGCTGATGAGTGTTGTTAAGGAGGAAATTTTTTCTAGAAGAAGGGTTAGGGATCCTAGAGAATTTTAAGGAATTGACCGCAAATGAGCTATCAAATGATTTGCTTCCTATGCAATGTAAATGTCTAAAAGTTAAATCTTTTAATATGACAGACAATGTGATGGTGTTTTGTGATAAGGAAAGGTTTCCAATTAATACTTACAGCAAGTTGCAACCACACAGGTATGACCTGTTTAGAGTGACTCGAAAGATCAACAATAATACTTATGTGGTAGTTCTCCTGGATTTGATGAATATATCTAATACTTTCAATGTCACTGACATTCATGAATATCAAACATACGAGACTCTTTATCAAAAAGAGAATTTGGGGTTGAATTCTTCAGAGATGGCGAAGATTGATATAGAAAGGTTTTTTAAGTCATATGAGTTTGTTTCAGGTCCAAAAATATCATTTTAAAGTTCATTAGAGTTTTTTTTTCTATTTTATTTCTACTTTGGATTAAAATTCCATTAGAATTTCTTTGTTTATGCATTAAAATATCTTTGGCGTGAGTCAAAAATCAACTTTTGATATAATAAAATTTAGTATTTTCTTTATCCTCTGGATTCCAAAGTTTATGTGACAGATTTTCCGCTTACAATCTTGTGTTCTCATTCTAAGTTTAACGCTTGCTAATCCCTAGTGGTTCTAACCGCGCCAACTTCTGATAGGAATGAGAGGCTAATATGCAAGGTCGGCACTCTTAAGCTCGGGTCAATATGTAGAAACGAAAAATGAATAAAATTTGAATTTGAAATTGCATATCTGAATAATTTATCGGTATCATTTATATAATATTAATATTAATATTAATAATAAAAAATAATTTGTAAGATTATTCAATTTTTTCTTTTTTATATACAACAATTTTTAATTAGTGTAAAATTGTTAAAAGATTTATAAAAAAAGAAAATGGAGAAAAGATAAGAAGAGAACAAAAGGCCAATAAATAAAGTAGGAAAAATCCGATTGTATCATGACAAACCACTCTATCTAATCTACAACATGAGCCGTCGGATCAAAAATATGACCGTTATAGCCGCGCTCTCTTCTATATCTCTTTGACTCAAAACCCTCGCTCAAATTGTTCAAAATCAAATAAAAACCCACACCACAATTTTCACTGATACTGTATTCATTTCGCCGCAGCAATGTACAAATCTTCATCAACCATGAAATCGCGTCTCCGGCCACCGCGTCCGCTACCTAAATCTCCAACTCGTATCGGAACTCGAACAATTCCCGACTCCGCCTCTCTTCAAACTCCACCAGGTACTTTTTCAGTCTCCTTCAACATCTAGATCTTGATTTCTGAATTTTGTTTATAATCGATTTTTGATTGATTGTAACAGGTTCTTTATTGAAATCTCAAAAACCAGTTCGATCTCCCGAACAACTACGACCTGAATACCACACAATTGCTTGTGAATTTAGGGCTTTATCAAGGATGGTTAATAACCAATTCGGAAAACCGGATCCGGAAGAGGAAGAAATTGCTTTCGCTAATTCTTGTAACCCTAAATCAGGTGTATTGTTTCAGAGAGGAAGATTGTATGATGAATATTCTGCAAGAAGGAACGAAAGGCTCAAGAGAAAACTAGGAATGGCTGTGAATGTGAATGAAGCTAATACTACTAGTATTAAGCCGCCTAAGGTTGCTCCGCATCGTGGTCTCGGTGTTAATGTTGAATCCGGGAAAAAGAATACTACTGCGAGAAAACTTGGAAGTTTGAGAAAATCTGTTTCTGCTGCTTATTCTGCTGAGGTCTGTGAAACTCCGAGGTACTCGCTTAGAAGCAGGACTAAGGAGATTAGTAAGAAACCTCCTCTAGCTTCGAGAATGGATAAATCTGTTGCTGTTGTTGAGAAGAAGATTGGAGCCACACCGAGAAGAACGGGAAGAATTTCGTACTGTTAGGCCCTAATAATTAGGGTTGTTTTGATGTAGGGAACTTGATTTAATAGATGTTTGGGTTGAATCTTGTTCTCTGTAATGTATTTCTGTTACTTTTACTTAATGGAAGTTGATACATTTTCTGTGTCTGATATGATTTATACATTCTTGATTGCACAAGTTTCTACTTAAAAATCAAGGTTAAAGTATAGTTTATTAATGATTACAGTTGGTCTTGTAAAGAGGGTTAAAATTGTCTGGAGTTGCTGTTAGTCTTATGCATATTTGTAGGAGTAGATTCCCTCCATTAAAAATCCTTACCAAATTTTTTTTTTTATTGTTAGCTAAGCAGTTTTATTGTTAGCTAAGAAGCAGGACACCTCTAGGAGCAGTGTGTCCAAGTCTGACATCTCGGAAAAATCAGATAAATGTCGCTAGAAAATTGTTTTTTTCTTTGTTTCAATACTCTTTGAATCGGTGTCCGTCACCTAGATGACACTCATATAACCGGAAAATTGTTTTTTTCTTTGTTTCAACACTCTGCCCGACATTCAAATGACACTCATATAACACTTTCTGGACAATTTATAGACAATTGTTTAAAAAAAATTATGGACAAATGAAAAAAAAAAAATTATGGACAAATGAAAATCAAATAATATCATATACGTAGCAGTGTCAATGTTGTATGTTTTTGAGATTATCAGTGTTTTATGTTTTTGAGATTATTGGTGCCGTAGTGTCCGTGTTGATCATATCCCAGTCTCCGTGCTTAATAAACTGTTAATCTCAACTACTAAAACATGGGAAAACATTGTTCAAAGACATACACATGACATATCCATGACCACCACCAGAAGGTAATATACATAAAACATTGTTCAAAGCCATACACATGACATATCCATGACCACCACCAGAAGGTAATATACATAAGTGGTGGTGAAATTTTATTCATCCATAACTTAGCAGTGTTAGTGATCTTTATACATTCACTCATATAATATGCATAACATAATAAAATGTCGATTTGATGGACAAAAGCTCGGATTTTAATCCTCTCGAGTAAATGGTAAGGTCTATTTAGAGAGAAGTTGAATATACATCAATCCCTCTCCAGATAGACCTCTTTATTTTCCCGAAAGGAATTCATTCCCAATAGTTTCTTCTTCAAACTTTTCTCCTGATTCCTCTTCCAATTATATCCAAAAACCTACTTATCTCATCCATTGGATGGTTGACAGGTGAAAACTTACATAATTCTCAGTTGTCTGCATCTTCTTCTAGTTTGTCTTCAACAGCTTCTCTTTCAACCTTAAGAATTCCGGCATCAACTGCATCCTCTGAGTTATCTTCTATTCGATCCAAATTGCTATCTTCACTCTCAATAGAAACATCAGGAATCTTTGCAACATCAATACCGACTACAGCAAAGGTCTCTTCTACCTTATCAAAATTGGGACCATTGCTTTCTTCTTGTGTTTCATCCACTCTATAATATACCTGCGGAAATTTTCAAATTCAATTAGCAATTCACTTTTTTGCTGTGAAGTGCAAATGAAAAATCTAGCTCACAAATCATCATGTATCTTTTCAACTTTTCAGCCAAACTAAATTAACAATTCACATTGTCACAGTGAAAAAAAATGGTAAGCTAAACTTTTACAGTGCTCTAAAATAAACTTTTCGTACTTGCTACTCTTTTTATTAATAACACAATGCTCTAAGTTTTTCTGTTACCAAAGTTCCTTTAATAATTACATCTATATTATTGGTTTTGTTAACATGCACAAACTTACAAAAAATTAAATGAAAAGGGACCAGGTCACGTACCACACAGGTACGAGGCGGGGATAGGACCCTGAAGGAATTGGGACGATTGTTGAAATTTGTTTCAGGAACTCCTGGTATGCCTTCTGGGGATGTGAAGTGGTCTGCATCGTGCCCCACCTACGAATGGAAAATGGTCAGCCTCAACCTCGTATAAAGGCAAAAACGACAAAGAAACATATTCAAGAACCATGGAATAATATCAACTGAGTCGAAGTCTAAAATCACAGCAATGAGCAAAACTTGAGGCTTATGTCGTTATATATAATACCAAAAAGATTAGGGCTACTTACTCTTCCATGTCCTCCAAATTCCCGAGCATCACTATCCAGTGCAACTCGATATTTCCCCGGCAAGTCACACCCAACTTTATATCTGCATATTCAATGTTCCATCCAAATCATTTGTGGCTAACAGTTACCATTACAGAAATTTATATAAAAACTTCACCAAAAAACCAAAAACACAACCTGGCAAATAAAAACCTATCACCAACACAAATGAAAATTTAACACATTGCATACCCTTCATATGTATTATCTGGATGAAAATTGAACACAAACACCAGATCCCCACGTTCAAAGACTATAACCTGTAAAAGAAAAACCATTAGGCATATAGTTATAGAAGAGTTATACTTGAAACTAACTAGGAACAAACAATGGGTTGTTCATTCATTTTTAAGAAGACCCTTCTTCATACACCAATGTGTAATTGTATACATTCTAGGATGTAGTCTATTTTAATTTGTCTTGGTATAATAAATTCTCTTAATTGTCTAGCAGTAGTGAAAAATGTCAAATTATGAATGATTACGGTTAAATCATTTGGGGGCATATCTACCTTGTCTTCATTGTTTGTGCTGCTCACAATCTGTTTTGTTGATGCAAGGATTGAGAATTTATCATCAAGCAAGTTCATTGCTTTGTCAAATGCATTCATGAACTGCACAGTTCCAAAAGCAAAAATAAAATATTTATATCAAAGACAAACAAGAAACTGATAGAATGCCCCATTATACAAAGAGTTCTGGAGAAGGCGAAAAAGAGCTCATAAAATAAGGCCGCATAGATGAATTATGCATCACATTAAGAATATGCAAAATGACATTGACCATTTGCATAAAAGTCGCAACGAAGAAATGAAGCCATAAAAGAGAATGTCGATGCTATGTAAATGAATACACACACACACTACCTTGTATCTCAAGTGATTTGTATCTACCAGATTCCACTGGCGCCTACATTTCTCATAACTCCACCCATTGCCTTCTCTTGGAAAATCAATCCACTCAGGATGGCCAAACTAAAAATGACACCGTGAATATATTTTGTTTATAATTTAACAAATGATAACCCGGCCAACAACTCTAGCAATGAGAGTAAAGCAGTACGCGTACCTCATTGCCCATGAAATTAAGGTAGCCCTCTCCACCTAATGCCAGGGTTATGAAGTGTATCATCTGCAAAAGATTAAAATAAATAACAATGAGTACGAACAACAATAACCGTATTGCATTAACAGCTTCACAATTCAATATCTAATTTTGTACATGTATGTACGTAGTCTAGAAGGTTTTATGGTCAGATAAAAACCTTGTGAAGAGAAATCCCTCGCTCAATAGTAGGAGTAGCATCAGTCAAACAGGACATGCTAGAATACATTTCTTCATCCATTAGTAAAAATGCAATGGTCTTGTCCCCAACAATGGACTGCCCAAGGGAAAAACTACAAGATGTTAATAGTGCAGGCAATCAAAAACAATTCAATAAGATAGGTTCTTGTTTGCAAATCAGCTTTAGCTTCCATCAATTTCTGCTCACAAATATAACGAAAACTAAATTCCTATATTATTTCCAACACAAAGGCATCCCAACACGCAAAACAAAACGACAAAGATCATACTTGGTCATGACTTTCTGCATACGAGACACATTTCTCAGTGTATCTTCTATTTGTCAAATTCAAAGAGATTTCCTTCATTGACCATTCACTGTCTTTCTTGTTCTTCACGTAGTCAATCCACTTGTCAGGGATAGCCATGGCTAATCGATAGTCAAAACCAATTCCCACCTCAGAAACTGGTCGGCCGAGTCCCGGCATTCCAGAAACATCTTCAGCAATGACAGTTGCATCAGGCAAAATACCATGGACTAGAGAGTTGGCCAGCATCAAATAGACAACGGCATCCACATCTGTTTCTTCACTAAAATATTCATTATAATCCCCTGTAAATGCCATATTGATTCCATGATGATGATACAACATTGACGTTACTCCATCAAATCGAAATCCATCAAATTTGTACTCTTCAAGCCACCATCTTAAATTAGATAAAAGGAAACGAAGAACTTCCCAGTTGCCATAGTTAAAAAGTCTACTATCCCATAACTTGTGATAACCTCTATCTCCGGTGTGGAAGTACGATTGTTGTGAACTTTGGCCCACATCAAAGCCGTTTAGTCCATCAGTAATATTATTGCTAGCATGACTATGGATGACATCCATCAAAACTTGCAAGCCTAGGCTATGGGCCTTATCTATCAGATACTTAAGATCTTCGGGGCTTCCAGATCTACTGCTCACAGCAAAAAAGTTTGTTACATGATATCCAAATGACGCATAATAGGAATGCTCCATCACAGCCATCAGCTGGACTGTATTATAGTTATTTTCCCGAATACGTGGCAAAATCTCATCTGCGAATTCCCTGTAAGAGTTTATGCGGGGCTCAATGCTACTCATTCCGACATGAGCTTCATATATCCGTGGAGATTTGGGCTTTGGTGGACGGGGATGCTTAAACTCATACCTGCAGAACAAACAAGAGGATGCACAAACAGCTGAGGTAATTTCGTCTAACCTTGATCAAGAGTGGAGTGAAAAAACATCGATACCAAGTAGATTACAAAAGGTATAATAATTCTGACATGGTTAACTTATTTGCAACTGCTACATATAATGCATCAGGCAAAATATTATGGTCAGACAGAAAGATAAATATTCTAAAACTTAAACGAAATTATGTGCATAATATAAAAGTCGGTTAATATGAGGTATACATTAGATGATTAGAGTCCATTTTAGCATTTGATATTTCAGATTCAGCGCTTAATTCTTTACTTAAAAGACAACAATCCAAAAGATATTCTACACATGTGAGTAATAGGAATATAGGACCTCTCTGAAAGTGGCGGATCCCAGTAGACACCATCATAGGGAGCAGCAAATCTGGCAGGATCGACAGTGGCATATTTAATCCAAGCAGGGATACGGTCAACCCAAACTCCATCACTATGTTTGAACCTAAACTTCACTCTTGAATTGTGAGGTATAGATGGATTTCCATCAGCATCGGGGATCTTAATGCTCCATACGCCAAACTGGTCTTTTTCCATGTGATGGTTGGAACCATTCCATCCATTAAAATCCCCAATAATCTGTGCTTCCCTGCAAAAAATAGAATTTCAAAATCAGAAAAGAAAACTAAATTAATCAATGACAAGCAAAGTTGACTAATCGGTATCCTTTGAGATAGCTTACTGAGCAGCAGGTGCCCACTCACGGTACGAAATGCCATCTTCTTCTCTGATAAATCCGAATTTCAAGTAACCTAAGATGTGGGAAAGAAAAAGATAAGAGAACATTATATTAAAGATGTAACTAAAGCTAATAACAACATGTTAGTAAGATATTTAGATAGAAATCAATCCAGTTGACAGGAAGATGACTTTATTTTCAAGACGTTGACGTGTCCAACATAATCAATCAATTGCGCTCACAGAAATTTACATTATCCTAGGTTTACTTGTGCAAGCCAGATAATGTAATATGACTATCAACAACAATGGATACTGCCGAGTATTAGTTGAGGAATACTTCATCATTATCGGTTTATCATGGACATACAATTCACAATTACGTCCAAAACCTTAGCAGTTATTATCTAATTTCGTATACACATACATAGAAAAAATGAAACAATGTCAACTGTCAACAATTATAATCACCTTTGGCAAATTCCTCAAGACCTCCTTCATATTCTTCAATGAGCTTTTTCTGATGTAGATATCTCTTCAGTCTATATTTGAAGTGATCTCTGAAAGGTTCTAGGGATGAATCAACATTCAAGATGCCTATGTTTTCAAAGTCTTCTTCAACAAATGACATTGTTGACTTGTCATCTGTCATAACGGATACACCCTTGAAACCCGAACTCACCTAGTTGTGGGAAAGCACAACAAAACAGCTTACTCACATGCAGCATATTTACATATGTGGATGATAGATAAACACATGGCAAACCAGTTAGACTAGAGTTCAAGTGATTTTTTTATTTAAAACTTGGTATCCGGCCTTGGGACCGACAGACTAATCTAAGGGGACAAATTCCACTGTCCACTAGCGAAGGCCCATTTAAAGTCAGAGCAAAGTTCTATGCATGGATTGACCCTCTAAGGGAACAAATCCCACCATCCACTAGCGGGGGGCCCATTTAAAATCAGAGCAAAGCTCTATGAATGACACTCTCAGAATCCAAGCTTTCACCAATAGGCCGACCCTTGGGGTTACTAGAGTCCAAGTGTTACATGTTACTAGAGACAAGTAGAAAAATAAGTGAAGTTTAACCAAAATATACACTTGGCCCTTCAAAACCTTCTGTTCAAGCATACCCTAAATGAAGGTGACTCACCCAGAACATGAACTTATGCTTTCATATTTTTTAAAAAAAAAAAAAAAAGAATAATTTTAACAAAAGTTTGGCACTCAATATATTTAAAAATAACAAAGCAATCTTAAAAAGTGATCCAATGACATATATAAAAGAAGTGAAATACACCTTTTCATATATTGACCCCTTTGATCCAAAACTGCAGACCTTGCATCCATTTGGATTCTGATAGCCAAGGGTAAGTTCTATTGGCTTTTGCTTATTTTTGGAGTTCTGTCATGAAAACAAAATAATATAAAAAATCAGAAACCATTACAGATCCAAATTAAGAACAGCAATGTTTGAGTTCTACTCTACTCTAAAAAATTTGAACATAACCTCCTGTTACTATAAATAGAAAGTGAAAAATGAAATATTACGTGAGTGGTGGTGGCAATGTTAAAAGAGGAAGAAACAAGAGGATTAAAAGCTAAAGAGGAAATCATAGCTTGGATGAAGGTTGATTCAGGTTGATTAAGGAGGGAGAAGAGTGTTTAAGGAAGATAATTGATTTGATCAAGACTCTAATGTGACCCATTGTCGTATTAATTATAAGAGTCTTTTCAATACTAGAGTACGAAGAAGGAACAGAGTAAAGAATATGCTTCCCCACGTGTAGAAGCAAGCAAGCAAGCAACGGCGCAACAATTTCCATCTGTTCCAATTGTAGTAGACTATCTCACAGTTCCCTTTTTTTTTTTTTAAACTTATTTACTGGCGTAGGAGTATTAAATTAAGATAAAAAGTAAGGCTATTTTTAACTTATACTAGTACAAATCTTTTTTTGTTTTTTTTTGTTTTCTTATTAGTTTTGTTTGATTATAGTAAAAATATAGTACTCTCTAACGCACACCTTTTTAAATAGAGTATTCTTTATTGATTGATACTAGGATAATTAAAGAGTAAATCTTCAATTTTTTGTTTTATTTTTTAATTATGGACAAAATGGTATAATGAATGGAAACTCATACAAAAATGTTTTTCTTTATTACTATGATAAAAATTGCTTATTGTTTAGAAAATATGAAAGAAGTAAGAATAAATCCCAAATTATTTATTACATCACTATTTTATCATTTCTTTTTAAAAAAATGTTATCTTCATCTTCTTAATTTAGGAATGTTCATTATTATGTTTTGTTTCATATTGGAACTAGAGATATGTACATCGAACGGATTTATACTTTAATATAGTGGAGTGAATTTTTGATACGACAAAATGGAAGTGGATCTTTAAGGTTAACATTTTCTATCGTCTAAATCATTGAATGAGAAAAAAATAGTTTGAATTAATGAAAGAATACTTGAAATGATGAGATCTGACACCTTACATGGGTGATCGTCCGATCAAATCCAACAATGAGAAGTGTGTTGGAGGTTGGAATCTCATGTCCTCAATTTGAGTGAGGCCTCACTTGTTATGCGTTCCTTTTTGCATGATGTTTTCTATTGGACCTTTCATCGTAGTCCTCGCAAGCGGCCCAAAACAATTATCCCAAGCCTTTGTTCATACTTGATGAGTTTGTTGTGCATGTCTTTAGTCCAACTTCTAGCAGAAAAAAGTGAAAGAGCTTATACGAGACAATAATAACATTAGGAAAAATCACATTAAATATATTCATTGTGATTTGCAATGTTTAGTAGAGGAACCTCGACACGTGGCCCTATATATGCCAACAATAAAGTCATTTTGTACTAAAGTACTAGAGTATTCTTACTTATCAGAGGAAAAATCTCGACCATTAGTAGTGCAATTCACGCTTCCTAATATTTATCACTTTGGATAGTATGATTGTCTTTATTATAAGATATATGAAGAAACATGAACTTACCATGTCCCTTTTTGTTGGTTGTTGCTCTTGAGAACTTGATAACTAACCGTTCTTGGAAGATATGAAGAGTTGAAAACATGTGTTCTTTATGAAAATGTTATACGAAATACTCATATGATATTTCCACAGCAAACACAAGGTCACATCTAGACCTGTCTTAGATCTATGCTCACATATACGTATTTCCAACTGCATCACTGATAAGTGGGAACCCATAACCACTTTCTAAATGCACATGGAAAACCATTTGTTAACAAACAACACAAATAACATCAATAACAACATCAAAAACAACAACTATAACATACAACAACATACATATCTTAAATTGAAAAAAAAATTGTCTCATTTAAACCCATAGCATCCACAAATAAAGGATGATAAAAATGAGGAGTCATATGCAAACTCGTGTTAACAACAACATACAACAACGTAAATACCACATCGGGCAAGAAGAAAATTGTATGAATATCAAGTGAAACATAACAACATACATGAAATGAGAGATTAAGGAAGCATACAAATATCTTTACCTATGAAGAACAAGGTTGACAACTATATTGTAGAATAAGGAAGATAATGACGAAGAAGAAGAGAGAAATGTGTGCTAGGGTTATGCTGTGAGAAAATGTGATATTGTCAAAACCTTTCACAATCAATAAGTGTTTTATATATATATATATATATATATATATATATATATATATATATATATATATATATATATATATATATATAGGAGGTCAATTACACGGAGAGTTACACCATGAGTTACACTCGCTCAAAAATGTCATTTCGGATTAATATTTTTTAAAATCAACCGTTGGATTGAAACATACCATCATATAGATCATACCTATAAAATTTGAGATTAATCTATAATGGTTTACTATACGATTAAGATATCGAAAGATTAACGTCAAAATGGACTTTCATATAACGTTAATTTTGATGTAGTTCAATTACATAGTAAATCATTATAGATTAATCTCAAACTTTATAGGTATGATCTATATGATGGTATGTTTCAATTCAACGGTTGATTTTAAAAAATATTAATCTGAAGTGACGTTTTTGAGTGAGTGTAAGTCATCTCTCTCTCTCTCTCTCTCTCTCTCTCTCTCTATATATATATATATATATATATATATATATATATATATAACACTCATTGTAGTGAAAAAATAGAAAATTGTTGGAGATGAGATTTATAGTAAGACCGTTGTAATTTAGTTTTATCAAAGGTATATTTCGTAGTAGTGATACACCTAACTACTAATTATACACCTAACAAACTAAATTATCATGAATTCAAGTTTAACATCAAAACCCAAAAACACATCAAGGGAATCTTCAACTTTAGAATTTATTTTAACAATCTATTATCTATCATAATATATTAACTAGTCGGATACCCGTGCGTTCTCACGGGTACATCGATGGTTTAAAAATATATTTTAAAATAAATATTTAATTTATAATAAATAATTAGAAAAACAACACATTTTTGTATGTGTTTGGATTAATACATTATTTTACTTTTATTTTCTTTATTTGTACAAAAAAATGCAATAATTTGTGCGTTCCCACGAATTTTGGTATGTTTACCCGTGCGTTCGCATAAATTTTGGTATGATTAGCAATGTATTCGTACGAATTCTATTATATTACTCGTGCGTTCGTATAGACACTAGTATATTACCTGTGCATTCGCACGGGTACCGGTGTGATACACCAATTTTTATTTTTAAAATATAATAAAAATAAAATTATTTTACCAAAAATAATTATTATTTTTAAAAGAAAGACATGTTTTTAAAAGAAAAACAAAATCATTTTATCATAATTATTTTACAACAATAATATATATTTCAAATTTTCATATATTATCTTTAAAATATTATATCTTAAATTAAAAATAATTTCAAAATAAAAATATGAGTTCCATAAATAATTAAAAACTAATTTATTTTTCGCGTGTTTGAATTCATAAATGATTTTAAATATATTTATATGTGCTTTCACACGGATACTGATATTTTAAAATATAATAAAAACATAAAAAGAGAAATAAAATTATTGTGCTTGTTACCACCTTATTGGTTAGTCAAGGGACTTCCGACAGTGGTATTTCCTTGTAATATACTTGTACCTGGCTGTGAGGTATAAAGTCCGTTTCTAGGTGAATCTGTTATGTGATGCATGTTCCTTATAGAACCGAGCGAACCCCTAAGATAGGGAGGCTCACTGAGATTTAGTAATCTCACCCCATTTCAATTATATTTTTTAGGATCTTTGAGGTAGAACAACGGCAACAGTAAGATGACTTAGTCTTGCAGTGGTGTTTCGTTGGCGATGATTTATTCACTTTGTATATTTCCGCTTATGTACTCTTTTGGGATCACGTATTAGTACCGTTTGGGATTTGTATTTTGTGGCCATAACAGTTCGGCTTTGTATTTGTAATATGTACTAATATTTATCGTATTCCATTGCTATTACATGTATGTCTTATGTACCATTTAATGTCAAATACGTATATCCTGACATCCACTCATATTTGAGCCCATATCCAATTATTTAATTAATTAAATAAATAATTCCTAAATAAAATTTAAATAGTCTTTTTAACATTATTTGATCACATAAATATTCAAGGCACTTTATTTGATAAAAATAGCTAATATAATTAAATAAATATATTAGGCCATATAATTATTAGAATGCTAATATTTGATTAAATAATTAAAATATTCCAACAATCTCCCACTTGGCCAATATATCTTAATAATTATATCATAATTCTTTAGGCGCGCATCTAAATGTTATTTCTCTTTAGATTTCAATATTACAATCTGCTCCACCTCATACATCAATAATGGAACCATCACGGTTGTCGTCACTAATGAATAACGTGACAGAACCCCAACGACCACCATATAAATATACTTGATGACATAGATTGATATGGATGAGTGGCATGGGAATTTCATGCAATGTGATTTCTAAATCATGTATATTTCCAACTTGTCCAACTAAAGTCTTTATTGAGATCAAACTAAAATTTGCAAATTCAATATTTGCACAAACGATACATAAATGGTTATAACAACAATAACCTTATAAACATTAATTCTGCAGATAATCTTAACATAAAGTCTGTATCGATATCAAAATAATATTATTAAACATACAGAAGCAGTGACTCCCACTAATCTAAGATATCTTTAGTGACAATAATCATATGAAAGTCATTATATGTCAAGTCTTTGATTAGTGAGTCTTTAGCTTAAAATATATGACTGTCTTACAATAAAATATAACTTAAGTGATCTTATATTGAATTGCAACTGAGTGCCATAAATACTTACCTTCATTTATCATGTATTAGAATGTTTATTCGACATCTAAAACATCGGAGTCAAACATACTAACGATCTCCTCATTGTCAGATCTCCAATTTGTGAGTATAAACTCTTTTGTTCTCTATAATAATCCTCATGGTTAACATTTCTTTCTTTCTTTTCAACAATTCAATTTTAAATTGTTCAAGTATCTACTCAATGATTTTATGTAAGTCTTTTCATATACGTATAAAATCGTATATAAGATTCTAACAACCAAAGTGTAAAAAAACTTAATTTTCTAAGTTTTCATATTCTTTTATTTTGGACAATGATTGAGACATAATAGTATCCCTTGATAATTGAGACATACCCTAGTTTATTATCTTTCATGTCAGTTTTGTTTCCAATCTTGAGAATAATCTCTAAGTATCTAAATACCTAATACAAAACAGTTGTGCCCAAGATCTTTCATCGTTAAACTTTTGTTAGAGATTTCTTAGTTTCACACAACAATCATATATCATTGTTGACTAAATAAAATCGACACATTAAACTGGGAATATAAACTTACTTCCACTGATTTTGTAAAACCCAATAATTTTTTCATAATAGAAATCTCAAAACCAAACGAGACAATTACCTTATGAAATATTGTGGTATCACTAATGAGACAATTTTATTAACTTATAAATGGATTTTATCTATTTGGAAACTATAAACTTTGTATCTATTGATACAAAATTTTCTCTTGTTGCATTATATTGTTCTTCTTAATGTCACCATTAAGAAATACTAACTTGATATCCTTCTCACGAATCTCCAAAATCATAACAAGTAGCAAGTGTCACAACTATCATAATAGAGTCTTTCAATCATTTTGAATATAATTTCTCTTTTCAGTCAATTCTTTATGACACTTGATGCTCTAGTTCTTGAGAATGTTGAGTTTGATATTCAAAAATTAATTTCTTATTTTAATTGAGAGAAAGAACAATAATATCCACATGAGGGTCCAAATTTACTATATAAATAGCAACTATATGAATTAAGCTAGAACCAATTCTTTTCCACTCAATTTTGTTCTTTGAACATATCTCTCCTCCAAACTAAATATTCTCGAGACACATTATAATATTTGTCTCAAAATATTCTTTAACTTGAGACTAAAATTTATATTTCTCTAACTTTTCAACAATTCTAAATTGTCACAAGTCATAATTGAATTAACTATAATAATATTTGAATTTAAAAGACAAATTAAATCGTTCATTTAAAAAAAAGAAATAAGAAGTTATAATATTAAAATAAATTTTTATTCATTCACCAATTTGTCTTTTAAATGCAAATTTAAGCTTATAATGACAATCTAAAATAGTTAAAAGTAAATAAAAAATATCAATCTTCACCAAATTTGTTTCTTTTAAATTGGTGTATCTTTCAACACCATTGAATATTTGTCAGTTCAGATCATATCTTCTTATTATTCTTTATTTGTCCTTATCCTTTGAGGTATTTACCAAATGAACAATATTTTATTTTCTCTTGTTCAATCTTTCCTTTATTGCACACTTTATGAAATTATTCTTTTAAAGAATAATTTATAACTTTATTGACGAAATTATAGCGCTTTAGCAAGATTAAATAGTTTCATAATATGCTTATGATATTTTATTTGCTTAATAATCTTAATGAAAGTTATCACTCCAATGAGAGTTTGTCTTTCGCTTTATTGCTTTAGAAGCACTTGAATTTAAGCAAAGATAATATGAAAAAATTTATGTCATCTTAAATAACACCTATAATGTTTTTGGATTGCAAAACTTTAAGATTATAGAACTGTGTAATTTGGAGTGTACTTACTTTTAAACTTGAGTCTCACTTTAAATATACTAAATTGTGAGAGAATTTGAGTTTCTCCATCGTTATGTAAGGTCTAAAAAGAAAACCATTATGTTCATATTTTATCCTTAAAATAAACTATATTAGTTTATAGAGAACCAAAAAAAATATACTCAGCCAAAATATCAAGTTCACCATTAATATCAAGTTCACAATTATTGCATGTTTACTTTATATTATATGTGTGAATGTAATCAAATAAACACCTGAAAGATTTACACTCATACAACATCATTACTGATATGATGATAAATTATTTATATATAGACATCCATCTTTACTTATAAATTAAAAGACTCAAACAAGATACCATGATCAAACGTCTTTTACATCAATCATTATTCACATGGATAAAATTAATAACTACTACATATTTACCATCACAAATATGCAATTGTTCAGCCAAACATTGAATCAAATTTACACAACAGAGATTAATTTTGCAACATATTGATTCAACCAACTCAACCAAAATTATTAGACATTTTAATAAATTTAACGGGAAGAGTTTTAAATTTATAAGGCACTACCCATAAATATGGGTCGTATTCATTTAGAATGTCGTTTGATAATAATAATATTTGATAATAATAATATTTCTTGAAAGTCCTTAGTGTATGAACAAGTTCATAATAAAACATAACTTTTAAAAAGTTATACAACTTTCATGATTAAAAAAATTTGTATAAAATAAACAAAAATAATATCAAATAACATAATCATGCTAAATGTATAATTTCAAATCAAATAAATATTAAATATTTATATATCCAAAATTAAATGTCAAGTAAATTCACATATGCAGCAAATAATATTTTAAATAAATTATTTTAGAATCAATAAAATATATTCTAAAATTCAATGTATCCAAAATTTAAAGAATCAAATCTTTAGTTTTTATCCCATAATTTTGAGAGATATTTAAAATATTCAAAAAAATTCCACAAATAGAATATAATAACTAAATATATATTAAGTAAATTAGTATTTGTCTTGTGTCTCAAAATTGAAATTCATGTGCAGATTTTAGGTGAATCAAATTGAAAGATAAAACAACAATTAGAAAATCAAATAAAAAGATCTAATAATTATTATTATTTTTAATTCAAAACCAAGAATCAACTCACCAAAATAAAATTTAAATTCAATTTTTATCTTTCCCAAATAATTGACCTAGATGCATATTTCTAAATATATTATTTATATCCCTAAATAAAGTATTGAGAATCCAAATTCTTTAAAAGAAAATAGATTTTAGGATTCTCAATCATCGATCATAATCATATATGTGATTCCAAATATATTTAGCATAATATATATTAAATGACATTTCTTTCAAAGAAAATAAAATTTTCACAAATATAATTCTATGAATTATAACTTAAAAATAGATTTTTACCATAATATCATAGTTTTTAATTGACAATGATAATTCCAAATGTGATCACCAAAATAAATATTATTTAAATAAATACGGTAATCAAATTTATTTTCAAGAATTCATATAAAAGATATGGAAGACGCTAATTCCATATAAATATTAAGAAAATAAATATAACACACAAAATATAACTCCATAATAAGTGTAACAAAAAAAATACTAAAAAATTATCATTAAAATTTCATGCCTCATAACCATATATATCAATATTAAAAAAATAATGAATTTAAAATATATGTTTTCATGATACAAAAAATAAAATAAAATAAACATTAGTGTTTATAGAACAAATCTCAATAAACTAAACATGAAGATCTGCTCTTATACCACTTGTTGGAAATATTTCAATAACAATTAAACACATATACATGTTCTATATATTATAGAATATACTTTAGTGCGAAATATAATAAATAATTGTGAACATGTATATAACTATAGGATCTACGAGATATTAGATTTCAAGAATATCTGGATTCATAAGGCAATGATAATTGTAATCCTAAAATATAACAGTGTAGAGACAAGTGACCGACACTTGTTGGCTTGTGAATCTTCCTCAGTGCCTTGAATACTATTCAGATGGGGAGAAAAGATAATTTTGCTTGTGTACGATATATTGGGGACCATAGCCTATATATATAGTGTGATGGCCAATTAGGGTTCCTATTATTCCCAAATTGGGTCAACCTGTCATCCACTCATATTTGAGCTCATATCCAATTATTTAATTAATTAAATAAATAATTCCTAAATAAAATTTAAATAGCCTTTTTAACATTATTTAATCACATAAATATTTAAGGCACTTTATTTGATAAAAATAGCTAATATAATTAAATAAGTATATTAGGCCATATAATTATTGGAATGCTAATATTTAATTAAATAATTAAAATATTCCAACAATCTCCCACTTAGCCAATATATCTTAAAAATTATATCATAATTCTTTAGGCATGCATCCAAATGCTATTTATCTTTACATTTCGACTTTACAATCTGGTCCACCTCATACATCAATAATGGAACCATCGCGGTTGTCGTCACTAATGTATAACGTGACGGAACCTCGACGACCACCACATAAATATACTTGATGACATAGATTGATATGGATGAGTGGCATGAAAATTTCATGCAGTTTGATCTCTAAATCATGTGTGTTTCCAACTGGTCCAACTGAAGTCTTTATTGTGATCAAACTAAAATGTGAAAATTCAATATTTGCACAAACGATACAGAAATGGTTATAACAACAATAACCTTATAAAAATTATTTATGCAGATAATCTTAACATAAATTCTGTATCGATATCAAAATAATATTATTAAACATACAAAATTAGTGACTCCCACTAATCTAAGATATCCTTAGTGACAATAATCATATGAAAATCCTTATATGTCAAGTCTTTGATTAGTGAGTCTTTAGCTTAAAATATATGATTGTCTTACAATAAAATATAACTTAAGTGATCTTATATTGAATTACAACTGAGTGCCATAAATACTTACCTTCATTTATCCTGTATTAGAATGTTTATTCGACATCCAAAACATCGGAGTCAAACATACTAACGATCTCCTCATTGTCAGATCTCCAATTTGTGAGTATAAACTCTTTTGTTCTCTATAACAATCCTCATGATTAACTTTTTTTTCTTTCTTTTCAATAATTCAATTTTGAATTGTTGAAGTATCTACTCAATGATTTTATGCACGTCTTTTCATATACATATAAAACCGTATATAAGATTCTAACAACCAAAGTATAAAAAAACTTAATTTTCTAAATTTCTAGATTCTTTTATTTTGGACAATGATTGAGACTTAATAGTATCCCTTGATAATTGAGACATACCCTAGTTTATTATCTTTCATGTCAATTTTATTTCCAATCTTGAGAATAATCTCTAAGTATCTAAATACCTAATACAAAATAGATGTGCTCAAGATCTTTCATCGCTAAACTTTTGTTAGAGATTTCTTGGTTTCACACAATAATCATTTATCATTGTTGACTTAATAAAATCGACACATTAAACTGGAAATGTAAACTTACTCCCACTAATTTTGTAAAACCCAATAATTTTTTCATAATAGAAATCTCAAAACCAAACGAGGCAATTACCTTATGAATGGATTTTATCTGTTTGGAAACTATAAACTTTGTATCTATTGATACAAAGTTTTCTCTTGTTGTACTATATTGTTTTTCTTAATGTCACCATTAAAAAACATTTACTTGATATCCATCTTACGAAGCTCCAAAATCATAACAAGTAGCAAGTGTCATAACTATCATAATAGAGTCTTTCAATCATTTTGAATATAATTTCTCTTTTCAGTCAATTCTTTATTACACTTGATGCTCTAGTTCTTGAGAATGTTGAGTTTGATATTCAAAAATTAATTTCTTATTTTAATTGAGAGAAAGAACAATAATATCCACATGAGGATCCAAATTTGCTATATAAATAGCAATTATATGAATTAAGCTAGAACCAATTCTTTTCCACTCAATTTTGTTCTTTGAAGATATTTCTCCCCCAAACTCAATATTCTCGAGACACATTATAATATTTGTCTCAAAGTATTCCTTAACTTGGGACTAAAGTTTATATTTCTCTAACTTTTCAACAATTCTAAATTGTCACAAGTCATAACTGAATTAATTATAAGAAGTTAAAAGACAAATTGAATCCTTCATTTAAAAAAAGAAATGAGAAGTTATAATATTAAAATAAAATTTTATTCATTCACCAATTTGTCTTTTAAATACTAATTTAGGCTTATAATGACAATCTAAAATAATTAAAAGTAAATAAAAAAATATCAATCTTCACCAAATTTGTTTCTTTTAAATTTATGTATCTTTCAACACCATTGAACATTTGTCACTTCATATCATATCTTATTATTCTTTATTTGTTCTTATCCTTTGAGGTATTTACCAAATGAGCAATATTTTATTTTCTCTTGCTTCAAAATCTTTCCTTTATTGCACACTTTATGAAATTATTCTTTTAGATGATAATTTATAACTTTAATAGTTATAAACTTAATTGTGCAAAGAGAATACCATATGCTAAATTTTTGACAAAATCACGTAATTGACGAAATTATAGCGTTTTAGCAAGATTAAATAGTTTCATAATATGCTTATGATATTTTATTTGCTTAATAATCTTAATGAAAAGTTATCACTCAAATGAGAGTTTGTCTTTCGCTTTATTGCTTTAGAAGCACTTGAATTTAAGCAAAGATAATATGACAAAATTTATGTCATCTTAAATAACATCTCTAATGTTTTTGGATTGCAAAACTTTAAGATTATAGAACTGTGTAATTTGGAGTGTACTCACTTTTAAACCTTTTAAACTTGAGTCTCACTTTAAATATACTAAATTGTGAGAGAATTTGAGTTTCTCCATCATTATGTAAGGTCTAAAAAGAAAACCATCATGTTCATATTTTATTCTTAAAATAAACTATATTAGTTTATAGAGAACAAAAAAACAATGTGCTCAGCCAAAATATCAAGTTCACCATTGGTATTAAGTCTTTAGGAAATAAAATCAATTGCTTACTATATTTATTTTCAATGATCAAACACTGATATTTAATATTTATAAACAATAAACTCTTACAATTGCCACATGTTTACTTTATATGTGTGAATGTAATCAAATAAACACCTGAAAGATTTACACTCAAACAATATCATTATTGATATAACAATAAATTATTATATATAGACATCCATCTTTACTTATGAATTAAAAGACTCAAACAAGATACCAAACACACCATTAATTCTCAATATTTGATCGCAAGAATTAACTGTAAATGATACTCTCACACAATGATCAAACATTAGTAATAAGTCCGGTCAGATAGTGGACGTCTTTGACATCAATCATTATTCACATGGATAAAATTAATAACTACTACATATTAACCATCACAAATATGCAATTGTTCGGCCAAACTGTATATTCCTTTTGGCCGACTATAACAGTTCGCATGAATAATTACACACTACATCTTTTGTAATTCTGATTGAATCAAATTTACACAACAGAGATTACTTTTACATCATATTGCTTCAACCAACTCAACCAAAATTATTAGATATTTTAATAAATTCAATGGGAAGAGTTTTAAATTTATAAGGCACTACCCATAAATATGGGTCGTATTCATTTTGGATGTTGTTTGATAATTATAATATTTTTTGAAAGTCCTTAGTGTGTGAACAAGTTCATAATAAAACATAAATTTTATAAAGTTATACAAATTTCATGATTAAAAAATTGTATAAAATAAATAAAAATAACCTCAAATAACATAATCATTCTGAATGTATAATTTCAAATCAAATAAATATTAAATATTTATATATCCAAAATTAAATGTCAAATAAATTCACATATGCAGCAAATAATTTTTTAAATAAATTATTTTAGAATCAACAAAATTTATTCTAAAATCCAAAGTATCCAAAATTTAAAGAATCAAATCTTTAGTTTTTAACCAATAATTTTGAGAGATATTTAAAATATTCAAAAAATTTCCACAAATAGAATATAATAACTAAATATATATTAAGTAAATTAGTATTTGTCTTGTCTCTCAAAATTGAAATTCATGTGCAGAGTTTAGGTGTATCAAATTGAAAGATAAAACTACAATTAAAAAATCAAAGAAAAACATCTGATAATATTATTTTTTTAATTCAAAACCAAGAATCAAATTACCAAAATAAAATTTAAATTCAACTTTTATCTTTCCCAAATAACCATGAATAAAGTATTGAGAATCCAAATTCTTTAAAAGAAAATAGATTTTAGGATTCTCAATCGTCGATCATAATCATATATGTGCATTCGAAATATATTTAGCACAATATATATTAAATGATATTTCTTTCAAAGAAAATCAAAATTTTCACAAATTATGCATTGGCCTTGTTGGCAAACACGATGATGATGAAGGCTTATGCCTTGGTCTTGATGGCAAAACGGTGATGATGAAGGCTTATGCCTTAGCCTTGATGGCAAACACGGTGATGATGAAGGCTTATGTCTTGGCCTTGATGGCAAACACGATGGGAGTTCTGCTCCAATGGTACCACATACACGTGCATTTAAATAAGTTGTTGCATCTCATGTTGCATATTTGAGTTGTTTTGATGGTGAATTTGTTGTTGTATTACGTTGATGAATATATTGTGATAAATGTTGTGAATGTTGAATAAACTGTGGAACTGTTTGTTGTGCGAATAATTTACGAAGCGGTGATTTACATTATCTGAATTCTAGTATATATTATTTATCATACGATTTATTAGATTGTTACATATCTCACCCCTTCTGTTGTGATGTTGCCTCTACGTGGATAACGTGCAGGTAATGAAGAATGAAGTTTTAGTCGCTGTTAGTTCGAGTCGGTGTTGTCGCTCTGATACGTAACACTCGGGGGGATGAACGGTAGTCGCTTCTTTTGTTGTTTTCATTTGTTATTCTTACTTTAGATGTTGAATTAAAAGTTGAAGTTTATGAAAGTACTTGTTGTTTTCTTATACTAAGCTGAAGTTGCGTTTGTTGAATAAAGGAAGTTTAGTGAATTCAAGATGAACATGATATTATGATATAAGTTGAAATTGTGATTCTGCTGCGTAGTGATAATAAGTTGTTTTGTTTTCAAGAAGTTAATACAAGTTGTTTTGAGGTTCATGTTAATATGTGGTGCTATGTATCTATGTGTCAAATGTGATTAATTGTCGTTGTTTTAAGTTGAAAATGTGATATCCCAATTGTTGTTTGGAAATTTTATACTCTGATTTATTTATAATTATCGGGTAGAAATTGGGGTGTTATAAGAGTCACTTAATCTAACTCATCGAAAGATATTAGAGGAAGAGTAAACTATGGAAGATCATGTTGCTGATATGTTACATGCACGTCAATGTATTATGGCTATCAGATATGTGTGTGTGTGTATATATATATATATATATATATATATATATATATATAGAGAGAGAGAGAGAGAGATAGATAGATAGATAGATAGATAAATAGATAGATAAAGAGATAGATAGATAATGGGTTTCTTCCCCACCCCCGGTGAAAAACCAAAAATACCATCAGTTTCGTAAGTTAACTTACGAATTCTCCAAATAAGGTGAATTCGCGAGTTAACTTGCGAATTTACCTTATTTGGGGAATTCATAAGTTAACTTACGAAGTCTGCGTATTGTTTTAGAAAACACAAAATTTCCCCCAATAATCATTCATTTCAAAATACTCAAATTTTCCATCTCTACTCCAAACTCTAACTTTTGCAAACTCACTCCAAGTCATTCTCATCATTTTAACTCATTCCACCAACACGTTTCAACTCCTCCAAAATCATAAAATTTGTGTAAGTTTTCTTCACTTTTTCCTATTCAAATTCAGAATTTTTATTAGATTATTAGGTTAGGTTGTAGAAATTTAGTAGTATATGAAGTAATAGTAGGTAAATGTAGTAGAAAAAATTGGATTTTGATAGTTTTGGGACTGAATTTCTAGTTTTGGGAATTTCTCGACGAAGGGGGTTTCACAAGTTATAACTTGCAAAGTGTACCAAAAGAGACTTCGCAAGTTAACTTGCGAATTTTTGTTTGATTTGTTTTTAAATTAGTATGCTAACAATGTAATGATTTGTTTCAGGAAAATGACCGAGAATGACAACCAAATGACACGTTTGAGACATGGAAGGTAAAGCCAGACATTGTTGGCTCATCGAGAGCGAGAGCTAATGGCAAGGGCACAAAGGGAACAAATGGCACAACTTGGTATAATGTCACCTTCCGCACCACGACGGAGGAGTCATCTCCATGAGGCATCTTCCTCTCGTGCATATGAGGATGAGGTATCGGAGATAGAGGTGCCGACGGAGGAGGCCCGAGATGCCAGAACGCCGAAAATGCTGAGGTCCTTGACGACGATGTTGAGGAACCTGTAGAGGCGGAGGATGTTGGCTATCCATGAGGGCCATATGACATATCTCTCCTGATTTATTATGGGGGCCATATTGTCCGTTATGTCTGGGGTGGAGAGGTATTATAATTTTTATCGTTACATTTCGTATTATTTATTTTTGTTTACTGTCCATTTTTTTATATTTATTTTTGTATACTGCCCGTTCATATCATTTATTTATTTTCATTTAATTCTTATGTTCCAGGAAAGGAAGGCCTTGAAACAGGTGAACCACTCTTGCAAAATCTTTAAACTATATGCTCCAAAGACTCAGTGGTTCCACAGTGCTATCCTTGCATTCGGTCTTGCCGGATTATTCAGTACTGGTTAAGTTACCATTAACATCGACATGCATGGTGCTTTTGCTGAGAGATGACATAGAGAAATATCATATTTCCACTTTCCAAATGGGGAGTTGACGATCATCCTCGACGGTGTTGCCTGCTTGCTCTGACTACTTATCAGAGGTAGGTTACTCAAGCATTCTAAGATAATTAGGATTGAGGCGGTTGAGTTGATGGTTGAGTATCTGGGAGCTGATCCATACAGAGTTGTTGAGGACTGCTACTCCACAAATGGGACACAATGAGGTTCTCATACCTGAAGGAGTTGTATGGGGAGCACCTTCGTCAAGCATCTCTTGCAAAAAGAACTGCACAGGCAGCTGGGGAGCCTGTGGAGGCAGATATTTTTGTTCAGTTTCATTGTGGTTGTACCATCTGGTGTTTTTTGATGTACTTAGCAGGCACATTCGTCTTTGTAGACACGAGTGACCACTACACTGACGTGTCCTACTTGAGATATTTTATGGACCTTTCTACAGTTCATAACAGGAACTTGGATGCCGTTGTTCTTACCTACCTCTACCAAAAGTTGAATGAAGCTTCCAAGTGGAGGTCTAGGGCGCTTATAGGCTCATGCACACTCCTCACAGTATGTTTTTATTTTAACGATAAATTCTAATTAGTTTTAATTGATTTGTACTTACACATTATATTTTTGTTGATGCATAGCTGGATTATATCGTACTTTCACTGCATCCATGGTTACTCCGTGGATCCCGACTATAAGAACTTCATGCCTAGGGCTTCCAGGTTTATTCTCAACATGGGCAACCATAATGTGGTTCCTTACTGGGTGTTCCTTGATCGCACCAACCATGACGACATCAATTGGACCTCGTTTGAGGACTATATGGAGGTTGTCCCTTTCGATACCATCTCGTTATACTATGGGTGGCTAGCCTGTAGGGCTAACATGATGGTCTGGTATCGGCCCGAGCAGTGTATGTGTCAATTTGGCTATGTGCAGGTGGTACCCCAATCTTCTTTTCAGGCTGCTCCCGACACCATGACACAGAGGGCTCTAGATGATGTCTTCCAGGATTAGGAGAATCATGTCGTGCCATATGAGTATCAGTTGATGCGGGCATCCCGTATGTGGTACTTTGTGGAGGGGTACGCGACATGGTTCTTTATAGTGTTGCAGCCTTACATGACACTGGAGGCTGAAAGACGTCCGCCAAGGCCAGCACATGAGAAGCTCTTAGAAAACGAGCAGGTCGAGGATGATCATGCCATTGATCTACTGGCCATCTATCAGAGTATCCACCAGATTGGGCATGAGGCGTTGGATGACAGGATTGTCGATGAGGGTGGACCCGATGCGGTTGTCGTGGTGGAGAGGATGGTCACTGAGGCAGAGCGTACAGTGCGTTATCATAGGCAGAGGAGGGCGCGAGGGGGGGGGTCAGGATTAGGCATACTCAGTAGCCTTTATGTTTTGTTAGTTGATTTTGTTTGATCGCATTTTTTTGGAACAATTTATGTAATTTCATATTTCTGATAATTTTTCTATTTAATATTTATAACATATTAATATTTACATATTTTGCGTATATTAATATTTTCTGACAATTTTTCTCTTTAATAGAATTTTTGAAAACGGAAACATAAACCGAGTTCTTGTGAAAAAACATAGTAGTTCCAAACATAATTTTACACATTCAGGAAAAGGCTTCGTAAGTTAACTTACGAATTCCCCAAATAAGGTGAATTTGTAGATTCACTTACGAAACATTTTCCGAATGTGTAAGGTTTCGTAAGTTAACTTACGAATTCCTTAAATAAGGTGAATTCGTAAGTTTGTTAACTTACGAATTCACTCAAAAGACTTAAATCGTAAGTGAACTTACAAATTCATCCTACAAGGTGAATTCGTAAGTTAACTTACAAAAGATATTTTTAATTTTTCAATGGTGTTGGAGGAACCCACTAGGTGGGTGAAGAAATTTCCTAGATAGATAGATAAATTAAATTAAATTAAATTACAAAATAAATTTTTTTCATTAATGTGACTAAAAAGGTAAAAGTTAAAAAATAAATAATATTTTTAAAAAATATTATATTTTGATAAAATATCAATAAAATATTATATTTTGGTAAAATGTGAATAAATATTTCCAAAAAAAAACTAGAAAAATCAATTTATTAAACAATGTATGAGAATTAAATATTTTAAACGCAAAAACATAATGTAAATATTTAGACAGTTCCATAACTTAACTGGGCATTGTTATGTTCGCGAGTTTCAAGTGTGGTTATTTAACCGTAGGCAGCAGTTGCAAATCACGTGCGAAGCTCATCCCTGTCTTTGAAGTCTGAAGCCAAACAAAGCCAAACTGAACTCCGATACAAACCATTCACAAAACTTCACACAATCGATTTTATCATGTATTTGTTATCAGCCAAACCCTCCTTCAGACCTCAATTAACACTATCTTCTTCTTCTTCTTCTTCCTCAACTTCTTCTTCTTCGTTATCTTCAATTTCTCGTTTTTCCTTCCCAACTCGTTCTCCTTCATCAATCACCTTTCAGAAAAATTCAAAAACACTCAGTTTCCGAGTTGAATCATCCAAAAATGACTCTCCCAATTCCGCTAGTGCCGGCGACTCCAAATCCCCTAACGGCACTCTGGTAGTACTCTTTCATTCTCTTCTCTTTCCGAAAATTAACCTAATTAATAATATTTTTTAGTGATTAATTATATGTTTTGAAATTACCAGTCAAAGAGCAGGAGAGAAATCTTACTGGAATATGTCAAGAACGTGCAGCCGGAATTTATGGAATTGTTTGTGAAAAGAGCGCCTAAACCGGTAATGTGTTGTCTTGTTATCATCATTACTGAAGCTTTTAATTGCTTTCCTTATGCATATTGAGTGTGATTTTTTTGGTGGTTAGGTTGTCGATGCAATGCGACAAACTGTGACGAATATGATTGGAACACTGCCTCCTCAATTTTTTTCAATAACAATCTCCACTGTAAGCCATGTAGCTGGGTTGAATTGCAGTTCTTCCTTTATTTTCTCCGTGCTCGTTACTTATTTTAGTGGGTACTATTTGGTTTTTTCTTCAGGTAGCTGAGAACCTTGCACAACTTATGTACAGCGTCATGATGACTGGATACATGTTTAGAAATGCACAATACCGTTTGGAACTGCAAGAAAGTTTGGAACAAGTTGCCCTTCCCGATGTGCAAGATAAAAAGGTACATTACTTCCTTGTCTTTTCGGGATTATATGGTGGAGAAGTTTGTCATGTGTTTGGATCACTCTAAGGGTGCGTTACACTAACTTTGATGCTCAGATGACTTATTCGTAGTTTCTGTCCTTTACTACCCTATATAACACTTACACCTCTCAAAAAAAGTGTGTCTGTGTCCGTGTCGGTATCGGACACTTATACTGACACTTGTGATCACATTTAATTTATTCATTTATTTAAATTATTATTCGTGTTGTCATGTCAGTGTCGGAGTCAAATTCGAAGTGTCCGTGCTTCATAGTTACTACCCTTAACTATTTAGAAATAACGGAGAAAAAGAAAAAGAAATAGGACTTTCTTTTGTGTGGCGTCGGCTAAGCAGCCTAGCGGAAAAGAAAAAATCTGTTATTGAGTATATCAAAAAGCTTATTTGCTGGCTATTTGTTGTTTCAAAAAGCTTTTTTGCTGGCTAAATGACCTTGGCATATTCCTTTGGAGAATTACTTCCTGATTTAAGACACCTAGTAAATGCTGTGTCTGTGCATTTACTAATTTATACTCAAAAAGTTGCAGGATATTCCAGACTATGCTCCTGGGACGCAAAAGAATGTTTCAGGTGAAGTCATTCGGTGGAACAACATTTCCGGGCTTGAAAGAATGGATGCTAAAAAGTACATTGAAATACTTGAAGCAGAGATTGAGGAGCTGAATCGTCAAGTTGGAAGACAATCTAATAATGCACAAAATGAGCTATTGGAATTCCTAAAATCTCTCGAGCCTAGAAATTTGAAGGTTTATTCTACTTTTCTTTGTTGTTATACAATACTTTTTTGCCTCTTTTCCAGCTGGTGCGTTCTGTCTGTTTAACATACACTTCTCTATGCTGACCTGTAGTGTATCTTTTATTGGGGTTAATTCTGAAAATATGGGCTAATGCAAAATTAAATATCTGATGAGTATTAATTTTTGGAATTGATTAACTTGAACCAGTATTTTGAATATCGGGAATTGCATTTCTGTTCAGCGCTAGGTATTAGTATGGTGTTCCTGTACTCACTCACCACAATTATTCATCTGATGTTGTTAATTTACTAGCATAGGCCACTCTACAGGCTGTGTGGTATATTCTTCTATAACTTTGACTTAACATCACATCTGAGTAATTAAACTAAATCACTTCAGTCTTCAAGTTATACTCTCATTGTGTGCGATTAGAATCAATTATGGGCCATAGTAACCCTTTTTTCATGTAGGATTTAACTAGTAGTGCTGGGGAGGACGTTGTGTTTGCAATGAATACATTCATAAAGCGCCTGCTGGCTGTTGCAGAACCTAATCAAATGAAGGTTTGTCTCAATATCTCTAATTCCTAATATGTTTTTTTTTTCCACGCCCCATTATTAAAGACTTCATTCCATCTTGCCCATGTTGTCAAAGTCGTCCTTTTCAAATTATTATTACTGCCTTGCTTCCACTTATTATTTTGGTTAATATTGAATTTAATTTTAGAATCATTTTCTTTTTATGATCTGTGTGTTCTGTGTTTAACTTGGATTATATAACTCACTCTGTTGTTGTTGAGTACCTAAGACTAAACTTTTATTACCTGATTGGGAAACTGATCTGTCACACACATTTGACTGAAACAGTTAATCATTTCTGAACTAACATATCACTTTAAATAAAGGTTTTTTTGTACCTTTTTTACTTCCGACTTTGAATATCTGAACTTGTAACTTGTGCTCTATAACTATGTGAACTAAGTTTAAAGCATACATGACAGAGGTACGATTTCTTGTGTCTTGTCTGATAAATTTGTTGCAAGATACTGATAGGAACTGTAACTTTTTACTTAATGAATTGCAAAACTCCCGAGGGTTTGCAGCAGTCTGCCCCTTCCAATGCTCAATTGCCCTTACTATCTCAGCTGACAAGATTCCCTCTCTCGAATTCTTTCCTCTTATTAATATAATCATAGTAACTCTCAATTACTAAAGAGCTTATCTCATATAGACATTATAGGTAAATTAGATTTGTATTCATGTGAACTAAGGCAATCACTACTACTAGATATTTTTCAAATTGATTCACGAGTTTGATGTGGTTAACAGCCTTCTCTTTTTGCTTGCTATTACATTAACTATCATTTCTGATCTTTGTTTAACTTTTGTTTTAATTCTGATTTTTATAGACTAGCGTGACTGAGACTAGTGCAACTGAACTTGCCAAACTGCTTTATTGGTTGATGGTGGTTGGGTACAGCATTCGCAACATTGAAGTTCGTTATGACATGGAAAGAGTACTTGGAACTCCTCCTAAGCTGGCTGAATTGCCGCCGGGTGAAATTGTTTAAGAAGCCTTAATGAAGTCATTCATCGAATTACTGTTTTCCCCCAAGTTGGAACCAAGTGCGTTAATTAGATTTTGCACTTTTTTATTGATTGGCTGAAGGCTTGGTTATGACATAAAGGACAGGGCTTCATTTTTTGAGTTCCAGAACTGTTGGTCTCCTAATAGTTCATGTGATGGATCATTTTTTTTTCTTCCTCTTGGTAGAATGGAACTTTTCTTCTTTTTGTAGAATGGAACTTTTCTTTCAAGTTATACTGACGTGATATCGAAGTTTATTCTTGAAGATATATTATCCTTTGATTTATATGTAACTTCTTTGACAGCCTAAAACTATGGTGAATTATTTAAATGCAGAAAAGATTGTTGGTTCGTTTTACAGCAGCAGCTTGTTTCATGGTTGGGAAATTCATAGTAAATTGCTCTTCCACAAAAGCATTTATTCCACTTCCTTGTTTGGGAAAAAGTGGTATGGAACATTTTTAGAAAGAGTCGTAATCAACATCACTTTTATTTTCTGCAAAACATGTTTTTCATTGTTGGATTAGATTTTATATCAAACTTTTGATTTTCCACAAGTTGTTAGAATATTTTCTATTTCTCAGAAAAAATAAGTGTATGTTTGATCCACTTCAACTTGAATTTTTTCTTCTTATTCGGGTGCATTTCTAAAATCAATTATCCACCTCCAAAAACAATTCTCTTAAAAACTATAATTTTTAACTTTTGAGTTTAGTAGAATAAACTATGCATTTTATTATAAAATAAGTAGAAAGAAGATAAAAAAAAAGAGAGTATGCATTTTATTATAAAATAAGTAGAAAGAAGATAAAAAAGAAGAGAGAAAGATGAAAATAATTCTATATTATTTTATTGGTGTATCTTTCTATAATGAGATTTGTCTTATTTATAGGACAACAACAAAATCTAGTGAAAAAAAAGAGATATTCTTTTAAAATAAACTCATTTCTCTCCTTTAGTTGAACGATTATTTCTTCGACGATGAAGATCAATCTTTATTACATGAATGGATTTGTTGAATGTTTATATCACCACTCTTCTGAATATAATGAGTGAAAACAACTTTGGAGAGATGTGTTTTGTTCGGTCTTCTTTAATGAATATAATGAGTGAAAACAACTTTGGAGAGATGTGTTTTGTTCGGTCTTCTTTAATGTAACCATATTTCAATTGAGTGATGCCTGAACTATTATCTTAATATATGGTCGATGTATTTATTTTCCAGAAGACAAACCACAAGTATTTTGTATGTGTTAGATTAAGGATCTCAACCAAATGCATGTTCGACTTGTCTCATATAGTGCTAAAAGTTCTGCATGATTAGATGAAGTTAGTGTTATTGTTTGTTTCACTGATCTTCATCAAACAGATGTACCAACACATGTTAACAATAACTTGTTTGTAACCTATCATTTTGAGGATCTGACAAGTAACTTGAATCTGCATAACATGTTAATTCAAATTTGGATACTTTGGTATAAAACAAACTCATGTCCATTTACCCTTAAGATAACAAAGTATATGTTGGAGTCTGTTCAAATGTCTTCGTGAAGAACTATATCTTACTAATAGAATAATAGAAATTGATATATCAACGTCTGTATAATTCGGAAGATATATCAGAGCTTGAATTACACCGAGATATGATAATTCAGGACCAATTAGTCTCCATCTTCTTCTCGAAGTCTAAAAGAATCTTCTACACGCTCAACGATCTAACATCATCGGGGTACACAACATATGTGATTTGTCCATATACAAACGTTTTAGCACTTATGCTACATAACATATGATATTTGTCCATATAGAAATATTTTAATACTTTTCTATAGGGTTAAATAAGTTTTTGATCCCTATAAATATTGCAGTTTCATTTTTAGTTCTTCCTGGGTTTTAGCAACGGTTTTAGCTGGCTTTGGCAACGATTTTTTTTTGTAAAAACCGTTGTCTAAAGGTAGAAAGGGACTAAAAATGAAAACTGCAATATTTATAGGGATCAAAAAGTTATTTAACCCTTTTTCTATATAACCTTCTTGGTGTATAAATTTTCCAATGTTTAAATGTTCACCTTTTAAGGACTTTTTCTTTCCCAAGTCCTGCATCTCAAACCATTTATTTAAATAATTTATAGCTTTTGAAATCTCTTCAGGAGTTTCACTAATTTTATGTCATCAAACAGAAAATTATTTTATAGATATTTTCATAAACATATAAGGACATATGGACTTGTAGATATATCTCCTTTGGCAAACATTCACTGAGACAATTATATCACATGTCTCCATGTTGTTTTAACCCATAGGGATACTTGTTGAATTTGATGGACTAACTTTATTGAAATCCAAAATCATGTATCTATGATATATTAAACCCTTTAGGGAATTTCTAAATGTCACTATCAAGTGAGTCATGCTAATAAGTTTTTACCATATCCACCATGTTCAAATTAAATCTTTCATGTGCTACAAGGATAATTAAAATATAAAAAATTGAATTGCATCCACTATAGGTGGATATGTTTTATCAAGATGAATCTTAGGTCTTTGTAAAAATTAGTGAGCAACAAATCAAGCTTAATACCATTCTTATTTTGTTTTTTCACAAAACTCATTTATATTCCTTTGGCTTCACATCTTGATGTATTCGGACTACAAGTCCAATATCCAGTCACTTGTAAAGTGAGTTTAATTCTTCTTCAATTGAATATATTTATTTTGGTCAATTTTCACTTAGTCTATAAGCTATAATAGACTTTAACTCAGTATCCTCATTATCATTTATCACTTTTAGCGCTATATTATATTCAAAGACATTGTCAATATTGAATTTATTTTGGCTATCTTAATTTCAGTTTCATCACATTTTATTCATGACATAATTTATCGAGATCTCTTTATTTCATATTTTAAGTACTTGATTAGTTCTTCTGAAACTGAAAAATAAATTATGTCAAAATACTCTTAGAATTTTCATATTCTCACTTGGGTCATCTTTAACTTTAGTTTCTTTTCTTGGTAGAGAATTTTTAACATTGGAACTGACTTTCATACCACGTTTCAGGCGCAGCTACAACTCCTTTACAATATTAGATTATCCAATAGGAAAATACACTTGGAGTGTTAACATTTGATAATTTGTTTCATAAACTTTGCAAATGAATAATATTTTGAACATTTGGTTCATATTGGTTTGTACGGGGATCAAGATAACAATTTATTTTAAATTGTTTATTTGAACTTCTAGTTCATTTTTTCAGCCGTTTATTCTCTCCTCATAATATCCAAAAAATTAATTTAAGCTTCACCATCTTGGATCACTTATTGTCTACAACTGCAAGTACATAGGTCCACATAGTTCTATAATGTTACTTAAGTGGAAAATATTGGTATTTGTTACTGAGTTAATTGTAAAAACAAGAAAAAAGTAGAGAATTCTTAAATCTATTTGTTAGCCTACTTTCCCAAAATTATTCCTCATTTACCTAAACATCACTATAATTCTGAAAGACCTCAAACGTATGCAATCAGTACTCAATTTAATTGAATTTTAAAAAGCTTTTAAGTCTATGGTAAAATGATAGTTGTGTGTAGATAAAGTGATTACCCATATATTCATCCGAGCAAATTTCTGAGAATAAGAGAAAGTTGAGCATCACTAGAAGTTGGAAAGCTTTCATTGGACTTGTCTGAATTGAGGTTTGAGAATGAAAGTGAAGTCAAAACATGATCATTGAATTGAATATGGCGATTCTAATATGTCGATAAAAGCATGGACTATGAGGTTATCAGTGGTAAAGAGATTATATCATTTTTTATTGTATATTTTCATTTTATAAGCGTGTTCTTCGAGAACACACAATGGTTCAAGTTTGAGAATGTGATGACACTTTCGTCCATATCTATAGGGTTTAAGTCTAATCCAAGGTGAAGAAAGGCTATATGTTCATTGGCCCTCTCAAAATATATATCAGAGGTCTCAACCAAATCATCCTTCAAAATAGAGACCATGTCCTTCAACCTTCTCTGAGTGTTAAGAGCCTTCTTTAGGGATTCGTGTAGCTTCTCTTTTACAAAGTCCCAATTAGAGTGAGCTCTTTAGCCATATCTCTTTGGTACTTGGACATACTTTCCTTATGTTCCTTATTTTCCTTAGCACGATCCTCATTATGAATTTGATCCATGAGGAGGATCATTCGCAAATGGATTTCCTTGATGTTAGACCGCTTTAGAAAATGATGGTTAGAGATCGCCTTGCAGTTTACCAGGAAATCTTTAAAGAAATGAAGAAAAGCGCTTGTGAAATTGGTAGCATCAAATGTGTCATCATACCATCAAAAATTTCCAGGTGGTAGGGACCTCCTCGAAGAAGACACCATACTGCCCACATAAATCACTAAAGTCTCCTTACTCTTAAGGGAGGATTTAGCTCCCCGCTGTTGGATCTTTTGGACTAGGGACCCAGTTGAGGCATCACCCTCGGGTTCGAGATTAACCCCTTATAGATTGTACCTTCTAGGCAAATTTAAGAGTTTCTTGGAAGAGTGGGTTAAACTTTCTGCTTGGCGAGGCGCCTATTCATATCCTCATGTGAAATCTTGGACATATTTTATGCAACAAAGGTGAATGGAAATTATTAGCATAAGATGTATCAACTATAACAAAGTGTGAAATCAATTTACAAACTTATATATTTGTCCATATACCTTGCATTCCCCTTGTACTAGATAATCAATGTGTGTGATTCCATATCTTTAAAACCATCTAAAGTCCACATAACTTGAGCCTCATGATCAATAAGGTGGTCATAGTCGTACCCATTAATCACAACGAGATTATTAGTCTAGCTTAGAGGAAACTTGGAAGCGTCATTTGCCTTAGTAGTGACCAAGGATGAGCCATATTTTCTCCTCATTCGTACAAACTTCTCACTCTAACTGTAACACGGTGGGAGAACTAACTTGGTTATTTTGCTTTTTATCGCAAATGTTGCGGTTAGCAAGAGTCACCACTGACTTTTCGTTTATCCAATAAAGGAAAAGTGAAAAGAACAGGAAACCTTTTATCGATTATGAGTTCGGGGGTAATTATGAAAAAGGAAGGTGTTAGCACCATTTCCATCCATAGTTATCTACGGGCTCTTAATTTCTTAGCTCACTTTTGAAAACTTAATTTGTGTGTGTGATTTGTTTGAAAATATTTCGATTTAACTTTATAATGATTCTTGTATTAGTCCTCAAGAATGTATACGAAGTCTTTGAAAATATTTGGATTTAACTTTGTAATGATTCTTGTATTAGTCCTCAAGAATGTATACAAAGTGTTTGAAAATGTGAGGTGTGAAAAGTATTTGTTTAATGAGCAAGCAATTAAGAGTTATTACCCACTCAAAGGTCGTTGTTCTTATTTTCCTTGTCTTTTAGGGATAGTGTTATCCATACCATTAGTTGGTAGGTAACGCCATCCATTGGATGCGAGGGGACAAACATAGGGTCATCGTATGGTCATTGAAGGCAACATTGTAAGAATACCTTAACAATTCGAAGGGGCGATCATCATTTATTCGTAGGCAACAATTGAGGGACAAGATCATATATTCGTAGGCAACATCGAGGGAATATGACCTTTATACCGAAGGGACTATGATTATGTTATTCGTAAGTGTCTTTCCTAATGGTATCCCTAAGTTCGAGGGACATAACCATTGTATAAGGAAACAAGAGATGATACCCTAAGGGTGTAAGTGTGCAATTGATTCAATTCAGATATTTATCTTGATTAGGGTTATCTAAAGATTGATTTTAGATCTTGTCATACAAACCCTAATTCCCATACATCTAGAAGTTAATATGTATAGAAAAATAAATTGCGGAAAGATAAAAGTCCTACGCTATTACATGACTTTGGGGAAGTTACATAATAGGAGGTGCGAAAAATTAAATTAACCTAGGTTATTACATCCTATGAGCAGTTACAAAATAGAGAAAAAATGTGATAAAATAAAGATCTACTAAAAGAAAAAAAATATTTTTGATGTTTTTTGTGATTGATTTTAAATGATAAAATAAATGAAAAGTTAATTAACCATTAGTTAAGAAAATAATTTTAATAAATTAAAAAATAAAATATTTTTTGTGTCAAAAAATAATTTAGCATTTTTTTAAACCTAAATCTAAAAAGAAATTTTTTTTAAGGGTTTTTTAAGCATTAGAAATAAATTTATGAAAAGAATTAAAATAAGGTTAAAAAATCAAAAGAAAATAAGGAAAATTGAAGAAAACAAGTGGTAAAAAATTGGGATGGTCCTTGAGAGTGTTGAACCTGTGACCTTAACGTCACTGGTCCAAAAACCTTGCCACTACGCCATGTGCATATGATGTTCATAACACGCCTCCATGCATATATGTGTGTCAACCTGTAAAAATCAGAAATAATGAAAAAAAAGTTGCAAAAGGCAGGTTCGAACCAACGACTTGATAGAGTAAGGGACTACGCGCGCATGTTGAACCACTGGGGTGGTGATACATCAGTGTATTAAACAGAAACAACAAATATTTATGTAATTCTTATTTCCAGAAATCAATTAAAATCAGAAAACGTGCGCATGTGGACCCCATGGTTTTGAACAGATGAAAGAGATCTCGCCACGTCTACCCTCGTTGGGGTCAACGAAGTCAGAGACGCCGGAGCTATACTTTGGTCGTCTTCTCCGGCCGATCGAAACCCTAAACCTACAAAATATCACAAATAAATGGAAACGAAGGACCCTAGCCCTAATTCGAGGGCTCTAAGTCGATTGATGGCATTAGTTTGTCCTAAAAATCCTTGTATCAATGGGTTCGGAGCTTGTAGTTCTTTATGCCCTAACAATGACATAACATGATTCCTGCGTCAAATCTCATAAATGATGGATCTAAACATTCACAAACATCAGTATGAACACACATACATGCATCGAAACAGTTTAAATGGCATGGATTTAGAGTTTGAAATTCAAAAACCTTTACCAAACCGGTGCACTTGGGGAAGTGAATTTTGGATGTTTTGAACTTGTGCAAGGACCTAGATTGATTGCTGGACACCTCGGGAGAGTGAATAGGTGTTTGGTTTCGATTGAAAATGACTGGAAAATTGGTTTTGAGTTTTCCCTAAAAGCTTGATTTTTTAAGAATTTCGTGTAAGGTTTCTTGTGCAGCAAAACTATGTCCGTTGTGGCTGGTCTCAATCTTGTATTTATAAAGAGAGTATTAGGTCAAGCATTTGAGGAAAAATATATTGGCTTTGATGAGAAAATATTTGATTAAAAATTTGCTTCAAATCTTTCTTTTTTTCTCAATCTTTTTCCAATCAATTCCATGCGTTTTTCCAGCTTTCTTAGATTCACTTGGACCTCAAGGAACTCAGCAATCAAGCCCACACGCCTTGCAATCTTTCCTTGCATTTTATTTTAATTAAAATTGAATTTAAATGAATTAGTTCAAAAACAAATAAAATAAATAGTAGGAGGGCATGTAGCTGGGCTTAAAAGTCATTGAACATGTTATAAATAAGTTCAAATCATGAAAACATAGGCCCATTTGAAAAAAAATTAAGTTTGCTCAATACTTCTCTTCATGCACTTCTTCAAAATTTCCAAACTTACACAAACTATATCTCGCTCAATTCTCATCATTTTGAGGTGATATTGGACTTTTTAGAAAGCTTAAGATGTCCTCTAAAAGCTATTTTTGGTTTTATCTTCATGGAAGCTTCCATGTTTATGTAAACTTCTTTGAGAACAGATGACTTTTTATTGACTTTTGAAAGGACCTATATTGTCTTGGCCCATATCTCTAAAATGAAGCATTTTTGGACTTGACCTAAGAGAGACAAAGTTGTAGATAATTGAATTCTATTCAAAACGAACATTGGTTGAGAAATTTATGAGGAAGTATGTGAAAGTTATGTTTGGTCAAAGTTGTGTTGACTTTCCCTTAAGAAATCCTAATTTAACAACTTTTGACTTTTGATCAATTCTTGATTTTTCTTGATGAATCATGATCAACCCGTGATCAAATGATGAATGTGACCTCAAAATATTGATGTTGACAAAAAATTATGGCGTTTGACTGTATGGTGACCATAATTGACTTTTATTCCATTACAATTGATTTTCAACTATCTGAGCAATTGACTGAGCAAACTTGGGCTACGAGGCTTGAAACTTGACATGGTGATACTTTGAAGCATATAAGAAGGCATGATATCCACTTGAGCCATTAAAAATTACTTTTATCTAGAGATACTCAAAACCCTAGTTGTGAGTTGATTGCTTAGGAGAGGGTTTGTCTGATCAACCTTTGAGCAGTTCTTGAGCATGGAGATGTATCTTGTTCTCAAAATGGGAGGGCAAATTTTGGGGTACAACACTAACCTTTAAAGTGGTTAAAGTATGGTTTAAATAAAGATATCCCTTTTATATCCTCGCGTGAAATCTTGTACATATTATATGCAACAAAGGTGAATGGAAATGATTAAAATAAGATGTATCAACCATAACAAAATGTGAAATTAATTGACAAACTTATATATTTGTCAAGATACCTCACATTCCCCTTGTCTAGGGTAATCATGGTGCGTGACTCCATGACTTTAAAACCATGTAAAATCCACACCATTTAGACCTCATAATTAGTAAGGTGGTCATTGTCATATTCATGGATCACAGCAAGATTGTTAGTCTATCTTAGAGGAAACCTAGAAGCGTCATATGCTTTAGTAGTGACCAAGGATGAACCATCTTTTCTCCTCAGTCGTACAAACATATCCCCTATGACCTTTTAAGTGGTTAAAGTGTGGTTTAAATAAAGATCTCCTAGGAAATCCAATTAGGGTTACCCAACCCCAAGGGGTAGGCTCTTTGGTACAATATAAAGATAAGACATCCTGATGGTTGGCTTAACCCTAACCACTAGGATATAAGCTCAAAGGCTCGAATCAGGCTCCAGCCAATATGCACAATCTGCTAAGGAGCCACATTGAGAACCACGAGGATATTCGTAAAAAAATAAGAGAAGGAGATACGAACCCTAATATCTCGAAAATAGAGCATATAAAAATAAAAGGATGAAGTGAAATAGGCTTCAAAAGCAACCATATGAGCCATCTCATCTATATAACATGTCTTTAGGACAACCTCTTCTTCATATCCATAAGATGAAAACATAAATTGCTCGTGGAGAGAGGTTAAGTGGTCATCAATGGTATAGGCGCATTGACTTCCCTCACATCTTTGGGATTGGAGTTAGAGATATCTATAACAATACCACTTCCTAGGAAAATAAAAGGAAAAAAGAAGTCATTATCGCTTCCACTACTATTATCGCTCTTAGAATTAAGAGAGCTCTCGTAACTTCTGAACATACATAGTTTCACTAATTTATAGTTAATAGTCCTATAGGGACGTCTAGAATTCTTATAAAAATAATTCTTAGTTAAGTCCACAGTGGGAGAAACAATTTTATGAACCATAAATAGAGAAGTGTGTAAAATAGAAAAAGTTGATTCTCGTATCCTTAAATAAGGAATGGAACTATGGTCATCAAAGGTTTCTAGGTATCAAATTAGAGATGAAAGGTTTTGCACAATATAACATGCGTCGAATGAAAAAACCAAATGTGACATCATTATTGGTTTACACACTTCTCCAAGTGGATGCTTCAAGTCTTTCCAGGTGACACACATCATCTAGAGAGAAACTTGTAAGTCACGCTTGAGGGACTCTATTAAGTATTGCCTTACAGACTCAACTAAGTCTCACATGAGGGACTTAACTAAGTCTCATCCGAGAGACTAAACTAAATCTCTCCTGATGAACTCAAATAAGTCTCATCTGAAAGACTAAACTAAGTTTCTCTTAAGGGGGCTCAATTAATTCATGACAGATGAACTTAACTATGTCTCGCCCGGGGGACTGAATTAAGTCTCGCCTAAGGGACTTAAGCTAAGTCTCAAATAGGAAACTCAACAAATCTCACCCTAAGGGGATATTCGAGACCCGAAGGTAAGAGAAAGTCCCTAACGAGACTCACAATGAATGACCAAAGATAAGTAAGGAGTCATAACACTTCGGCCTCTCATATTTAAGGGATTTTGTAGTGATTTAATTTAGAGAAACTTTGGGGGTGAAAAATAGGGACTACAGTAGAAATTGAAACTTCTTCACAAGCACTACAACCTACACAACAACAACTTTTGTTGTCATGAACAAGTTTATGTACTAAAAAAGTCTATGTGATTTCATGAACATATTTATATTTTGTTGTCTGTATTTTTCTGTCATGAGTTAAGAAGTATATCTACGTATTTTTTTAAATAACCTTTTTGAATATGTCTGAACCAAATTATGTGTAGTTGACTTGAAACAAAACCGATAAAGACTTTCTAATCATAAAAAAAATCTTTTAAAATCTACTACCAACATTCATGAATTTTTTTTTGGAATAACCACTTTTTAAAAAAAAATACAAAAATAACCAACTTTTAAAAAAATTTACGCAAATAACCAAGTTTCAGGACAAAAATACAAGCAGGAGCCATCTCGGATGGCTCACCTGATCGAGAGGAGCCAAGGGAGATGGCGCCTCCCTTCTAATTTTTCCCTAAAAGCCATCTCAGATGGCGCCTTAGTGTAAAACACAAGGCAAAAGCCATCTGAGATGACGCCTTAGTGTTATTTTTAAAAAAAATAAAAAATAAAAATCAATTTTTTTTTATAAATACACACCCATCCCTCCTTCATTTTTCACATTTGTTCAACTTCTCATCTCATATTCTCTCTTATATTCTCTCTTATTCTCTGTATCTCTCTCTTTTTTTCTACCATGACATCTCCATACATCCATACCAGAGATGGATACGTTGTTTTCTCGGCCTCAAAACCTCCAATGAAAATGAAATTTTGGCACATATTTACCATGGCCAAACTGAAAAAGAGTTGATGCGTTGGTTAGAGGGAGAAATTGAAGATGATGATGAAATTAGAAGGATTCAGAGGAAGCGAACAACCATGAACTTCGCAACTGGTCAACCTCGAATTTGGTTGGAGGAAGTCAAAACAGACGTCGACGTTATTGCGATGATGTATGGTTCCGATGAGATTGTTTTGACGGTTGTAGTGTCTTAAATAAATTTTTGTGTTGTTGATGCGTCATAGTTCATGTTGTTGTTTCTTTTAATCGTGTAGTTTTTAATTTTGTTGTCTCCTTATTGATGTTTGTAATAAATGCGAATTAATGGAAAGAAGAAGATTTGTTACAATATTAAAAGTGCAGATAAATGAAATACAAATTTTAGGATGTTGAGGTTGTAGCACGTTGGGGACAATTTTTTCGATTGTGTCCGGATTGACGACATAGACCACACTTTCTTTCTAGTTTATCAACGTCGTCCATTTCAGTTGTTATACGTTTGCTCTTGGGACGACCCTTTTTATTTCTCCGCATTTGACTGTTATGCCAAACTACTTCCCCTTCGTACGCAGGCCAATAATCTGCTTTTGCTACTGGTTCGAAGGCATTGTTATATACGTTGAGTAAGGTCTGAGACTTGTAAATTGGAGAAAGAAGTACTAGTGCATCCTGATGAACATGTGCACACGCCGCAATGACATGAGAGCAGGGCATTCGAAAGGCCTGAAATTTTCCACAGTCGCACCACCGAGATGGTAGTTTAATCATGTACTCTTGTGTAGGCAAACCCTCATTGTGGTCGATTATCTCTTTGACAATGAAGTTATGGTTATGTCGGTCGAATCTTGTAACAAGATGAGTGCTAGCTTTGGCACTCTCGGCCTTAATAAATTTCACTTTCACTCCACACTTGTCGGATTGTACCACCGCTCCACTTTTCACCTCTCTCGCAAACAAGGAGGCCATTCTAAAATATGTTGTACTAACCAACGCAGTTATTGGGAGTGCTCTTATGCCTTTGAAGACGTCGTTCATTGATTCGACTAGATTTGTTGTCATGTGGCCCCAACGCACTCCATTGTCGTATGAGCGTGTCCACTTTTCCACTGCAGATTATCAACCCACGCATCCGGGTTTTCCAACGATCGCGATAATATGTAAAACCGGTTGTGTTAGCGTATCTGCATTCATAATTTTCAAGACGGTTATCTTTGATCTCGCGCATGAAGTTTTGAACGATGTGTCTTGTGCAATAAACATGTGTAGACGGTGGGTCGTGCCAACCGTTGGCGGGATTGTTGACGCTCTCAATTGAGGCATGTCCGAAATTAGACAAAGATCACGTTGTGGTGCTACGTGTGTTCAAGATGCTTTAGGAAGAAACTCAAGCTGCTCCGGTCTCGCCTCTACAAGAGCATAGGCGATTGGGAACACGTTATTGTTGCCATCCCACGGTCATCGTAGGGTGCCCTTGTATTTCCGTACAACCATGTTCCATCTATCGTATGATAGGTTTGCGTGCAAACCCAGTGATGCAAGGTCGAAAAGCCCAGAAAAGTCTACTGAATATACCATGTCCACTGACACAGGTACCGTCTTGGGAAAACGCCGGCGTCGTCTCCAGAGCATAAACTGTTCCAGGAGCATACGTTCGCAGTGCATTCATGTAGCGAGGTAACTCTTTGTACGAACCCTCCCAATTTCCGTAGATTTGCTCGATAGCCTTGTTTTTTGCCAACCAGACCTTTCTATACGAGGGGGTATAGTTGTATGTTGTAGTGATGTGGGATATTATTGTTTTCACCTTCAATGAAGGATCGCAGCTAACAAGAGGTAAGATTTCTTGACAAATGAGATCACGACTCAATTTCCGGTGATCCTGTGATTGTGTGGAATTAACACAAGTGTGTTCTGTCATAGAACCTATCACCCAGGAATCACTACGCAATCTATACGATGTAGTTAGATGGAAGTTACACTCAGGGTGAGTACAGATGATTCTGTATCTCTCTGCTGCTGTTCGATCCACATGAAAGTCATAGTTGTTTATCACGTGGAACTTTTTTATTGCTCAGACGCAATCTTCTTTTGAACGAAATTTGTCTTTGACTTTTAAATTTGCATCTGACTGCACTTCAGGGTTGTAGAATATATCAGATGAATGGTCATCTGTGGACATGTTCAGATTGGTCATGTACGGAGGTGGTGTGAAGATCTGATGTGGAGGCAGTTGGCTTTCTTCCTCGGCCTCTGATTCTTCATTTACCATGATGTTGAACTGCGTCTCCTCTGCTTCCTCTTCTTCGTCAGGAACATCCACCTCAGCTTGTTCCTCCTCCATAGGATCAACCCTCTCTGTGTCCTGGAACACAACGTACAACTGAATTGAGTCGTACACAGAATATTCATGATTACAAAACATGTTTTGCAGATCTTCGTCGTCTTTAACAGCTACCCGGTAAAATTTTACTTGGTTCTCACCAGTAAAAACAGGATGTTGGTAGAAAATGTTTGACGTCGGACCTCGACGAAGTTTGTTCTCGAGTCTTTTTTTGAAATACGAAAAATTCGCATTGCTATTTAGACAAAATTGGAAACTTTCAGTGTTTCTGAACAAAAAACCGGATACCTCACTATTGTATGTCTCGCCATTGAAATTTACAATGATAACATATTGTGGTACAGATGACATTTCGATCAGGGTTTGAGAATTTGAAATTAGGGTTTTTGATTTGATTAGGGTTTCTGATTTTAGTGTTGGAAATTAGGGTTTTCGATTAGGGTTTTATAATTGAAAAAAAAAAAATCACATGCAGTCTAGGGTGGCTAGGGGACAGACCTATTTATCACTAGGTCTGTAAAAAGCCAAGTTGAATGGCTCCTATGTGTAAAAACACAAGGGAGGCGCCATCTCCTTTGGCTTTTTGCAGGCCTAGTCATAAATAGGTCTGCCACGTAGCTGACACACTAGCCTGCATGCATGCAACCTGCCACCTAGCTGCCACCTAGCCTGGCACAAGCCATCTAGGATGACGCCTTAGTGCAAATTTAAAGGGGAGGAGCCATCCCACTTGGCTCCTCCTTGACAAGTGTCATCCATGCATGCAAGGCCCTAACCACCTCATTAATTCCTCTCTTCTTGAATCACCTATAAATATGGCTTCTCATTTGTGTTTTTTCCATCACCACTCTTCACTCCTCCTCTATCTCTAATACAATTCTCTCTTTCTCAAATAAGTAGTAGAAATTTCAATCATGAGTCTCTTGACGTTGGGAGAATCGCACCGAGGAACAAGGGCGAACATTGCAAGCTATGTAAGTATCCTTTCATTTTTTTGTTTTCATTCTTTTTCTTGAATTTTTTTTTGTTGTATTCTTTTTATTACATTTTAAATATTATTTACACTTTCTTACACAATTTATTTCCACATTATCTATAGGACACGAAAAAATTTAGATGTCGCTCACATCACTATGTTGTTCCCGATCCGTTCATCGTTCCATACCTTGAACATGCCGATTTTGGAGAGGTTATTAAAATCTCCAACTACACGATCGATTCAAAGTTCATTCTAGCATTGTGTGAAAGGTGGAGACCCGAGACACATACATTTCATCTACCTATAGGTGAGTGTACCGTCACACTAGAGGACGTGTACATGTTGATGGGTCTTCCTATCGATGGCAAGGCGTTGAATGGTCCGGTACAACAACCTAACAATATTTGAGGAGTTGTTGGGTAGAGATATGGTCGAAGGTCCTACCGCAAGAGGCCAAGGTATATTTCTTTCAACTCTTAGAGAGTATTATTATTCTCTTGTTTTGGATGAAAATTCCACCGAAGAACAAAAAATAAGAAAAACTAGAAACTACATTATGTTAATGTTTGATAGTTTTTTATTCCCCGAAAGTACCGGGAATAGTGTCAATTTTATGTATTTGAATTTACTTAGAGATGTCAATAAGATAGGAAGATATAGTTGGGGTTCCGCTGTTCTTGCCCAGCTATACTCCTCGTTGTGTAAAAATTGTATGAAAGACACATCAACTTTCAATGGATGTGCTTTCTTACTTCAAACATGGGGTTGGTGGAGAATGCAATCACTCAATCCCGTCAACGACCTACCGTTCACTTTTCCATACGCAACAAAGTAAGTACATTATTTATTTATTAAATTTTATTTATATCTTTCACATATATAAAATCCTAATATATTAAATGTTAATTCATTTAGGTTTAGCGTAGTGGGCATGGATTACGGAAAGAATCCGAGACACAATGTTCTCCTATACCGTAATCTAATAGACCACCTTGGACCAACCGATGTACGTCATTTCTATTAACTCCAAATTATTTTAAATTTAACGTATATTATTTTTGTCATTATTATTAATCTCTATTATTTTTTACAACAGTTTACATGGAGACCGTACTTGGGTTTGGACCATGTACCAAATGATGAAGATGCAGAGGTTTGGACCGCGAAGACTGCAATTATACGGTTCAACATTGTGGAGATGCACCACAGTGACCGTGTGAAGATGCAGTTTGGTATGTTCCAAGAAATACCCCGCGATCCGATATGCTTGGATCCTTGGCATCTAAAAAGGGTCGATGCCCAATTGGGACTCAACAATTGGAGGAATTTTGCCAGGGAGTATTGTAGGATGTGGAAAAACCGAGCAGACCATATCTTACAATTTCCCGTTTATGAAGATGACGAGATTATGCAACACTCTCGTCAGTACATTGCTTGGTACCAGACAGTCACAGTTCCAGATATGCATGTTTCCCAACCTCGCTATTTGGTCGACCCTCGCACCCAGTGGGGGCAACCTCAAGAGTCACAACAATGAAGACAACGCTACCGCCAACAACAACCTCAACAACAATACCAACAACAACCCCAACACTATCAACAACAACAAGAACCACCCCAACAACACTACCAACAACCACCCCAACAACACTACCAACAACCACCCCAACACTACCAACAACCATCCCAACAACACTACCAACAACCATCCCAACAACACTACCAACAACTATCAACTTCCCGCCAATCAACCCGACGACGTAGAACCACCACCACTCAATCCCAATCCCAACCCCAACAACAACCTCATCACCCACCCACCCAATACTCACATATGCCACACACCCAAGTTCAATACACCGAACAAAGGGCATATGTCCAACCCCCCTATATGGGTCCATCTACATCTCACCTCACCCCGACCCTGGCTTCCCTGAAGAATATTCCCCAACCAACCCAACATTCCACCAACCATCGTCGTACCAAACCCTCCGCCATTCATATGGGTACGAGACTCCTAACACCCAATTTCCTTTTTACCCCACACATTCACAGTCCACATATACAGATGAGGACTGCTATAGTCCTCAAATGGACCCTAACCCCCAACCGCAACGACCAAACTTGAGAACATGGGGACACGTTTATCTGGCGGTGCAACAAGCAATGTAAATCTTGAGGCATTCATGGATCCCGATCTCATTCACTACGACCATCAACCCATGATCGGTCCCATCGACCCAACAACAACCGGATCCGAACCTCGCATCGACGAGTTAGGAGACGCATGGAACCGGTGGTCATCTACGAGTCCCGGTCGTCATGAATGAACTTATGTAATCGCTTTTTGCTGTAATCAAAATTTATAATACAAGATTTATTTCACAAAATTGTCGTGCACTTTAATTTAAATTGAATTTTTTTTTTTAAAAAAAAAGAAGCACTAAGGCGCCATCTCATATGGCTTTTCCTTTGTGTTTTACACATAGGAGCCATCTGAGATGGCTTTTAGGTCAAAAAATGAAGGGAGGCGCCATCTCCCTTGACTCCTGCTCTTGGTTTTCAGTGCAGGAGCCATCCGGCTCTGTATTTTTGTCCTGAAACTTGGTTATTTGCGTAAATTTTTTAAAAAGTTTGTTATTTTTGTATTTTTTTAAAAAAAATTGGTTATTCCAAAAAAAAATTCAACATTCATTTTCAAAATGGAAAATATAAATTTTAGTTTACACAGTGTCTTAAAAAATAAATTTCTTCCTAAATATTAATATTATTATTTCATGGACACTAAAGATAATACAGATTAGATAGTAGCATAAGAATAACCAGAGATAGCACGCGAGTCCACGTGCAAGGAAAAGAATCAAATTTCCAAATAACAAACAAACCCATGGCCAAAGACAATGAATGCGATGCTTAGTCTCCAAAGCAAGAAAATCTTGTGTAGTAGATGAGCCCAGCCACTTCCATTATTCATCCCCCACTCACTCACTCTCTCACTCATCAATAATCTTTTCCAGAATGTAACAAATTTTCATTCCAACGCATAACGCACTCTCTCCTACTGCTTCAACTCATTTGATTTAATATTTAATATTATAAATACAAAATTACTGATATCATGATGAATTGATGATGAAGTTATTTGGTATCTCCTCCCATTCTACTCTGTTCAAAGGGGGAGAAAAGATGGCATTTCAGCGGCGGCGCCACCACTTCTATCAACGCTTCCGTCTCATGATTCCGATGATTTCCGCCGTCGCTGCCGTTCTACTCTTCCTCTTCGCTATGCTTTCGTTCTTAGCTCCTTCTCCCATCGAATCCGATCATATGCACCGGAGACGCCATTACACCGCGGTGATTTCACTCACTCTCTTAACATTCCATCGCTATTTTTCGCGTTTTTCGTTTTCTTATGCGTGGAATTGATTGATGTACAGTTTAACGGTAAAGCGAATGATGCGATTGGAAAACCTGATGGGAATGGAAAACCTGTGTTCCGCGTTCCGGTTAGGGCTTTCTCTTGCTTCTCTGTTTGCGTTTGATGTAGATTCTGCGATTAGGTTATTTTGGATCTTGATTTCGTGTTTTTTGATTTTGTTTTTGGTTTAATGATTGTAACGATCAGAAAGATGGAGGAAAGATGAGTCACGATGTGTGGAGTTCGAGAAATTCGGAGCACTTCTATGGCTGCAGCAATGCCAGCAGCAAGTTTCCAAGTGCGTATCTGTTTGGTAGTTCAGTAATCAAGTGATGTGATGTAAAACTTTTTGTTTGAAACTTGATTTGGTTATGTGTATTTTTTATGAAAATGACGGATAATTATGTTTTTTTCAATGGCAGAAGCTCAAGTCACTACAAGGCCTAATCGGTATTTGTTGATTGCAACTAGTGGAGGCTTGAATCAACAAAGAACTGGGGTAATTCTCTTGAATACTGTCACTATCATTAAAACTGCTATAGTCTAGTATGCATTCCATATCTGGATTTATTTCTTTTATCGAGTATGGTTCTGAATAAATTTATTAAATGTGAAGTGAACTCAAAGGATATGCTTCCTCAATCAGATTTGCCATATAGATTAAGGTTGTCAAATGCAATTAACTTGTCCATGCTGTAGTAAGTAATGCGGCATTTGATGAGAAAAGGGACTAAACTTGTTGGAATTGGAGTCGTATAGTAATTAAATAATCACGGAGCATTAGTTATTGGCACATTTTTCTCCAGTCCGTTGCTTATGGATGTCTTAAATCTATTGAGAATCCTATTTGTCTATTGCTTGCATATGTGGAAGAGATGTATCCCTTATGTTCTTAGATCCGACCTGGTTGGCTTTAAGAAAAAATCTTAGATAATTGTTTGCTGCAAAATCTGGAGTATTGAAACCAGTGAATCTTTTCTGCTTTATACATTAAGGATCTTATACTGCTTTATATAATGACTGCTGTTGGTGCTTATTATTTGCAAACTATATGAGTACTCAACTATCATTGTCAATCATTTTGTTTCTGCAAATGGCAGATTACAGATGCTGTTGTTGTTGCGCAAATTTTGAATGCTACTCTGGTTGTTCCGAAATTGGAATCGGAGTTGTGTATTAACTAAATAATCACGGAGCATTAGTTATTGGCACATTTTTCTCTAGTCCGTTGCTTATGGATGTCTTGAATCTGTTGAGAATCCTATTTGTCTATTGCTTGCATATGTGAAAGCGATGTATTCCTTATGTTTTTAGATCCTACCTGCATGGCTTTAAAAAAAAATCTCAGATAATTGTTTGCCGCAAAATCTGGAGTATTGAAACCGGTGAATCTTTTCTGCTTTATATAATGACTGCTGTATATAATGACTGCTGTTGGTGCTTATTACTATTTGCAAACTATATGAGTACTCAACTATCATTGTCAATCATTTGGTTTCTGCAAATGGCAGATTACAGATGCTGTTGTTGTTGCGCGAATTTTGAATGCTACTCTGGTTGTTCCAAAATTGGATCAACGATCTTACTGGAAAGATTCTAGGTCAGTTGCAGAAAGGATATATTCTAATTTGGCTTGGTTGTATTGAATTGTATCATTCTCGGTGTTTTATGTAAGTTTTTGATACAATGTCATATTTTACCTTTTGCAGTAACTTTTCAGAGATCTTTGATGTTAATTGGTTTACCTCATATTTATCAAATGATGTCAAAATTATCAAGCAACTCCCAAGTATTAATAAGGGTAGGAAAGCATTATCTGCATACAACATGCGTGTTCCAAGGAAATGTAATGAGAGATGTTATATAAATCGTATACTGCCTGTACTCGTGAAAAAGCGTGTAAGTTTTTTTATTTCATAGAAGTGCTACTGATGCTTAATGTGTTGTACAACTAATTAGATTCTGCCTGTTAAGTCGGAGGTGCCTTCATCTATCAGTTTGATTGTTATTTATTGCTTGGTAGATATATAATACTAGTAGGAAATTTTAACTGTTTTTATATTAAGGACTAGAGTACAAATTTTTATGTATAGATGTTACAGTAAGCGTGTTTTAGATGCATTTACATAATGAGTTTTTCAGGTTTTTTCAGTAGGCTACCATGAATTTTAACCCCGAGATGTGTCGATGAATTTTAACCCCCGATGTGTGGTGCCTGAAGTGCCTTTTCTATCTGCCAAGTGCCAAGTGATATTATAATTGGACTATTTGCAAGATCCCGATCCTTATTTTTTCTTGATGATTTGCCTGAATATTTTTAAGATTGTTTTGATTCATGCTAGCCATTCTATGACTGATAAAGCCTCCCGTATGATCATTAAATATTCAAACTGAGTACCTAAATTTAACCCACTTTGAAGTTTTTGTTTCTACAAATTGGCCAATTTTGGTTATTAAAATAGGACACTTTGTACTGCAAGGAGTTGTAGGAAAACTTTGGAAGTAATGAAAGCTCTAGTCTCTACCAACTTTCTTTTTTTAGCTTTAATAAACAAGTAATCAATGCTTTAAATTCTGACCAATTTATCCAGTGAGAATAATAAATCAATAACTATTTGAACATTTGATTATGAGGAAAGATATTTAATGTTGTTGCTCCATTTATATGGCAGGCTGTTCAACTCAACAAGTTTGACTACAGGCTTGCAAACAGGTTGGATACTGAGTATCAGAAGTTGAGATGCAGAGTTAATTACCAAGCTCTAAGATTTACTGATCCAATACAAGAAATGGGTGAAAAATTGGTCAAGCGGATGAGGATGAGAAAGAAGCATTACATTGCATTGCATTTGAGGTAGTCTGTTTGACTTTGCTTCTTGTTGTCTAATTGTCTCGGCTGTCCTGTTTAATTTACTTGCCCGAGTAATCTTATAAATCCGATTCATCAATTTGGTAACCACTAAAACTATAATATAAGAATTCATATATGTCGATCATTGTCCTTGATGAGAATTTGCTCGTATACAAATGCATGTCAAAACTGGGTTCAATTCTTGCTTTTATGCTGGTATCCTCAAATACATGAAACACTTGAATGTTCAGTTTCGGGGAGGACCACAATTTTATTTAACATCGTTTACAAGTAATATAATTCATATTTGATAAGGTGGCCGTACATGACACCTCTGACGCCCTTATGTTGAAACTTTTTGTCTAGTTAGGGAACTATTGGGTGGCTGAAACTAAATCAGTCCTTTGAAATTATGGGAGTTTAGATAAAATTAGGGGAGAAAATATTTAGTAAAACTCTGAATATTATTGTTAATAACTTGAGACTGACTTGTGATCTTTACTCTAGATTGAGTAGTGCAGTGTGTTCCATATACTGTAAATTTTTAATACACAAATATACACCGGTATGTAATATTATAATAATACACTGACATGCATTAGTCTACTGTCAATTTACACACAGTAAATTAGTAAGTAATGCAAAATATAGGAAAAATAAAAACTAAACAAACATCCCCCCTTGAGCGTGATAGTAGGTGAGCCAAGGAATAGTATAGACCAAGTTTGTCTCTGAGGGTGAGAAGTCTTTGAGTAGAGAGAACATTGGTTAAAATATCAGCCAGCTGGTCTTTTGCAGGGATGCCATCGCCACAAGAGTCTTGTTAAGAACTTTCTATCTTGCAAAAAGATATCAAGCTCCACATGCTTTGTTTTAGTGTATAAATAGATATAAAATCGAACTGAGTTAATGTCATAGTGCTGAGATTGTCACATAAGATATGAGAAATAACAATAGGCACTTTCAATTCATTTAATAGGGGGTTTATCCATAGAATTTCTGCTCCTGGTGTTGCCAGACTCCTCAATTCAACCTCTGCACTAGATATAGCCACCCGAGGTTGTTTCTTAGACCACCAAGAAACTTATTTATGGCCTTATATTGCACAAGACAAGACCGAGAAGTGAACCTTATATCACTTGGGCCAGCTTCCCAACCTGCATCACAGTAGACTGTTATTGTTATGGCTACTTTTTTACCCGGAACAGAATGTTTAAGATGAATACCATGATTACCAGTGCCTCATAAATATCTAAGAAATCTGTGTACCACTTTCTAATGATCTCTGGAGGCTGAGACAGAAATTGATACTATAGCCTCCAATCGTTGTAGTAGAAATAGCTTTAGCTTGGGACATTTGTGCTTTAGCTAACAACTATTGAATATATCTGGCTTGAAAAAGGATTAAGGAGCCATCCCTAAGCCTCTTCACTTCGATCCTAATAAAATAGTCAAGTCTCCCAAGATGTTTGAGAGCAAATTTAAAATTCAATTTAGTAATTTACTGCTGAATAAGATCAATAGAACTTTTTGTTACAATAATTCATCCACATAATCGAGCACAAAAAGAGAGTGCTGCTGACTGTCATCTACAGTAAAGTGTAAAAGGTCAAATTTGCTTGATTTAAAACCAAAGGTCAGCGGCTAATAATGATTTTGAAGTATTACTTTTCACCCAAAAAATAAAAACAAAGTTTAGCAGTGCAGACCCAAGTCTTTCAAATCAGTCCTTGGGAGCCCATTTCAGTTCACTGGGAGCTTAATTCAACTCCATATACAAAGATATTAGTTATCATGAGTTTGAATGTAAACCTCGTCATCTAGTTTAAAGTGACATTTATTTAAATCCAGTTGATGGATGTGCTATCCATTAGTGAAAGCTAAAGTGTGTATTGATCTGGTTGTAACTTCTTTCACCATAGGATATAAAGTTTCAGTGTAGTTAAAGGTAGGTTTTTGATGAAAACGCTTAGCAACTAGCCTTGCTTTGTATTTATTGATGTTGCCATCAAGATTTCTTTAATCTGAAACATCCATTTGTCTGATTGCTTGTCTATGGGAAAGAAGTGAGACCATCATCTAGGTATTGCACATAAGAGCTTCATATTCCAGCTGCATGACTGCCAGCCACTGAATTATGGTGCAAGGCCCACCGAGCTGAAGAATATTATAAAAATCCTGACATTTTACCATTGCCCGTTGTCCAAAAGAATTTGGTCGGAACCTGATAGTGTCACTGGCAATGCTTGTCATAGATTTCCCATGTGATTTCCTTTATCTGGTGTAACATGATGCGTAGAGTCTTTACCACACATGAGGAGTAGTTCCATCAGTACTAGTGAATAGAGCAGGTGAGGCAGTGGATGGTGCAGAAGGGTCTATTAGAAAGAATAAAAATTGAGAGAGTTGTAATCCCAATTCTTATATGTTGATTGAAATAAGTTCACTGAACTGAATAGTTCAGATTACAGAATTTGTACAATTGCTTATCCTCTACTTGGGCTAGAGTTATCCTACAATCATTTAACTGCCAAGGCCAACTGGCAGAGCTTTCTAACTTACTGTTGTAAATAATGTAGTATTTTTTACTATAATTAGTAGTAATTTGTATTCGGCCCATTATGTTATCATAGCCTATATAAATGGATTAGTATTTATACATTATTCATAGTTGAAATATAAAATTAAGTTTCTAATATAGTATCATGAGCCCTTGTTCTTGAGGGTCTTGCTTCCGCGTAAAAGGCCCTGACAGTTTGCATTGCGACTCCTTTTTTTCTGCCTTCATTGCAGTCTACTCCCTCCGACCCAAATTATAGGACGTTTTGTCACTTTCACACGAATTAAGAAATGCAATTATTATTTTATGGGAAAGTGAAATGATGTATGACTTTACAAAAATATCCTTCAATAATTACATTGAAAAACGAAATTAAAAGAATTAAAGAAGAAAGAGAAATAAATAGTAGAGGGTATATTAGGCAAAAAGTCATTAATGATGTATTGGGATTCTAAAGTGACTTATAATTTGGGACAAATATTTTTGGCGATGTGACTTATAATTTGGGACGAAGGGAGTACTCCCTCCATTCCTATTTATAAGCAAATTTTAACTTTTTACATTCATTGAATAAATGATGTATATAGTCTTTATATTATTCAAATACAACATTTATTCCATGAATCTAAAAAGTCAAAATTTGCTTATTAATAGGGTGTATTTCCTAAACATTCGATGTCAGTTTTTGTTCACACATACCCGTTTGACCCTATCCCGTTCGAATATGTTCTCACCACGTTGGCAATTGAAACTTTGCAAAGCATGTTCAGCTTGTCGAGTACAATAGGAAACAATTCATTGAATAAATGATGTATCTAGTCTTTATATTATTCAAATACAACATTTATTCCATGAATCTAAAAAGTCAAAATTTGCTTATTAATAGGAATGGAGAGTGTATTTCCTAAACACTCGATGTCAGTTTCTGTTCACGCATACCCGTTGGACCCTATCCCGTTCGAATATGTTCTCACCACGTTGGCAATTGAAACTTTGCAAAGCATGTTCAGCTTGTCGAGTACAATAGGAAACAATTCTATTCTCATACAAAGGTTCACCAAAGTAAGGATGAGAACCATTGTTTAGAGGCCGCAAAGGTATTTCCTGAGATGTAAAGGAAGGAGATGGAGCATAATAATACAGTGCATGTCAGGTATTCTGGCATGGTTGTAATGACAGTGGAAAACCTGAGAATTGTTGTGAATGTGTGTTGATAGTTGCAAACAGTAGCATCATGACTGGAGCATTGTCAAATCTGCAAATAACAGAGTAGTGACTGCATTATGGCCTCCATAACCACGGAAGCGACTGCTGCGACCACCAGGGAGGCTACCATTTGGAGGTTGAGATGGGATTGAAGACGGAAAAGTCTAGCTCTGATGTGGGAAGCTCAGTTTATGATCCAGATCGGGGTGATTCTTTAAGTTGCTTTGATGAATAGCTAGAGGATTGACCACCAGGGAGGCTACCATTTGGAGGTTGAGATGGGATTGAAGAGGGAAAATTCTAGCTCTGATGAGGGCAAAGTTAGCTTTGATGAATAGCTAGAGGATTGGAGACCGTATTATGATGTAGCAATTGCTGGCTGGCTGTAGCAACATTAGGGTGAGGTTGATAAACAACACATTGGAGAGAAATGCCATTTTCTACTACTAAAATGGCAAGAAGCGTTTGGGTGAGGTTGATAAACTACTTACTTGCACAAGAAGCTTTTAATAAACTTTGCAAAATGGCAATGTGTCAAGTGTCTGCAAGTTTCCAGAGATAAAGGGATCATACTCCTCCGGTAAGGCTTCGGTCACTACTATTAATCGATGAGATGATTGCGATCACCAATCGACAATGAAGACTCAAATCCAACTTGATCTTTTCGAGATATTAATAAATACTTTTGTTTTCCATTAAAACAATTATGGACTTGTTCCCAAATCTGCTATGCATCGCATTCGAAGGAACGAAGGCAAAAAGTTTAGAATCAGAGAAATTAGTGATGTAGTTTGAAGATGGAATTGTGGGATTGACAAGGAATGTTGCAGGTTCTGGTAATGAACAACGTCCACCCTCTGCTTCCATTGCAGAAACTAATCTAATCCAATTCTTTAGAGATTTGGTCCGAAATTGTGGTTGGAGCTAAGGACAGAACCCGACACAGCAGTGAAGAGAATAGATTACTTGGAGAAATCATGAGTAATGAGGAAAGAGCACGCTCATGATACCAATGCCGAGAAAATAAAGGTAAGTGAGAAAAAAATTAAAGAAAACAAAGAGAGAGTCTGAATGTTTATTGTAGTATTGCAGAATGGTGTATCTCTATTTATAGAGAGCAAAAGCACAGCACTGCTAGATTTAGCAGTAACTGCAAATTTCTGTTAGAAACTAACTCAACTGTACTTAGATTATAGAAAATAAACTTGTTCAACCAGCTGCACTATTGCACACAGTAAACAAATAAGTAATGTGCAATATAAGCAAAATATAAGATACTTTAACATAATATTGGATCACTCTTTTAGGAATTACTATAAAAATAAATATCAATAATTGAAACTTTGAAAACCATGCAGGCCCCCTAATCTAATTTAATACTTTGTTTCTCTGATTCCAAGACCAATAGGCAGTTTTTAAAATTGCTCATATGCCAGATATTTACAGCATGTATGTCGGTGATTGTTGGATCTGTCATGAGAGCTGGAGCAATTTCATCTGTCTTTTCTGAGCTTACGTGAGTATTTAGGAGGCTAATACTCTTTTGCAGTGAACTCCTCCTTGGGATAAACTGGTTTTCTTAACCTGCTTATGGTCTTCATCTAGTGTTTATTTCATTGAACATTCTCTAAGATTGAGTAGAGCTACTAATTTCTCTGGTTGTGTGTTTATGCGTTACACATGTGTGTATAAAGCTGTAAACTTCAGTTGAACTAAATGGAGTTAAAATTAAAAATTATATCAGGCATAGCTAAATTTTGAGCAAAACAAATAGAACAGTTTTGAAGAACTCCCAAATGTCCACATTGAGTCTGAAACCTTCATATTTAGACTAGGTCCTTATCACAGACTGCACTTGGTCCTGTTGATTTTATTTAGAATCCAAACAATGGTTTCTACACGTGGTCCTGTTGATTTTTTTAAGAATTGAAACAGTGGTTTCTACACTTGCATAGATCCTATTAGGTAGAATAACAGATACCAATTGAGTAATTTCTAAATTTGACCCACTTTTTCTGCTACAGATTTGAACCTGATATGCTTGCATTTTCTGGATGTGACTATGGTGGAGGAGAGAAGGAGCAGAAAGAACTGAGCACAATAAGGAGGAGATGGAAAACCCTACATGTAAGGCTTGCATGTTAAATTTTACTAAAATTAAGAGATAATGAAACCTATTCACTATTAGACAATATTTTTTGTTTTTTTTCATAATGACACGGTTCACATAAACCTAGTTGGGTTTTTCATTAAATGAATATCAGCAACGGCTTTTAACATTTAACTGTCTTTAACCCTGCTTGTAGCAAGATGCCTAAATAGGCATTATTTGATAGAGTATATTTTATCTGACTATGTTTGCATGAGAAAACTGATTAACAAAGAGAGTATGAATATTGATATGCAGAAAAGCAATCCTGATAGAGCCAGGAGGCAGGGGAGATGCCCGTTAACCCCAGAAGAAGTCGGTCTAATGCTAAGAGCATTGGGATATGGTTCTGATGTTCATATTTATGTTGCATCTGGAGTAGTATATGGAGGGGATGAAACATTGGCACCTCTAAAAGCATTATTTCCTAATTTCCATTCAAAAGAAACCATTACTACCAAAGAAGAATTAGAACCATTTTCGTCGTTTTCTTCTCGTATGGCTGCACTTGATTTTATTGTTTGTGATGAAAGCGACGTGTTTGTCACCAATAACAATGGTAACATGGCTAAAATATTAGCTGGGCGAAGGTATGCACTCTACTCCATTTGCATGTTTATTTTCACTTTCTATTGGTCACTAATAGCTACACTTGCTAATGTGCTTTCCGTGCACTTTCTTATAGGAGATACTTTGGGCACAAACCAACCATTCGTCCAAATGCTAAAAAACTCTACAGATTGTTCATGAACAGAAGTAATTTGACTTGGGATGTTTTTGCTTCCAGTATACGTACCTTCCAGAAAGGATTCATGGGTGAGCCAAAAGAGCTTAGACCTGGTAGAGGTGGGTTTCATGAAAATCCATCTACTTGCATATGTGAAGATTCTGTGGCAAAAGCGGCCAAAAATTCTGGACCTAGAAAATTTTCAAACAAGAAAGCGAATGAAGTGGATGTTGATGATAATGATACTGGTGATGACGATGATAACGATAATGATGATGATGATGATCAGAATGATCTTACAGATAAGGATATGTTCAACGAAACAATGTCAGACTATGAAACTCTGAACTTTGAGGATCCAGAGTTGGAGGAAATTATATCAGACTAGTGAAGCTTCAGTATTCAGCGGTGGTGGCATGGCAGATATATCCGTCGACTCTTTTGTCATAACTTCTTAAGCAGCTGCTGCTTGTTTGAAAGTTGCCAATAAAGCCTAGATACTGGAAACAGAAAAAACACATACTTCTCAATACAGGCTGAGCTGAACTTGAAGTGACAACAATAGTATGAAGACATCTTGAAAATTTAATCATAGGAACAGTTTGTGCATTTTTAAGAGCATCATGACCTAGGTTTAATGCTGAATTTTGTTGGTGTTTGGACTTATAAATGAATCTGGAAAGAGGGGTTGATCGAGTTGAGTAAAAGAGTGGAATGGGAGGACAGCCGATCGACATTTAGCTGCATACATCATTGAGTTTGTTAGGAAGTAGGAAAATCTGTATATTTTTTGTTGAGAAGTTGTTGGACATATACTTTCGTTCATATCTATTTTAACATTGACGCTGTCAATTTACTTATAGAAGCAACAGATTACCAACTTAAGTTTTTGCGCCGGAAGTAAACATAGTTGTGGTCTGTTGACCTGGTAGGTATAGTTAGTCCCTTTTGTTAAATCAGATAATTTATTCAAGCATTGAATTAAAATTGGTAAGTAAATTTTAATGTCTCACAAATTGCATGCATAAGTGTGTGTCTATTGACCCTTTAACTATTCGATTAGAGCAGGAAATAGGAGCACCAGATCTGAAAATGCAGCCAGTTTAGTGGTCAGATAGAATTGTTAAAGTTTGTCAATGCAAGCCCAACTTAAATTGAAAATCATTCTGGTTAACGCGTGTACTAGAAAGAAGTATTTTAAGTAAATAGAAAAATAATGAGAATATGATTAAGATGGAAAGAATGAATAAAATGATTAATCTAAAATATATATCTTTCACAAATGGAGTTCCTCTTAATGGCATGAATACTCTAAAAATTAAACAAAATAAACGATGGTGCTTGTAAGTCAGATTTTCACTGAGACGAGGGAAAATCATCTGGTGGGTCATCTGTTTGGGACGATGGAGGTGAACCGAAGTCTAAACTGGGGAAGACACCGGGTGGTCTCTCAAGGGGCTCAATCGAAAGTAGTTGGCTTGAATCACCCACGACATCCGCCCATCCATAATGAGGTTCAGCCCTTCATAAGAGAGACAAATTCAAAATGAGTATAAGCTTTAGAGTAAATTAATATGGCTTAAGAGTAAAATTAACCAGACAAAAACTTTCAAATACCCACTTACGGGCTGTGGGTTATCCTCCAAATAACCACTTACGGATATTTCATCTCTTAATGTCGTATAATATCATGGGATTCAAAACTAAATGTAAATCATAGTAAGACTCATAAATAAAAAGATATTACGGCCTTTACTTTAGAGGCTATTTTTTCCATGTATAAAACTAGAACTTAGAAGCACTTTGTGACCACAGCTAAGTTAACACCCAAGTAGAGATTAGTCACACTAGAGAGTCCCACCCGTGGCCAAGAAAAATAGGTAAATAAAGAGATAAAATGCAGTAGAGAATATCCTTACTCATAATAAGTTTCTTCATCTACAACTATATCCCAGCTCTCACCGGTTGTGCTGTTTCCATACTTATGGACTTTCCTGTTGTAAGCAAAAGCCGAGCAAATTAGCAGGTGTAACAGAGAAGTAACATTTTTAGGAAATCATTTTGCCAAAGTGATAAAAGAAACTGAGACATTGTATACATATATATTCAATAATCCGAGTCACTTTTAAGCTCATCATGCACAAATAAATCATCTATTTCTATTACGGAAGCTGTGATTCCATACCCATTTCCAAAGTGCTCTTCTCCCCAAGTTCTTGACCAACCTGGCAAAAGGATAAAAATTACATTGAATTATAAAAAAAAAACACATATCGTTATGTTAGAGCGAGAACCATGTAACAAGCATATGGTGGGGGAGATGGACACGGTAGCCACCTACATAGAGCTATATAGGAGAAAACCCAGATCACCCCCGTTTTGTGGACCTTGGAACAAAGCCAATTCCAACTTTTCAGAGTCATGAGATTAATGATTAATATCTTAAGTTACAGGAAATACATCCTATATTTTTATAATTCCTATGGGAAGGCTCAAGCTTTTAATAAAATGAAAGCCTCCAAGACTACATCATTGGGTGCACTCTGACAACAACTAATGGAACAAACAGACACGGCTTTTGGTTACTGCACGGGAACAACCAAGTATGAAATGAATGTGAAAGACGACTTTATAAGTAAAAGTATAAAACTATAGTAAATATTACATACGTTCACTGCTTGGAGATACATGCCAAGTTTCCCCATGACGCGAACCTATGCCTTTAAAGAACCGCTCCTCCCACTTGTCTCCCCATTTTGTTCCAAGTTCAGTTTCAGCCCATTTATCTGTCCTGAGGAGGTGTAAGCAAGGAAAAGAAAGCACATAGAAGATAAAATTCAGGACCAGAACAAAATGAACCCTTTTTCTGGTTAAAAATTATGATAAACTTTCTAATAATCTACTTGTATCCCATGAAATCAACAGAGAAATAAAACTTTAAGAAACAAAAACAAAGAGAGAACAAGTGTGGCAAACTAAAAATAAAGAGAAAACAGAACTCAGGTCAAAGTGCAGGAAAGAAAATTATGGTTCAACCAACACCTGTAAGCATAGTACCACTGAAATAAACATAAATCAAATAAGATTGTCCGATAAAATTTCACAAAATTCAATGTTGAGCTGTAAGTTATTCATCCATATGAGGCTCACCTATAAGCTTATGGATAATCGTTGCTACAAGAAATGAATCAACTAAGCTATAATACATACCATTTGAGAACAGATCCTCTTCCATCATAATGCTCTCCCCACTTTTCCCACCACGATTGTTCATTCAGTCTACCATACTTATGTGCCCCCTTTTCAGTCCAACCTTTAGCATCATATTTTTCCCACCTAAGTTAAACAGAGTCATAAATTCTAAATGCATTTGATTTGATCCATTAATAATGTATAGAGAAGCCAGCTTTCGTTTTGTAAGATAGATCAACTTACCATTTCTCATACCACCCAGCATTTTCAGTTCCTGATTTTGCTTGTTTTTGTGCACTCCTCTCTATTCTTGCTATGTTACTGTAAATTGAAACAAGAAAGAAGTTGTGTAAGTATTTCACGAGGTTTACTTATTCACATCAAACAGAGAAATAAAGCAATGACCTCCATTCATCTTGATGAAGATTTTCTTGCCACGTTTCCCACCAAGAATCTCCCTCAGAGTTTCTGCCAGATTTCTCTACACCTGCGAGTACATACAAAATTAATCACAAGCACTCACAGGCTAGGTTATTCAAGAGTTTAACAAATCTAAACAAAACTATCCTGCTACTCAGTATTTCTTCAATAAATTACACCATTAGATGATAATGATAGTTGATTCAGACAATGGTTTAATGAAGCTCAGATGATGAATAAAACAGGGGCAAAGTTAAAATAAGCTTTGAAGGACATTCTAGTAGCATAATCTGCGTATCAACTGTCAGACAGATTAGGATAGTGCGTGACATTTCAGCTCAGGTAACCCATAACTTAGTGGGAAGATATTTTAAGTATCGCACTTTATTCATTTAGTTAGTGGCTATGTTACAATCATATGATAGTAATTGATTCATTGCACAACATAAATTTTATAACTTTCTGTAGATATTAAAGAGTTGCAGATATTAGTAGGTCATATGAAGGAACATGTTCTAAATATACACACATGATAATCATAGATCACTCGAATGCTATATTTATGCATGCAGATACATGTTATAAAAGATCAACTGTTGCAATAAATCTACTGAATTATGTTAAATGTATAAGCAGCGTGTTTGAGCAAGGGTCCAAAAGTAAGTTTAAACACCTCAAACTATCTTTTCGATAAATAAAACAATCATGTACCTCTGCCTGGAAGTAATTTTAGACTGCCCCAGACAAACTAAGAATAACATCTCTATATCAAAGGTAAAAGTAACATACCTAGCTCCTTATATCCAGTCCAGTCGCTCTTCTCCCACCACTGTCAATTAGATCAATAAAGGCAATTAAATGAATCCACCCGGGGTGTGATATTGATAGGGGGTCCTGAATACTGTCAATCTATCACATTAAAAATAAATCCACCTAGGAAGGCATTTGACGGGGTTATAAAAAACCAACCTAACATGCTACAAATCATACCTAATTTAATGAGCTTAAAACATGAAAAATATAACTGATGCCATGTCAATGGAATTATTAGCTCCTTGGTTTGCACAAAAATAAGTTGTGATAATGCATGCAACTCAGCATTGCAATAACTAGCCAGATGAATTATACAACAAATTGAAAAACAAATCAAAGGCTTATGAAAAAACACTCCTTTTCATTATTTTAACATTCAAATTATCATAGAACTCTATCCAGATTATCGTACAATATCCACAAATAATTCAGAGCTGAGAAAAAAAAAATTGAAAGTACATATATTACATGAACAGCTAAAATTTTAGTCAAGAGCCACTCCAAGAGTTAAAATTGATCTTCAAGAAGTGTTCGAATGCAGTGATCAATATTTTCAAGGTGGGTGTGTACTTAGACACCATGATCCTCTTCTTATTACATGCATACCGGACATACTAAGACATTATCTAAGCTACTGCAGTGTTTAATCTAATTGGTGAGAAAATGATCTAAAGTTATTGGAGTAAAACATAAAGTTCTCAATTTTAAGTTCTTGTCATAACTGTTATTATAACTTTCCAACAATATTTCTTGACAAAAAGTACTGCAAATCATTTATCGACAGAAAGTCGACATCAAAATCTTTAGAATCTACAATTTGGTAGTAATTAATATCACTCAACTGTATTTGCTACAGAAGTACACTTCTTCATTATAGACTTATAGTACAATGATGCCTTTAAGCAAACAAGGATCATTGGCACATGTCAACCAAGGTTATATTTGATGACTAATCAAAGTAAGATAGAAGAAATAAGATAGCTTTAATTCAAAAAGTTACTTTAACATATTTCTGTAGATTTAGTCTCACGTTTTATTAACAAAAAAGTACATCCAAATTTTAAAAGTATAAATACCGTTTCTTTCCATTCTGAAGAACCATCATGGGATTGACCACCCATTCTTGTCCATCTACATCTATATCCATTTTCACCTAGCTCTTCCCCATTTTCTCTGTACCAGGTACTCCCATCTTCGTTAGTGCCGGACTCCTTAACATTTTCATTTAACAAGCTTATACCCCAGTCCTTCTCATTTGCTATACCAGTGTCTGTTTAGGAACCGTGAACAAAAACATACATAATATTCAACATTCCAGGATTGACTAGTAGAAAACGTGTAAGATAGCCTTTAATCAACGTTTGGAGCAAATCAAAAGGACTACATAAATGATAAACTACCTCTTTTGGGTGGGGTGTCTCGTGACTGTGGACCAGAATTTCTTGGGGTGCAACGAGGAGAGAACTTTTCCTGCTTCAAAAGGGACCTGTGGCCATCATGTCATAAAGCATAGTAATAATTGAGAAAAATTTGCAGCTGATGTAGTACAGTATATTGTAAAAAGTACTAGTATAAAGAAAAAACAATTAATATTCATAATTTCGCATTTTCCACAAACAAAGGAGCATCCTTCATTTTCTGAAGTATACTTTGAAGAGTCGGTAATGCATATATAAAGTAAAAAAAAAAAACAAAAAAAAACAGCAAGCTTAGTTCTTCCTTGCTCTGGAATGTAGTTCAGATCATTTCAGCACCATAACATCGAACACGACACCGACACGTAAAGACGGTAATAATTGGAGAAAATAAATTAATTAAACTTAATCACAAATGTTGGTGCCAGTTTTGAACACTGACACTTTTTTTCAAAGGTGTTGGGGCTATAGAGATGACAGGGTTTATGTATCTTAATTCTTACATACTGAACCAATACGAGCAAAACAAATTAATCTCTTATCAAGTGTTACAAACTAGAGATTTTAGATCACATGAAAACCACACATTCATAAAGATTATTTCATTTTGACAGCTAAAACCGTTATCATTTTTCATCAACATGGAGAATTCAGATAAGATGCAAAGTTCACCTAATTACAATAACAAACTCCAACACAAGAAACACAAAATTGATTTCAACAATATACATACGGTGGAGAAGCGAACGGCATTGCAGCTGGAGTAGCTCGAGTCCTAACTCTATGAACGTGAGGGTTTTTCTTCGGATCGAATCTCCGTTCCTCAATTTTATCACCTCCACTCGTTCTCCGAATCGGAGCAACCGAATCAGAACAACAGCATCGAAATTCGAGATTACCGAGTCGAACTCGTTCGCCATCGGAAAACACCTTTCTCCGCTTCCTCCGGCATAACTCCGGGAAGTAATTGTTCGGTAACAGAGCAACATTGAGTCGCGTTGCTCTGAGCTTGAAATCGAACTGCGTCGTTGAGAAGCCTCTAGAACTCGCCGCCATTAATGCAGAATCAGTATCATTGACGAATAAAGCACAATGCAGTTGAATGTGTAACTGCAAATCGTAACCGTTTTCGGTTAGAGTGTAATAGTAGTGAGGGTAAAATTGGAATTTAAAGAGGGAGTGTTTTGGGGCATTTGATTTTGATTTGAGAGTGTGAAAGTGGAAGTGGAAATGAGGAAGAAAGGGGAAGGAAGAGTGAGAGCGATGAGATCAGATCCGAGCATGGCTGCGAATCCCGAGATTTGTTCAGTGTATACATATACATGTGAGCAAATGGGTCCCGCTACATTTTCTGTCTCTTGTTCTTGTTCCACTTTCTTCGCGCCACGTGTCATCTCTTCACGCGCCATCGCTATCTTTGTTGGATGAAAAAAAGTGAGAAACACTACATAACTGTTCTATTTCTTTTGTTACATTTTAATTCAATATTTTAATTTGTTGAAAATCTGTCAATGAATACTAATCAATTTTGACAAATAAAATTGTTATTGCAAAATAAAATTAGGGTTTACAAAAATAAAAGAGAAGATGATTTATGCATAGTAATTCTTTGTTCACAAATTATTGAAAGTTTTATTTATTTTACAATTGTAAAATTCTGTGAATGCAAGTTGTGTACAATAATAGAGGTTTATCTCTCTATTTATAGTTGTAGATTTGTTTTTTTCCCCTAAGCCAGAGCTCAAAATCAAAAGCCAAAAATACATAATTTTAGACCTAAGTCGAAATGTTGTGTGAAGCAACATGCTTCGATACTTTGGCATGATATCGATCTTCATGGTAATTGCTCAATTATCCTTCCCTATTATTTCTTCGATCAAATTCACCATCTATGTTGCTTGACATGTACAAAGAGAATCAACTGTGTACTCTGCTTCACGTGACGATAGTGTCACCCCTGATTCTTTTATTGAACTCCAAGCAACTGGTGGACTGCATAACATAAATACATAGCCAGTTGTGGATTTTCGATCCTCAACATCACTACACCAACTTGAGTCGACGTATTTCACTAACTTGCATTCCTTTCCTTTATCGGTTGTAGGAAATAAAATGTCATAGTCGAGAGTTTCTTTGAGATACCTTAGTATCCTCTTCATTGCTTCTAGATGTGATATATTTGGCTTTTGCATGAATCTACTTAGCATATTTACAATGTATGCTAAGTCAGACCTTGTGTGACAAAGGTATCTTAGTGACACAATAAGTCTTCTGTATTGGGATGGGTCGACATCATTTTCATTTGGGTCTTTCAATAGTTGCAGTCTTGGTTTAGTATGTTTTGAAGTTGAGTTGCATTTTTCCATCTTAAATCTCTTGATAATTTCTCATGCATATCTTCTTTGATGCATCATCGATCCTCTATCACTCTTGTAAAATTAGATGCCAAGGAAATATAAAATGTTTCCCAAATCAGACATTTCAAATTCTTTACTCAGATCACCTTTGAAGTCTTCGGTCTCTTTCTTGCAGCTACCTATCATCAATATGTCATCGATATAGAGACACAGTATAAGCAATTCTCTATTGCTTCTTCTTACATATACTTTATGCTCAGTTGTGCACTTCACATATCCTAGCATATTTCTCTCTTTCATGTTGTAAAATATTTGTGTCCATTTTAATTGCATGACCAACTCTGTTTCCTATGAAGTGTAACACTTTTGGATCATACTACTCAATTGAAAGACATGATATTCTAATCAAAACTGCTACATTAACAATGGTGTCACCTCCGTCGCCTGGTGACACACTTTTCGTGTCCGCTTCGCTCGGCGACGCTAGGAGCGACACACTCCAGAAACTAGCCTCTAATCTGCCTTTCTTCGCCTCTACCTACGTCTGGAAAAGATCTGTCGCCCGTCGACACAACCCCCATCGCCTGACGATCTTTCACGAACATGATTTTTCTGTTGCGGTTTCTGCACTGCACCAGTCCAATTCTCTTGCGATTTTACCATATTACAGGTCCTAAAACATCATCTAATCACCAGGGTTTCATCATCTATTAACATCCAATGATACTACATCGATTATACATCATTTGTAAGCCATTATTCATCAGTAATTCATCAATTGTCAACCATTCATCATCTACCAAAACCTAGGGCAATTCTACCATATTCCAAACCTTAAATCAAACATAATAACAATGATAAAACTCCCATTATCTTAAGATTATAGCAACAACTTCCAATTCCTCTTCGTGTTTTTATGAATTCTCTTTGCGTTCCTGTGCCCTAGCCTCTTTTCTCCATGACGTCAGTTTCTCCCAATTCTACGATTTCATAGAATGATCATTCTCTTTCTATTCCATGTATAACACTTAGACCTCTAATATCAAACTTCACATCTTGCCCTCACTTATTCTCCCTAAATGACCACATTGCCCTTATTTCCTTTACAACACTAGTATTCTATCTTAATTAATCAAGAATAGCCTTTAAATAATTATTCTATTTATTCTAAATTACTAATAATCCTCATTTTTTCTAATTCCCACCTACTCATAGCAACTCATCATATGTCACATTCATCATAATACACCTCATGCTCATCAAATTGTCAGGAATATATGTCATCTCAATGACTCAGATTTAACACCAAAACATCACATATTCTAAATAATTCACAACGACTCATATATCACGCCAAATTACTTAATTAAATAATTAATCTAAAATTCAGAGTATTACACGTATCCTCCAAGCTTACATTCTTCCAATTTCATCCCTTCTATATCATACTCATTGTAATCACTTTGTCCTAAATCAGCTGCATCTTTCACTTCTTATATGGTTACCGTATTCTCTCAGGTGACCATATTCTTGTAGGAGATTTCACTTCCTCTTCTTTTACATATCAGCCAACAACTTATTTAGGATTACAGACTCATAAATAGTTCATCATACATTTTGATCACTTGAAGTATCCATTTCAATTCGTTGGTCGTTAATTTCCTTTGATGGAGGCATGAAAATTGACACCAGTGGTGGCACCTGAGGCAGCACCGATGGAAGTTCAAACATATTTCAAACAAACCTTAGCAAAGCTCTCAGCGTGACTCTCAAATTAAAAAAAAATACAACTTTAAAAATGTGTTATGTAATTTTTTTTAATTATTAAACTATAGCACAAACTTGCCATTTAAATTACCTTGCCACATAAATAACTTTTAATGACAATTAATGTTTATAGTACACTTGGCTGTATAGTGAATGTAAAACATGAATTATATCACGCCAACGGTCTTCAGTGCATGTAATTTATTATGAAAGTGAAGTATAACAATTCACTTATTTATTTTACCAGCACTAAAGGTGTTCTAAGATAATTAAGTCTTCGTGCATCAGGTGTAAATCATGTATAGTTAATGATTTGAAGTATTGTTGCCACTAAAATCTTATGGATAAAAAATAATTGAATACTCTCTTAAAAAATTACATATATTTTAAAATTTAGTTGATCAGACTAAACTGCAAAAATGACTTATCATTAACTCGTAAGATAACATCCTTGTGTTAGAAGATTTTTTAAACACAAGAATATACAAAATCAAATAGAAATTTCTTCGTGGTTTTCATCCACGTTTTTGAAAAATCAAAAATATTTTTCGTAAGTGCACTTAAGAATTCATTTTATTTGGTGAATTCGTAAGTGCATTTACGAATTGATCTTTTTGGATGAATTCGTAAGTGCACTTACGAACTCATCTTATTTTGTACGTTTTTTTAAAAAATTTTAAACATAGTTTAACACATTCAGGAAAGGTTTCGTAAGTGCACTTACGAAACTTTTCCTTAATATGTTAAACTATGTTTAAAACTACAATGATTTTCACTATAAGTTGGATTTTATTTCCGTTTTCAGAAATTCAAATAAGGAGCATTCTATTTATGCAAACTATGTAAATATTATTATGTGATAGGAGAAAAATTGTCAAAAATATCAAATTACATAAGTTGTTCCGAAAGTAAGTGTGATCAAATTATTACAAATAAAAATAACAAAACATAAGGCTACTGTGTATGCCTAATCCTAACCCCCTGCGCCCTCCTCTGTCTGCGGTAATCCGCTACATGCTCTGCCTCAGCGACGATCCTATCCATCATGGCAATGGCATGGTCACCGCCCTCACGTACAATCCCTGCATCCAATGACTCCCGCCCAAGCTGGAGGATACGCTGACAGATGGACACTAGATCAATGGCATGGTCATCCTTGGCCTGCTCGTTCTCCAAGAGTTTCTCATGTGTTGGCCTGGGTGGACGTCCAGGATCATCCGGTGTCATGAAAGGGTGTGACACTCTAAAGAACCATGTCGTGTACCCCACTACACAGTGCCACATTTAGGATGCACGCAACATCCGATACTCCTCTGGCACGAGATGATTCTTCCAATCCTGGAAGACCTCATCCAGATCCCGTCGTGTCATGGTGTCGGGAGCAGCCTGAAAAGGAGATATATGTATCATTTGCACAAAGCCAAACTGGTGCATGCACCACTCGGGAAGATACCTGACCATGATGTTCGACCCATAAGCTAGCCACCCAGAGTATAACGAGATGGTATCGAATGAGACAACCTCCCTGTAGTCCGTAAACGACGTCTAATTAATGTCGTCATGGTTGGTGCGATCAAGGAACACCCGGTAAGGACGCACAGTTTGGTTGTCTCTGTTTAGAATAAACTTGGCAGCCCTTGGCATGAAGGCCTGATAGTCCGGATCTTCGGTGTAACCATGGATGCGGTGAAAGTATGATATAATCTAGCTCTGCATCAACAAAAACATAATGTGTAATTACAACTAAATTAAAACTAATTAAAATTTATTGTTATAATAAAAACGTACCGTGAAGAGTGTGCACGAGCCGGTGAGCACCCTCGCCCTCCATCTAGAAGCTTCATTCAGCTTCTAGTAGAGGTATGTCAGAACAACGACACCCCGATTCCACTCATGAACGGTAGATAAGTCTATAAAATATATCAGGTAGGCCTCATTGGTGTAGTGGCCACTCGTGTCCACAAAGACGGACGTGCCTACCAGATACATCAAAAAACAATGGATGACATAGCCACAGTTAAACTGAACAAAAATATCCTCATCCACAGGCTCCTCAACTGCCTGTGCAGTTCTTTTTGCAAGAGCTGCTTGACTGAGGTGCTCCTCATATATCTCCTTTAGGTAGGAGAACTTCACGTGCGCCCCGTTTGTGTTGTCGCAGTCCTGAGCAACCTTGTACGAATCAACTCCTAGATGCTCAACCATCCACTCAACCGCCTCAAATATGGTTATCTTGACATAGTTGAGTAACCTACCTCTGATAGGTAGTTGGAGTAAGCAGGCAACATCATCGAGCGTGATGGTTAACTCCCCAACTGGAAAATGGAAAGATAATGTCTTCTTATGCCACATCTTAGTAAATGCACCATGCATGTTGGTGCTAATGGTATTGTAATTAGTACCAAATAATCTAGCAAGACCGGTTCCAATGGCAGTAGTGTGGAACCACCGAGCCTTTAGAATATAGAGATAAAAAAAAATTGCGGGAGTGGTTGAAATGTTTCAAAGCCCTCATTTTCTAAAACATGAGAATTCAATGAAGATAAATCAACAGGAACCGTATTTTTGAATAAAAATTATAACACGAAATAACTCAAGTGGAACCAAAAAAATACTTGTCCAATCCAGACATAACGGGCAGCATGATCCTGATAATAAATCAGGAGGGATGTGTCATATGACCCTCCTGGATAAATCCTCCGCCTCTGCAGGTTCCTCAACATCGTCGTCGGGGACCTCAACATTTTCGGCGTCCTCCGCCAGGACATCCTTGGCTTTCTCCTCCGGTACCTCTGCCTCCGGTACCTGCTCCTCATGTACACTAGAGGTAGATGCCTCATGGAGACGACTCCTCCGTGACGGTGTGTAAGGTGAAGCTATCTCTAGTTGTGCCCTTTCTGCCCTTGTCATTTGCTCTCGCTCTCGATGAGCCGACACTGTCTGATTTTTCCTGCCATGTCTCAAACACGCCATTTGGTTTTGGTTCTCTGTCATTTTCCTGAAATAAACCATTGCAATTGTTAGGTTACTAATTTAAAAACAACTCAGACAACAATTTGCAAGTGCACCTTCGAATTCACCCATCTTTGGTGAATTCGCAAGTGCACTTACGAAGTCCCTCCAGGGTCAATTCGTAGATACACTTGCGAAACCCCTTCGTCCAGAAAGTTTCAAACCCAACAAAATCAATCACAAAACACCCAAAATTCATATTTTTCCATCCAAATAAACTACATTTACCTACTATTACTTCATATACTATTTAATTTCTACAACCTAACCTAATAAGCTTATAAAAATTTACTATTTGAATAAAAAAAGTGAAGAAAACTTACACAAATTTGAGCTTGGAGTTGATTTTGGAGGAGTTGAAATGAGTTAAAATGAGAAGATGAACTTGAATGGAGTGGATTTGAAGAAGTAGAAATGTTAGAGTTTGGAGTAGAAAGTTTAAAATTTGGGTGTTTTAAAATGAATGAGTATTGGGGGTTATTCTGTGTGTTTTTCTAAAATAACACGCAGACTTCGTAAGTGCTCTTACGAATTCCCAAAATAAGATGAATTCATAAGTGCACTTGTGAATTCATCTGATTTTTTAAAAAATAAGGTGAATTCGTATGTGCACTTGCAAATTAACTTTATTTTTAAAAAATAGATTATTTCGTAAATGCACTCGCAAAGTTCACCATCGAAGTGAATTCGTAAGTGCATTTACGAATCTATAAGATATTTTTGAGTTTCCAACAGATATATAATATTTTTGAATTTTCAAGAAACATGAAGAAGCAACTCACTAAAATGAGAAATTCTTAAATCAAATACGAACCAGCCACACAAGCAAGACCGAAATTGAATCCACGTCGAATACCATAAAGTCCTAACACCTTATCCACAATCTAGTCATCATACAAAAAAAGCTCTAAGTCTTCCCTTCCACAATTTATTTAACTTAATCTCTCTTCGTGTCCATCAAAGTTTGCACGAGGACACGTCAAAGCACCTGTTGACAATTTGGTTGAGAATTTGTGGTTACTGCCTACTGGATAAGAAGCTGAGTCAAAAGGAGTACACACTTACGTGTAAATAACGGACATAAAAATTCATGGTGATTAAGTACTTTATGTGTACTTACGTGGCAACTAAAAACAAGTCAGCTTAGAACTGAGATTGCTTTGGTTTGCTCTTCAACTAGGCGACCAAATGATGCTACGTTATTCTTCATAATTAAATCCAATAAATATTATTCTTCATATATCCAAATGAAAAACTCATCATTAAATTCAAATGAAAAAATCATTATTAAATCCAATAAATATTATTCTTCATTATATCCAAATGAGAAAATGTTGTTTTGACACTTGACATCATTTTAGCACTCTATTTCTTTTTTCTTTTTTCTTTTAAATTAATAATTATAGATGATGTATTTTATGTATGTTGTAATACGGTGTTTAAATAACACCTCTATCTAATGGAGTATTAAAATAAATTTAAAGGTTTCAAAATTCACGATGCTAAACCTTCGGAAAGTAAAATCCAAATGTTTGAATTTCATCATCACAATAATTTTTGTTTAGAAATCTGATAACCTCTATGAGCAACTACAAAGATTGATCTCTTAGGGACGGTAAAACTACAATAGAGGCTGAGATCAAACCCAAAACCTTTGATTAAGTAAAAAAAAAATCTCTTTTCATGCCATCCAAGTGCTCTTGGTTTCACAACAGCCCTTTGCTTGTTACATGGACAATAAATGATTTAGTAGAGAATTAACTTTTACATCAACGAAAAACACTTTAGAATACATTAGATTAAATACTGTTTCCTTGTTCAATATGTATATTTTCATACAAAAGTCATATTTTGCATACCTTTCAAGAAATATGTGGGGTGGCTAAAGTTGTTTCTCTTTACAAAGGCTCAATTTGATGCCAAGTTTCACAATTAGAGCAGTATGCCCATATTTTTAAACAGAATATACTCAGTTCAATACAAGCATAGCGAATGCAAGTAATAATGAACAAAAGATACAGAGCTTGCAAAACATTCATAAAAACACAAGCCCATTGGATTTTTCGGTTTCCTGATTATATTTATAAAGGAAGAGGATCCAAATCCATTTATAAACTACAAGGGAAATGAAAAATGTCAATTAGGAAAGAGGTTACTAACTTATCACGAAATTAAAACACATTACAGGACAAATTGGGGAGATAATGGAAGAACTTGTAGTTCCATATATATTACACAATGTCTTCATGAACTACACAAGATGGATGTCAAACCAAAGAATAGGCTAGAAATCTTAGTCCAGACTAAAACATTTTAAAGTTGAAAGATTAAAATTTAACCAAAAAATTGTTGATTTCTGAGCTATGGATGACTCCTGGTCAAAGATGTGATGCTGATGTAACATCTATTCCTGTTAAGACACATCAAAGCCACCAACGATCCTGTTGAGTCTTCCTTCCACTCTTCTGTTTATCTCAAAGACCAAGAGGCAGGAAATTACGACATACACAACATGATGACAAATGGTAACACCAAGGCAATGGTGTTGAACATCATTTCTTGGAGATGAATGGCTTTACAGATTCTACAACCACCTGTTTTGAAATGTAAAAGTGTGGAGTTAGATCAGTTTATTTGGGGGAAATAATCGTGTTTTACAAACATGTGTTTTACAAACATGTACGCTAAAAGATTTGCTCATTTTCTTACCCTTCCATCATAGGACAAGGATGCAAAGATCCATGGTTCACGAGAACTCCATGTAAGCCCTGTAAAATGAATAAAAGATTGATACTCGGAAGTCTGAAAAGATCATGGGTTATTGAAGCTCTTACCGTAAATACTGTCTTCATAATCACTGTATGTATTAAGCAATGGATCAACCAAACGGACCGGTGACTCTGGTTGACTGGCAAATATACAAGCAAAGATGATCAAAAAATACATAAAAACATTTTTTTTAAATACATGAAAGTATGTAATGATATTTAAAGATAAGAATATGACCTTTCGGTGGTTGTTAACTCGTCATGGTTTACAGAGGCTGACCACAAGTTGACAGTCGAATCTGTTCCAGCACTCTGTCATATCCAAATTCAATGACAAATAACTAAATATTCCATAACATGCAAAGATGTATCCACCCTCAAAAATAATTAAAATTTGCATGTTTGTGCACAAGTGCTTTGAAAAAGCTCTTAAGAAAATAAGTTTATCTCAATCCTGAGCAAAGATGTATTGACCCTCAAAAACAATTCCGCTGCAAAGTAGCCTTATCCATATTTATTTGTGTATGTGTGTGCGCGCGCGATTATATATATTTAGAGAGAAAGAGAAAGGGAGGGAGAGAAGGAGGACCAATATTATTCCGTCATACTCGGGGTTACACTTGACAATCCATGTCCTGGCAATACAAGTAATACATTTTGCTAATCAGATGTCTGAAAAATAAAAACTACCATCAAATAGTTTATTTTCATTCGACATTTTTAAATGAAAGAAAAATATAGGTAGGTTATCTGTGCATTAAAGGCTGATCATGATAGGTACCAATGTGTGTGGCCTGGAAGCTCTTGGATGGGAACTTTTGGTTTTCGTAGATCCCAAATGCGTATTCCTGACTCATGTTCTGCTGTAACCTGTACAAATCATAGCAATTCAATTTAGCCAATATGAATAAAAGGAGGTCGAATGCTACAATCTAGAAGATATTTCATCTGTAAACTCAATCAATAACCAAAGTGAGAAAACTCAGAAAATATATATTTAAGTATTTTAACAGTAGGAAACACAAAAAATAACCACCTGTGATATACATTTTTTTTTCCCTATAATTGAATGTTACCGATTAGTGCTGACAGTCCATATTATATCATGGGTGAATTTCAGAAAATGTTAGTTACACACATCATCTCACACACACATATATAAAGCCAAATGGAAGGTATAAAGACGCATATCAGTAGAATGAGGCTCACAGTTCAAATCTTACAAGAATGTTGTTCTTTCTAGGATGGTAATCAGCACTGCGGACATGCGAACACTCGATTGAGAGTGTCTTCCTGTGATATAAATAATCCAATAAGTAAACATGAAATTCCAAAAGGAACTAAAATTTTGGGGAACATATATCCATCTACCAGCACCCTAAATCCTGAACTTGAAATGCAACGAGTAATTTTCTTAACCAGAGGGAAGATTCCAAATACATTGTTTCTAAATGAACCAGCAAAATAATGAATTTAGGAGCATACTTCATTGTCCTCACATCCCAAAACTGGAGAGATGATTCACAAGTTGCAGCTACAGAATTCACATCATGCGGATCCCATGCTCCTCCAGATAACTTGTGCAGCATACCTGCTGAATCTTGGGATTGTACCTAAATTTTGTTGTTTGCATGTGTTGAGAGGAAGGTGGGGGAATTAAGTCAAAATCACTAAAAGTTACACAGAATTTAAATAAAGCAGACACTGTCAACATACAAGCATGTGATTATCAAAATCCTAACTCAGATCTTAGGTCGTAACAAAATCTCACATAAGACTCTGGTGTTTGACTTGCATTAAGATTGACAATTAATATCAATGTCAAATTTTCCATCCCAAATTAAACTTTTATCTGGGATCAAAATTAGATCCCTTATGGACGATATGTAATCCATTCTTAGCTACTCCTAACACTGACTAAAGGATCACACGTACACAATTGTTTGGGAAAATCCATTGGCCATTATCTCCACTCATCTTCAATCTTTCTTTTCTAAAATAATACTCATCCAATGAATGTTTTAACATTCAATAAAGTAACGAACTAGTTAATTGTTCATACATAACAACTAGGGCCATTATCTCCACTCGTCTTCAATCTTTCTTTTCTAAAATAATACTCATCCAATGAATGTTTTAACATTCAATAAAGTAACGAACTAGTTAATTGTTCATACATAACAACTAGGGCCATTATCTCAACTCGTCTTCAATCTTTCTTTTCTAAAATAATACTCATCCAATGAATGTTTTCACATCCTAACGAGATCTGGGACCTTGTTTCTTGTCCAAAGAGAAACTATTTGGTTCTATGTTTCTATGTTGCACATGACCACATAATCTTTCATGGTTTACTCTCCCCTAATCAACATGTTTTCTTCTCCGGCGTTGTAAAGATTTATGTTTGTTTATTATAACAGATGATAGTAACTTGAGTAGTGATAGCATGTGACTTTGAAACAATATGTATTTGCCAGTATAATATTCATATGTTTTTGCGGTGCATGTGTCAATGTCAGAAATTGAATATATTATGCCATGAATTTTGTACCTGTGCAGTTTTCTTAGACACATCCAAACTCCACAAACATAGGCTTTCATCGTTGATGCTAATCAATTTATCATGCCTTCCAGTTGGCCACCAAAGAATACTGATTGGTGCGAATGTTCAGTAAGAAACAGTACAAGACCATATAAATGTGAATAATGATCGTATAGTAAAGAAAAGTTGTAAAATAATAAGAATTTTTTTTTTCAAGACTTCCAAAAGACTATTCCAATAGTGTGAAGTGAAGAAACCACACAAGTAGCTTAATCAAAATAGTTAACTAATTTCTCCGAATTAATTCCATCAACACCTTTAAACAACTAACTACCTAAACCTCAGGCAATGAAACATCATACATACAATAGAAGCTGAAGTGAAAAACGATAAAACCAACAAGTCACTCAAGAGATTCAGGGCGAATAAATTTGCATAAAGGAACTGTATACTCACCTTTTAATCTTACCGGATTTAGTTTCAAGAGATGTAATTCTCTCTAACTGAGGGGAATTTAACTCGCCATATAATTCAGGAATCTGCCATATTGCTGCCCCATAAGATTCACCTTTATGAACAACATGTAACCATAAGTCTTTTAAGTTTCAAACCAGAGGCCTATTTGGATTGGTTTATTTGAGCTTATCTATCAACATAAGTTTTGTGAAACTATTTGGAAGAGCATATGAAACACAATACTTCCCAAATTATAAGAGAAAATTACTTTTTAGATACATTGAATAATTAATGTATTTGGTCCACATATGGACCAGATACATTAATTATTCAATGCATCTAAAAAGTCAATTTCTCTTATAATTTGGGACGGAGTAACTTATAGCATTGTTCATAAGCTTTTTCAACTTATTTTCATAACTTTTCCAAAATAACTTATGAAAACAGCTTATACCTTATATGAAAAATTCTGAAATAATTCAAAGAGAGTGTGGAATACCGTTAGAGTAGACGGTTGAGAAAATTCGCTGATCAAAAGGACAAGAAACAAGGTCCCAGATCTCGTTGGGATGCGAAAACAATCCCTCACAGAAAAGTTCGGTTCCACTTGAAGAAAGCCGAATAAGATGAACCTATATACATGATTCAACGATTCATTCAAATCATATAAAACTTAATTAACGCGTTCGCGCGCGTGTGTGAATATATCTATATACCTCATTTTCTTCTTTAAGACTGAGAGTTCCAGCGAGGAAACTTGTGTGATCTGTATCTGCTTTTACATCTGATATGCATCTAGCCTAAAGTGTGAGAAAATGGAGAAATTTGAAGTGAATGATTTGATTGAGTAATGGAGATTGTGAATGAATGAGAATTGGTTATGGAATTGTGAAATTGACCTGATACTTGAGACCGTATCCGATACCAGATGAAACACCTTGCATTGATCTTGGTTGGTTGCTGATTAGTTGAACGATGAATCTGAAAGTACTATAGTTGAATGAAGATTGAAGAAGTTAAGATACACTAACCGGAGTTAAACCCAAAAATGGCGCACCGTTGGTACACGGTTGCTGCTTTTTCTTTCTTTCTTTCTTTCCGTTATTGAAATGGGCTTTAAATGGTGGAGTGCTTTGAACCAGAGCATATTTACTTTCCCACCCCACCTACCAAAATATTATGAAATTTCTTAATGTATCCTATGTCTTACTAATCCACCTTGTGTGAAAATAGTGTATAATACTACCTCTGTTCCTATATATAAGAGACAATTCATTTTTTAAATTCATTGAATAATCAATGTATTTGGTCAATTTATAGACTAGGTACATTGATTATTCAATGAATCTAAAAATTGAATTGTCTCTTATATATAGGAACGGAGGTAGTATTATTCTTTAATTTTGGAGATGCATTTCTAAACCTAGTAAAATTCATTATATTTATGAATCAGACCCTAAATCAATAGAAACAATGTTACAAAAATACATATACGTATAGTTGACGAGATGTATTTTTTCGAGGCACCAATTCGAGGCACCAAAATTCAGTGCAAATTTGAATGAGACTCTAACTCCACGTATAATTATTCCAGAGATACATCTTCATAAAACTTACACAGATGAATCTCCATACGCTATTTGTTCAAAAGTGCGTCGGAAGCCCTCTACCTTCCTCACTTCCTCAAGTTCCCTCAAAACTTATTTTCTCAAACTCTCTCAAACCTCATTTTCCAAACTCTCTCAAACCACATATCAAACAACTTCAAACATCTATCTTCAAGAAACATCAAGCAATTTTTATAAAATTTATTGAGTTTATGTATAAATGTCTTGAAGTTGATTTTAGGTTATGAAATAGATAGGTTTTACATGTTTGATAGCTTATACCTAATGAAAAACAAGTTCGATAGATAGTTTTTACGATTAATGCATTGATTTTAAGATTTGAGGGACTGCATTTCGCTATTGACGGTGGTGAGAATTAAAGGTCATTACGAAGATGCATCTCTAGAAAATTGTAATGTTTACCCAAAAATCGGAGATGCGTCTCTGTAATCCATCAATCTTTAATTTTTTTCCTTTTTTTTTATAGAACTCATTGTGTAACGCTTGCGATTTGGTCTATTTACATGAATTATGACTAATAGACAATCTTGATCAAGCCACGACAAAATTGCACAACATGTATTTGTTTCGAAGGAAAAGAGTCAACCATCGCAAACTTCGGTTACCTCTAACTAGATTGATGCAGAGGCATCAGCTTCTGGGGCTCATGTATCTCAACCCTCTTCTTCTTCCCATATGAGGCAAGAGTCTCCTCCTCATGCATACTTTCCTTCATCTTCCCATAGACGACATAGTTCACCTATTTAAGAAGTTGTTGGCTAGGATTTTCAAAAAAGGTTAAAAATCCAACCAAAAGAGAGGAATTCAAATGGGTTCTTTGAAAGGTGAAATACTTAGGGCAACCACAATTGCAGTTGACCAAGATTTCAAAGGGAAAATGCTTAAGTCGACTACAATTGCGATCGATCAAGAGGAATCCCCATAAGTATTTTATTGGACCCAAAAACATTAAAAGGCCAAATAGGATGCAAATGGCCCAAATCATGCAAACGAAGGTTTCTTGGAGGGAAAAAGAGTATGAGTGGAGAACATGGGTTCATGGAGAGAACTTATAAAGTACACGTGGCGTGTAAAGAAGCGAAGCCCGCCAAGAAGTAGTTATCATATGTGTATTATAAATAAAGCACTTAGTGCATAGTGTTAAGGGTTCAAAATTTTACATTCCTAACGCAAAATCACTCAGAGTACCCAAACGAATGAGCGAAATGAGTCAAACTAGGGCAATGTATGTTTGAATCAACTTATTTCTAACTTTGTTAATGTTATTTATGTTTACAATTTAAATGCTTTCGTTTTATTCTACAGTTTTTGCTTTATTTACTTTTGAAATCATATAAACACGTTTGACATCAGGTCGAACGAACTCTTTCTAAAACACTTTGTAAAAACACTTGAAAACTGAAGCATTGTACTGCGATTTCCTGGTCGATCTCGCGAGTAAAATTTTGTTAAGAGACCAACGTTGTTTACTAAAACCACGGGTTAACAGAAGCAGATGTACCCAAGTCACCAGAGGTACCTCAAACACAAAAGGCACCTGAGGGATCCCATTCCCAAGAGATAACAATGACACCTAAGACATCCTAGGCCCAAGAGACAACATCGACACCTGAGGTATCACAAGACTGAGAGACAACATTATCACCTAAGGCATCCTAGGCCCAAGAGGCAATAAAGGCACCTCAAGGGTTTGGAGGAGGTCCTCCAGACTTATCGTTGCTGCCTCTTTACTCATGCCATACCCTAATTTTTACCCCTAAGATCCCATATCATTTGCATTATTTCATTATCATCAAGATCACAAACTTGGTGGCCTCATAATCATATCTCTGATTCTTGCCTTGAGGAGATCATCAAGCACCCTCTTATGTATCTTTTGATTTGTGTTTATATATCTTTATGTTTTACTAACCTTAACCAAAATCCAAAAATATGCTTTGTTTCTCTCATTTGGTTTGGAAGGTATGTATTTGAATCATGAACATCAAGTATGGTTGCTAAATTAGGGTTTTGAGCCCCAAGTCAAAGTTGGTCAACCATTGATTCTCAAGAGCTTATTCATCAAAGGATGACCTATAATCTTAGGTCAAATCTCTTCAAGCATCATTCAACATAATTTGATCAAAGATAGCTCAATTTTTGGTTGCTTGTTTCTAAAAAAACTTCAAGGTTCATGTGTTTATTTCCATGCCTTATTCATCAAGTTTCCTCAAGCTTTGGCCATGATCAAACAAATTTCAACCAATAATCCATCATGTGGAGTTCACATTTTTATCATGGTGCCTTAAAATGCAAGAAAAGTCCAAAGGTTCAAGATGGTTCAAAGCACTTTAATCTAAAAAGTCAACATTTCAAGTTCAAGTTCAAGATATTACAACTCACTCATTTTCAACGTTTTTGAGTGTTTCTTTGCGAAAATGACTCTTCTTGACATCCTCTACCATTTTCTTTTACAAGTCAAGATCCAACTATGCTTGGAAGATCATTAACAATTTGGAAACATTAGAGGTCATTTTGTGGACATTGTGAAATTTGACCTAAATTCAAGTGTTATTTTCCTAACTTCCAAATATCATAACTCTCTCAATTTTTAACTTTTATGTGCGGTTATTTTTTCCAATTATCACACTTGATGCCCTCTGTCAGTTTGTTTCAAGGATCAAATGTCAATTATGCTTGGAAAACCATGAAAAGTTTGAAGACATTATAGGTAATTTTGTATTTAGAATTATTTTGGACCTCTAATTATAGGTCATGGTGCTGACTTTACAAGCTCATAACTTTTTGCTCAAGTGTCCAAATCAATATTTTATTTTCACACTGTACTCTTTGATATGATGTGATCATTTAGCAAAACAACTGAGGATCAAAGAACAAGTGTACACAATTTCACATTGGTTTGAAGTTTCCTCTATGGAACTGCATTTTACTCGAAAGTCACTTTTACAGTCACCAAATTACTCAATTTTAACTCGAGCATTGCGTGTTTTTAGGACCTGAAGATGTTCATTGATGTGTGAGGAGGAAAAACAACCCATAATTGTAAAGATGCACCGTTTTTTGGCTGAGTTCACTCACAAGAATAATCACACTTTACCGTTATGTTAAGCAATCATAGGTGAATTTATGTAACACTTGCCCCTGTTTGAGGTTGAGCAATATTAATGTATGTGTAGTGCATGTTGGAGGAATGATACAAAGTTATTCTCCAAAAACAATGCAAAAACATGGTTTAAATGAAAAATAAAGTGATCAAGCACAAAGGCAAGAAGATGGGATCATTACTTCAATCAAATTCTTCGTGATACCTTGAGACAAACTTATCATTAATGCAAAACACCTAAAATAATCAAATGGTCATTTAGAGATATATCTGAATAGGGGTGTTCAAAACCAAACCAACCTAATAGAAAACCGTAAACCAAATCAAACCAAACCGAAACCGCAAAAAACCGCATTTGGTTCGGATTAGTTTGGGTCATTTTTTAACAAAACCGCATGGTTTGGTTCGGTTTGCGGTTTGTATTTTGCAAACCGAACCAAACCGAACTAAACCGCATTATGTTACAACCTAAATTTTACTTAACTCACATCTAACTCAAACCTAAATCTATTATACATTATCCTTATGATTACATAAATTTTTCTCATCTTTATAGTTATGGTTTCAGTTTTAATCTTCTTAAATATCTCCTAATATTATCACTTCATCTCCACCACTTACATCTTGCCTCTTCTTATCTAATCTCTACTCTCTTATATTGTTTCCTTTGCACTTTCTTATTTTTTATGCAATTTTTCTCTCTTTCAATTTCATTTTATCGCACATCTTTATCTCTAATCTCTCCTCTCTTATGTTCTTTCTTTTTCATCTTCACTAATTTATCATCTCTTCTATTTTTTTTTGTTTTATTATAATATTTTTTATATTGTTTTATGCTATTATTTTATGTTTATTATTTCACTTTTGTCTAATCTAACTTTTACATATTAAATCAGAAGTTATTGTCCAAATATGATTAGTTTTTTGGTTATAATTTAGTAGTGTATCATGTATGAATGACCAAATACAAAGTTATGTTGTCATACATATGTGAATGTATGACACAAAAATTATTTGTAAAAAACCGAACCAACCGCACCGAACCAAACCGCATTGGTTTGGTTTATTTTTTTTCTTCTAAAAGTCAACCGAACCAAACCAAACCGCATGCCTTTTTCTCTCGTGGTTCAGATGATTTTTTGCGTAAAAACCGCCCAAACCGCACTGCGAACACCCCTATATCTGAAATAACGAAAGTTCATCAACTATCAATCTAAACCTAATTGAATAAGATGAATCCATCATCATCCAATTGATCAAAATAAAAGAAGAAAAAGATGAAGAGAGAACAACTGAATTGAATTATAATATTAGATCAATATATCATTAATTTCGATCACCTCTCTTAGTATATCAATGTGATAGACATATCATCAACCCAAAATACCAAAAATAATTCAAATGATCATTTAATGATATGATTGAATTGATGAAGATTCATGCAAACAAAGTATCACCTAAAATCTATTGATATTGATGAAGATTTTGATCAAACAAGTCATGGTTCAAATTGTAACACCCCTTCTAATTACCCGCGTTTTATAGATATTAATCAGAGTTTTAATCACCAATCAAGAGGCGTCACAATTTAAATCATAAATTTTTTAACCAAAATAGCGTCATGCTTCACTGAAGAATACTCATCAATTAAATCATACACAACATTATGTTTATCAGCGGAAATGAAACATAATTAAATCCCGAATACTTTACTCAACAGTTATTCCAGGATGATAAATCAACATAATTCCAGAATTATTAAAACATCCATAAAAGGATTCCAAACAATCGTTTTTCCCCAGTGTTACATCTACCAGAGCACGACACTGACACGCGGACAAAGACTCGAATCTAAGACTATCCTCACCAACTCCAAGCAGCTAATCACTTCGGATCTGAAAATGTTAAAGTAAGGGTGAGATTTCAATTCGATATAATATGAGTTATACGTTCTTAGATCCAACAGAATAACCGAATATATTAGTTCGTCAACCAAATACAAAACCATAAGCAATGCGGAGACAAATCACACATTAATCATGTATATAACAAACGATGGCAATTGCAACACTGGAAACCATCCTAACATGTTACAATTCCATATGCAATGCAGACTCTATGCATGTGGTACCAATACGTGAACCTCGTTCACCCACTGCTCCGTTTACTCGTGGAAAGACAGTGTAATCCATGATTCGCCCATAACATCTGGGTCAAGAATCTAGCTTCACTACCTCCAACCAAGTAAGTCTATTGGCTCTGCAAGCTCACTTCCGCACAATGAGAATGAACCAAATCAACAAATGTTTATGCATGCATCATCAAAGCATGCAACATTAATTCTCAGATCACGATATCAACACATATCACATAATGCAAGTTCATCAACGTATCACATTCAATCATAATGAATATCAAGATACACATAATAAGCATTAACCTTTCATCCGGTACTTAGACCGATGGTATTAGTTCCCCGTTGTCATTAACTAATCACTCTTTTCAAAAATCGGGAGCGCGACCATTTTTAAAATAATTTGGCAAAATAACATTTTTCTCTTTTCAAAAGGTAGTACTTTAAATTTAAGAAATAACGCCGAAAACGGCACTCGAATCGGAGTTACGGTTTAGAAAATATGAAGTTTTGAAGTTTTGGAAGTTTTTGGAAAAATGCACTTGGAACCCGGTTCCTACCTATAAAGGAACCGGTTCCTGAAAATTTTATAAAAGCACGTCCCTGTTTTTTGAATGGGGAACCGGTTCCTACCTATACAGGAACCGGTTCTTGAGTGCAAAAAGTCCCAGTTTTCTAATTTTGACACTGGGAACTCGGTTCCTCCCCACAGGGAACCGGTTCCCAAGACCTGCAACAGCATTTCTGCTACTTTTTGACAACATTAGGCATCTATTATCATTACCAAACTTCCATATACGAATTTGGACATCAGGAACACTATTTTATCATCATTTCACACCATTATAACAACAAACAAGGTAGTTTAATTATCCCTATCATTTATTTGACATACTATGATCCAATTTCCAACACCGACACAAAATAGGGTTTGTTCCTATAACTCCTAATCATAAAAGATTCAACTTTCTAACATACCCATTCATTCCTATGGTTCCCAAAACCCATAAAACATATTAACCGATTAAAACCACCCCTTACCTTGCGATGATTCTCCGGTTTCTCTCGGCGTCGGCTTTTCCTCTCTTTTCCTTTTTCTCCAATTCTACGTATAGCAGCTTTTCTCCAAAAACCTTCTCTTTCTTTTATTTTTCCTTTTTATATTCCTTCTAATACTCCTTCATTTATTCCAAATAAATAAATAATTAAAACTTAGTAATTAGTAGAGTGTTTTACTCATACACCCACCATTTACTCTGCACACCTCCAATCCTTTCCCCATTAAACGATCCAATTAATCCAGATAAATTAAATATTTAAGACTTTAATCAATTAAATAATTAATTCTCATTTATTTAATATTTGAATTAAATCGGAGTGTCACACAAATCAACAAATATCAAACTAATACTAAATGACAAAAAAATAAACAAATAAATGCATTAAAATGGTTTTAAATGGAAAATAAAAGAAAAAAATTCAAATGAAGTACCCAAACATCAAATGAATTCTTAATAAAATTATGAAAGGTTAGAAATGACACAAAATATTTTTAAGAATTTTATGAGAATTATTTAATACATGAAAATATTTTTAACCCATTAAAATGCATATAATATGAAATAAAATAAAATATCAAAACATAAAAAAATTGTAAAAAATTACAAAAGGTGTAAAATGATAGAAAATAATTTTGTGAAACTTTGGATGAAAAATAATTTTAATACGAAATTAGAAAATAAAAACAAAATAAAAGAGAAAAAAATTAGATCCATTGGATTAAAGTCCAATAGATCTTATCCCTAAGGCACGTGGTACACCACATTTTAGAAATACATTAGATCAAATTTGAATACGATCAATGAAATTAAAACAACAACATGTGAGTGGCTAGGACCAAAACACACACTAAAACACGTTTTTCCTAAAAGAACCATCCATAAAAGTTTAAAATTAAAGGAGTAATAATAGGAACATAGACATGTTATACTTGACTTGAAGGTCAAATTTCTCTAAGTCTATAAAATAATTTTATAATTGATATTGTAGATAGAATTTTAGGGGTAAAAATTAGGGTATGACATCTATCACTATTTAAGTTTCTTATATCGAGAGAGATGAAGATTATAATTCTTTGCATCAATGGGATTGAAGAGATTTAAATACATAAGATTTCAATTTTAAAGAAGTACGTGGAAAATAGGGTCATAGGACAAAAAAGACTTGAAAGAGATCATACAGAGTCACGACGAAGAGAACATAACATACGAAAAATTTAAAAAAAAAACTAACAGACAAAACACTATTGGAGAAAATTACATCTTTACCTAAAGAGAGGAGCAACAAACTTCGATAAAAAATTTCTTAATTTATAATTTAATATATTATTATAAGTTTAATAATTAATAAAAAAACAATATATATGAATAATTTAATATAAAATTTTATTATAATACCACGTAAATACATCATGTCTTTTAAATTAAAAGAACATAACTAAAATAATAAGATAAATACATGATATAAATTAATAAAAAAGATTTTTATGTTATTAAACAAATTTTTTATATTTAATATACTTCTAAAACATATCCACTTATAAGATTATATGTAGCTATAAAAGATAGTTACATATTTTTTACATTTTAGAATATATATATATATATATATATATATATATATATATATATATATATATATATATATATATATATATATATATATATATATATATATATATATATATATATATAAAAATATGTAAGTATATTTATTAAAATGTATTTTTCATTTACAATAATATTTGAGATAAAATATTCAAATGAAACAGGTGTATGCACGTGTCATATTTAGTAATTTTACAATTATAATAAATCATTGCTATTTTGATTATAATTTAATTATTTATTATTTTCCTTTTTAAAATTTTTTAAATGTATGTTTTCCATTCAAATATTTAAAGAAAATTTTGTAAAAAATTTAATAATTTTTTTCATATAATAATACTGATTTTTTTAAATATATATGAATATATTAAAACAAAAAGTTTTTTCAGTAAAAAAAACCACTAATAGTAAATAACGGAGGTACTGAAATCATTAAGAATATTTAATAAAATTTGCGGTTGAGTGATAAGTTAGTTGATAGGTTATAACTTATGATTGATGATTAAAAGCTTATAGTTTATGATTGGTGGTTGTAATTGATAGTTGATGAGTTAATTAAAGTGTTTGATAAAATTAATGGTTTAGCTAGCATATAAATATAAAATAATATAAAAAATATTTTTTAATTAATAATTAAATATATATTTAAAATAATTAAAATTTATAAAAATAATAATAATTATAACTTATAATTGATAAGTTAATTAAAGTGTTTGGTAAAATTAATAGTTTAACTGACAGATAAATATAAAATGACATAAAAAATATTTTTTAATTAATAATTAAATATATATTTAAAATAATTAAAATTTATAAAGATAATAATGAAAGAAAAATAACAAATTATAAGCTATAAATTAAAATACTATTTAAAATAACATTTAAAAAATAAATTATAAATTAATAAAATAAATTATAAATTCGAGATAAAAATACTATTATCAAACAAAACAAGTCGTTTTTTATCATATAATTATAAAGTATAAACTCGAAATTAACCTTGCGCTTATATTAATAGCAAAAATAAACACTAAAATTAAAGGATGTGTTATGTGTTATAAAAAGATATGGATTATCTCCGGTCATGAAAGGAGGCGACCAAAAAAATTCAAAAGAACGAGGTAATAGAAGTAAACTTGGTAAATGACAAATATTGTATATTGACTTTTCAAAATTTATATCTATTACAAGTTTCGAAAATCCACTTTATCTTATTTATTTATTTCTATAATTAATACTATTCCATGTATTTTCTAAAATGAATCTTATTAAAAAAGCACTAATACATCTTAAAAACAAATCTTATGCCGAGAAAGAAAGAGACTACGCAATAAAGCCACATTGTGCTACTCCATTAATAATATTTCAATTTTCAAAATAATACCAAATTTTTTGTTTCAAATCTTATCATCTATTTAATACTATTATTTGCCTTTATTATAATTTTTTTAATAGTAATTTTGGTACGAGGTAGTACATCTAAACTTCTAGATATACAGCCACCTACCCTACTATCCAATCTAAAACAACCACAACCACTCTCTAACTTCATATACTACCGTTTCAAAACAAACTACTTGTACAAATTATTCTTAAGGTAATCCTCTAAACTAATTCAGGTTGGCCTGACTAAATTGATCATACAAGAAACTCGTCATACCACTTTCCAACCTTCCTCATCACGCTATATATTCAACATAATATACCAACTCCCATCCACCACGCTTCTCTCATTTCACCATTCTTTTCACACTGCATTTTCTTTTCTGTTAGTTCCATTACACATACCACGTGATCAGAAAAAATGGTGAAAAGTCCTGGAAATTTTATGAAATGGATTTCCGATACTAATCGCCGTTTCATTGTGTTAATAATTCCTCTTGTCGCTTTTATCCTATTATTCTCTTTTCTTTTCGACCTTCCTTTACAGAAAGTTAAGAATGGCTTTCTCAGCATCAATACTCCTCCATCTCCACCTTCAAAGGATGAACTGTTACGATCGAAAATCGCGGTGTGTTTGGTTGGTGGTGCTAGAAGATTCGAATTAACTGGACCTTCCATAATGGATATGATACTGAAAGAATACCCTAATTCTGATCTTTTCTTGCATAGTCCATTAGATTCAGATGCATTCAAATTCTCTTTGTTGAAATCTGCACCGAAAATCGCTGCCGTTAATATTTTTCAACCTCAACCGTTACCAGAGAATGAAACGTTTGTTCGAGTTTTATCAGCACAGAATTCACCTAACGGAATCCAGGTTTCTTCACTATTTAATTTTAATTTATTATTTAATTATTATTTTGCTTTCTGAAATTCTGAAAATTTTGCTTGAAGTTGTTGTTTGTTATACCTATTGGATATTTGTTATGCTGTTTTGAGTAACAGAATTGAACCACTTTTTTGTTGGTGGACAAAACCGAACCACTTTATTTTTTGAACAGATTCGAACTACTTTGCTTTGTTATCTATTATTTTTCAAAAGTCTGTTTATGATTGTAACGTAAGAGGGAGAAAACAAATTCCATTATTTTTCTTGTATAGTAGGTTTTGATTAGCTTCCAAATCCATTCAAGTTTGGTAGGAAAATTGTTGGAAGGTGATTAGTCATTAAAGAGTGCGACATAAATTTGATCATAACGTAGCATTAGATTGGAAGTTCTTGTCCTAAACACGTTTTCTTTTATTTGTGAAAGCTATAAAGGTTTAAATCATACTGTATTGTACTACGTTATTCTTCATCATTATTATACGTAATAAAAAAATTTAATGAACAATTCATGTACTTTCCGATAAATAATAATGATATCAAATATATTATTTATTCTATGAATATAGAGAAAAAAAATTGTTGCTTATATATGTGATTCCATCCTTTTAAAAATGAGTGTTTAAAAATGAGTGTTGTTTAAACTATTAAAATTTGTTTTAAAATGCATGTAATTTTCATTTTTCAATGCAAAAATTATTATTATTATTTTTTTAATTGTGTCTTATAATTATTAAATTTTACACTACTTCTAATATATTAATAAGACTAATTTAGTACTCCATTTAATCCTTTTTATAAGAGACATTTCACCTTTTTAGATTCATTGAAAAAATAATATATCTAGATTATTTATAGACCAAATACATTAAATATTTAATAAATCTAAAAAGGTGAAGTGTTTTTTATAAAAATGACCGGAGAGAGTAAAAATGTAATGTTCTTTGACAATATTATTACATTTTTTAATCTTTGTGTAAAAATCTTAAATGACATTTATTTTAAAATGAATGAAGTACATTTAAAAAAAAATATTTTAAAGAAATGTTTATATGGTATCTTGTTACTATAGTGTTTTATTTTAACTCAAATGAGAGTTTATACAATTATTTAATTGAATTGATTAGAGTTTTCAAGAGCACTTTTGATGAGATAAAACTTAAAAACTAAGGTTTCGCTGTTTTCAGTCGACATCATGACTGTGTGATAGCTTCATTGTAGCCCACATCAATTTTCATCACATTTATTTGTCTAAGATTTTTCTAGTAAATTTGTAGGTATATTCTTTTATGATAAAGTGAATTTATTGGTTCAAAATAGAATTTCACTTTTAAAAAAGTATACTTCACCTTTTTCAATTACTTAATTTTAAACTATTTTAAATTTAAAAATTTCATTTAAAAATTTAAGCAAAAAGACTAAATAATTTGATATGAAAAGAAAGTTCAATAACTCAAGAGGTAGAGGATTTGCGGGTCTAATACTATCTATTTTTTTTCTTCCCTTGATGCTAAGGCATTTTGAAAAGTTTAAGATAATATTTACTTTGAAAAAGTAAGAGAATAACTAAATTTACATTCATTTTGCAGGGTCTCATTCAATACTTTGACCTAGTAGAAGGCTGCATAACAATGATAAAATCACACCAAGTAGAAAACAACATTAAGTACGACTGGATAATTAGAACACGTGTTGACGGGTATTGGAACGCCCCACTCGGTCCAGAAAATTTCGTCCCGGGTCAATATCTGGTCCCCTCCGGTTCATCCTACGGTGGACTCAACGATCGGTTCGGTATAGGCGACCTACCAACCTCAACAATAGCATTATCTCGTCTCTCTCTCATTCCCAAACTAGACTCCGCTGGATTCTCAAATCTCAATTCAGAATCAGCCTTCAAAGCTCAACTCACAACTCAGAGTGTAAGCTACCAAACAAAACGACTTCCGTTTTGCATAGTTTCGGACCGAAAGTATGATTTTCCTCCCACCCGGTTCGGTGTGCCGGTTGCGGCATTGTCGAGCCGCGGTCCGTTAAGTGGAACTAAATGTAGACCTTGTGAACCGATTTGTGTTGGTGTGTGTGTGGAGTATGTGATGAAGTGGGTTGAGAAGGGGTGGAGTTGGACCGATTGGGCCGATGGGTCACTGGAGCTGTGTAATGCTGAGGAAAGCTGGGAGGATGGTTGGGAGGATGTTTTTGATGAAGTTGTTGGAAAGAAATTTGGTGATGTTAGAAAGAGAATCCACTCTATGAAATTTGAAGATTGTGTTCATGATTTTATTCAGTTGAAAAATGTCACTGCTCAATGGAATACTCCTCCCATTGAAGATATTTGTGCTTTGGGTTTGGGGTTAACACATTCTTGAACAAAATTGATTTTGTTTTTTATATTCCACAAGTAGTTTTAGCTCCTCATAGAACTTTAGGATATTAATGACTCCGGTTGTATTGGTTGAACATAGGAAAGAATGATAGATGAGGCATATATTGTTTTGATTTTTTAGGTTAAAGTTTTGATATACCAGTGCCATGATATAGAGATACGAGATATTTTGATATCAAATTAGTTTTTATTTTATTTTAATGCTTTGTGTGGTGAAAATGTTTTGTTTCACCGATTAGTTTTTGATGAGAAATATATGTGAATCCAGAATCGCCCTAGTCAATGATAGTTATGTCCAAAGCCTCCCGCCTGATCATCTATATCTACTGATAGATCGACAAGAGATCAATGTCATGGTCATCCTATGTCTATTGGTTCTCTAAGATCTCATTATGAGTTGGCCTAGGTAGACGTTCATGAGCATTCGGTGTTATGATAGGACGTGACACTGTGTAGAACCATATCTCGTATCCCTTAACACAATGTCAACTGCTGGATGCCTGCATTATTCGATACTTCTATGACACAAAATGATGCTCTCAGTCCTGAAATATGCCATTCAGATCTCGACGGGGAATTATGTCAGAAGCAACATGAAATAGAGATATGGGTATGGTCTTCACATAGCCAAACTGCCGCAAGCATCGCTCCAACATATACCTGACCATAGTGACACTCCCACGTGCTAGCTACCCCTAGTACAATGAGATAAAGTCGAACTGGACAATATCTCGGTGATCCTCGAATGGTGTTCATAAAATGTCATCATGGACAGTCTGATCCAGATACACACGGAACGGCAACATAACTTGATTCATTTTGTGGAGGATATACATAACAACCCTCAACATATGCTCACTATACTGCATATCCAGCTCAAAACCATGGACGTAGTTAGAGCTAGTAAAACAGGTTGGATTAACCGGGCCGGCCCGAAAGCACGTCAAAAAATCCGGGTTTGAACAAAAAATTAGAGCCCGTTTATCATCCAGAATTTTAAGTCTGACCCGTTAAAAGCCCGATGTTAACCGGGCTAGCCCGCTTATTTAACTTTTTTCTATTTTTTTTATAAAAACTATAATACATTATAGAATTAATGTTCATATTATTTTTTAATAAAAATACAAATGTCCATTTTATAATACATTTTATTACTAATGTCCATTTTAATAAAAAAAACTATAATACATTATACAATTAATGTCCATTTTATAATAAATTATACTACTAATATCTCAACTTGAGTCTTGATTATTTAATTAAAATAATTTAGTTTTATGATATCTTATTTTAGATTTTATGAATATAATTGTATTATACTTTTTAGTGATCCATAGTCATATATATTTTAGTTTTTTAGTTTGTAGTCTATTAATTAATTAATCTATTTAAGTTAGTGCTTAATGACACCACACAGATGCCAAATATTTTCTCAACTAAACATGAGGAACATCAGGACATCCAAAGTGTCGGACTAACCGTAGACATTATTTTAACCGTTTCGGTCTACGTCGGACAGTCGCGATGATCTATTGCTACTTACCTAAGGAAACCTAGATCCGGGTGTAGGATCCCCCACAAATATAAAACCCAAGCAACCCTTAAAAATAAATCACACAAAGCAAACAAAAAGTGATTAAAAGTGATATATAGCCCTAAGGTAACCTCTCTTTGGGTAGTATCCCCAACAGAGTCGCCGATTCTGTAACACGGTGGGAGAACTGACTTGTTTATTTTGTGTTTTATCACAAATGTGCGGATAGCAAGAGTCGCCACCGACTTTTCTTTTATCCAATAAAGGAAAGGTGAAAAGTACAAGAAAGACCTTTGATAGATTCTGAGTACGGGAAGTAATTATGAAAAGGGAAGGTATTAACACCCTTTCAATCCGTAGTTATCTACAGGCTCTTAATTGCTTTAACTCAGTTTTGAAAACTCGCTTTGTGTGTTTGTGATTTGAAATATATTTTGAAAAGTATTTCGCTTTGACTTTGTAATGATTCTTGTATCAGTTCTCAAGAATGTATACGAAGTGTTTGGAAATGTTTCTTTAAAAGTTTAAATGATTCTCGTTGGAATGTATACAAAGTATTTAATTGGAAGTAATTTTGAAAAGAGTGTGATGTGTGAAAAGTATTTTTGATTGGAGCGGAGCAAGCAATTAAAAGTCTTATTACCTACTTAGAAAGTCATTCTTGTTATTTTCCCTCTCCTTTAGGATAACGTTATCCATATCATTAGTTGGCAGGTAACTCTATCCGTTGGATGTGAAGGTACTGACGTAGGGTCATCGAATAGTCATTGAAGGAAACATGTAAGGATACCTTAGCAAATTCGTAGGGACGATCATCACTTTATTTGTAGACAACAACCGAGAGACGAGATCATATATTCGTAGGAAACATCGAGGGACTATGATCTTTGTGATGATATGAGTCGAGGGACTTTTGATAATGGTATCACTACGTTTGAGGGACATGACCATTGTTTATTCGTAAGGCTGATCGCGACTTTATCGTCTATTAATCAGCAGACTGCAAGTGCACAGTCCTATCGCGTAGTTTTAAAAGATATCGAACCCACAGAGACTATAAATCGATCTATTGTTATCCTAAGTTACGGTATACAGCTAAGGCGAATAATTCTTTAAGATTTTGGTTAAGGAAAATATAATAAATAAACAGATATCAGTGTGTAATTCATCTAACCTAAGGGGATCCGAATTTCCAACGACTTATTACTCAAGTTGATAAAATCCTATTTCAAAACAATATTCATCTAAAACCCTATCTCAAACGCGCTCTGTTGAATCGGATCATGCAATTAAATCCTAACGTATGCTCTCGCTATCCCTTGAACTTAAAAACACTTTTGAAAATAAATAAAGTTTAATCTCTTTTAAAATCATGATCTTTAAAATTAATACCTAGTATCCACTATCCGGTTCTAAACCTCAAATCGCTCTGTTGGTTTCTAACCTTAGTCCAGTTTATTAACCTCAAACTTTCGCTCTGTTGGTTTCTAAACCTTTTAATAAATTAAAATAGATATCTAAGTCAGAAAGAATATTTTTAACAACGTAACATTATGCCAGTTTATTTTGGATTCCTTTGGATCGATTAATTTACATACCAATATCGAACGATTTAGCGGACATATTAATTAATTCAGACATGCATAAATAATATGGTTTAATATATTTAAACATTTCCGAAATCAAATAAATAATATCAGGCAACAATAAATTAAATAAAATAAAATAATTAAATTAAACCTGAAATTAAGAATACTGGAAATAATCTTGTTCTTCGAAATAAACGAGTATCCACCACAGGTCGGTTGGATTTGCTCAGAGACTTCTTGAATTCGAAAGAAGAAAATAAACAAGGAATAAAAAAGCACTAGATCTAACGTAAGGTTAGATCAGCGAAAACTGGAAAATAAATTCAAAGTACGAAACTGAAAGGAAAATAAATTGCGAAATAAAGAAATAACAGTTGTTCGGTAAAAATGCCGACCCTAATTCTGAAACTGGAACTTGTATTTATAGCTCACTTTGTAACTGCCATTTTCCTCAACTTCGTATGCAAGCATGTGATCGTGGAGAGAAAATATTGCCTAAAAAGGAGGAGGCGGGCGCCTCAAGAATAGGTCCAATGTGAGACGTGCGTCTCACAAACTAAGTGGAAGTTAGTGGGCCCCACTTTGCTAAGGAGGCGGGCACCTCCAAGGGAAGGGAGGGATTGAGACAGCCGCCTCAGCCACGTGGCAGCTGGCGTGCTGGGCTTGGTCTGGTGGGCCACGCATGTTGTGGGCTTAGTCTCTTGGCTTGCTATAATTGTTTTCTCCTTCATAACCCATATATTTGCTATATCACCCCCTTTGCTTCATTTCTTTTGCTTTTTAATCCGATTTTTCATCGATTTTACTTCTTTGCTCGATTTATCTTTATTTAATACAAATACCTGAAACAAAAGAAATACCAACATAATACAGAAATAAAGTAATATAATTAAATAAAAATAATAACATTGTCTATGAAAATTACGTCAAATATGTTATATAAATTCGTGTTATCAAACTCCCCTATACTTAAACTTTTGCTTGTCCTCAAGCAAAAATTAAAAATGAAAAATCACTTGAGCATATGTCAAACGCAGATATATAACACAATTCAATTCGTACTAGGTTGCAATTCACTTCGTTGTTGGATAACTCGAGTTTAGACTTTGACACCAAAATCACCGTAATAACACTAGACAACCCCATTTTTGCAGACCAATTCGAGTCATGTTATTATAGCTCGACCTAATACTTTTGTTTTGTTTCACCCGTTTTCATTCTTGCGCAATCACATTAAGCCCTTTACCTTACGCGCACATAGTGGAGTAACCGGTTAGTGACTTTGATCTTTATAATCTAGCTGGGAGTCCTGGTAATTTTATTTGGTACTCCTTTATCCAATTACAAATTGCGGGGGATCGGATCGTCATCTGCCCTACCAAATTCAGCACCAGGGACCACTGAACCAATTCATAATGGATGTTTGCATAAATATTTTATAGTTTATGTGACTGTTGAATTAAATGATCTGGTAAGGACCATCTAACTTAATAACTGCATCTTCTAATAAAAATTCTCTTTAAAAATCTTGATCAATCACTTATATTCATCGATTCTCCACGTAGTTTGTCGTTTAAGGCGGTGCCGACTGCTTAATAAACTACTCGGGGCTACTTTAAAACTAAGTCTTAAGGTGTCGGTATAATAAGTACTTAAATCAATCTAACATGTTGGGGGTTTAAAAGTGTTAGGACGATAACAATTTTGTTAAGTCGCGCTCGAATTCTTATTTAAAAATAGGCAACCTTAGTATTATTTGAGTGTGTTAATATATGCGTTTTAATTTTTGTTAAAATTTGTCGTTATGGCTCAAGAAAAAGGAGAAATTCGAATAAGCACGAAATTTAAACATAAAAGACTAAAATTACATAAACATGTATTTTATTGAATTGAAATTTTGCAATACATAGAAAATGGAAACTAAAAGGGAAAAAACTAAATAGAGCAAAGAAAATAAAAACGAACAAAGAAATGTTCTGACTCCCCCAAACTTAAAATAAGCATTGTCCTCAATGCGATAAAACCAGGAGAAATCAGAAAGGAGAAAGGTGATCACTCTTTGCTTTGAGAATTTTGCCCTCTTGTTCTTCTACCTCTAGTACGAGATCTTCGACGCTCGTCAGAATCAGAATCATTAAGGTTAAGCGCATCCGCTATGTGAGCTTGCAATGCTTCGAAGTTACGATCATTGCGAAAAGCATATTCTTGGTGTTTGCGTCGCATCTCTTGGTGCTCGCGTCGCATTTCTTGTTGGTCACGTCGTAACTCTAGCTGGTTGCGCTGAATTTCTCGTTGATCACATTGTAACTCTTGTACGAGACGTAAAGTCTCAGCTTGGTTTTGTTGCATGACATGAAACAACTGATCTTGACGATTCATATGAGCCTGCATAGCCGCGAAATTTGCAGCTGGATCTTCTTGTTGTTGTGCGGCAGGTGCATCAAGAACAAATCGCTAATTAGCGCGGACTCGGACGTCGATACGATTCGGACAAGGTAACACAACACCGGGTATTTGACGACGATTAATCATTAATGTAAACCGGCCATCCTGTCTTGGAGAGATTATATGGGAATCCCGGCAATAGATGACATCAAGTAGATTGGCTGGCATCATATATGGTGACAAAGAAAATAGCTCGGCGGAAAGGCCTAAAGCATATGCTAAAGATGTGATGATGCCACCAAAAACGAATGGATTTGTACCTGCTGCGTTCACGCATGTGTGGATGTGGTTGAGCAAGAAGGGTGCGGCGTTGACAGCATGACCATTGAGGGCACAGAAAATGAGAAACAACTCATTTTGGTTGACCTTGTGATTATTGGTCCGACCAAAAATAGTGTTACCAAGTATGCGGTGAAAGTACCTCAATGCGGGATTATGGATGTGGGAAGCATAGAGATCGCGCCAACTTTCCGTCGGTTGATCGGTTAGATCATTCCATAGGGCGAAGCCGAGTTGATCCCAAGAAAAATCGCCGTCATCGTCGAACGGTTTGTAATGAACATGCTCACCACGAGTAAAATGTAGAAGCTCAGCGACCCTTTCTTGATCAAGAGAATACTCTTGGTTGAACATGCGGAAGTTGGCGGTTCCGGTAGTGTATGGATCGTCGGTAGGTGTTGTGTAGGAAAAAGAACTAAGAAATTCAAGCACGAGTGGTTCATAGGTTGGACATGGGTTTGTGCAGAGACTGGTTAAGCTGGTGTTATTGAGCATGAATACGATGCTATCGGTCATCCCTAAGGTTTCCAAACACTCCGAACCTACATATTTTGTAGGAACGACGGAACGGGTATAGAATTTTTTATATTTGGCATGTTGTTGGCCGTCGTCGCCATCTCGGAAAATAATGTTGGATAGGTCGGGTGGTGGTCGGTCTGGTATAACTTGACGTTGATTGTTTCGTGGAGCCATGATAGGAGAGAAATGAAGAAGGAATATGGAAGAAATATGGGTTGATGAGAGGAAATATAAAAGTAGTAGATAAAATGGATATGGAATGAGAAGAAGTGAGAGTGAGTATTTATAGTGGTATGAAATTTAAAAGAAATAAATTATAATAATAATGTGTTTGAAAATGAAGAGGGAAAAATTTGAATTGAATTTATGGTGGGAAATGGAATGGTTGAATGGAAGTAAATGTGGGAGAAGAAAAGAAATTATTATAATTAATGGAAGAATATTAATAAAGGTTATGTTGGAGAAAGAAGTGAAGAGAAACAGACGAAACGTTAAGTCAAGGAGACCAGAGGAGAATATCACGCGTATTAAGTGAGCAAAACCCGAGGCGGGCGTCTCGAAAAAGTTAAGCACGTGGAGGCGTGCGTCTCCAAAAAGTCAATTGGGCAGAGTGAAAGCTGAGGCGGGCGTCTCACCAGTGTGTGGGGACTTGAGGCGTCCGTCTCCCACGGCAGATGCATGGCACGAAAAATTGAAAGCTTGCAGGCATGCGTGCACGAGTAATTAAATCTGGCAGGGAATCTATGAATAGCCTTGGAGAGTGGGTATGCATGTGACTAGATGGAATAGTTTCTCATGCTACATATATTTTGTACACATATATATATATATATATATATATATATATATATATATATATAATATAGTTAAATCAGAATTTTAATTAATTAATATATATATATATATATAGTGCCTTATTATTAATATAATAAATATTGGGAAGTATTGATTCGGTATATTAATAGGAGAAATACGATAATTAAAATAATACTCAATTATAATTATGCATATTAACGTGAAATATTTAATTGAGTATAATTTTTGATACTATGGGGAAATAGTTCAAACGCATCAGATGAAAGGGTGCAACCGATAACCGAATAAAATTTAAAATTTAACATAAAATAGAAAAAATTGAAAATACGAAAAAGAAAATTTAAAATTAGAAACTAGAATGACTACTCGTTGATTTTCCATGGCCACTTATCAAGCCATCTCACATATCCCTCACCTTTTCTTTTCTTACGTCTGTAGGGCGGTTTATTCTTTCGACATATTGGTAGTGGTTCTGGATTTATCCTAAGTATAAGTTTTTCGATTTTAGGCTTAGTGATTTCGTCCATCGCCTCATAAGTTAACCTTACCCTTTTAACAGTAATTATATCCCTAATTTTATGGTCCTCTAATTTTCGCTTTTTAGGTAAGACTTCAAATAAGGGTGAATTAGTATGGATATTTTTCAATACCGCAACGTACGTTTTAGATTGGGAGTCTATCGGAGTTTCCATAAAAATTTTCGGGAAGGGAATCAGTGGGATGTAGTGATTTGGGATTACAATAGACGCTTCCTTTTCTACCTCTTTTACAACCTCCTCTTTGAACAGTGTTGATGGATTTTCATCAATCTCCACTATTTTCTCGTCAGAACTTTCCTCGGCCACAATATCACTCTCTTCAAACTCATCATCGCTTTCTAGATTTCCAAGTAGTATTTCCATAATGGTTGTTTCAACATCCACATCTTCCTCAGGTAGAGGTCCTAGAAGGTTTTGTTCGAGTTGGGAGATTTGAGTCTCTAACGCCATACTGTGAGACGCGAGGGATTCAACCATATTGGTTAGTTGGCTAAGGGTTTCATTGTTTTGAAGATTATGGATTATTTGTGCCTCTATAAAGTGTTCAATCATGGACTCTACCCTAGAGTTAGTTATCATCTCATCAGAATCCTCCATTGATGTTTCGAAATTAAAATCTTGCGATTCTTCAGAGTCTTGAAAGTAAGTTAAAGTCTCTTTTTGTGTTTCCCCATCGCGTTCTATCATCCTACATGATTCATTAAAATCTTCCATTAATATTTCGAGATCAAATTTATTTGGTTTTGGTGATTCTTCAAAATATTGGGTGTGATAATTGTAGGAAGAATTGGGTTGAGGAAAAGTTTGGTTGAAATTATAAGTTTCTTGTGGTTCCTCAAAATATGGGGATTGATAGTTCTGAAAGTAGTTGGGGGTAGGAGTAGGTTTGTGAAGCATTAAAGTTTTCCATCAGTATTTCAAGGTTGGATCTATGGGATTCTTGTGGTTCCTCATAATACTGATAATGGGCGTAGGAAAAATTTGGGTTAAACATGGTAGTAAAAAGGTAAAAGGTGCCTTAGTCTATACGGTGTAACACCAGAGTTACAATATTGACTTAAATAGTCCCCGGCAACGGCGCCAAAAACTTGATCGCGACTTTGTCGTCTATTAATCAGCAGACTGCAAGTGCACAGTCCTATCGCGTAGTTTTAAAAGATATCGAACCCACAAAGACTATAAATCGATCTATTGTTATCCTAAGTTACGGTATACAGCTAAGGCGAATAATTCTTTAAGATTTTGGTTAAGGAAAATATAATAAATAAACAGATATCAGTGTGTAATTCATCTAACCTAAGGGGATCCGAATTTCCACTGACTTATTACTCAAGTTGATAAAAATCCTATTTCGGCAAACAATATTCATCTAAAAATCCTATCTCAAACTGTCGCTCTGTTGAATCGGATCATGCAATTAAATCCTAATGTATGCTCTCACTATCCCGCCGAACTTAAAAACACTTTTTGAAAATAAATAAAGTTTAATCTCTTTTAAAAGCATCATGATCTTTAAAATTAATACCTAGTATCCACTATCCGTTCTAAACCTCAAACTGTCGCTCTGTTGGTTTCTAACCTTAGTCCAGTTTATTAACCTCAAACTTTCGCTCTGTTGGTTTCTAAACCTTTTAATAAATTAAAATAGATATCTAAGTCAGAAAGAATATTTTTAACAACGTAACATTATGCCAGTTTATTTTGGATTCCTTTGGATCGATTAATTTACATACCAATATCAGAACGATTTAGCCAGACATATTAATTAATTCAGACATGCATAAATAATATGGTTTAATATATTTAAACATTTCGAAATCAAATAAATAATATCGTGCAACAATAAATTAAATAAAATAAAATAATTAAATTAAACCGAAATTAAGAATCGAAATAATCTTGTTCTTGAAATAAACGAGTATCCACCAGTGGTTGGATCCGGAGACTTCTTGAATTCGAAAGAAGAAAATAAACAAGGAATAAAAAAGCACTAGATCTAACGTAAGGTTAGATCAGCGAAAACTGGAAAATAAATTCAAAGTACGAAACTGAAAGGAAAATAAATTGCGAAATAAAGAAATAACAGTTGTTCGGTAAAAATGCCGACCCTAATTCTGAAACTGGAACTTGTATTTATAGCTCACTTTGTAACTGCCATTTTCCTCAACTTCGTATGCAAGCATGTGATCGTGGAGAGAAAATATTGCCTAAAAAGGAGGAGGCGGGCGCCTCAAGAATAGGTCCAATGTGAGACGTGCGTCTCACAAACTAAGTGGAAGTTAGTGGGCCCCACTTTGCTAAGGAGGCGGGCACCTCCAAGGGAAGGGAGGGATTGAGACAGCCGCCTCAGCCACGTGGCAGCTGGCGTGCTGGGCTTGGTCTGGTGGGCCACGCATGTTGTGGGCTTAGTCTCTTGGCTTGCTATAATTGTTTTCTCCTTCATAACCCATATATTTGCTATATCACCCCCTTTGCTTCATTTCTTTTGCTTTTTAATCCGATTTTTCATCGATTTTACTTCTTTGCTCGATTTATCTTTATTTTATACAAATACCTGAAACAAAAGAAATACCAACATAATACAGAAATAAAGTAATATAATTAAATAAAAATAATAACATTGTCTATGAAAATTACGTCAAATATGTTATATAAATTCGTGTTATCAAAGGCAACAAGAGCAGATACGCTAAGGGTGTGAGTGTGCATAGTGTGTTGATTTCATATATTTTATCTTGATTGTTAGGGTGATCTAAGTTTGATTTTATGTCTTGTCATGCAATCCTATTAGCCATACATCTAAGTAGTATATATACAGTTTATAAGAGTGCGGAAAGTATAAGCGGAAAATAGAGTCCTACGTTATTACATGACTTTGGGGTAGTTACATAATAAGAGGTGCGGAAAGTAAAGTGAGAGAAATTAAATCTACGCTATTACAAAAATATCCTTGCAACCTATACATCGATTTCTAGAATTGAAAATGCGAAATAAATAAATAGACAGTTGAAAAAATATTCTAAGTGTTAGGAAAATGTTAGAAACCTAATTACTATTAGAAAACATTTTTTTTTTTGAGTTTTTTAGAAATCGATTTTAGTGAAGAAAACCCTAATTTTATGTTAATTAGTATTTAATTAAGATAAATATTTTAAATGCAAAGAAAATCAAATGCTTTTGTGTCAAAAATTAAATAAAGGTTTTTAAAACCTAAATCTAAAATGAAAACATTTTTAGGATTTTTTATATGTGAAAAATTAATATATGAAAAGAATTAAAATAAGTTTAAAAAATTAAAAGAAAATAGAAAATATGAAGGAAATAGGTAGTAAAAATTAGTTTTGGCCTCCTAGGGTGTTGAACTCGTGACCCTGAGGTTACAGGGACAAACCTTTACCACTCAACTACACGCCATTGGTGTAAGAAACCTGCCTCCAATTGTATATGTGCATGGACCTGTAAAAATCAGAAAATTGAAAAAAATTGGCAAAAGGCAGGGATTGAACCTGTGCCAAGAGGGACAAGAGGACTAAGTGTACGCGTTCTACCGCTGGGGCGGCCATACATCCATTCATAATACTGATTTCTTAAATATATATGTAATAATAATTCCAAAAAAATCAACTTTAATTAAAGCACGCGCAAGTGGGGTCCCTTGATTTAAATGGGCTAATCGTCTCTCGCCACGCCTACACCGGTGAGTCTGACCACCCCTCACGGTGGTCAACTCCTTCTTCTCCGGCCATTCAGAAAATCGAACCTGCTAAATGTGATACGGTGAACTGACTTTGTAGGATTTTTGTATCCAAATGTGCGGATAGCAAGAGTCGCCACCGACTTTTATTTTTATCCAATTAAGGGAAGGTAAAAGTAACAGAAAAAGACCTTCGTTAGATTCTGAGTTCGGGAGAATGGTTATGAAAAGGGAAGGTATTAGCACCCCTTTCCATCCGCAGTTTATTCTACGGGCTCTTAGTTGCTCTTAGATAACTTTTAAAATTGCTTTGTGTGTTTGACCAAAAATGTTTTGAAAAGGCATTTCGCTTTGACTTTGTAATGACTCATGTAGGAGTGTATACAAAGTGTTCGAAAATGTTTCGTTTTTTGAAAAGAAAGTTTGAACTTTGAAAAAAAGAGTGTGTGGTGTGAAAAGCATTTGTTTAGAGCAAGCAACTAAAAGGCTTATTTACCCACTCAGAATTGGTCGTTTTTGTACTTCTACATTCCTTTAGAATAGCGCTAGCCATACCATTAGTTAGTAGGTAGCTCCATTCGTTGGATGTAAACGGGACATTCGAAGGGACATCGGATGGTCATAGAAGGCAACTTGTAGGAAGTATCCTAGCACATTCAAAGGGACTATCATCATTTTTTCGTAGGCGACAATCGAGGGTCAAGATCATGTATTCGGAGGCGACATCGTGGGTCTTATGATCTTTATATCGAAGGGACTATGATGATTTGTTTGGAAGGCAACGATGCTAGAATACCTCTACGTTCGAGGGACATGACCATTTTGAATTCGAAAGGCATCGAGAGAGAATTACCCTAAGGGGTGCATGTGTGAAAGAAGTGTGTCAAATTCAGAATACGTTATCTTGAAGATTAGTGTGAGATATGTCCAATTATTATCTTGCCATACACGCCTAGTTACTAACAGTTGATAAGGGTGCGGAAAGTAAAATGCGGAATGTAAAAATGCGGAAAGGTAAATGTCCTACGCTATTACATGGCTTTGGGGCAGATACATAACTATTACATCCCATGAGCAATTACATTATTGGAAAAATAGAATGATAAAATGATAAAGAGAAAATCGTCTGAATCGGATCAACCTGTACAAGAAGAAGAAATCGGGAAATGCAATATGAATCGAACAAGAGAAAAAATGTTAGAAAAATGCAAATTTTAATATGGGAAAATTAATATATGCTGGAAATAAGATAAATAAGCTAAAATAATTTTTTGGGATTTTTTGGAAAAAATTTAATAATTAAAATGCAATTAAAAGTGAATTAAATGCAAAATTAAAAATAAAAATAAATATGCATGCAAAAATATGTTTTTTAATTTATTAAATTAAATAAAGATTTTCAGAATGTAAATGCAAAAAGAATAAATTTTTTGGTAATTTTTTAATGCAAAATAAAATATAGAAAAGAAATGAAATAACATGAAAATATTAAAATAAAAGAAAATATGAAAATATGTTAGAAAATATAAGTTTGCAAACTTGTAAAAAGAATGTCATGGCCAGGGATCGAACTGGAGTCATTGGCCTCAAACTCTGAAAACCAACACGCTGACCAACTGAGCCAACACGCGCTACTGTTTGGAAATCGGAGTAAGTGGAATACACGCGTTGCTTCGCCATTGCCTCCTCCTTCGCGCCAGACTTCATCTCTTTCATTTTGAATTTTCAAAAGCTTGCGTCGGCTTCTCTTCGACGCTATGTCCCTGGCTAATATCAAAAATGCAGCACACATAATATAAATTACATTTGAAACCATGGTTCGATTCCTCAGGTCATCCCGAGTTTAATGGTATAGGTCTTGTTGGCCAATTTTTCCTGTATAGAGAAATCCTAATTCGATACCAGAAACCCTAATCATGGCATAACACGATTCAGGCCATGGAAATCTAATTAGCTTGCCCAGAAAGCTTGCAAACTCGATTCTAAACACAAACAAACAATCAAAACAAGTTAATAATGCATGAATATTGATAATCGAATTTGGAAAAATAAGAACAAACCGAAACTGGGATTGCTTGATTCTTGATGGTTTTGAATGATGTAAGAGTCTGGATCGACTCTAAAGACCTCAAGGAATGTAATGGACGGCTTGGAATGGGTTGAATCAAGCAAAACTAGGGTTACCATTTTCAAACACACGGATTTTGAACTTTGGAATAGGGTTTGTAGAGCAATTTTTTCGTCCCTTGCAATTGAGATGCATCAAGTATATATGCTGGATGGATTTGGGATTAAATTTGGAAAGATTTGATCAATATTCAATGGAAATCAATTTTGATATTTTCATGAAATCAAATTTTCAAACTTTTGTCCAATTTCAATCCAATCTTGCCAAATTTGATCTAATTTCGAAATTGCTGGCATTTATGGGTTGATTGGATCACAAGAAAGCAATAAAAATCAATCTTCCAATTAACTTTGATTTTATAATTTATTTTAAGATTTAATTTGCATTTAAATGAATAAATTACAAATTAAATAGAAAAATAAATCAAAAATTCGTGGCATTGGGCTTGGACATTCCTAATTGCATGAGGAACAAGTTAGGATGAAGAAAGAGTAGGCCCATTTGCAAAAGATTTGATTTTTTGAAGTATCTCTCTTTGTGCATTCTTCCAAAATTGCCCAACTTGTGGATGGTGTAACTTGCTCAATTTTCCACATTTTTGAGTTTTCTTGGACTTTTTGGAAAGCTCTAAGAGTCCTATAAACAATGTCTTTGGTCTCATCTCAATTGGAGTTACCATGCTCAATATATCTTCAAAACAAAAAGTTGACTTTTTGTTGACTTTGAAAATGACCTGTAATGTTTTGAGCTATACCTCTCAAATGAAGCATTTTTTGGACATTCTTGTGAGACATGAAGTTGTAGAGAATTGAATTTCCTTCAAAACAAGAGGTGGTGGAAAATTTCGAGAAAGTATGAGAAAGTTATGATCATCAAAGTTCATTGACTTTTCACCTAGAAACCCTAATTTAGAAAGTTTGACTTTTGAGCAAATCTTGAGTTTTCTTGATGAATTATGATCAACCCTTGATCAAATGATGAATGTAACTTCAAAATGAGGATGTTGACCAAAAATCGAAGTTTTGATGTATGTTGACCACAGTTGACTTTTGTCCATACATTTTCAACCATCCGAGCAATTGCCTGAGGAAACTTGACTTGTGAGGCTTGAAACTTGACATGGAGAATCTTTGAAGCATATGAGGAGGCATGAAGGCCATTGGAGATGTTGGAAGTCCATCTTGACTTGAGAGATACCAAACCCTAGTTTGGGGTTGATTGTCTAGAAGAGAGTTTGTTTGATCAACTCTTGAGGAATCCTTGAGCATAGATGTATGAAACCTCTTGAGTAGATGGAGGGCAAATTTTGGGGTATGACACTAAATAACGTGAATCAAAACATATGGTTAAGCGTACCCCCCATAAATCGAGGTCTGCGAATTCAATGGTGGTGGTCGTTTGGCATGAAATTTCCTATAAATAGGGATGCAAAGCTCAACAGTTCACGAGCCCTAGCTATGGTGAAACTTGATTTTTGTGTCAAAACTCATGCACAATGGTTCTAAACAATCACAAACATCAGTATGAACATGAATATATGAATGGAAATTGTTTATATTGCATAAAATAAAAGTTTGAGATTCATGAAGTTTTACCAACCGGTGCAACTCAAAGGAGTGAGTTCTGAGCATGATCTTGCTTGCTTAGGGACTTGGATCGATTCCTGGAAGGCTCAGGAGGATGAATGGATGCTTGGTTTGGCTTGAAAGCGGTTGGAAATTAAAATTCGACCTAGCCCTAAACTTGAAAAATTTCAGAGCTTTGGCTAGCGTTTATTGAGCATGCAATTTGTGTTTTTGTTCTTGGTCTTGATCCTTTAATAAATAATGAGTGAATTAAGTCAGATCATGTGAGAAAATACTTTGCATTGATGGAGAAAATATTTGATTTGGAAATAAAATGAGAAACTACCAAAATTTCTCAATCTCATGCCAATCATTTATTTTACAATTTTTCCAGCTTTCACGGGCTTCCTTGGTCCTCAAGACATCTGAATAACAAGCCCAACACGCCTTGCACCTTGTCTTGCTTTTTATTTTATTTAAAATTGAATTTAAATGAAATAATTAAAAAAATAAATGAAATAAATGAAAGGAGGGTGTGTAGTTGGACTTAGAGGTCATGGGCTATGTTATAAATAAGTTCAAATCATAAAAACCAAGGCCCATTTGGAAAAAAATCTAGATTGATCAATGTTTTCTTCATGCACTTCTTCAAAATTTCCAATTTTGCTCAAGCTATAACTTGCTCAATTTTCATCATTTGAGAGTGTTGTTGGACTTTTTAGAAAGCTTAAGATGTCCGTTAAATTCTCCTTTTGGTTTCATCTTCATTTAAGCTTCCATGATCATGTACACTTCTTTGGAAAAAGATTACTTTTTGTTGTCTTTTAGAAGGACCTATAATGTCTTGACCCATATCTTCCAAATTAAGCATTTTTGGGTAAAGCTTGTGAGAGACAAAGTTGTAGGGAATTGAATTACCTTGAGAATGAGCTTTGGTGGAAAAATTTCTAATGAAGTATGTGAAAGTTATGCTTGGTCAAAGTTCTGTTGACCTTTTATCAAAAACCTCTAATTTAAAAACTTTGACTTTTGATCATTCCTTGAATTTTCTTGATGAATCATGATCAACCCTTGATCAAATGATGAATGTGACTTCAAAATCTTGATGTTGACCAAAAATGATGAACTTTGACTTTATGTTGACCATAATTGACTTTTTGTCCAATACAATTGATTTTCAACCATCTGAGCAATTGACTGAGCAAACTTGAGCTATAAGGCTTGAAACTTGACATGTCGATGCTCTGAGGGTTCATCTGATCAACTCTTGAGGAACTCTTGAGTATGAAGATGTGTATTTACTTGAAAATAGGAGGGCAAATTTTGGGGTATAACAAGGTACTTTATTAAACAATATTATTTTTAATTTTCAATATAATTTAATTTATACTTTCTTTCATATTTAGCCACACCAATATATAATTTTTGGATCCGTCCCTAGTAATACATCTATGAAAATACCCCAAAAAAAATAAAGTGTGGTGCTTTCGAATTTCATCTCCAAATTCTAGGGGTAACAACAGAATTTCGCTGAAGGTGGCTAAAAAGGTGTAAGAGTGGGGAAAGAAATTCCCTAATTTTAAATCGATTTACATTATTCCATCGAGAAATCCATTATACACCGCCAGACTCAACTTGTGGCCATCCACATTCCACACCCCTTTTGCAATTCACTTACCAACGAACTCCCATATAGAGCAGGGTTAACATGTCATTTCAGGTACATTCACTCCTATTTGAAAAGTTTATTGTTTATTTTCTGCACTAACTTGAGCATTAAAATGTTAATCTTGCAGGTTAACTTCATCCGCCATATCGAAATTAAAGCTCCACTGCAACACCATCTTCAATTCTACGTATATAATAATTATTGTCTTTTCATGTTGAACATTTTCATTGTGTTTACTAGTGTTTTCAGTAAAGCAAATCACACGTTTTCGTTCACATAAGATATTAAACTCGGAAAATCTTATGGACAACTTGTGCAAAAATTTGAGAAAATGTGTGTTTGCTTGAAGATTTTAGTGTTTGCGTTTAGAACAATCGAATGAGATTGCTCATAAATAACGTGTACAATTGTAAGAAAAAATAAAGCAAATGAAGAAAAAATAGTAAAAGACAATTGAGAAAAATTTCTAAAACTAAAGGTGGGACACAAATTCATACATTTCTTACAAACTCTTATCTCTGTAACTTGGATGTGTGAATTCTATAGAGAATAACTACAAAAATTGTGAACCCTGGTTACTTGAATGAATTCGACTTATGTACTAAACTTTAGTAACTATTGATATTGGTCCACTCTTCAGCGTTAAACGTGTATATCATTGCATGGTATTTTGTTCTATGCTTTGCTTCCACGTGTCTTCAGTTCTTGAATTTCTACACACTGCTACCAATATCGACAACTTCCCTAAGATCTATTGAATGCTTCAATCAAAAACATATTCAAGTCTTCTAATCACCCTTGTTGAATATCCCAAATCACTATAAATCTTTTCGAGATTCTGAACATGTTTTGAAGAGAGAGTGATCCTAATTTTGTGGATATATTTATGGGATTCCTCCAAGCCTACAGGCTTAGAAGGTTTCTAGGTCATCTAATCTTTAAACTCAAGAATATACTAAGTCCTAAAACACTTTACAGGCGAGCTGAACTCACTATTTCAGTCGAAGTAATAAATATGGAGAAACTATAGCCATATCATTTTACACTTAGAAGTCTCATACCTTTATATCAACCTTTCACACCGAAATTCTAAACTAAAATTCTCAGGCCAACAAATGCCCCTAAAGATGCAATTTTCGTTCATATTACCATATGGAAGAAATGTGGCATTTTTAGTATAAGTCTCAACATTGTTCAAGTTAGTATGCATATGTGTTGGCTGTGATTTAGACGCCCATGAATTTACAAAGCGATAATCAAAGTTGAAGAACTTGTTTGAGTGGACGAGCTACATTCGACAAGAAAGTTAAAATGAAGTTTTAGACAGAACATGGCGAAAAAGAATTATACTAACGAGATAACGCTAAGTTAGGGATTTTTAGATTCTTGATTCGAAAGGGAATACAACGGGGTTAACTTAAAATAAGGATAATAACCGTATTTGGGCCTTATCAATTCCTTAAAAGGACGCGTGGAAACCTATGAAGGACAAAGCACATGCAAGCGAGAATATGTCATTCTCTGGAGAAGAGATTATTCGTTATCGTTACTATCGAAGCAGTATAAATAGGAGTGTTAGCATTAGGATTCAATGTGTTTAATTGTACGAAACTCAAAATCAATCAAAATATCTAAGCGTGTTTGATAAAAGAGTTTAATGAGTAACATGTGTGTATTGATCTGTTGCTGCACACAGGTAAAAAACAAATAGTTTTGAAATCGAATGGGGATGGTTTATTGTTTAGGATCGATTTATAACACAAAATAAGTGATTATATAATTAAGCTAAAAAGTCAATCTGCTGATTCGATTCCTACCTATCATCGACTATTGGTATTCCAACCTCCTAAGCAGATTATATATTCCTATTTCAATTATAATATCCACTGACAAGCGCAATTGATAATATAAGTTGTATGCTCCTATTATCCAAATTAAGTAAATGTGATTAAGTTTCATGAATTAAGCAAACATAAATTAAACAGGCATAATAACGAATTAAACAAACAACAATGTGTCTATGGTTAGGATCATATAATCAATCGAATTAAATCAATATAATCTATGAAAATTGAATTAAGCAAACAAGAGACATAAATTAATATTGAAAGAAATAAAACCAAATTAGAATTATTATAACCTCAAGGAATCAGAACCTGAATACAACAAATTGTCTGGATCGGTTAGTTCTCCATGAGAATTCGTACAAAAGATTTAAAATATTTCATGATTAGTAAACTCGATGATAAATAGTAATGCAGATGCTATTGTTTAACAACCTAAGAGTTTCACAATCCCAATAAGGTCGAAAACATAACCCAGGCACATAAAAATCACCAAAAACAAAATATTTCCTTAGGTCTGAAACTTCAAGGAAACTTTCGAGGATACTACAGTCTGAATATACTTTTGTCTTCAACATGAAATTTGTAGCTCTTTCTCTCATCTTTCCAACGGATATTATATCACGTCAATGTGATTCTCAAAGCTCCAATTATAATTATTTTATTAAAAGTTGTTAATGATGAAAATAAAATATGAAAATAAAATATGAAAATAAAATAAATGCAAAAATAAACTAAATTATGAAAACATTATAAAATAAAGTAATAAAAATAAACCATGGAAATGCCTAAGTACAAACATAGAGGAATGTGCATCGAAATGCACTTATCACGTATGAAACACCATATTTACGTTCATTATTAAATCATTTACTTTCGATGTCATTTTAATTCACTTTTAGATTTTGTCGAATTACTTTACATTCCTCCACATTTTACATTCTAGTACTTTTTACAAGCAGTCTTCGCATTACTTTCACTTTTAAGATTTCACTAGTGTCAAAGTGTTCATTATCATCAAGAAAACATAACAAAATTAAGCACATACGTCCTAGGATCAATCTAGTTGTTCCTGTGAGTAACCAAGATCTTAATTTTGGAAGACTAGTAGTTGTTTACCAAAATCCTAGGTAAGCAAATTGGTACACCCAATGGAATCTTCGTGCTTAAATAGATTTTAGTATTTCAGTTTTTTTTTTTTGCCTTTTAAGTTCTTTGTACAAAGGTTTCTCAAAATTCATTGCATGATATTGAGGAGTGGTAGGATAGCCAGAAATAACGAACCATTATAAAAAAGGAAGTACGTTAGAAGGATGGTAAATCCACCAAGTAACAATGGAGAAAAAACCCCTATGACAAGGGAAAACACAACCCCAACAATTGTGACTAAAGAAACACCCTATATTATGAGTACAATATCCATACCGTCGAAAACTCAAAGAGGAAAAATATTATCCCGTGTAAGAACTCATGGTCAACTAGTGACCCCAAGATCAGTGGGGACTAGTAAGTTTAGGCCTTATGTGCCTAGATTTTTGATGCCTATGAATGGTCGCGAACAACCATATTGTATGCTCACTTATGTGATGGAAAGTTTGCATAATAGTGCGTCAACATTTTTTGATCCACTAGTGAGTACTTATTCGCCATTACAAGGGTCGAGATATACTATTAATAACTTGGGCCGAAATGTTCAACCCCTAGGGACACATTTTCCTTCCCAACCAATGTTCATTAAGACATCAAATGAACGTAAGCAACCATGATATAGTCCATATGTTGTCCCAATAATAGACACAATATTCAACCCCTTGATCCAAACTACTATCTAAACCAATCAACAAAATGCTCAAACAAATCAACAGTTAGCAGCGCAGATGACACAAATTGAAAGTTTCTTTGGTGCACCGCAAATGCCGGTTCGATAAACCTAGACAGGACTGGATGGTAGAATACCAAGGGGCCATCGTATAAGAATACCCAACTATTAACCAAGCCCAACAGTATTTGCTTAAAACAAACGAACAAGTTGCTATGGAAAGAGAACCCCTAAGGATTGTGGTAGTAAATCGAAACCAGGATGCATACGAAGTCGTGCATCAAGTTTGACAAAATAATATGGCAGGAGAAAATAATTTGACTGTCATGGTCAAATTAATTATGGTGCGAAATAGGGAAAATATGGTTCTAATTATAGTGTCATGGTCAATACACTTAAGTTTATCAAAACAAACTTCAAAAGAATAAAAATGATTCAACCTCACTCAAACCTTTTTTGCCACTTGACTTTTCAATTTAAAACATTTTTTCAAAGTGATTAGATATATAAATCCTCTTTATAGTTGAGATTTAAATTCTCCTATCCCCATAATATTTACTAAAGTAAATGTTGATTCTTTCTATATACGAAACTTAGTGGCAACTTGTTGATCTTTATATCCAAGTTAGTAGTCATTCCTTCATGATGATGCAAGATTCAACTTCTCGTACTCGTGGTGATATTATTGAGTATTCTCCTTAACGATGATGAAATATATTTTCTTCTAAAATCAACTACAACAAACCCTTTTTTTATTTTTACTACGAAATACGAGGTTTTGATCCTTAATTGATAGGTATGTATAATACTAAGTCTTTTCAAATAAAAATATAAATAAAATATATTTTATTTCCCATCTCCACATTTATTTAACAAGCAAACAATTTTAAACAAAAAAAATTACAAAACGTTCTCGTAGAGTATTACAAATACATAGAGTGCTAATACATTCTCTTTGTATAAATTAATCACGTACCTTAGATCTCTTCTTTACGCTTTGCTTTCAGTCTTTATTTCTTGCATTGCATGTTAAAACAATAAGGTTTCGATCTTTTCCCTTTTTCTTGAAATTAATAAAGTTCGATGGTGACTTCTTAAGTCTTTGTAAGTCAAATTTCTCGATAGAATGATCTCTCTGATTTTTCACCGCGACATTATGATGCTAAGTTTTCTTTTCGTCATCGCTGCCTTGACAAGCACATGCACCTTCTGCAACTTGAAGACTCAACCTTTGTCAACCCTGATCTTAACCCTTCACCATTGACAACATCTGAAACACATTTATATGACCTTCCCTCCATTGAACCAGACCTTCATTGTCCTTAAACACGTTGGATGGGTCACGAAAAACACTACGATTCACTGGCATCATGGGTGGTGCTTCAATTCAAATATTAATGGATGGTGGTAGCTCAGATAACTTCTTTCGGCCTAAATTGGCTCAATTTTTACAACTTCCGCTTCAACCAACGCTTGGATTTAATGTGTTAGTGGAAAATGGACAATGTATAGTAGCGATGGGGAGGCTTTCACAATTCTATGTGGATATTCAAGGTCAGATTATAGTTGTTATGGTGTATTTGTTATTCTTTTCGGGTGCAGATTTAATTATGAGTTCCTCATGATTTGCAACTCTGGGTCCTCATATAGAAAATTACGCAAACTTTAAGTCTCAATTTTTTTTTGTGATGGAAAATTTGTGACACTTTCGGATATACCGAAAATTTTGTCGGCACCATCACAACTACATCATATATGCCGTCTGCAACACACTTATGCGATTTCTGAGGTTTATACAATATATGTGTTGCATCTTGAAATTGATTCACCCAATACGGTTACTATCCTCAAAATTTACCCCAGAATTGCGAGACCTTTTGATGCGTTGTTTAGAGGTGTTCCAAACACCTACATCCTTACCTCCTCCCAGAGCACATGATCATTCAATTTCGTTGATAAATAGTCGACTGTGATTAAGGTGAAACCCTATCGTTATCTACATAGCCAAAAGGAACAAATTGAGAAGATGGTTCAAAAATGTTCCAACAAGGTATAATTTAACCAAGTACAAGCCCTTTCTCATCTCCCATCATTATCGTGAAGAAGAAAGATGGCTCTTGGCGGTTTTGTATAGATTATTGTACTATTAATATGGTGACAATAGTCAGTAAAGGATAACTTCCCACTTCTGAACTTCTAGATGAGTTATATGGAGCAATGTATTTTTCCAAGCTTGATCTTCGCTTCGGTTATCACCAAGTTTTGATGAACCCAAATGATAGACACGTAATGCCTTTCGGATTGTCCAATGCACCAACTTCCTTTTAATGTCTCATGAATGAGGTTTTCCAATTTGCTCTTGGAAAATCGGATTGTCCAATGCACCAACTTCCTTTTAATGTCTCATGAATGAGGTTTTCCAATTTGCTCTTGGAAAACTTGTGCTCGTTTTCTTTGACGGCATATTGGTAGACATCCCTAGTTGGTTGTCTCATTTGGATCATTCAGAGAGAGTGCTACATACTCTAAAACAACATGTTTTGTATGTGAAATTGTCAAGTATTCTTTGGGATGCAAAAAGTTGATTATTTTGGTCATACAGTTTCGGGTCAAGGGGTTTCCATGGATAAAGAAAAGGTGCGTACCATTGCTGATTGGCCTTTACCCATTAATGCGAAACAGTTGAGAGCTTTCCTTGGCTTGACGAGATATCACGGACGCTTCATCAATGGTTATTCTCAAATTGCAGCCCCTTTGTCAAATTTGTTAAAGAAAGGCGGGTTTCATCGGAATGGTACAACTACCACTCACTTCCTTCAATAATCTTAAGTTGGTTATTTATACTGATTTTTCGAAGTCAGTCGTATTAGAAAAAGATGCTCCCAACATCGGAATCAGGGCAGTTTTGAGCCAAGACGGACCTCCAATAGCATTCATTTCCAAGAAGCTAGGACATACGGCTCAAAAATCCAAAACTGAATATAAAAAGTTATGATCTTTTAATTTGATCTTTGCAATCATATCATGAATATTAAGAAGAAAAACAAAAGATTGCAAAATCTCTTAAACATTAGGAGAGAACTGGATCCACCACAACGTATGCAAAATAAAAAAGGAAATACAACATCTCAACAGTATCATACTAACTGGTATATTTACATACATAAATATATATTTTGTTACTGGATATAAGATTGGCCAGTGATATCTATATCACGATCTCCAGATGAAGGAGGAGGATTGTGTTTGGGCTTCATAACATTCTTATCAACGGGTCCATCAGCACTTTGAGTATCACTCGCTGGCGGTTTTGTTTGTTTTTCTTGTTGTTGATCTTTTTCTGTAGCGTACATTCCACCACCATAGGCACCTTGTGTCACTGGCTCCATTCTTGATATTTGAGGTCCTTCTCCCAGTTTTTTCTCTTCCTCAACCTGTTTTTCCATTTCTGATTATGACTATGACTCTTTCAATGCCACCACCCCTTACTCCGCGTGTATTATGTAGATTTTCATTTGGCCTTGAAAATTGGATGAGTGTGTTTTTGCATGTACGTGGAAACATAACTCCATGCCACGCAACCAGTCTTCACTTTGACCGATCCATATCCATTCTTCTACTGTTTTCTTTATAAACTTTTAAATAAAAAAAGTAATATGATAGATTATATAAAATTAGCTTTTAAAAATACATATTAATTCAAAACATTAATATATTAGATCTATGTTTTTATTTATTTAAAAAAGTTTAATATCTATTCTTTTATTTAATGTGAAAATTATTATCTATTGAGATATTAAGCTATCTTATTACTAAAAAATTAAATTATATATTATGTTTTTATATTATTTTAATTTTTTAAAGTTTTAAATTAATATATAATTTTAAAATTTTGTTTTATTATAATAAAATTTGACTCATATATATCATAATAGATAAATTACACCTAATAGATAAATTACATCTAAATTTATAAGAGATAGTAAAGAATTATCATATCAAAAATGTTCTTGGAGCACATATTAAAAGTTTGTTTTGTTTTTTTAAATATAGACTTTCTTTGTTCTTGGAGCACAGTTTGTTTAGTTTTGTATTTTTAATTTTAAATATTGGCTCTGTTTGTTAAAAATAGCGGTTGAGTGATAAACTAGTTGATAGTTTATAGTTTATGACTGATGACTGATAATTTATAGCTGATGACTGATGAATTATGACTGATAAATTAATTGAAGTGTTTGGTAAAATTAGCTTATAGTTGATAAATTAAAATGATATAAAAGACATTTAATATATAATAATTTTATTTTTAAATTCAAATTAATTATATAGGATAGTAATGGGTTTTAGATAAAATAATAAGGGTAAAAAAGGAAGAAAAAACGATAAGCTATAAACTATAAACTAAAACGCTATTTAAAATAGCATCTGGAAAATAAGCTATAAGCTAATAAAATAAGCATTAAGCTCGTAATGAAATGACTGTTATCAAACAGGTCTTTTATTATCATATGAGCTTATAAACTATAAACTATAAGCTCAAAAAGTGTCTTGTCAAACAGAACAATATACTTTCTCTCAAAACCACATTAGTGGAGTTGCAAAGGATGAGGAAGGGGGTCTCTCTTAGTGTTTCTCCACAGTTTATGGTTTTTTTACGAACAAAATAAGAGGAATACTTGGGTATTGTTCAAACAATTTTCTATCTTGTACACAACCAGAAAGTATCTCCTATGGATCTTATCCAGAAACAGACAGGATGCCTACTCTGATACCAATTGAAATTCTGGTGAGGGCCAGACTCAGGATGTCTTGACATCTGATCCGATATTACAAAACAGGCAAGGTAGAATTACAATTAAAATGTAGGAAACAAAAGAACACAAGGAATGGTTAACCCAATTCGGTTCTAACCAATCTACATCTGGGGGCATATCAAGCCAGGAATGAAGTTCACTATCAGCAGTATTAATTCGGAGGAAAATCACCCTGTTTACACTTCTCACTTAATCAGACTACCTAATGACCCTTGTACCTAAGATACCACACTTAGATATGAGAACCTCCGCTCACTTCCAATCACCTCAATGATGTCTATCAGCTACTATCACACAAGCAATTGCATCAACTGCTTGGCTCATAACACAATCAGCTTGGAGATACCTAACTTCAAACACAACTACATGAATTTGAAGATACCACACTTCAAACACAATATAAAACAGTCACTCAAGTGACACAAACCAAACTTGGAATTGCTTCTCAACTTCTTCCAGTGACACAACTACACTCATTGCTTCACAGCTTCTAAGTGAGTAAAATAAACATCTTGCCTACAGGCTTTGAGGCACAATCAGTGACCATCCCACAATCCGTGTGGTTCACTTACATGGATAACCCTAAAGATTACGTCTTTTTAAAATCGGCTAGCTTATTAATTCTAGGTTACAACTACTTATTTATAACCTATTACTCAACTGGATTTGGGCCTTCAAAATAACAACATAAGTTGTAACAAACTTCTGCAGTAACAAACTTTTTGCATAGATAAACAAGTAGATAACTTTTGCTACAATCAAGGTCCTTGCTGATCTTTCTCCTTAACTCTGGACCTCCACATATGCCTTCAAAGTCACGCCACATAAGATGCATAATATTCCCAGAATATTCTGCTCTAATTAAAAGAATCAGAATAAACTTAATTTTTGTAGCGTGATGTCCTGATGTCTGATGTCTCGACATCTCATATGACATGCTGTTCCAGATGTTGAAACTTTTCAACACAACATGTTAAGGCATTCTAGATAGGACTATTAGTTAGCAATCCTACTGTACAATACATTGTTGTTGCTATTATTTGTTTTATTAAAACTTTGTCAATTCATACAATTCAGGAACTTACAGTCTCCCCCTTTGGCAAATTTTAGCTAAAACAAATAAGTACAATTACAAGCAGTTTAAAGTTGCAGCAATAATTCACAATTTACAATTTACAATTTAAAAGAGTCTTCAGCAGTCTTCATGTCTTGAGAGCAGGGGAGCAAACTTCAATTGGAGAGCAGACTTCAATTGCATTGTTGGTCTGTCAGTTGAAGACAATGTCTCAACATCCACTTCGACATCTTCACGTGTTTTTGAATTTTCCCATTAAACCAACAGGTTAAAGGGAAGGAAGGTCTAGTTTGTACCCGAGGAAGAATATAACTCTCATTCCCCCTTAAGACAAGTGACAGTTCTTGTTATAGGAGGTAGAAAAAGAGGACCGTGAGAAATAAATTATATCTTGAGTAATATCTTATTATTTTCTCAGGTAACTCAGAACACAAGTCACAATTGTGTTCAAAACTCAGATCACAAGTCACAAATAATTTGTTGTTCATTATTGAGTGACATAGCTTGTGACTTAGACATTGTTTTGCTCTCTCTTGTATTGTATCCTTTTGTTGCACTTTCTGTGAGATAATATTTCTCTCCCCCTTTTTAGATAAAATTTGACAATTTGAGCCCTCACCAAACCAGATCCTGGCACAGATTGCCTAAGCTTTGATAAAGTGCATGGTGAAGACGAGATGAATGCTCACTTGTTGTGTGAGTATGGCTGAGAACTCCTTTAAATAGGCCAATAGTTCCTTAGGAATTGACGGAAAATTAATTCTCAGCCAATGGTGCATTAATTTAGGCCTAAAATCTGTTACATGACTAGTTGTCCACCGTCCAGGCTATTCTTGAATGTCTTTAATAGCCTTTGACTATTTCTTTCGAGATAAAACAGTCTCAATGCATGCATAAATCACATCAATTATCATGTCCATGCAGAGACATATTTTGTATAATGTCCTGACATCCAGTCAGACATTGTCTTCTTACTTCATGTGACTCACTTTATCACAAAAGTGGATTCTCTATGATATTGATGTTTTAACATCATATGGCACATTTACACAGAGTCCATCTGCCTTGGCTCTGAGATAATAACACTGTTTCTTCAAGACTTTCAGCACATAGCAGTATGCACTCCCTATCATATCTTGTAACGAATAGTTTCACAAGTTTCAGATTGCCACACTCTATAACTTGTAATAGAAGAAACCTCATAGTTAACTATGTGTATAACTAATTATAAGTCTTTAAGAGATAAGTATGAACCTTATCATATTTCTTCAATCTCTGGTGTCTTCAACAGTTGTGATGTTACATCTTCATGTAGAACATTCTCTTCTATACATCACAGTCTTTATCTTTTTCTTGATTCAGATTTCTACACAATTATTACAAATATCCAGATCCCATCAAGATATTTGACAACATCTATATGCATCTCCTTAGTTGAATTAGCTAATCACCAGATAACATTGCCACACATCCTTGACTTGTGAAGATAATAGTGAGCTTTAGTATTGATATTTAGTCCACACTAGGCCATGAATTCTTCATACAGATACTCATCTCCCGACAAAGTATATGAATCTTGCATTCAGGCTGCACATCTAGTGAGTACTTAGTCTCTCGTCAAAGTACCTACTAGTTAGTCAGTTAGAATTAACTACTCACACTAGATCATCCTGACTGATTACATCTTCACACTTATATTTACTTCCTGGCAACAATACAACTTCCAATAATTGAAGACTTTAAGATGATGTTTTCACATCTGATACAACATCATCCATTATGGTTCTGGGGTTAACATCCATAGTTCCTTATTCATAACACTTGGGGGGAGACACAAGAAGCACTGCAATTGTCAGCTTTACATCCAAACAATTTACATATCAAGAAAAAGTATGATCCACATCTCAATAAGCTTTTCTTGAGACTTTCACTTTTGATTTTGAGATGATGGATGTCATAGTCTGTACCTACAGAGGAGATTTCCTCAACTAGGTTTCTAGAACAGACTTAATTATGGCATGACACTGAATTATTCAGATTCTTCATAGCAATCTGACTTCCTTGATTCTTCTTGACAATACCCTTCCAGGACAATATTTAGGGTAGTCAATATTCATGACCATGTTTCACTGTGGTTGAGACACAGTATTCAGCTTCAATATATTCCATGGTCATGAACAAATCTCCACATATATGGTTTCTTTGATCAGAAGAATGTACCATATATAAGCTCATCTTGATCTCACATAAAGGGATAGAATTCCTTTATGAGTCTTTAACTTGCACTGAGTTTGACTTCTATACTCCCATAAGCTTAGGTCATAAATAAACTTACATATGGAGTATAAGAGCTTGTTGATCGTGTCCTGATCAATTAATACAAATGTCTCCTCTTCCAAATCGAGGAGTATGTGTACTTACATAACATATGTTCTTCAACTGGTAGTTGCATACCATTAGTAATGTTCTAACATCCTGTAGAACATCGATTCCATCTCCTTGGAACACATTATCCTTGATAGTCTTCAAGGTCTTCAAACAACTTGTAGATGCATATGAGAATCATTGATCAATTGATACTCATCAACTTTATTAATATATGCCTTTATGAGTGGACTTGAGGAATATCTCAAATATCTTTGAAACTTTTAATATAGTTGTAATAATCTGCCAAATATTATGTTGATAAAATAACCCTAGGATCTTTCTTTCACTATAAGGGTTGCATCAGAGGCTATGCAGTAGAAAATAGTCATACTTCAACAAAACTTACACAATGCTTACTCCATAATTCACTTGTAAAGCATGAAATTCAAGGATTGAAAATAAATCAACCCTACAAAACGCTTGCTTCTTTGCCAAGCAACAGACGAGACCTAACCAATATTTTGACCAATATGGAAACACATAAGTACATAAGTTACCTTATCAACAGCTTCACTCCCGCATGAAGGTTTTGACAATCTTTTCTGCTGATTATAGGCTGAACAATACAATTCAAAATCCTCACTCCCGCACGAAGTCTTTGAATTTAACTTTCTTGTTCCAACATCATTATCTTCTCTCTTCAAGAAGGTACATGTTCTAGTCAGGTTAGTCTAGTTCTCCACACATAGGTCCATCCTCCACTTAAAGGGACTATACAATATGAACACTCCTTGTTCAAACAATCTTCTACCTTGTGCACAACCAGAAAGTATCTCCGATGGATCTCATCCAGAAATAGACAGGATGCCTGCTCTAATACCAATTGAATTTCTGGTGAGGGCCAGACTCAGGATGTCGTGACATCTGATCCGACATTTCAAAACAAACAAGGTAGAATTACAATTAAAATGCAGGAAACAAAAGAACACAAGGGATTGTTAACCCAGTTCGGTTCTAACCAACCTACATCTGGGGGCATACCAAGCCAAAAATGAAGTTCACTATCAGCAGTATTAATGCGGAGGGAAACCACCCTATTTACACTCCTCACTTAATCAGACTACCCAATGACCCTTCTACCTAAGATACTACACTTAGATATGAGAACCTCCGCTCATTTCCAATCACCTCGATGATCTATCACCACTATCACACCAAGAATCGCATCAACCGCTTGCTCCTAACACAATCAGCTTGGAGATACCTCACTCTAAACACAACTAAAATAGTTTGAAGATACCACACTTCAAACACAATATAAAACAGTCACTCAAGTGACACAAATCAAACTTGGAATTGCTTCACAGCTTCTTCCAATGACAGAACTACACTCATTGCTTCACAACTTCTGAGTGAGTAAAATAAACCTCTTGCCTATAGGCTTCGAGGATCAATCAGTGACCATCCCATAATCCGGGTGGTTCACTTACATGGCTAACCCTAAAGATTACGTATTTCTAAAACTGGCTAGCTTACTAAAACTAGGTTACAACTGCTTATTTATAACCTATTACCCAACTGGATTTAGGCCTTCAAAATAACAGCATAAGTTGTAACAAACTTCTGCATTAACAAACTTTCTGTAGAGATAAACAAGAAGATAACTTCTGCTACAATCATGGTCCCTGCTGATCTTTCTCCTTAGCTCTTGGAACTCCATATATGCCTTCAAAGTCACGCCACATAAGATGCATAATATTCTAAGAATATTATGCTCTAATTAAAACAGAACTGTAACAAACTTAACAGTTTTTGTAGCGTGATGTCCTGATGTCTGATGTCTCGACATCTCATATGACATGTTGTTCCAGATGTTGAAACTTTTTAACAAAGCAAAGTGACCAGGACTATTGGAGTGGAAAACACATATTTAATTGGAATTGTATTTAGGGGAAGAAGTATTGGGATTTGGATGAGGTTCTTTCAACGTGACCAACATCATTTTCAGCATGTATCACAAAGCTTGCAACATTGACATGTTGATTTTGGCATATTGTTTTCTAGGTGTATCTTACTTATGTCGATTACTTTGTTGTTGCCGGAGAAGCAATGTGAACTTGTCTCTTTCCATCTCTTATGAACAAGTCAGCTTCTGTCTCATCAGATATTGGTTAATGATTGGATCCCTAACTCTAGCGGTTTGTCCTATTTGGTTGTCTTCAAACTTGAGAAGCTCGTTGATGAAGACTCTCAACTCTTCTTGCCCCCGAGCTAAGTTTCGGGTAAGAGCCATCTGACCAATCATCTGGGTTCTCATCTCTGCTATCTCAGCTTGCAGTTGTTCCAACTGGTCATCGTTGTTGTCTTTAGGATTCTTCTTGGTCATGTTCTCAGCGAGGAGTGCTTTCAATCCCTCTTGCCCCTTTGATAGGTTTCGGAACATCTCTCAAAACCGAGCGTTCTGAGCCTGGAGATCCTTGACGGTCTGTTCGAGAGTCATTTCTCTACTAAAATAAACAAGAGAATAAGAAAACCGGTCTTCAGAGTACTTGTTATGAAATGATATGCAATGTTATGCAATGTTTTCAAGGACCTTAAGAATTTAAATTTGGTAAACAAACAATAACAAACTTTTAATTAGTAAATACAAAGGAAAGTTCAAGCATAAAGTGAAACTCTTAGGTCTCTCATGGACGCTTCCTCTTGGTGTTGACATAAGTGTTGATGCTCTGTTCCTCGTGAAGTAGTTCGTCAACTCTAATACTCTTTTCTCACTTGCATAGCACTGATCCTCGAATGTGTCCATTTCTTCTTTAAGTTGAATCCAGGATCTCTTCAATTCTTCAAAATCAGTAGGCATGTCTGGATGGAGAATGGTATAAGACTCATCGCCTTCGACAACAAGTTCGATAATTACTGGTAGAATAGCAGCATATGGCATCATAAGATTTTGAGCGCGAGCCCGCACCTATTTGAGGTCAGGTTCCCAAGGAATGGAATTTTCATTCCCCAAAGACTTGGTATTAGTTTTCTTCACCATGCCCCAAGCGAGCGCAAATCTTCGGCAATAACCATGGAGATCGTTGTCGTGATCAAATACAATTCCTTGGATAAGTATATCATGAGGACCATCTCTTCGAACATAACCAAACTACCGTAACGCTAGAGAAGGGTTGTAAATGATACCTCCCCTTATGCCAAGAAGCGGCACATTGGAGAATTCTCCACAACGCTCAATGAAAGTGAAGTCTTTTTTAGAGTAGAGACACCAACGGGCATCTGAATGAGAGAGTGACATCAACCTTTGAGACCACTTCAAGCCTTGTTCATTCTTCATCACTGATCGAGGAAGGTGCAAAATAAACCACCTGGATAATAGCGGTATGCAACACATGAGATTTCCTTGTCTTTTTATAGTACAAGTGTAAAGAGAATGCAGAATGTCTTTGAATGCATGGAAAATTATAGCCTTCAAGAATTCTCGAGCCTTCTTTATCAGAAACTTAGCAAGCAAACCCTTAACTCCACTTCTCGTTTCCCAATTAGCTTTAATGTCTGACCGCTTTAGATGTAACGTTGTTGCGATGTCTTCAAACCTCGGAACCTTTTCTGAACTGGTGAATGATATCTGGTCAATAATGGGTATCCCAAGTGGCTTAGAGAACTCTTCCATTGTAGATACTAACTGATAATCTAGGAAGGTAAAGCAGTGATGATGCGGATCAAAGAACTGGAATACGGCGCTCATCATATCTTCTTCAAAACCAGAGGAAACCAAGTCGAGTATATAACCATGTCTCTTGATGAACTGAGAGTGATCGAGAACTTTTGAAACTAACTCTTCACTCCCGCATCACTCCCGCATGAACAATACAATTCAAAATCCTCACTCCCGCATGAAGTCTTTGAATTTAACTTTCTTGTTCCAACATCATTATCTTCTCTCTTCAAGAAGGTACAGGTTCTGGTCAGGTTATCACATGACTATTTTTTCAAGATATGAAAACATTCATAAGACTCTGCTGAATACTTTAGTTATTAAGATTCATGAATACTTTTATATCTAACCAAGTATTAAGATTCATGAAAACGAAATTGAACCGGTACAGAAGCGGAGCAGTGAGTTTGGTGGAAGCTGAACGGTGATGGAGATGAGAACGACGAACCGATGAAGGATGTTGTTGGTGCTGAATCGCACCGTGTTGTCCTCATGAAATGCAACTGAGGCAGCTCCTCCTTGGGTGGGTGTTTGGTACAGAAATGTCTTAAAACTCTCTGGGAAATCAAGTACGTGGCAATAACAGTTTCCTGCATTTCATATGAGAAGTTAAAATTAAACCAGTTCCACGATAGTACACAAATGAAAAGCAAAAACAATCTACAAAAGAATTATGCACATAACTTAATTATAATTAAAATGATGTTAAATACAAATAAATCATTGCGCTTACTGAGCAATTTCATCAGACTGAGTTTCCCAATTTCCATGTCCAACACCTTCATGTTTGAATCCACCTCTTCAAATAGAAAAAGTGAAATCAACAAAGATTGAAAAATAAGTTTTTAAAAACCTTTAGTGAGTAACAAAGCAAGAAAAATGCCACAGCAAGCCAAATTAAAAGAATCCAAGACTACTCAATATCATTACTTGAATACAACTAAAGATCAGATTTAATCCCAAGGCGATTTGCTCCATGGCCAATTTGCTGAAGGATATGAAAATGATGAAACATAAATAGACAGCAAGTGAGAGTGCCATTAAGCAAAATGCTTTACAACTTCTTCAGTTGTGCCACCTGGTTTCTTGACTCCTGCAGCAACATACATACACATATCAATAATAAACGTAGAGTCAAATTATTAGTAACTTAAACCATTATTGAAACACAACACAACCACCATAGTATTATTGCACTATGATCCTTGATAGGTCGCCGCAAATCGCTTCCTATATTTTAGCCCGATGGCTTGTTTAACTGACGACCACCAATAATGTGCACATGAATGTGGTAAATCGATTGACTTGTTAAAATCAAAAACATGTAGTACACTATATTAGCATGCTGTAAATTAAAGAAACAACTCAAACAAAGGTGACTACAACCCAAAAAACATGTAATTATTAGCAAGAATTAATTCTATTCAGAAATAAGGTCTTTCACTGAAAGGCTACGAGACATGTAAATGTTGTATAGCCAAAGTAGTAACCTCAAAATAGTTTTACTATCATACTAAAACATGTGTTGTATAATAGAATTACATCATAGGTGAAATAACCAGAAAATCAATAAAGTGTCTAATCTAAATACTAATGCACAGTAGAATTACATCACATTTTAAATGACCATAAACCAATAAAGTTATATTAGGAGAGGAAGAAAATTTAATAGAAGAAACTATAATTGAAATATTAAAAAAGGAACATAAGCTAACCTCCACAAAATCTGATGTATCAACCAAGGAAGTTAATGAAAAGACTAATCTCAAGTCCAGAGTTATAATTATTTGTTGTCTACCAAGCCCATGGTAAATAGAACCTGTGCTCCAGATTTTCTATATTTGTGACTAATTCTTAGTAGTACAGCAAGTTCAGCCTCAAAGGAACAAGTCATCTGCAAAGAGTTCAGTGAAAGACCATCATCTTGCAATCAAACAAATAAAATGAATCAGTGTCATAAATGAGATAGAAAAGTTTAACGAATTTCCAAGCCGCACTTGCATAATCTTGAAGACACCCCTCAAGTAATGCTTGGACTGAAATCCTGTCCAAAGAGTAACTAAAATAGCTCGACTCATGGGTTCTTGGAAGTCAATCCTATTGTATAATAGCTTGGCGCTATCTCAATCCTAAAGTTTAAGGAAGACAATTTTTGTGTCTTAGTAACTATTTCAATCACTACCTACAACATAACACACATGAAAACTCAGTATTTCATATTCTAATTCAAATAGATAGAAAAGAAACTGGAAAGATATTTGAGCATATGATCTATGCTTAGTAAAGATGGGGAAGCTGATGGTTGAACACTTTGTCTTTGTCTAGTATATATTTCTTTATATTTCCAAAATTGTTTCTTTTGAGTCCCCTATTCTTACACTAATTAATACCAGAAAAAATGAAAATACCCTAGATCTATGAATTAAACTTACATTTGACCAATAACAAAAAGTGTGTGGTGATCTTTTGAACTCAATTGTAGGGTAACCCTAAATTCTTTTATAGAAAATCAAATTAATATTAGGATATCAAAGAGAAATTTGGATAAATCAAATTATAGGTAAAGTGAAGAAAACTTACCGAGGGAACAATGAAACAGAAGTATTCATTCATAAGTATTCATTCAAATGTCTCTTCACCGCTTAAAAGAATACAAAATTAAAAGTTTAACTTTAACGATCAAACAAAATGTAACACCTCGTACATATATGTCTAGAATAATATGCAGTGATGTTAAATATGGTACAAGAAATATACAATTAGATGGAAAAGACAAGAATTTAAAACTAAATACACTACAACTCCATAATCGGAATGCATTCAATATGCTTGTCTTCAACATCGCACAACGGAAAGATAACAGCAACGAAGGTCTTCCTGCCATTTGCACGTCTGCAGTCCTTGAAAACGGTCATCTAACGATTCTACCATGTCATACCCCAAAATTTGCCCTCCCACTTCTAAAGGCATTTCATACATCCATACTCAAGGATTTCTCAAGGGTTGATCAGACAAACCCTCTCCTAGACAGTCAACCCAAACTAGGGTTTGACTATCCTCAGATCAAGATGGACTTCCAACATCTCCAGTGGTCATCATGCCTCCTCATATTCTTCAAAGAATTCCCATGTCAAGTTTCAAGCCTTACAAGTCAAGTTTCCTCAGACAATTGCTCAGATGGTTGAAAATCAGTTGTATTGGACAAAAAGTCAACTGTGGTCAACATACAGTCAAACTTCATGATTTTTGGTCAACATCCATATTTTGAAGTGATATTCATCATTTGGTCAAGTGTTGATCATGATTCATCAAGAAAACTCAAGATTTGATAAAAAGTCAAACTTTCCAAATTAGGGTTTTTTAGAGAAAAGTCAACTGAACTTTGACTGAGCATAACTTTCTCATACTTTATCAGAAATTTTTCCACCACCTCTCATTTTGAAGAGAATTCAATTCTCTAAAACTTCATGTCTCACATGTATGGTCAAAAAATGCTTCATTTTGAAGATATGGATCAAAACATTACAGGTCCTTTTCAAAGTCAACAAAAAGTCAACTTTTTGTAAAGAAGTGTTATTGAGCATGGAAACTCCAATTGAGATGAAACAAAAGAGGTTGATTAGAGGACATCTAGAGATTTCTAAAAAGTCCAAGAACACTAAAAAATGTTTAAAATTGAGCAAGATACACCTTGTACAAGTTGGGCATTTTTGAAGAATTGCACAAAGAGAAATACTTGTCAAAATCCAAAATTTTACAAATGGGCCTAACTTTTCTTGGTTCAAACTTGTTCCTCAGCTAATTTGGAACCTCCAAGCCCAAGGCCACGAATTTTATCTTTATTTTTCTATTTAATTTGGATTTTAATCATTTAAAAGCCAATTAAATTAAAATAAAAGGTAGAAAATCAAAATTAAATGCAAATTGGATTTTTCTCTCACTCTTAAGGTCCAAGCAACTCATAAAAGCTGGCAATTTCGAAATTAACATTGATTGGCAAGAGAATTGATGAAAATGGATTAAAAAGGAAAGATTTGGTTTCATACCAAATCAATTTTTTTTACATTGAATGATTCATTATTTGCTCTTGATTTCTGACCTAGATCCATCTACTATATATACACAATGCCTACACATGAAAAAAAAACAGAAAAATTGCCTCAAAGAACCCTATTCATACTCAAAAAACCGTGTTCTTCAAGCAAGTGGCAGCCCTAGTTTCAGCCTGTTTCAACCGATTTCAAGCATTCCATTGCATTCCTAGAGGTCTTTTGAATCGATCCAGACCCTTACAAATCACAAAACCATCAAGAATTGAGAATTCCCGATTTCGGTTTGTCCTCTCTTTTTCAAATTCGATTTTTATCATTCTTGCATAATTAACCTGTTTTGATTGTTTGTTCATGTTTAGAATCATGTTTGCAAGCTATCTGAGTGGTTCAATTGAATTTTAGGTGCCTGGATCGAGTTATGCCATAGCTAGGGTTTCCTGCTTCGTTTTGGGGCTTCCTAAAATATGTAAAATTGGACAAAATCAGGACCATCATCATGTTTAGAATGATGTTTGCAATCGATTCATGTATCCATAACTAATTTATATTGCCTGTATGAGATTTTTGAAATTTGCAGGGGCTATAGTGTCGAACCAGGCCGACGCTAACCGTTTGAAAATTCAAACGAAGAAGATGAAGATCTTCGCGCGTAATCTGGGCATCAGAATTCAAATTCGTTTAACTTGTTTTTGTTTCATATTGCTAACACGTATACACTCCAGCTCAGTTGGTCAAGGCGCGCGCGTGTGAGGGCATGGTCCCTGGCCATGGCAAATATTTTTTATCACTTTAAAAACTAACACTTTTTTCTTATTTTTCTTTTAATATTTTCCATGCAATTTAATTTATCTTTAAATATTTTTCTCATGCATTTAAAAATCACCAAAAATATTTTCCTTTTGCATTTTAATCAGAAAAATGTTTATTTAATTTTTTTACATTAAAATTAATATTTTTGCATGCATATTTTAATTACTTGTTAATTAACCATTATATTGACTTTTAATTGCTTTTAATTATCGAAATCGATTCAGAAAATTACCAAAAAAATATCTTATCATCTTATTGTCATTACTAACCTAGAGCTTTTTTCCTCATTCAAAAATCATGTTTTTACTAACATTTTTCCTCTTATGCAATTTTCTCGTATTTTCCGATTATGTATCTGCTTATAGGTTGTAACGTTTCAGACGATTTTTCTCGCTTTTCTTTTCAATATTATGTAACTGCCTATGGGATGTAATAGTTTAATTAGGACTTTTACTTTCTACACTCCTATTATGTAACTGCCCCAAAGCCATGTAATAGCGTAGGACATTTACTTTTCTGCACTTTACTTTCCGCAATTTATTTTTCGCACCCTATAAACTGCTAGTAATTAGGCGTGTATGACAAGATAAAATTGGACATAGATCACTCATAATTTCAAGATAACATATATCTGAATTTGACATACTCTTTCACACATGCACCCCTTAGGGTAATTCTCTCTCGTTGCCTTACGAATACAAATGGTCAAGTCCCTCGAACGTAGAGGTATCCTAGCACCGTTGCCTACAAATATATCATCATAATCCCTTCGATACAAAGATCATAGACCCATGATGTCGCCTACGAATACATGATCTCGTCCCTCGATTGTTGCCTACGAAAAGTGATCGTCCCTTCGAATGTGCTAGGATACTTCCTACAAGTTGCCTTCTATGACCATCCGATGTCCCTTCGAATGTCCCTTCTACATCCAACGAATAGGGTTACCTACCAACTAATGGTACTGATAACACTATTCTAAAGGAACGTAAAATAACACGAAAACGACCATTCTGAGTAGGTAATAAGACTTTTAGTTGCTTGCTCTATCAAAATACTTTTTACACCTCACACTTTTGTCAAAGTTAAAACACTTTTCAAAACGAAACATTTCCAAACACTTTGTATACATTCCTACATGAATCATTACAAAGTCAAAGCGAAATGCCTTTTTCAAAACATTTTTGTCAAACACACAGAAAGCACTTTTGAAAATGATCTAAAAGCAACTAAGAGCCCGTAGATAACTACGGATGGAAAAAGGTGCTAATACCTTCCCTTTTCATAACCTTCTCCCTTACTCAGAATCTAACGAAGGTTTTTTCCTGTTCTTTTCACCTTCCCTTAATTTGATAAAAGAAAAGTCGGTAGCAACTCTTGCTATCCGCAACATTTGCGATAAAAAGCAAAACAAATTGTCAAAGTCAATTCACCGTATTACATACCACTTATAACCTGTTCCTGAAAAAAATAATAAGAGGATTGGGGTGAGATTACTAAATCTCAGTGAGTTCCCCTATCTTACGAGTTCGCTCGGTTCTATAGGGTACATGCATCAGTAACGGATCCGCCGAGGATCCGGGTTTGTATCTCACGGCTCGATACAAGTACATAAAAGGGGTAACACCACCATTTGAAGTTCCATAACTATCCAATGAGGTGATAACACAAAAACATCAAACACAACAATATGCAGACCCGCACCCGTGTGCGAGGAATCCGGGAGTTATACCTATCTATCCAGGCTATCATAACTGCACCCTTGGTGAGTTCTCGTGTACCTTATCATCGAGAGGCTTGCACAATAAAATGCTAGACAACGGATCTGTCCTAAATGGAGTTCATCTGCGACGAGTTCAACCATGACCTTGCCTATGTGGTATCATGATCCCGCCTATGTCCAACGCAAGCAAGATTGGGCCACAACCACACTAGTGCAAACACGCAATCTCGAACGTACACGCCCAGCGGGCGAAAGCCTAGTGACAATACCTGATTGGCGTCACTAGATGGTAAGTAATTTCGGTGACGTAGCCTACGTGGTGTCACACACTTACCAATATCAATCTTACAAAGGAGTATCTAGTGCTAAACGCCTCCAGACGCACACTAGCACATCGCCTTTGGTAGCCCAGGTGAGGAGATGAAAACATAAACAATCATGGCATAACAACCGCATGATAAGGGGAGACAAGGATTAACACCTGATAATATGGTTCTACTTCGATTCAAGCATATTTCAAAACCATAATGTGCATTCAAGTCACAAAGGCACACATCAAAACCAATCAAGTCATCAAGACCAACCATCCGAACATTTAACCGGAACGACGGAAAAACAATTCACATAGTATTACATGCACATGTGTAATACGGTGAACTGACTTTGTAGGATTTTTGTATCCAAATGTGCGGATAGCAAGAGTCGCCACCGACTTTTATTTTTATCCAATTAAGGGAAGGTAAAAGTAACAGAAAAAGACCTTCGTTAGATTCTGAGTTCGGGAGAATGGTTATGAAAAGGGAAGGTATTAGCACCCCTTTCCATCCGCAGTTTATTCTACGGGCTCTTAGTTGCTCTTAGATAACTTTTAAAATTGCTTTGTGTGTTTGACCAAAAATGTTTTGAAAAGGCATTTCGCTTTGACTTTGTAATGACTCATGTAGGAGTGTATACAAAGTGTTCGAAAATGTTTCGTTTTTTGAAAAGAAAGTTTGAACTTTGAAAAAAAGAGTGTGTGGTGTGAAAAGCATTTGTTTAGAGCAAGCAACTAAAAGGCTTATTTACCCACTCAGAATTGGTCGTTTTTGTACTTCTACATTCCTTTAGAATAGCGCTAGCCATACCATTAGTTAGTAGGTAGCTCCATTCGTTGGATGTAAACGGGACATTCGAAGGGACATCGGATGGTCATAGAAGGCAACTTGTAGGAAGTATCCTAGCACATTCAAAGGGACTATCATCATTTTTCGTAGGCGACAATCGAGGGTCAAGATCATGTATTTGGAGGCGACATCGTGGGTCTTATGATCTTTGTATCGAAGGGACTATGATGATTTGTTTGGAAGGCAACGGTGCTAGAATACCTCTACGTTCGAGGGACATGACCATTTTGAATCGAAAGGCATCGAGAGAGAATTACCCTAAGGGGTGCGTGTGTGATAGAAGTGTGTCAAATTCAGATATTTTATCTTGAAATTAGTGTGAGCTATGTTCATTGTTATCTTGCCATACACGCCTAATTACTAGCAATTGATAAGGGTGCGGAAAGTAAAATGCGGAATGTAAAGTGCGGAAAATAAACCTACGCTATTACATGGCTTTGGGGCAGATACATAATTTAAACTTGCGGAAAATAAAAGCCTAAATTAAACTATTACATCCCATGAGCAGTTACATTATTGTAAAATAAAATGATAAAAGAAAAAACGTCCGAATCGGAGCAACCTGTGAAAGAATAAGAAAATCGGGAAATATGATGAAATTGAAACCAGAGAAAATGTTAGAAAAAATGCCAATTTTAATATGAGAAAATTAATATATGCTGGAAATAAGATAAATAAGTTAAAATAATTTTTTGGGATTTTTTGGAAAAGATTTAATAATTAAAATGCAATTTATAATGATTTAAATGCAAAAATAAAAATAAAATAAATATGCATGCAAAAATTATATTTTTTAATTTATTAAATTAAATAAAGGTTTTTAGAAAAATAATGTAAAAAGAAAAAATGTTTTTGGTAATTTTTTAAATGCAGAATAAAATCATGAAAACAATTAAAATTGAATGCAAAAATTAAATAATATAAAAAAACATGCAAATAGAGTTTTGGAAAAATGTAAAAAGGAAAAGAACATTGGTCTTGCCAGGATTCGAACTGGAGACCTTGTGTTCAAACTTTGAATCCCCTTGCCTTTGCCATCTGAGCTAGCACGCATCACTGTTTGGAAACTGGAGTTAGTGGATTATACGCGTCGCCTTCCTATTGATTCCTCCTTCGCGCCAGACTTCATCTTTTTCAATTTGAATTTTTGAACACATAGCGTCGGCCTCAGTGCGACGCTATAGCCTTTACCCACGGATTATTTTCGTAGCTACATCCCTGCGAAATCAAAAGTCCAGAAATACATAATATAAATTTGTTATGAGGACCCAGATCGATTGCTTTCGACCTCCTGAGTACGAATATGGCTTCGGTTTTGGCCAATTTTTCCTGAATCGTCTGATCCCAATTCAGAGCTCAGAAAACCTAACCATGGCAGATCACGATTCTGGTACTTAAAATCAAATCGGCTTATACAGAAACATTCTAAACATCAACACGAACAAGAATATGCAATCAAAATGTATTTACAATGCATGAATCATAGAAATCGAGTTTTGATAAAAGTGATGCAAACCGTGATTGTTCTTCCGCGATTCTTGATGGATTTGTGATCTGTAAGGGTCTGGGATGAATCAATGGACCTCCAGGAAGCGATTGGCAGGCTTAGAATTGGTTGAATCGAAACAAAAACAAGAATGCAAGTGTCATGTAACCACGGTTTTTTTTTGAGTTTGGATCAGGGTTTATGGAGCAATTTTTCTGTCCTTAATCATGTGCTATGCATTGTGTATTTATATTGGATGGAATTGGAGCTGATTTGAGGAAGAAATCATCATCAATCAATGCAAATCAAATTTGATTTTGTACAAAATCAAATTTTCAAATTTTGATTAATTTTCAATCCAATCTTGCCATATCAATCCAATTTTCGAAATTTGCTGGCTTTGTTGAGTTACTTGGATGCCAAGGAAGAGAGAAAAATCAATTTGCAATTAATTTTTGATTTTATACTTTATTTTTGAATTTAATTTGTATTTAAATGAATAAATTCCAAATTAAATAGAAAAATAAAATAAAAATTCGAAACTTTGGGCTTTGATGTTCCAAATTGTATGAGGAACAAGTTTGGATGAAGAAAAAGTAGGCCCATTTGCAAAGTTTTTGATTTTTAGAAGTATCTCTCTTTGTGCATTCTTCCAAAATTGCCCAACTTGTGGATGGTGTAACTTGCTCAATTTTCCACATTTTTGAGTTTTCTTGGACTTTTTGGAAAGCTCTAAGAGTCCTATAAACAATGTCTTTGGTCTCATCTCAATTGGAGTTACCATGCTCAATATATCTTCAAAACAAAAAGTTGACTTTTTGTTGACTTTGAAAATGACCTGTAATGTTTTGAGCTATACCTCTCAAATGAAGCATTTTTTGGACATTCTTGTGAGACATGAAGTTGTAGAGAATTGAATTTCCTTCAAAACAAGAGGTGGTGGAAAAATTTCTGCTGAGAAAGTATGAGAAAGTTATGATCAGTCAAAGTTCAGTTGACTTTTCATCTAGAAACCCTAATTTAGAAAGTTTGACTTTTGGGCAAATCTTGAGTTTTCTTGATGAATCATGATCAACCCTTGATCAAATGATGAATGTAACTTCAAAATGAGGATGTTGACCAAAAATCAGAAGTTTTGACTGTATGTTGACCACAGTTGACTTTTTGTCCAATACACTCGATTTTCAACCATCTGAGCAATTGTCTGGGGAAACTTGACTTGTGAGGCTTGAAACTTGACATGGAGATTCTTTGAAGCACATGAGGAGGCATGAAGGCCATTGGAGATGTTGGAAATCCATCTTGACTTGAGAGATACCAAACCCTAGTTTGGGTTGATTGTCTAGGAGAGAGTTTGTCTGATCAACTCTTGAGGAATCCTTGAGTATGGATGTATAAAATCTCTTGAGTAGATGGAGGGCAAATTTTGGGGTATGACAGCTGCCCCTGTTCAATCTTCTTGTACTGGAAGGGTTAGATTGACACGTTTGTCTTCGTGACCGGAGGTAGAAGATGATTGAACACCGAGTACACAAAATTTGCACCGCTGGTGGATGATGCGGAATGGGCTTATGCCATTTGGAGAAGTTGGAGACTTACTGGGAACGAGTCGACGCTAGACTCGAGGTTGTTAATAGGAGAGCGAGAGATGGGCTTAAGATGCCATCTAGAAAGGTCGATCTTGAGTCGACGTTAGACTCAGATGTTCTTGGAATGGAGAGAGATGGGCTTAAGATGCCATCCGAAGGAGTCGACGTTAGACTTCGTGTTCACTTTGAATGAAGTTATTGGTCTGTATTGATTTTTAACCATATATGCAGCATTCTGATAGTGAAGAGATGTTGTCAAATAGTCGGAGATGGGCTTAAGACGCCATCCAAGGCAACTGAGTCGTACACTAGACTCTGTAGTTCTTTGATAATCAGAATAAATCTTCGTGTTGATTACTCTGAGGGAAATTGTAGTTGGCAAGAATGTGGATAGCTTCCCTGTTGTGCATCGGGTGTTGATCCATTGCCTGTTATCGGAGGATAACCCGAGGTGGTCTTTCGGATAGTTTTCCCGTCGGTTCGGGCTTAATCTGGACCGTCGGAGGCGGTCTTTCGAGATAGTTTTCCGTCGGCTCGGGCTTAATCGGACCTGTTCAAGGCGGTCTTTCGATAGTTTTCCGGCTCGGGCTTAATCTCGACTGTTTGCGTGATCACATTGCTTTTGAGAAAACAAGAGAAACTTTGATAGAATATTAGTTTTATGCAAAGTATGATGCATGACATGTGTATATGAATGACATATGCATGAATTATGACTTTATGAGAAATGTATGAATGATGAATGCTGTGATATTTCAAAACATATCCATCTTGAAGAAGATGCGGATATTCTGTTTGAAGATTTCGACTCACTGGGAATTGAGTAGGCGGAAGTCCCTGCTTTTGAAGAAGAAGGAAGATATCCTGGATTCCTCCGATGCACTATCTGACCAAATCTCGGGCCTAAACGTTGTTGAGGAAGGTAGAGATTGAGAGGCTCGTTGTTTGGAGATCTCATATATAGACCCTGCTGAGGAGAGTCTGGGAGGCAATCTGCTGGGGACCTTGTATGTAGATCCTGCTGAGGAAATTTAGGAAACGCTCTACTGGGGATTCCGAGTGTAGATCTCGCGGGAGAGCATTTGATGGTTGCTGAGAGACCTGGCTAGAAGAGTCTGGAGTCCGTTGTAATCTCTGGCTGGGGAATAACATGTGTATGTTTCCTCCGATGCACTATCTGACCAAGTTTCGAGTCTGGATACTGCTACCGGGGAGAAGGGGAAGGATTGAGACCCGTCCGCTGGGGATGAATACCTTGACTGGGGATGAGGTGTTACTGCTTAGAGACTGATGTAATGTTGCTCGATTGAGTGGAATTGCTGCTCGTGGATTCCCTTATACTCCGCTGGGGAAGGTGTGTTGTGGGTGACACCTTTATGCTCTGTGGGGAACTATTTGTTGACTTTCGTCGTCATCCCAATTCCCGGAACCTGTAGTAAGTACTTTTGCATATTCACTTTTCGTATGTTTGTGATCAGATTCTTATTGTCAAATGCGTATAGTCATTCAAAGCAAACGTTGGACTTATTGCAAATAACAACAACAGAAATTGTAAAGAGAAAGAAGCTGTATTATTATTATTATTTTTTTTTGAAAGGTGGCGTATGGCCAAGTAGTTTGTACATAAGAAAGGTAAAAAGCTATGCGGAAACAATCTCGTTAAGTTCCAACTATGCTAGTACTCATATATTTCAACTATCTCATCTCCTTGTCAGAGAAAGTGAGTGAACTGATCTTCGCCATTTGAACCTTGAGTCTTGATAGTAGTCAAGGATGATCCGAAGAGACATAGTCGTACGCTTAAATCCCTAACTTTTGCCTAGACCGCCTTTCGGTTTTCACCTGGATACCTTTTTGCCCAAGCCGCTTTTCGTTTTCGACTTGCTGTACATCTTTTGTATATATCCTTAACTTTTGCCCGAACCTTTTGGTTCGCCAGATGCCCTTATTTTTGCCTAGGCCCGTCGACCTAGCGGGTCTCTTTTATCGTAGTATTTTTGACTATGTCTGCGCTCACGTGGTGTGGAAGTCTTCACCATCCATGGTGCTAAGTATCATAGCTCACGAAAATCATCTTGACTACAAATGGTCCCTCATGGGTGGGAGTCCATTTGCCCCGATCACCTTGTGGAAGAATGATGCGCTTGACTACTAGATCACCGACTTGGTAGACCGCTTGACCTTCTTGTTAAATGCTCGATCATTTGTTTCGATAGATCATCCATGGCAAATGGACGCGAGTCGCTTCTCATCAATCAAGTTAATCCGTCAAGGCGATCGAACCCAATCGTCTTCGCTAACTCGCCTCTGGAGGACTCGGTTGAGGGTATCCGAACCTCGATGGGTAAGACGGCTTCCATACCGTATACGAGAGAAAGGGTTGCCCTTGATGTTCGTCAGTAGCGGTAACCATGAAGAGCAAATGGTAACATCTCATGCCAATCTTTGTAAGTCACGGTCATCTTCAGATAATCTTCTTAATGTTCTTATTGGCGGCTTCCACGCGCCATTCATCTTAGGCCGATATGGAGAAGAGTTGTGATGTTTGATCTTGAGCTGCGTGCGAGTTCGGTGATCATCTTGTTGTTGAGATTGGAGCCGTTATTGATAATCCTTTCGAGTGCCATACCGACGATAAGATTATGCTTGATGAATCGAGCCACTACATTCTTGGTGATGCATACGAGCGCTTGCTTGGTAAAGTAATCAATTGCCACAAGGATGAAACGATGTCCATTGGTGTGGGCTTAATCTCTCCAATCATGTCAATGCCCCACATGGCGAAGGCCACGGAGAAGTTAAAACATTGAGGTACCGAGGTACGTGCACTTTGTCGCATGAATCGACACTTGTGACAAGATCGAGCATAGCGGTGACAATCGCTTCCATGGTGGACCAATAGTAACTGTTCTCAAAATCTTCTTAGCCATAGTGTGTCCACGGAGGGTACCAAATTCGTGTAACTCTTCCATGATACGCATTGCCGTTTTGGTCTACAGCGGAGTAAGCACAAGTCGTGGTTGCGCTTGTATAAGATGTCGTTCTGAGGAAGAATTTGGAAGCAAACCTTCTCATGAACTTCTTATTTAACGGATATTGGAGTCTCAAGATACCTCTTCCTATAGCCAAGTATCTTCAAGCTCATATTCGCCAAACTTCTCAATGATGATCCGGGAGCCTCGTTGTCCCATCTAACCTTGAACATAGATGACATAGTAGCCAATGCGTCGCCGATTCTCTTCTCGTGGAATGTGATCAAAAGTAATTTCAGTAGGGATCAAACTCGAACATGCTCTCGATATGGAATGAGATTCGGATGCTTCGTATCCCACTCGCCTTAATCGACTAATCACTAAAGCGAGTCTCCATACACTTGTAAGAACTTGATTCTTAAGTCAATAGCGCTTTGATACCCATGATGCATGCACGCCATGTTGTTAGTGCAAAAACATAATCTGGCGGTGAAAGCGTATGTCCGCCGCAGGGACGTAATGATGGCGCCAATGCCAAGTGCGTTGAGGCTCCATCAAAGACCATAGTCCATCGGGATCCTTGTTCAGTCCTTCGTCGGGCCTGGTTCTTTGCAATCGTAACTAGTAGAACATCTTCATCCGAAATTGAACATAGGGATAGTCATCTACGGCGATGAGCCAATGATCGGCTACTACACTTCCTTTGATCGCTGTACGATGTCATATTCGGTCAAGATCATTTGCCATCTTGCTATTCTTCCGAGAGAGCTGGTTTCTCAAAGATGTATTTTATCGGATCCATCTTAGAAATCAACAAAGTAGTGTGAGTCAACATATCTTTTAGTCGTGAAGAAGCGTTGCAAGTTTTCTCAAGCTGCAGTATCTTGTTTCACATCGGTAAACTTTTGCTAAGGTAGTATATTGCATGCTCTTTCGACGGACTCGTCATGTTAACACACACCCATTGAGTTCTCTAACATCAAGTACATGATAAGAGGTCTTCCTTCCGGGCGGCATCGGGATGGGAGGACGTAGGTACTCCTTGATCTTGTCAAAAGCGATCCGCAATCGTCGTTCCATTCCACTACTTGATCTTTCTTTAATAACTTGAAGATTGGCTCACAAGTAGCGTTAGGTGTGCAATGTAGTTTAATCCCGAAACCTCGACTTCCTTCTCGGTGCGGAGCGGCATCTCTTGAATGGCTTTAACCTTGGTCAACCTCAATACCTCTTCCATGACAACAAACCCTAAGAGTTTTCGGATCGACTCCAAAGGTGCACTTGTTGGGATTAAGTCTCGATCGTACTTCTTCAACCTATCAAACAATTTACGCACATGATCGAGGTGTTCTTCTTGATCGTGATCGAGCTATCATGTACCTCTATCTCGTGATGAATCATGTCATGAAATAATGTCACCATACGCGATAAGTGGCGCTGCGTTCCGAACGGCATAACCTTGTAGCAGAAAGTGCCCCTGTGTAACAAAAGTAGTCTTCTCCATGTCTTGGAGCCATTTTGATCGATTGTAACGGAGAAACCATCCATGAAGGAGTAAACCTTATGTTGGCGGTGTTGTCAACCAAAACATCAATATGGGAAGTGGGAAATCGTCTTTCGCTCGCTTTGTCTATAATCCACACACATTCGTACTTTACCATCCTTCTTAGGTACGGGTACCACATTTGCAACCCAGGGATAGGAGGTGACTAAGGAACCAAGAACGCTTCATAACTTCGGCTTTGATTTTCTCGACATCTCGGGACGACGAACCTTCATTTCTTTACCGAAAACCTTCTTTTGTCGGCAATCGGTGTACCACGATATCAATGTCCAACCACGCATGTCTTCGTATGACCAAGCAAAACCTCAACATAATCTCGTAGCATCGAACCAATCTTTCTTTAACACTTGTTCTCAAGACCGCCCTATCTTGATCTCTTTTGTCTTCGTCGGACCCAAATTCACAACCTCAACTTGCTCTTCGTGTGGTGTATAACTCGCTCTTCTTGCAGTAGCATCCGCAAGTTCTCCGGCACTTCACAATCTTCCTCACTTTCGTCTTGACGCTTGGTAGATCGGATTATCAAGTCATATTTAGCACTAGCATAGCTGTTATTAACGAGATTCGGAGTGATTCGCATGTATCACGTGGGTGTGTGTAAGAACACATAGCTTTTGAAGGGTGATAAAGTAAAAGAAAGAAAACAAACAAATGAATGCAAAAGTCCAACGAATTTATTGAATGAAAATACGCAACGACGATAAAAACCTCGAACGAGCCATGACGCCCCGGGCAAGGCACCAGGCTTTCAAAGTTTGTTGTTCAAAACATAAAGAAATACGAAAAGCAAAACAAAACAAAAGCAATTACTCCTGGCTAAAGGAGATTGGTACGACGTCTTCAGTCTTCCAATTGCTGAGCCCATGATCTGGAGTTGGGAAGATCCACTTGCTGATGTCGAAGCCGTTGTCGTTGTCTTCTATAGCATGGATTCCACTCTGACTGATGCGGAAAGGAAATTGGCCGGCACGTTCGCGGCGTATCATCTTCTGACCCTTGATGGTGAAGCCTAAACCAGTCTTGTCAAATTTGAAAGGAAGATTAGGGAGCTGTCCCCAAATAGCACTACCTCCTTGTTCAACAGTAGCTTGAGCATCTTTCAAAGAGGCCATCCTAGGCGGAACTTTAGCAACTTCAGGAGTGACAGGAGAGTCAACAGGCATGACCACAGGTATTGTTTCAAAAGCTTGACAGGGAGTCTCGAAGAATTCACCCTCCATCTCGAGATAGCGGAATGACTGTAGATGACTGACCATATACTCTTCTTCACCACATACTGTGACAACCTTCCCTTTGCTTACTTCGATGCAAAGTAGAGGTACCGCCCCATGTATCCAAGGCGTCCCAAGTAGGCAAGAATAAGTCGGACGGATGTCCATGACAAAGAAAGTGGAATCAAAAGTCGGGAACCGACTTTAACAGAGTGAGCTCTCCAATGCTTCGCTTGGAACCATCAAAAGCTCTCACGATAATGTCACTGGGTCTTAGAACCAACCCTTCGACATCAAGTCGATCAAAAGCAGTCTTCGGAAGGATATTTAGAGCAGAACCGGTATCCACCAAAACATGAGACAAGTAACGCCTTGCATTCAACGAGATGTGCAAGGCTTTGTTATGTTTCTTTCAAGGAGTCAAATCGACATCGAGAAGCCTAGGCCGTTGTTGGCACCAGCTAGCAATACAAACTTCGAATTGATCGTAGTAGTGTCTTGCGGCACATGAGCATTCTTGAAATTTCACCAAGGCATTAGCATGAGCCTCGAGCACAAGAGCAAAGCGAGCATGGAAATCTTGGACGAGTCATCCTAACTGCTCCACAACATTGTAGTCACTCTTCTTGATAATTTTGAATTTCCTCCATTTCTTGTTTGGAGGTGTCTTGAACTTCCTTTGGTACTTGGCGAGGGATGAGTCACTGGTTCTTTCCTCTAGTGGGGTATTGATTGAGTAGGAATGCGTGAGTCAGATGTCTTTTGGAGGAGAGATATCCGAGAGAATACCTCCCGTTGGTCACCTTCTGGATCCGGTGATGTTGTCAATGTCGGAATAGAAACTTGATAAGATCTTCAATTGTCGAGGATCTTGCTTGACACCATGATAGTAAACATCACTCCATAATTCCAAGGATAGCCTTGTCGAGGAATATGGGCCTTGGAGAAGTGATAATGAGAGGTGCCACTCTAGGCACGGAATCGCAGAGGAAATCCTTATAGTGTTAACATCATAGTCTTCGGAAATCGTCACCCCATCCGGTCGCCTTAACATCTTCAATAGGAATCTTGTAACTATCGTGACGATGTACTTCACCATGTAATCATATTTTCCACTTGGTTGCCCCAAGGTATCCCACACGATGGTAGTTTCGTTCACATTGTCGATCTTCAACTCGGACATTTCTTCACACTTACAGGTGGTTTCGAAATAGTATCTCACGGTTATCCATCATGCACCGAACACGCCTTCTCAACCAAGCACAACCATCGTGCGGATGGGCACCAACGACAATCCTCCGGCATCTGGATTGACACCGCTTGCAACAAATTCTTCTTAACGGTCATCGAGGAATGGTCAAGTCATCTATGTTGAAAACATAAGTATCGTCACCAACACATTGGAACTCTTGTCATGGTTAGGCATAGGCGCGTTGATCACATTCGAGTCTCAGCGGAGGGTCAAACTCAATCTGCTTAGCTTCAATCATATCTTGAATCTTGTTCTTGAGCCCAACAATTGTCGATGTCGTGCGGCTGTTGGAATGGTAAGCACACTTAGCATTAGGATTGTACTGGAGAGGAAGTGTTGACATTCGAGGAGGATCCTCAAGGTTATCACCTGCTTTCAACATGTGTTGCAAGGCTTGCGACAATGGCATGTTGATCTTCGAATGCCTTCGTGGCGCGTTAAGCTCTACTGTCTCTCCGAGGTTGTCTTGATGTAGGATTGGATCACAACGCCCCAGATTGAGCACGGTCGGTCTTGGCTCGGCTTTTCGACCATACACATTAGCTTCTTTCTTAGCACCAAAGGATCTCTTGCGATTCAAGATGTCTCTACATGAATCTTCCCACTCTTGATACCGCTTCAATACGCTCCATTAATATCACGGTGAATCCGGATGAAGAATTTCCAATCGATGATTGAAGAATGGGCTGTCGGTGTTCCATGAACATATCAACCAACTCCCTATTGGACAAGGGTGGTTGAACTCGCTGCTAAATCTCTCACTTACGAGCATACTCCTTGAACTCGTCACGACCCATAGACATGCTTTGTAGTTGCATGCAGTGGGTGTCAATTCACATTGTACTCATATTCAGAAAGCATCACCAAATCACCCAAGTACGGATACGGTCATTCTCTAGCGATAGTACCATTCCAACCGGTTCGGACAAACTCTCTTGAAAATAGTGCATCCACAACTTTCATCATCGTGGGGATTGATCTTCGGACATAGGACTTCAAATGCGACTTAGGACAAGACATGCCATCGTACTTGGCAAAAGTAGGAACTTTGAACTTGGGAGGAATCACAACACGAGAACTCGGATCATCAAAATTCATCAGGACATCTTGATTTTCCACGATTCAGACGGTCTTCAAGTTGTTTATACTTATCATCTTCCTCGAGTGTTGGCTATAATCGATGGTCCTCTCCTCCTTTCTTTGGCTCACGCCGATCACCTTCATCACCCTTGGTACTCCCTCGGTATGGACACTTCCTTGAGAGAGCTCAATCGGTGACCACCTTAGGACCCCTTTGAAGCGTCTACCCATGTTGAGGAGACCAACAACCTTCTTCTTCTTGTTGATGAGCTTCTTGATCTTCTTGGCCTTGGACCAAGTGGTAAACATCTCTAAACCGAGCATTCGAGCTTGGAGATCTTTGACAGTCTGTTCAAGAGCCATTTCTGCTAAAATAAATAGCGAGCAAATGAGAAAACCAATCTCCAATGTACCTGTGATGCAATGTTATGATATGCTATGCGATGTTTATGCACATGCAATGCAATGTTTTCAAGGACCTAAGAGATTTAAATTTGTTAAACAAGCAATGAACAAACATTTATTAGTACTTCTCATTATTCTTTTTCTTTTTAAGTACAAAAGATAGTTCAAAGCAATAAAAGAAAACAAAAACATCCTAAAGCTCTAAGTCTCCCATGGGCGCTTCCTCTTGGTGCCGATGTAAGCGTTGATGTTTCGCTCCTCGAAGTAGCTTGGTCAACTCTAGAACTTTCTTCTCACTTGCATAGCATTGAGCTTCAAAGGTATCCTTTCTTCTTTAGTTGGATCCGGATCTCTTCAAGTCTTCAAAATCGAGGCATGTCGGGATGGAGAACAAGATAGGTACGTCACCTATAGCAACAGTTCCATAATTCTTGGTAGAACAGTGAATGGCATCATGAGGTTTTGAGCTCGAGCTCGCACCCATTTGAGGTAAGGTTCCCAAGGAATGGAGTTCGGTGCCCCAAAGTCTTGGTATCGTCTTCTTTACCATGCCCCAAGCATGTATAAACCTTCGTCGGTAATTCGAGATCGTGATTGTAGTCGAACACAACATCTTGGAGAAGCATATCATGTGGACCATCCTTTCGAGCAAAACCAAACCGCGTAGAGCTAGAGAAGGGTTGTAAGTAATACCTCCCTTATACCAAGTAGTGGTACATTAGGAATTCTCCACAACGCTCAATGAATGTGAAATCCTTTTGAGAGAAAAGATTCCAACGGATATCCGAATGAGAGAGTGACATCAATCTTTGAGACCATCTCAACCTTTGTTCATTCTTCAAATGATGGAGGAAGGTGCGAAATAAACCACCTTGAAAGTAACGGATACAACACATGAGAGTTCCTTGTCGCTTAGTAGTACGAGGGAGAGAATGTAGAATGTCTCCAAGTAAGGTAGGCCGGATTGCGGGTAAGAAACAACTTGATGGCATTGACATCTATGAATTGATCCGAGTTAGGGAATAGAACCAAACCATAAATTAGCAAGGCCACAATGTTCTCAAATGCATGGAAACTCATAACTTTGAGGAATTCTCGGGCTTTCTTGATTAAGAACTTGGAAAGTAAACCCTTAACTCCACTTCTAGTTTCCCAATTGGCTTCAATGTCAGCGCTTAAGATGTAAGGCGGATGCAATGTCTTGAACTTAGGGACCTTTTCTAAACCGGTGAATGGCATTTGGTCGAGGATAGGTATCCCAAGTAGCTTAGAAAATTCTTCCAAGGTAGGAACCAACTGATAATCTGGAAATGTAAAGCAATGGTGTTTCGGATCAAAGAACTGGAATAGGACATGCATCATATCTTCTTCAAAACCGGAGATAACCAAATCAAGTAGATAACCATGTCTTTTGATGAACCGAGCATGGTCGGAATTTCAAATCAATTCTTTGAGTGAGAAGGATACCCATGAAGTTGATTCGGATAGTCTTTCTAGAAGCCATAATCCCTACAAAACAAAGCAAAGATAAATCCCTAGGTCCTTGAAATAGTTAGAAATGATATGCAATGCGAATGATGTCATGATGTCATGTTTAGCACACACAAGCAATTCACACAATGAGCCTAGGGTTAAGGCTTGCATGAGGTGTAGGTGATTACCCCACCAAAAGTTTGAGTTGGTTCATCCTGTCCTATAATAGTAACCGGGTTCTAGGAATCTCACATCATAGATCTTTCTCGTAGGCGCTTATTTCAATACGACGGCCAAGTCGATCGAAAATGTCCCAAAAGTCGATCTCAATGAGCGTAGCATCGAGTATCAACCAACCTCGGTCTACACCAAAGCCGCCATCTCACTACCTTCTAATGGCCAAGATGGGTCAATTAAGGTTCTAAAAGTTTAGTTAGCGCTGATGACACCACGAAGCCAAATACTTTCTTCAACTTGGGAATGAAGAGTATCGGGCAACCAAAGTGTCACGCTAACGTAGCCATCATGTTGACCGTAGTTATCGTCTAACGGTCGCGATGATCTAATGCCACTTACCTAAAAGGAAACCGGATCCGGGTGTAGGATCCCCCAACAATATAATACCCAAGCAACCCTTAAAGATAAAGCATACAAGTCAAACAAAAAGCAATAAAGGTTATCTAGAAATCCCTAAGGCAATTCTCTCTAATATTTGTATTCCCCAGAGTCGCCGCGAATACTGAACCGACTTTGTAGGATTTTGTATCCAAATGTGCGGATAGCAAGAGTCGCCACCGACTTTTATTTTTATCCAATTAAGGGAAGGTAAAAGTAACAGAAAAAGACCTTCGTTAGATTCTGAGTTCGGGAGAATGGTTATGAAAAGGGAAGGTATTAGCACCCATTTCCATCCGCAGTTTATTCTACGGGCTCTTAGTTGCTCTTAGATAACTTTTAAAATTGCTTTGTGTGTTTGACCAAAAATGTTTTGAAAAGGCATTTCGCTTTGACTTTGTAATGACTCATGTAGGAGTGTATACAAAGTGTTCGAAATGTTTCGTTTTGAAAAGAAAGTTTGAACTTTGAAAAAGAGTGTGGTGTGAAAAGCATTTGTTTAGAGCAAGCAACTAAAAGGCTTATTTACCCACTCAGAATTGGTCGTTTTTGTACTTCTACATTCCTTTAGAATAGCGCTAGCCATACCATTAGTTAGTAGGTAGATCCATTCGTTGGATGTAAGCGGACATTCGAAGGGACATCGGATGGTCATAAGGCAACTTGTAGGAAGTATCCTAGCACATTCAAAGGACTATCATCATTTTTCGTAGGCGACAATCGAGGTCAAGATCATGTATTTGGAGGCGACATCGTGGGTCTTATGATCTTTGTATCGAAGGGACTATGATGATTTGTTTGGAAGGCAACGGTGCTAGAATACCTCTACGTTCGAGGACATGACCATTTTGAATCGAAAGGCATCGAGAGAATTACCCTAAGGGTGCGTGTAGAAGTGTGTCAAATTCAGATATTTTATCTTGAAATTAGTGTGAGCTATGTTCATTGTTATCTTGCCATACACGCCTAATTACTAGCAATTGATAAGGTACGGAAAGTAAAATGCGGAATGTAAAGCGGAAAATAAACCTACGCTATTACATGGCTTTGGCGATACATAATTTAAACTTGCGGAAAATAAAAGCCTAAATTAAACTATTACATCCCATGAGCAGTTACATTATTGTAAAATAAAATGATAAAAGAAAAAACGTCCGAATCGGAGCAACCTGTGAAAGAATAAGAAAATCGGGAAATATGATGAAATTGAAACCAGAGAAAATGTTAGAAAAATGCCAATTTTAATATGAGAAAATTAATATATGCTGGAAATAAGATAAATAAGTTAAAATAATTTTTTGGGATTTTTTGGAAAAGATTTAATAATTAAAATGCAATTTATAATGATTTAAATGCAAAAATAAAAATAAAATAAATATGCATGCAAAAATTATATTTTTTAATTTATTAAATTAAATAAAGGTTTTAGAAAATAATGTAAAAAGAAAAAATGTTTTTGGTAATTTTTTAAATGCAGAATAAAATCATGAAAACAATTAAAATTGAATGCAAAAATTAAATAATATAAAAAAACATGCAAATAGAGTTTTGGAAAAATGTAAAAAGGAAAAGAACATTGGTCTTGCCAGGATTCGAACTGGAGACCTTGTGTTCAAACTTTGAATCCCCTTGCCTTTGCCATCTGAGCTAGCACGCATCACTGTTTGGAAACTGGAGTTAGTGGATTATACGCGTCGCCTTCCTATTGATTCCTCCTTCGCGCCAGACTTCATCTTTTTCAATTTGAATTTTTGAACACATAGCGTCGGCCTCAGTGCGACGCTATAGCCTTTACCCACGGATTATTTTCGTAGCTACATCCCTGCGAAATCAAAAGTCCAGAAATACATAATATAAATTTGTTATGAGGACCCAGATCGATTGCTTTCGACCTCCTGAGTACGAATATGGCTTCGGTTTTGGCCAATTTTTCCTGAATCGTCTGATCCCAATTCAGAGCTCAGAAAACCTAACCATGGCAGATCACGATTCTGGTACTTAAAATCAAATCGGCTTATACAGAAACATTCTAAACATCAACACGAACAAGAATATGCAATCAAAATGTATTTACAATGCATGAATCATAGAAATCGAGTTTTGATAAAAGTGATGCAAACCGTGATTGTTCTTCCGCGATTCTTGATGGATTTGTGATCTGTAAGGGTCTGGGATGAATCAATGGACCTCCAGGAAGCGATTGGCAGGCTTAGAATTGGTTGAATCGAAACAAAAACAAGAATGCAAGTGTCATGTAACCACGGTTTTTTTTTGAGTTTGGATCAGGGTTTATGGAGCAATTTTTCTGTCCTTAATCATGTGCTATGCATTGTGTATTTATATTGGATGGAATTGGAGCTGATTTGAGGAAGAAATCATCATCAATCAATGCAAATCAAATTTGATTTTGTACAAAATCAAATTTTCAAATTTTGATTAATTTTCAATCCAATCTTGCCATATCAATCCAATTTTCGAAATTTGCTGGCTTTGTTGAGTTACTTGGATGCCAAGGAAGAGAGAAAAATCAATTTGCAATTAATTTTTGATTTTATACTTTATTTTTGAATTTAATTTGTATTTAAATGAATAAATTCCAAATTAAATAGAAAAATAAAATAAAAATTCGAAACTTTGGGCTTTGATGTTCCAAATTGTATGAGGAACAAGTTTGGATGAAGAAAAAGTAGGCCCATTTGCAAAGTTTTTGATTTTTAGAAGTATCTCTCTTTGTGCATTCTTCCAAAATTGCCCAACTTGTGGATGGTGTAACTTGCTCAATTTTCCACATTTTTGAGTGTTCTTGGACTTTTTGGAAAGCTCTAAGAGTCCTCTAACCAATGTCTTTGGTCTCATCTCAATTGGAGTTACCATGCTCAAAATATCTTCAAAACAAAAAGTTGACTTTTTGTTGACTTTGAAAATGACCTGTAATGTTTGAGCTATACCTCTCAAATGAAGCATTTTTGGACATTCTTGTGAGACATGAAGTTGTAGAGAATTGAATTTCCTTCAAAACAAGAGGTGGTGGAAAATTTCGAGAAAGTATGAGAAAGTTATGATCAACAAAGTTCATTGACTTTTCATCTAGAAACCCTAATTTAGAAAGTTTGACTTTTGGGCAAATCTTGAGTTTTCTTGATGAATCATGATCAACCCTTGATCAAATGATGAATGTAACTTCAAAATGAGGATGTTGACCAAAAATCGAAGTTTTGATGTATGTTGACCACAGTTGACTTTTTGTCCAATACACTCGATTTTCAACCATCTGAGCAATTGTCTGGGGAAACTTGACTTGTGAGGCTTGAAACTTGACATGGAGATTCTTTGAAGCACATGAGGAGGCATGAAGGCCATTGGAGATGTTGGAAATCCATCTTGACTTGAGAGATACCAAACCCTAGTTTGGGTTGATTGTCTAGGAGAGAGTTTGTCTGATCAACTCTTGAGGAATCCTTGAGTATGGATGTATAAAATCTCTTGAGTAGATGGAGGGCAAATTTTGGGGTATGACAACATGCTTTTAAACAAAAATCCATCATATAAGTATTATATCATTTGTAAATACTCATCACATGTGAATTAAACATTTATCGATCATGGCACATATATTAAACATAATCGAATGGTACGATTACTTAGAGCGTACATGGACACACATTAGTCTCACATTCATACACAACATTGACCATAAGTCACTAATGCAACAATTCCTACATTCGGAACCATTCTATATTTTGGGGAAATTATTTAATTAATTCTTCCCAAGGGAGCACGCTAAGTGGGATCCTTTGTTTTAAACTTTTCAACATTCAGGAGTGTGCGCTGAGCGCGGTCTGCGTTCTGCAGAAAAACTAGAACTTAAACAGTTCTATCTTTGGATTCCAAAACCCCAAATTTCCACTCTAATCATGTTAGCCACAAGATAATATGATCAGAACAAGTAACATAGCCTTTGTCACAACAAAGAACATACATGCATTCGTCAATTACTCATCCTAACTCTTATTCCCAAAGATGCAAAAATCATAAAACCCCAATTCCTACCCCAAGTTTCTAACTAATGGAACTCACCTTAGATTAAATTGAGGTTATGATGACACACTTTCTGCATTAGAATTCTTTTCATGCTCAAAACTCCACCTTCAACCATGCCAAACCCGTAATACCAATTTCTCCATTTCCAGCAAGAATCTTCCAACTCCAAACTCGTTTTTCTCCTTCAATACAGAAGCTATGAAGAAGAATTAATATACCAAATTGAAGAGAATTTTGCTTAGATTCCAAAACTTCAATAATTACCTGAATTGGAGTTACAAGTAAAAAGTTATGGCTTGATATGTGAAGGTTGTCCATGGAATTCGTACAACAACATCAGCTTTAGACGCCTAACTTCAAACGCAATTATCTCACTCATAGTGAACATGCAGAACATAAAGCTTATATTCAAATTGAAGATAATTTCATAAGCTTTCCGAAAAGTCTGGAATTACCTAAATCCGAGTTGTGAGCTAGGAGTTATGACCTGTTTTATGGAGTTTCTCCAAGGAGTACGGAAATGGAGCTCAAGATGATGAATATGGCTCTTCCTCTCTCTCTCTCTCTATAAATAATTTCTTATAACTTTCTACCAAACATGGCCTTATAACACATTCAACTTTTCCTATTGCCCAAAATACCCATCAACTAAGTCATTATTACAAGTTTGTCATTCAGTTCAATTTTAACCAATTCCTTTCCATTCTAGTTATTTCACTTAATTTCTCTCTTAATAATTTTTCAAACATAATTATATACCTTCTCATACATAGTGATATAAATATTGGGATGTTACATTCTCCCCCCTCTTAAATAGAATTCGCCCTCGAATTCCTTCCAATCACTATGACAACCAGTTTGTCACGCCTTCTTCCAACGAGGGGAGGAATGTTCCTCATATTCCCCCTTGGTTAAACCCTACAACTTCATTCGAAAGTCGCTCCATCCAAGAAAATACCACTCTCTGCTACGCTTGCAATCCACTGTAGTATCTCTCTTTGACGGTAACAACTATGTTTTGTTTATACTCGCATCCAAACAACGTCATATAACCGCTTGTCGAATTCCTCAGTCCCAATTCTCACTTCCAGATGCTCAAAATGACTCGCTCCCAGTCTGTCATCTTCGTACAACAAAACTTCATATTAGACTATTTCCTCAGTCTTCAAAAAAAGTCACTACCATCGCTATTCACAAGAATGTACCACTACAACTACAGTCTTGATATCATACAACTTCACACAACGTCCCGCCGAAGGAATCCAATTCCAATGGTTGATGATGGCACATCATAAACGCAAGATGTATAATAAAAATCTTTTCTTTTCATAAAATTCTTTGGGGTCCTTTCATGTTGATCCATCAATTATGGATTATGGTGGGAGGACAAATATTACATATTAAGGTCGTTCCACTCAACATTTGTTACAAGTATTCCATCTACACTACTTATTAGGTTCTCCATTCATTCGTTGACTCATCCATCATTTCTAAACCTACTAAATCACACTTTTGACTCCATTTCCTTTGTTCATGGCGATGGTTTGATTTCGTTACTTTAACACATTTAACAAAGGTCGCATTGAGCAATTCCAAACAAGGTCATTGGACTCTTGGTTAGTTACATTAGTTACATTTTAACGTCGGAATACAAGTTACAACCCACTTCCGTATACATAACTCGATAACTTTTCCATAATTCTTTTTTAACCACACAACTTCATACTCTTAGTGTGACAACATCGTCCACAACTCACGAAACTTAACCGATGCAATAATCCTTTCACAATTACATTGCGCCCAAGCAATCGACTAATATTGTCTTTAATACTTCATATTTCCTTTGGGACCACTGACTTATGCTACAAACTAATACTAATACTCATACTATAATCATGCGCATTTTTCTCTTATGAAAACTTCAATTCCCACTTAAGGTTGCTAGGATTGTATCATCGTCATGCTTCGTCATTTAAGAAACTATTACCAAACTTCCTCTCCAGTTGCGTTCTCAAACATAACGTTTCTAAGGTCTTGAGCTTGACTTCCATACAAGAAATCGCACTTCGTGCTTCAGACATTCCCCCTTCATATTTTCTCAGCACTCTAAATCCAATGTGGCTCTGCTTACCGAGACTAACATTCCTTCACCCCTGAGAGTCTATAGATATTCCCTTAGATACATCTCATATCAGCTAAGCTTTATCTATTCCAACACTGATCACCAATGGTAAGGACTATCCATACAACATGCCGGCCAAGAGATAACAGCTTCACATAAGCTCCACCTCTGGAATTCATGCACACTCATCATTTACCACCTCACGAAACAAGAGACATCGATAAGGTGTCATCTAATATCGACCACGTGGTTACAACCACTCAGCATCCTCGTAAGTGTAGTATTGGAACTTGATCCATCTCACTATTTCTTGATAGTTCACTACTACCTAGCACGACATATAGATCCTCGTTACACCTACCTCATGGGAATTCATGTTCTAATCTCATGAACTCCACATCAGAAACTTACCTTAAGTTTCAGATTAACACTATCCCCCATCTTCCAGACCTCGTGCACGATAGCGATATTGTGGTGTTATACCTGTCTGGTAGTACTAACATGGTGGTCCAACTCCGAGGCCATGTGTTAACGTAACCTACCCAGTAGCGTATGACGATCTCCACCTGTATCATATAGTCACGGTCGACAAATGCCTGAACAAGTATTATTTGAGGTCATCGATATTTAAAGACTTCTAAGTACAGTCCTTAGGATGCTAAAACCTAAGAGTGCCTCTCGCTCAAGGTTTACTTATTAGGAATAATAAGCTAGATCAGAACGGTTAGAACTCGGTTCGAATTGTTATGCCATGCACGTACTCACTTGCACAGTGCATGTATAAGAAATTCTAAGGATAACTCTTCATTTAGGAATATCATGGTTCCAAGAAGTTGATACAACTTCGATCATCTTGTGGATGCTTCGGTAAGACACTAGTTTTCATTCATTTAATTGCCCAACGCCAAGTGTAGTTCTATGGCATCACTCGGGGTTAGACGAATCATAACTAGAAGGAAACTTAGGCTATAACATTTCCCGATTTCACTTGCCTCAGCTATTGCCTAGCATAATTCTAGGACTTAATCACAGATTGGAAAGAACAAAATTGTGATAGTACTTTCACTAGTCGGGTATCCAATATATTCCCAATTAGAGATCATCACTTCTACTCCTTCTTTCCTTCCTTTACTGTGTAATCCGCACACAACTTACGACCTACCAAAATGAGTCAGAGTGTAGTACCTTGCTCATCCAAGTACTGTCCACATCACGGTAACCAGAAGGTTTCAACTTCTTCGGTCAAACTCCCAAAAGTCTTTCGTTCGATCGATTCTCAAGTCATTCCAACCACTAGCACCAGGATTGAGCAGTGAATTTCTAATGGTCTCAAACTCTGTTCCATCTCGGAATCCCTCATTATAATCCTACTCAAGTTCCTCACAAAATTTATTTCATTGCTACCATGATCTAGATAATGTCTCACATCGCCCAATCGAATCTTGGAAAACTCCCGTTGTTTCAAATCTTACCACGACAGTTGGGTCGTCAACTATTCCACATCAAACGCCCCATTCATGCTTACCAATCCCAACACTCTCCGAATTCAACATGTTTCCACCACTTCAGCTCGAGTTGCTTCAGATCTTACGCATCCTCGTGATGGCTCCACCGTGATCCTATCCATCGCATATACAGTCCGTGAGATGGCCAGTCCCAACGACTGAATACTATGATAGTAAAAATCAGGCTAGCAACACGCACATATAAGGAAGAAGAGAATTGCTAGTGATGTTTCATGGTAGGGACAAGAATCGACCTGCTCTGATAACAACTGTAACACCCCATACATATATGTCTAGAATAATATGCAGTGATGCTAAATATGGTACAAGAAACATACAACTAGATGTAAAAGACAAGAATTTAAAATTGAATGCACTACAACTCCATAATTTGAATGCATTTAATAAGCTTGTCTTCAACATCGCACAACAGAAAGATAACATCTATGAAGGTCTTCCTGCCATCTGCTCGTCTCTAGTCCTTGAAACTGGTCATCTAACGATTCTACCACTTATAACCTGTTCTTGAAAAAAAAAGTGGATTGGGGTGATATTACTAAATCTCAGTGAGTTCCCCTATCTTACGGGTTCGCTCGGTTCTACAGGGTAGATGCATCAGAAACAGATCTGCCGAGGACCCGAGTTTGTATCTCACGGCTTGGTACAAGTACACAAAAGGGGTAACACCACCATTTGAAGTCCCATAACTATCCAATGAGGTGATAACACAAAAACATCAAGCACAACAATATGCAGACCCGCACCCGTGTGTGAGGAATCTAGGAGTTATACCTATCTATCTAGGCTACCATAACTGCACCCTCGGTGAGTCCTCGTGTACCTTATCGTCGAGAGACTTGCACAACAAATTGCTAGACAACAGATCTGTCCTAAATGGAGTTCATCTGCGACGAGTTCAACCATGACCTTGCCTATGTGGCATCACGATCCTACCTTCGTACAACGCAAGTAAGATTGGGCCACAACCACACTAGTGCAAACACGCCATCTTGAACGTATACACCCACCGGGCGAAAGCCTAATAACATTGCCTAATTGGCGTCAATAGATGGTACGTAATTTCGGTGACGTAGCCTATGTCGCGTCACACACTTACCAATACCAAGCATACATATGAGTCTCTAGTGGTAAATGCCTCCACTAGAGACTTGGTGTGAAATAAAGTGTGATTTCGTGTGTGTTGGGAAGCGTTTAGCTGACGATTGGACTGCATGTATGACAGATTGTAAAAAAACAAAATGTTAACAACAACAAAGGTTAGTTGTTTCTTTTATTTCTTTTAAAACTTATTCTATTTTTATAATAAAATAAAATATTTAAAATGTTTTTATTTTATTTTGTAGGTGCTTTCAGTATGTGAAGCATACGACAATGCTTTACCTTGAAAAGTTGCAACGATAATAAATCGTTTTTGTATGCTTTCTGAGATATGATGTAATAAAATGTATTCATGAATTGACATTATGTCAATTTTAATTCAATAATAATTATTAATCACAATGTCTTATTTTTATTTATAACTTAATAAATTTTTAAAAGGTTTGTTGTTATTTTTCGTTTGTTATCTATGATGGTTGATTCATAAATTTAGTTGCATCTATAAATTATGTGCCTTAGACTTTGAGATCATTATTATAATTAAATATGCAATAAGTTTTTTAATGATGTTATTAATTAAGTCTTAAAACATCCAAGTTGATTTTTTAGATTGACTGAAAAGTATTAGATTCGAGAAAAATAAATATATTTGTTTTTAATAGCTAATGTACATACTTATAGAGATCACACAAGTGTGTCATTCTGATTTAATTTTACTAAAAAAAATATATTCTAGTCTTACATTGCTTAAACTTAGGCATTTTGAACATATCAGTAAAAATGGACGATTCATGAAAATTTAGTGTAAAAATATGAAAATGAAGCCAAATATATAAATAAACCTATTTTATTTTATAAAACAACCACCATAATAGAACATAATATATTTGAATAATTTTTTAGTTAAAATCAAACTGATATATTATCTATTTTAATTGGGTAATTTAACATAATATATTGCAAATTAATATTTCATATAAACATATTGTTATAGTATATATATTCCTTCTGATATAACTATTATAATATGTATATAAAGTTTTATATCCTTTAGTTTTGATAATATATTTAAATACATTAAATATTTTGTTAGTTGGAATAATAAAAAACTTTCTACCATTAACCTTTTTTAAAAGTAATTGGTTAGAAAATTTGAAATAATTAAAATAATAATAGCGACAATTTAATAATCAAAATGGACAATTTATAAAAATTTAGTTTAAAAATATATACGGGGTGTCAAATATGTAAATAAACCTTTTTTTATTTTAGAGAGCAACCTTGAAATAGAATACAATGTATTTTAATATCTTTTTAGATTATTTTAAAAGAACACTAGAAATGTAAAATATTTTTTTGGTATAATTCAAATTAATATATTGCAAATTTAGTTTCATCTAAATATATGGATAAGGAATTATTTTTTAAAAATTATTTTCAAAACAATTTAATACCTATATATATATATATATATATATATATATATATATATATATATATATATATATATATATATATATATATATATATATATATATATATATATATATATATATATATATATATATATATATATATATATATATATATATATATATATATATATATATATATATATATATATATATATATATATATATATATGCTTTTAATTTTTTATCAACTTTTCCTTTAAAGTAATTAATTTTTTTTCAAAAATTAGCCTAATCCACACATTAATTAGGGAAAGAATATGAATATAATTAAAATGGTAATAAATAATGTTTTAAAATTGAACAACTATTATTAATTTTTGAAATTTAATAATAATTTATATAATAAATATATAAAGATTACATGATGTAATGGATTAAAATAATCCTTGATAAATTTTTATATAATTAATTTTATATAATTTTTATAAAGATAAATTATAATATTCAAAAGTTAATAATTTTGAAATGACTTGACTGAATGTGAATATTAATATTAAAGTTCTAAAAATGAATTTTTTTATTGTTTTCATGGTTTCAAACTTAACACTTTGAGGTTAATATAACCTGTTTTGTATAAACTGAATATTCACTATGAACAATTTCAAAGACTAATTCTCGAATAAAGGAGAAATACAATAGGCGGCAAAACATTTCTCAAAATAATAAATCAACATTTAGTATTTATACTTGTTTAATATTTTTTTATGATAAAAGCATATATGTTATGAATTGAAATAGATTAATTAATAAAAATATAAATTTTAAAATAAATATTTTTATTCATTACCAAAATTGTGCTTAAATATTATTTATATATTCAAAAAAATATTAAAAAAATAATTTATAAATTTCATTAAAAAAATAATGTGACCTATAAATAAGAATTTAATGAAAATTTGTTGTAGAGTGAGTGTTAAGTGAAGTTTGAAACATTAACAAATTTGTAAAATTGAATTGTGTTTGAGAGGAGTAATGGTTGTCAATCAAATTAATAAATGTGTTGTGATGATTTTGATGATAATGTTAGTTATGATACAATTAAAATGTATGGGTCAATCTCAAGAATTTAAGTTAAACAAGATTAACGAGCCTTGGTGTGAAATAAAGTGAGATTTCGTGTGTGCTGGAAAGCGTTTAGCTGACGATTGGACTGCATGTGTGGCAGATTGTAAAAAAACAAAATGTTAACAACAACCAAGGTTAGTTGTTTGTTTTATTTCTTTTAAAACTAATTCTATTTTTTTAATAAAATAAAATATTTAAAGTTGTTTTTATTTTGTAGGTGCTAGAGTATGTGAAGCATACGTACAAAGCTTCACTTTGAAAAGTTGCAACAATAATAAATAAAAATTTTGTATGCTTTCTGAGATCTCGTGTAATAAAATGTATTCATGAATTCACATTATGTCAAATTTAATTAAATAATAATTATTAATCACAATGTCTTATTTTTATTTATAACTTAATAACTTTTTAAAAGGTTTGTTGTTATTTTTGGTTTGTTATTTACGAAGATTGATTCATAAATTTAATTGCATCCATATGTTATGGGCGCTAGACTTTGAGATCCTTGTTATGATTAGATATGCAATAAATTCTTTAATGATGTTAATAATTAAGTCTTAAACCATCCAAGTTGATTTTTTAGATTGATTGAAAAGTATTAGATTTAAGAAAAATAAATATATATTTGTTTTTTAGTAGCTAATGTACATATTTATAGAGATCAAACAAGTGTGTGATTCTGATTTAATTTCACTAAGAAAAAATATATTCTAGTTTTAAATTGCTTAAATTAGGCATTTTGAACATATTAGTAAAAATGGACGATTCATGAAAATTTAGTGTAAACATATGAAAAGGAAGCCAAATATATAAATAAACCTATTTTATTTTATAAAACAACCACCATAATAGAACATAATATATTTGAATAATTTTTGAGTTAAAATCAAACTGATATTTTATCTATTTTAATTGGGTAATTTAAATAATATATTGCAAATTAATATTTCATATAAACATATTCTTATAGTGTAAGATGTGTATAACAAAATGTTTTATAATTTATATATCTATTAAATAACTATTTATTTATCGAAAATAATTGATATATATATATATATATATATATATATATATATATATATATATATATATATATATATATATTATATATATTCCTTATGATATAACTATTATAATATGTATATAAAGTTTTATATCTTTTACTTTTGATAATATATTTAAATACATTAACTATTTTGTTAGTTGGAGTAATAAATTTTTTTCTACCATTAACCTTTTTAAAAAGTAATTGGTTAGAGAATTTGAAATAATTAAAATAGTAATAGCGACAATTTAATAATCAAAATGGACAATTTATGAAAATTTAGTGTAAAAATATATACGGGGTGTCTAATATGTAAATAAACCTATTTTATTTTATAGAGCAACCTTGAAATAGGATACAATGTATTTTAATATCTTTTTAGAATATTTTAAAAGAACACTAGAAATGTAAAACATTTTTTTGGTATAATTCAAAATCATATATTGCAAATTTAGTTTCATCTAAATATATTTTTATTGCATACAACATATAATTATATATTGATAAGGAATAATAATTTTTAAAATAATTTTCAAAATAATTTGTTATCTATTTATTTCTCTAAAGTTTTAATTATATATATATATATATATATATATATATATATATATATATATATATATATATATATATATATATATATATATATATATATATATATATCTGATACTTAGAGTAATAAAATTGTTTCAACAGTTAACCTTTTTAAAAAGTAATTGGTTAGAGGATTTGAAATAATTAATATAGTCATAAGGGATGTAAAATATGTAAATAAGCCTATTTTTTTTATAAAGAACCTCTAAAATAGGATATAATATATTTGAATACATTTTTAAAATATTTTAAACAACATTAGAAATATTAAACATTATTTTTGGAATAATTCAAAATAATATATTGCAAATTTAGTTTTATATAAATATATTTTTATTGCATACAACACATAATTGTATATGGATAAGGAATTATTTTTTAAAATAATTTTCAAAATAACTTTTTCTTTAGAGTAATTAATTTTTTTTCAAAAATTAGCCTAATCCAAACATTAATTATGGAAAGAATAGGAATATAATTAAAATGGTAATAAAGAATATTTTAAAATTGAACAACTATTATTAATTTTTGAAATTTAATAATAATTTATATAATAAATATATAAAGATTATATCATGTAATGTATTAAAATAATCCTTGATAATTTTTTCTATAATTAATTTTATATAGTTTTTATTAAGATATATTATAATATTCAAAAGTTAATAATTTTAAAATGACTTGAGGAATGTGAATACTAATATGAATTAAAGTTCTAAAAACAAATATATATTTTTTTATTGTTTTCACGGATTTCAAACTTAACACTTTGAGGTTAATATAACATGTTTTCTATAAACTGAATATTCACTACGAACAATTTCAAAGGTTAATTTCTCGAATAAAGGAGAAATACAATAGGCGGCAAAGCATTTCTCAAAATAAAAAAATTACTATTTAGTATTTATACTTGTTTAATATTTTTATAATAAAGGCATATATGTTATGAATTGTAATATATTAATTAATTAAAAAAATTTAAAACGAATATTTTTATTCATTTGTGCTTAAATACTATTTTATATATATATATATATATATATATATATATATATATATATATATATATATATATATATATATATATATATATATATATATATATATATATATATATATATATATATATATATATATATATATATATATATATATATATATATATATATATATATATATATATATATATATATATATATATATATATATATATTCAAATACATTTTTTTAAAATAATTATTAATTTGATTAAAAAAATAATGTGTCCTATAAATAAGAGTTTAATGAAAATTTGTGAAATTGAATTGTCTTTGAGAAGAGTAATGGTTGTCAATCAAATTAATAAATGTGTTGTGATGATTTTGATGATAATGTTAGGTATGATACAATTAAAATGTATCGCTCAATCTCAAGAATTTAAGTTAAACAAGATTAACGAGCCTTGGTGTGAAATAAAGTGTGATTTCGTGTGTGCTGGAAAGCGTCTTGCTGATGATTGGATTGCATGTGTGGCAGATTGTAAAAAAACAAAATGTTAACAACAACCAACGTTAGTTGTTTATTTAATTTGTTTAAAACTTATTCTATTTTTCTAATAAAATAAAATATTTAAAATTGTTTTTATTTTGTAGGTGCTCGAGTATGTAAAGCATACGTACAATGCTTCACATTGAAAAGTTGCAATGATAATAAATAAATTTTTCGTATGCTTTTTGAGATCTGATGTAATAAAATGTATTCATGAATTGACATTATATCAAATTTAATTAAATAATAATTATTAATCACAATGTTTTATTTTTATTTGTAACTTAATAAATTCTTAAAAGGTTTGTTGTTATTTTTCGTTTGTTATCTATGATGGTTGATTCATAAATTTAGTTGCATCTATAAATTATGTGCGCTAGACTTTGAGATCATTATTATGATTAGATATGCAATAAGTTCTTTAATGATGTTTTAATTAAGTCTTAAAACATCCAAGTTGATTTTCTAGATTGATTGAAAAGTATTAGATTCAAGAAAAATAAATATATTTGTTTTTAGTAGCTAACGTACATACTTATAGAGATCACACAAGTGTGTGATTCTCATTTAACTTTACTAAGAAAAAATATATTCTAGTTTTAAATTGTTTAAAGTCAGGTATTTTGAACATATTAGTAAAAATGGACGATTCATGAAAATTTAGTGTAAAAATATGAAAGGGAAGCCAAATATATAAATAAACCTATTTTATTTTATAAAACAACCACCATAATAGAACATAATATATTTGAGTAGTTTTTTAGTTAAAATCAAACTGATATATTATCTATTTTAATTGGGTAATTTAACATAATATATTGCAAATTAATATTTCGTACAAACAATTCTTATAGTGTAAGATGTGTATAACAAAAATGTTTTATAATTTATATATCTATTAAATAACTATTTATAATATATATATAAATATGTATATAAAGTATATATATTTTATATATATTATAAATAGTTATTTAATAGATATATAACTATTAAATAACATATTTTAGGAATTTTTTTTATATATATATATATATATATATATATATATATATATATATATATATATATATATATATATATATATATATATATATATATATATATATATATATATATATATATATATATAAAGTCTTATATCTTTTACTTTTGATAATATATTTAAGGCAAAGTACCCTTCCATTTTGGTCTCTTAAGTTTACATCGAAATACATTCTGGTCCCTTATCTTTGTCAACTTTTGACTATGTGAAATTTGATGTGGCGCTATATTTGAGTTTTACTATATATCATATTTAGTATAAGATCTAAGCTTTTTCCAATAGAAGAAGTTTGACCCCTCCCATTCATAATAATAATGTTTTCGTTTTCTTTATGTGGGGTCTTATATATTCCATTTTCATGTGCCTCACAACCCGAAAGAATTCGGGGGGAGGGGTCATTTCGTTTTTTTTTTAATCTAGAATGAATAGTTTCAAGAGATGAGAGAATTAAGAATACCCACTAGAAATACTAATCCAATCCATAATGATGTACCGGAAAATACAACATTTTTTTTACTTGACCAACCATCAGGAGAAGCAAATACATCAGGTACACTAATTAATAAAATGGATGAAGTAACAATTAATGCAAAAACAGCTAATTGAAAAGCAATAGTCATGTTTATAATCCTCTAATTTACCAACAAAAAAACTATACCATTTGATCCCCCAACCCCTTTTGACGCCTTTCAAAAAGGAAATAAAAAACACATGATCATTATGGAGGGTTTTCTCAAAAATCCATTGATATTAGATGACACCCCTTCGTTGAGGCACGAATCGAGGGGTGTTTTTTTTTTTTATTTCACAAAAGAGCATGTTGGATCATGCATATAGAATATATACGGATAGAGAACTAGACCAATAGATTCACACTAGATATCTTTCTCATAGATATTCAAGGGTATGAATTCGTATGGTCATGGTCATGTTCTCTTGAGTGGAAGAAAGATAAAATAGAAATGAGCTTTTGGAGAGATGGCTGAGTTCTCAATGGGTTAGTGCTAGATTCATTATTTCGCTATATTCATTACAATTTATCTATTCATTCTAATGGGTTTCCCGGGACTCGAACCCGGAACTAGTAGGATGGAGTAGAAAATTCATTTTTGAATTAAATAAAACAATAAAAAATCCCTCCCCAAGCCGTGCATGCATTTTTCATTGCACACAACTTTCCCTATGTATACATCTAAACCTGAGTTACTTCAGAGGAATCTTGAAGCTCAACTCTAAACTACCTGAACATTTCAAAATACTTTCTTTCAGTATCATAACATAACCAATCATTCATCATGGACCGATCACATTGAAAAGAATATCCAAATACCAAATGCGATTTCTATGTAACACGCAAAGTAGAGGAATCTCTTGGAAAAATCAAAGAAAGAATCTCTTCTTCTCTGTAAAGAATTCTTGCAAGAATTCTCCGAACAGATCTTTTCAAAAAGCGTCAGATACTTTTGTGTTTACAAGCCAAAGTTGTAATACAAGAAAGCCAAGTATATACTTTATTCGATACAAACTTTTTTGAGGATCCGTTATAATAATGAGAAAGATTTGCATATTCGCAAAAATCGGTCAATAATATCAAAATCGGATGAATTGGCCCACCGCTTACTAATGGGCCCTAATACATTACAAAATTTCGCTTTAGCCAATGATCTAATTAGAGGAATAATTGGACTGTTATATCTAATTTTTGATAACAATTTCTATTAGAAATGTATTTTGCAACATTTGACTCGCACACCGAACGATTTAGTCGCACATTTGAAAAATAGCCTAAAAGCTAAAATGAATGTTCGGATAATGGGTTTATGTTGATCATTCTTGGTTGAGACCAAACATCAAAAAAACATTGCCATAAATGGATAAAAAAGTGTTTCCATTTATTCATCAAAAAAGGCGCATTCTTTGAAGCCAGAATGCATTTTCCTTGATATCGAACATAATGAATGTTAGGATCCTTCACGAATGTGAAAGTATACAAAAAAATCTTTAGCAAAAACTTTGACAAGATGCTCTCTTTTTGGATAAAAAAAAATTCGCTCAAAAAAAACGCTAAAAGATTTTAATTGTAAATGAGAGGATTTCTTACGTAGAAAAACGAAGATAGATTCATATTCACATACATAAAAATTATAGAGGAACAAGAAGAATCTTGGATGACTTTTTGAAAAAGTAGAAATTGATTTTTTTGGTAGTAAGGAAACTATTCCAATTACAAAGAAACAACCGTAATAAATGAAAAAAAGGGGCATCTTTCACCCAGTATCGAAGGATTTGAACTAAGATTTCGGATGGATAGGATAGGGTATTCGATATCGACACATAATTGAAATATGTCAATTTATCCTCCAAAAAGGAAAAATGGAATGAATTGATCTCAAATTTTATAAGATTTGATGATTTCGCCTCCTCTAAGGAAGAGCTTAATTGTAGGAAAATGGAATTTCCACGACCATGGCAAAATCCTCCGATATTATTTGAGAATAAAACTTTTATTATACCCCAAAATGAATTTTGTTAGAATCATTAGCCCAAATGATTAAATGATTCTTGATACATTCGAGTAATTAACTGCTTTACAATTAGTAAACTATATTTCTTGTCATAACCTACATTTTCCACAAAATGGATCTATTGAAATTATGACTATAAGCAAGTCCATAAATATACTCCCTAAAAAGAAGTGGGTATAGGAAGTGTTGTTGGCGAGATCTAGCTCGTTCTAAATAGACTTTATATTCCTTCATTTTCAAAATTTTATTTGGTCAAAGGATCAGAGATTCATTGGATTATCAAATGATACATAGTGCGATACAGTCAAAACAAGGTATTCGATATCTATATTCAAATTGAAATAAAAAACAAATATGAATAGATACCGAGAAAACGAGTTCAAACACATTAATGGACTATCTCCCCTCGCTTGCTCCTTCTAATTTTTCTAGGACAACAAGCAAGTTAGAAATCCTTTATTTTTTGGACCAATCGCTCTTTTGATTTTGGAAAAAATATCTTTATCAATATACTCTTTCTTCTACACATTTCTTGCTACCCCATAACATAATAGGGAATAGCTCATAATTAGGATTCATAAAAAAAATCCTTAATCCACCTTATCGTCGAGAGACTTGCACAACAAATTGCTAGACAACTGATCTGTCCTAAATGGAGTTCATCTGCGACGAGTTCAACCATGACCTTGCCTATGTGGCATCACGATCCTACCTTCGTACAACGCAAGTAAGATTGGGCCACAACCACACTAGTGCAAACACGCCATCTTGAACGTATACACCCACCGGGCGAAAGCCTAATAACATTGCCTAATTGGCGTCAATAGATGGTACGTAATTTCGGTGACGTAGCCTATGTCGCGTCACACACTTACCAATACCAAGCATACATATGAGTCTCTAGTGGTAAATGCCTCCACTAGAGACTTGGTGTGAAATAAAGTGTGATTTCGTGTGTGTTGGGAAGCGTTTAGCTGACGATTGGACTGCATGTATGACAGATTGTAAAAAAACAAAATGTTAACAACAACAAAGGTTAGTTGTTTCTTTTATTTCTTTTAAAACTTATTCTATTTTTATAATAAAATAAAATATTTAAAATGTTTTTATTTTATTTTGTAGGTGCTCGAGTATGTGAAGCATACGTACAATGCTTTACCTTGAAAAGTTGCAACGATAATAAATACGTTTTTTTGTATGCTTTCTGAGATATGATGTAATAAAATGTATTCATGAATTGACATTATGTCAATTTTAATTCAATAATAATTATTAATCACAATGTCTTATTTTTATTTATAACTTAATAAATTTTTAAAAGGTTTGTTGTTATTTTTCGTTTGTTATCTATGATGGTTGATTCATAAATTTAGTTGCATCTATAAATTATGTGCCTTAGACTTTGAGATCATTATTATAATTAAATATGCAATAAGTTTTTTAATGATGTTATTAATTAAGTCTTAAAACATCCAAGTTGATTTTTTAGATTGACTGAAAAGTATTAGATTCGAGAAAATAAATATATTTGTTTTAATAGCTAATGTACATACTTATAGAGATCACACAAGTGTGTCATTCTGATTTAATTTTACTAAAAAAAATATATTCTAGTCTTACATTGCTTAAACTTAGGCATTTTGAACATATCAGTAAAAATGGACGATTCATGAAAATTTAGTGTAAAAATATGAAAATGAAGCCAAATATATAAATAAACCTATTTTATTTTATAAAACAACCACCATAATAGAACATAATATATTTGAATAATTTTTTAGTTAAAATCAAACTGATATATTATCTATTTTAATTGGGTAATTTAACATAATATATTGCAAATTAATATTTCATATAAACATATTGTTATAGTATATATATTCCTTCTGATATAACTATTATAATATGTATATAAAGTTTTATATCCTTTAGTTTTGATAATATATTTAAATACATTAAATATTTTGTTAGTTGGAATAATAAAAAACTTTCTACCATTAACCTTTTTTAAAAGTAATTGGTTAGAAAATTTGAAATAATTAAAATAATAATAGCGACAATTTAATAATCAAAATGGACAATTTATAAAAATTTAGTTTAAAAATATATACGGGGTGTCAAATATGTAAATAAACCTTTTTTTATTTTAGAGAGCAACCTTGAAATAGAATACAATGTATTTTAATATCTTTTTAGATTATTTTAAAAGAACACTAGAAATGTAAAATATTTTTTTGGTATAATTCAAATTAATATATTGCAAATTTAGTTTCATCTAAATATATGGATAAGGAATTATTTTTTAAAATAATTTTCAAAACAATTTAATACCTATATATATATATATATATATATATATATATATATATATATATATATATATATATATATATATATATATATATATATATATATATATATATATATATATATATATATATATATATATATATATATATATATATATATATATATATATATATATATATATATATATATATATATATATATATATATATATATATATATATATATATATATATATATATATATATATATATATATATATATATATATATCTTTTAATTTTTATCAACTTTTCCTTTAAAGTAATTAATTTTTTTCAAAATTAGCCTAATCCACACATTAATTAGGGAAAGAATATGAATATAATTAAAATGGTAATAAATAATGTTTTAAAATTGAACAACTATTATTAATTTTTGAAATTTAATAATAATTTATATAATAAATATATAAAGATTACATGATGTAATGGATTAAAATAATCCTTGATAAATTTTTATATAATTAATTTTATATAATTTTTATAAAGATAAATTATAATATTCAAAAGTTAATAATTTTGAAATGACTTGACTGAATGTGAATATTAATATTAAAGTTCTAAAAATGAATTTTTTTATTGTTTTCATGGTTTCAAACTTAACACTTTGAGGTTAATATAACCTGTTTTGTATAAACTGAATATTCACTATGAACAATTTCAAAGACTAATTCTCGAATAAAGGAGAAATACAATAGGCGGCAAAACATTTCTCAAAATAATAAATCAACATTTAGTATTTATACTTGTTTAATATTTTTTTATGATAAAAGCATATATGTTATGAATTGAAATAGATTAATTAATAAAAATATAAATTTTAAAATAAATATTTTTATTCATTACCAAAATTGTGCTTAAATATTATTTATATATTCAAAAAAATATTAAAAAAATAATTTATAAATTTCATTAAAAAAATAATGTGACCTATAAATAAGAATTTAATGAAAATTTGTTGTAGAGTGAGTGTTAAGTGAAGTTTGAAACATTAACAAATTTGTAAAATTGAATTGTGTTTGAGAGGAGTAATGGTTGTCAATCAAATTAATAAATGTGTTGTGATGATTTTGATGATAATGTTAGTTATGATACAATTAAAATGTATGGGTCAATCTCAAGAATTTAAGTTAAACAAGATTAACGAGCCTTGGTGTGAAATAAAGTGAGATTTCGTGTGTGCTGGAAAGCGTTTAGCTGACGATTGGACTGCATGTGTGGCAGATTGTAAAAAAACAAAATGTTAACAACAACCAAGGTTAGTTGTTTGTTTTATTTCTTTTAAAACTAATTCTATTTTTTTAATAAAATAAAATATTTAAAGTTGTTTTTATTTTGTAGGTGCTAGAGTATGTGAAGCATACGTACAAAGCTTCACTTTGAAAAGTTGCAACAATAATAAATAAAAATTTTGTATGCTTTCTGAGATCTCGTGTAATAAAATGTATTCATGAATTCACATTATGTCAAATTTAATTAAATAATAATTATTAATCACAATGTCTTATTTTTATTTATAACTTAATAACTTTTTAAAAGGTTTGTTGTTATTTTTGGTTTGTTATTTACGAAGATTGATTCATAAATTTAATTGCATCCATATGTTATGGGCGCTAGACTTTGAGATCCTTGTTATGATTAGATATGCAATAAATTCTTTAATGATGTTAATAATTAAGTCTTAAACCATCCAAGTTGATTTTTTAGATTGATTGAAAAGTATTAGATTTAAGAAAAATAAATATATATTTGTTTTTAGTAGCTAATGTACATATTTATAGAGATCAAACAAGTGTGTGATTCTGATTTAATTTCACTAAGAAAAAATATATTCTAGTTTTAAATTGCTTAAATTAGGCATTTTGAACATATTAGTAAAAATGGACGATTCATGAAAATTTAGTGTAAACATATGAAAAGGAAGCCAAATATATAAATAAACCTATTTTATTTTATAAAACAACCACCATAATAGAACATAATATATTTGAATAATTTTTGAGTTAAAATCAAACTGATATTTTATCTATTTTAATTGGGTAATTTAAATAATATATTGCAAATTAATATTTCATATAAACATATTCTTATAGTGTAAGATGTGTATAACAAAAATGTTTTATAATTTATATATCTATTAAATAACTATTTATTTATCGAAAATAATTGATATATATATATATATATATATATATATATATATATATATATATATATATATTTTATATATATTCCTTATGATATAACTATTATAATATGTATATAAAGTTTTATATCTTTTACTTTTGATAATATATTTAAATACATTAACTATTTTGTTAGTTGGAGTAATAAATTTTTTTCTACCATTAACCTTTTTAAAAAGTAATTGGTTAGAGAATTTGAAATAATTAAAATAGTAATAGCGACAATTTAATAATCAAAATGGACAATTTATGAAAATTTAGTGTAAAAATATATACGGGGTGTCTAATATGTAAATAAACCTATTTTATTTTATAGAGCAACCTTGAAATAGGATACAATGTATTTTAATATCTTTTTAGAATATTTTAAAAGAACACTAGAAATGTAAAACATTTTTTTGGTATAATTCAAAATCATATATTGCAAATTTAGTTTCATCTAAATATATTTTTATTGCATACAACATATAATTATATATTGATAAGGAATAATAATTTTTAAAATAATTTTCAAAATAATTTGTTATCTATTTATTTCTCTAAAGTTTTAATTATATATATATATATATATATATATATATATATATATATATATATATATATATATATATATATATATATATATATATATATCTGATACTTAGAGTAATAAAATTGTTTCAACAGTTAACCTTTTAAAAAGTAATTGGTTAGAGGATTTGAAATAATTAATATAGTCATAAGGGATGTAAAATATGTAAATAAGCCTATTTTTTTATAAAGAACCTCTAAAATAGGATATAATATATTTGAATACATTTTTAAAATATTTTAAACAACATTAGAAATATTAAACATTATTTTTGGAATAATTCAAAATAATATATTGCAAATTTAGTTTTATATAAATATATTTTTATTGCATACAACACATAATTGTATATGGATAAGGAATTATTTTTTAAAATAATTTTCAAAATAACTTTTTCTTTAGAGTAATTAATTTTTTTTCAAAAATTAGCCTAATCCAAACATTAATTATGGAAAGAATAGGAATATAATTAAAATGGTAATAAAGAATATTTTAAAATTGAACAACTATTATTAATTTTTGAAATTTAATAATAATTTATATAATAAATATATAAAGATTATATCATGTAATGTATTAAAATAATCCTTGATAATTTTTTCTATAATTAATTTTATATAGTTTTTATTAAGATATATTATAATATTCAAAAGTTAATAATTTTAAAATGACTTGAGGAATGTGAATACTAATATGAATTAAAGTTCTAAAAACAAATATATATTTTTTTATTGTTTTCACGGATTTCAAACTTAACACTTTGAGGTTAATATAACATGTTTTCTATAAACTGAATATTCACTACGAACAATTTCAAAGGTTAATTTCTCGAATAAAGGAGAAATACAATAGGCGGCAAAGCATTTCTCAAAATAAAAAATTACTATTTAGTATTTATACTTGTTTAATATTTTTATAATAAAGGCATATATGTTATGAATTGTAATATATTAATTAATTAAAAAAAATTTAAAACGAATATTTTTATTCATTTCCAAAATTGTGCTTAAATACTATATATATATATATATATATATATATATATATATATATATATATATATATATATATATATATATATATATATATATATATATATATATATATATATATATATATATATTCAAATACATTTTTTTTAAAATAATTATTAATTTGATTAAAAAAATAATGTGTCCTATAAATAAGAGTTTAATGAAAATTTGTGAAATTGAATTGTCTTTGAGAAGAGTAATGGTTGTCAATCAAATTAATAAATGTGTTGTGATGATTTTGATGATAATGTTAGGTATGATACAATTAAAATGTATCGCTCAATCTCAAGAATTTAAGTTAAACAAGATTAACGAGCCTTGGTGTGAAATAAAGTGTGATTTCGTGTGTGCTGGAAAGCGTCTTGCTGATGATTGGATTGCATGTGTGGCAGATTGTAAAAAAACAAAATGTTAACAACAACCAACGTTAGTTGTTTATTTAATTTGTTTAAAACTTATTCTATTTTTCTAATAAAATAAAATATTTAAAATTGTTTTTATTTTGTAGGTGCTCGAGTATGTAAAGCATACGTATAATGCTTCACATTGAAACGTTGCAACGATAATAAATAAGTTTTTCGTATGCTTTTTGAGATCTGATGTAATAAAATGTATTCATGAATTGACATTATATCAAATTTAATTAAATAATAATTATTAATCACAATGTTTTATTTTTATTTGTAACTTAATAAATTCTTAAAAGGTTTGTTGTTATTTTTCGTTTGTTATCTATGATGGTTGATTCATAAATTTAGTTGCATCTATAAATTATGTGCGCTAGACTTTGAGATCATTATTATGATTAGATATGCAATAAGTTCTTTAATGATGTTTTAATTAAGTCTTAAAACATCCAAGTTGATTTTCTAGATTGATTGAAAAGTATTAGATTCAAGAAAAATAAATATATTTGTTTTTAGTAGCTAACGTACATACTTATAGAGATCACACAAGTGTGTGATTCTCATTTAACTTTACTAAGAAAAAATATATTCTAGTTTTAAATTGTTTAAAGTCAGGTATTTTGAACATATTAGTAAAAATGGACGATTCATGAAAATTTAGTGTAAAAATATGAAAGGGAAGCCAAATATATAAATAAACCTATTTTATTTTATAAAACAACCACCATAATAGAACATAATATATTTGAGTAGTTTTTTAGTTAAAATCAAACTGATATATTATCTATTTTAATTGGGTAATTTAACATAATATATTGCAAATTAATATTTCGTACAAACAATTCTTATAGTGTAAGATGTGTATAACAAAAATGTTTTATAATTTATATATCTATTAAATAACTATTTATAATATATGTATATAAATATGTATATAAAGTCTTATATACATATTTATATACATATATTATAAATAGTTATTTAATAGATATATAACTATTAAATAACATATTTTAGGAATTTTTTTAATTATAATATATATATATATATATATATATATATATATATATATATATATATATATATATATATATATATATATATATATATATATATATATAAAGTCTTATATCTTTTACTTTTGATAATATATTTAAGGCAAAGTACCCTTCCATTTTGGTCTCTTAAGTTTACATCGAAATACATTCTGGTCCCTTATCTTTGTCAACTTTTGACTATGTGAAATTTGATGTGGCGCTATATTTGAGTTTTACTATATATCATATTTAGTATAAGATCTAAGCTTTTTCCAATAGAAGAAGTTTGACCCCTCCCATTCATAATAATAATGTTTTCGTTTTCTTTATGTGTGGGGTCTTATATATTCCATTTTCATGTGCCTCACAACCCGAAAGAATTCGGGGGGAGGGGTCATTTCGTTTTTTTTTTAATCTAGAATGAATAGTTTCAAGAGATGAGAGAATTAAGAATACCCACTAGAAATACTAATCCAATCCATAATGATGTACCGGAAAATACAACATTTTTTTTACTTGACCAACCATCAGGAGAAGCAAATACATCAGGTACACTAATTAATAAAATGGATGAAGTAACAATTAATGCAAAAACAGCTAATTGAAAAGCAATAGTCATGTTTATAATCCTCTAATTTACCAACAAAAAAACTATACCATTTGATCCCCCAACCCCTTTTGACGCCTTTCAAAAAGGAAATAAAAAACACATGATCATTATGGAGGGTTTTCTCAAAAATCCATTGATATTAGATGACACCCCTTCGTTGAGGCACGAATCGAGGGGTGTTTTTTTTTTTTATTTCACAAAAGAGCATGTTGGATCATGCATATAGAATATATACGGATAGAGAACTAGACCAATAGATTCACACTAGATATCTTTCTCATAGATATTCAAGGGTATGAATTCGTATGGTCATGGTCATGTTCTCTTGAGTGGAAGAAAGATAAAATAGAAATGAGCTTTTGGAGAGATGGCTGAGTTCTCAATGGGTTAGTGCTAGATTCATTATTTCGCTATATTCATTACAATTTATCTATTCATTCTAATGGGTTTCCCGGGACTCGAACCCGGAACTAGTAGGATGGAGTAGAAAATTCATTTTTGAATTAAATAAAACAATAAAAATCCCTTCCCAAGCCGTGCATGCATTTTTCATTGCACACAACTTTCCCTATGTATACATCTAAACCTGAGTTACTTCAGAGGAATCTTGAAGCTCAACTCTAAACTACTGAACATTTCAAAATACTTTCTTTCAGATCATAACATAACCAATCATTCATCATGGACCGATCACATCGAAAAGAATATCCAAATACCAAATGCGATTTCTATGTAATCATGCAAAGTAGAGGAATCTCTTGGAAAAATCAAAGAAAGAATCTCTTCTTCCTCTGTAAAGAATTCTTGCAAGAATTCTTCGAACGATCTTTTCAAAAAGCGCAGACAAGACTTTTGTGTTTACAAGCCAAAGTTGTAATACAAGAAAGTCAAGTATATACTTTATTCGATACAAACTTTTTTGAGGATCCGTTATAATAATGAGAAAGATTTCGCATATTCGCAAAAATCGGTCAATAATATCAAAATCGATGAATTGCCTGCACTTACTAATGGGCTGCCCTAATACATTACAAAATTTCGCTTTAGCCAATGATCTAATTAGAGGAATAATTGGAACTGTTATATCTAATTTTTGATAACAATTTCTATTAGAAATGTATTTTGCAAGATTTGACTCCATTACCGAACGATTTAGTCGCACATTTGAAAAATAGCCTAAAAGCTAAAATGAATGTTCGGATAATGGGTTTATGTTGATCATTCTTGGTTGAGACCAAACATCAAAAAAACATTGCCATAAATGGATAAAAAAGTGTTTCCATTTATTCATCAAAAAAGGCGCATTCTTTGAAGCCAGAGTGCATTTTCCTTGATATCGAACATAATGAATGTTAGGATCCTTCACGAATGTGAAAGTATACAAAAAAATCTTTAGCAAAAACTTTGACAAGATGCTCTCTTTTTGGATAAACAAAATTCGCTCAAAAAAAACGCTAAAAGATTTTAATTGTAAATGAGAGGATTTCTTACGTAGAAAAACGAAGATAGATTCATATTCACATACATAAAAATTATAGAGGAACAAGAAGAATCTTGGATGACTTTTTGAAAAAGTAGAAATTGATTTTTTTGGTAGTAAGGAAACTATTCCAATTACAAAGAAACAACCGTAATAAATGAAAAAAAGGGGCATCTTTCACCCAGTATCGAAGGATTTGAACTAAGATTTCCAGATGGATAGGATAGGGTATTCGTATATCGACACATAATTGAAATATGTCAATTTATCCTCCAAAAAGGAAAAATGGAATGAATTGATCTCAAATTTTATAAGATTTGATGATTTACTCCTCTAAGGAAGAGCTTAATTGTAGGAAAAATGGAATTTCCACGACCATGGCAAAATCCTCTGATATTATTTGAGAATAAAAACTTTTATTATACCCCCAAAATGAATTTTTGTTAGAATCATTAGCCCAAATGATTAAATGATTCTGTTGATACATTCGAGTAATTAACTGTTTTACAATTAGTAAACTATATTTCTTGTCATAACCTACATTTTCCACAAAAATGGATCTATTGAAATTATGACTATAAGCAAGTCCATAAATATACTCCCTAAAAAGAAGTGGGTATAGGAAGTGTTGTTGGCGAGATCTAGCTCGTTCTAAATAGACTTTATATTCCTTCATTTTCAAAATTTTATTTGGTCAAAGGATCAGAGATTCATTGGATTATCAAATGATACATAGTGCGATACAGTCAAAACAAGGTATTCGATATCTATATTCAAATTGAAATAAAAAACAAATATGAATAGATACCGAGAAAACGAGTTCAAACACATTAATGGACTATCTCCCCTCGCTTGCTCCTTCTAATTTTTCTAGGACAACAAGCAAGTTAGAAATCCTTTATTTTTTGGACCAATCGCTCTTTTGATTTTGGAAAAAATATCTTTATCAATATACTCTTTCTTCTACACATTTCTTGCTACCCCATAACATAATAGGGAATAGCTCATAATTAGGATTCATAAAAAAAATCCTTAATCCATTCGTGGGAAAAACTTTTTCCACAGCAAGCACTAATCCTTTTTTAACGTATAATTAGATGTGGTAATCATTCCAATAAAAAATGAAAGCTCGTTGCTTTTTGTTTCCCTATAATTGGACCAGCTAAGCTCTATCCCTTTATTAATTCAACCAAATGGAATTCATTTGTTCCCAGCCAACAATTCAACGAAAAAGATTGGTCGGGTCCAATATGAATGAAAAAAATTTCGAATTCACCGTTGATACGACATGCCGCTGCTTTTTCCATTCATTCCTTTCTGGATCAGTCGTGGTCTTACAAACCCCTACCGATGGTATGGATGAACCAATTACTTCATAGAAATGTGTAACAAATAGAGTCGTACTTAAAAGCCGAGTACTCTACCATTGAGTTAGCAACCCTAATCAAATTACAAACAAGGATCTGTATATCCAATCGCAATAAAAAAAGATGGAATTCAATAAAGAATAGAATCAAATGTTACATATTACATTGAATTCCAATGAAAAAAAGAAAAAATGATAATAAAAAATGATAGACGACTTCTTTAGTACAGTACTGTAGTTATTTGTCTATTAATATAGTTTGAAATTAGTATTTTTTTTATTTTTTTCCTATTTCTATTTCTATTTTGAATAAAAAAAACTTATTCTTTGTATCAAAGAAAATCAAAATCAAATGAATCCACCATTTGATGAAGTAAAAAACCTATGTGACATGAGTCAATCCATCCATTGATTCACGATCAGATTATATTTGTTTGATACACTGTTGTCAATATTAGTGTTGAAAAAAAAAAAGAATACAATCGAGAAAACAAATAAAAAAAGATTTCTATTCTCATTTTTGAATAGAAAATATTTCTATTTGAATTCATTCTATTCCAAATCAAAAAAGAATAAAGAACTAGAAAAAAAGAGATCAATCCGAAAGATCTATAGGATTCATTCTAGATACAACAAGTATCTCGGTCATCCAAGGGTGTCCTAAAGTTCCTCCACCGAATTGGAGTACAGAATCATCTCCAAATATCTCGGTCAGAGCAGGCATATGCCAAACGTGAATACCCCTTGAAGCAATAGGGATAACGCCTGGTAAAGAAACCCAATCTTGAGTGAAATAAATACCGCGACTTCTATCTTTTTCAATATAATCATCACGCAGTAAATCAACAAAACCTAAAGTAATCTCCCTCTCTCCTTCAAGTTTACCTGCTACAGTACCAGCGTGACCATGACCAAAAGCTCATTTCTATTTTATCTACTACAGGTACCAGCGTTTCCTAAGAGGAATGTATAAACCAATGCTTCCATAGATTTGATCGTGGTTTACAATTATAGCTTTCATACCTGTTTTGGGGGGATTATCTCCTGGAGAACGAAAAAGAAAGAACAAGAGTAAAACAAAATGGAATGATTGAAATCAAGATTGATCTAGTTCCCTATATCAAATTCAAATAACAACAAAAAAAGTGGAATCGAAAAGGAAAGGAACAAACCTATTTCTATCAGACTCCTTGTTTTTTTGTAGTTGAATCTCCAAGTTTTTGGAATGCTCCAAATTCTACTTGCGCATCCAAACGGATCAATACCAAGAAAACATCTCTGAACAAAGTTCTAGCACCATGCCAAATGTGCTCGAAAAAGTAGAGCAGAGCAAATGAAGCATGTCCAAAAGTAAACCAACCCCTTGGACTGCTACGAAAAACACCATCTGATTTTAAAGTAGCACGATCTAATTCAAAAATTTCACCCAATTGAGCACGTCGAGCATATTTTTTCACGAGGGGATCACTATAACGACTCCATTGAGTTCACCACCATAGAATTCAACAAGTACACCGACTTATTCGACACTATGCTTCGATTCTGCCCTTCGAAAAGGAACATCCGCTCTAACAATTTCGTCTCCGTCTACCAAAACAATAGGAAATGTTTCAAAAAAAGTAGGCATACGATGTACAAAAAGTTCACGCCCCTCTTTGTCTCTAAAGATAGGATGTCCTAACCAACCAACCGATATTCCATCTCCATTGTCCATTGAGCCCGCTCTAAACAAACCCCTTTTGCGGATTATTACCAATGTAATCATAAAAGCTAATTTTTCAGAACTTTAGGCCAAGCTTCGATAAACTTTGATATTTGACTAGTCCAGACCAACTCTTCGATATATTTCTTCTGGAAGTATCCACGATCCCATTGATAACGAGTAGGACCAAATAATTCAATCGGGGTAGTTCTTGAACCATACCACATAGTTCTAGCAACAACAAAAGTCGCAAAAATACAGTGATACTCTGGAAAGGACGATTTCAATATTTCCCATATGCAATCCTTTGTAAACGTTGAGGTGGACGCACACTAAGATGGAAAAGACCCGCTAATATGCCCAATGTCCTGCTGCAATATGATGAGAGGCTATTCCCGAACAAAAGGATCAAAACCGCCCACACCCCACGGATTCTGATTGTACCCTTCTGTTAGTCCATAAGGATCGAATATCCATATTCCAGACCAAATAATCTGTTACATGAAAGGTGCCAAAACCAAAACACGCCACCCCGCAAGAAATAAATGAATTCCAAATATTTTGGTAAATCCAAAGAAGGTTTTCGAGTCGTTCATCACAAAAATTTCTAGATCCCAATAGACCCAATGCCAAATAGCCAAAAAGCACAAGCCGAAAACACAATATGTGTCGCGCCACACCTTCAGAACTCAAATACCGGATTCGTTATAGTGCCTCCGTGATATTCCAACCACCCCAAGAATTGGTTATTCCTAAACGAGTCATGAAGGGTATAACGAACATACCGCTCCACATTGGGTCAAGAACCGGTCGAGGATCAAAAGCGCTAATTCATATAGAGCCATCGAACCGGCCGAACCAAGAACGAGTTGTATGCATTATATGGATGAAAGTAAACGGCCGGATCATTTAATACAACCGTATGAACACGATACCAAGGCAAACCCATGAAAATACCCTTATATCAACAAAAATAGATGTGTAACTTTATTGCCGTAAAAAGTATGCTATGGACCTTCCCCTTATTTAGTCAATTATATCGCATGAAAGAATTTATAGTTGTTCTAGTTTTTTAGAAACAAAGGAACATTCTATTCGTTGGAACAAAAAGAAGCAGATCTATTTTATATCCGATAAGTAACAATACGCAATGGTGGTGGGGTTTCCTTTTTTTTATATGCGTGTTTATATCAGGGAATGCAGACACTGGATACTAATACAAGAACAACAAAGCCCTTTTTTCTTCAAAATGAAGATTTGTTGTTCTTGTATTAAACACAAAAAGCCTACGGGTATTTCTTGGTTGAATTACAAAGATAGAGCTTGATATTCTAAATATATGTCCACTTTCTATTATATATAGACTTTCTATTATATATATATATATATATATATATATATATATATAGAATTCTAATTCTATATAAATAAAAAAAAAAAAAAAAAAGATTTTCCTTCGATTAGTTTACTCAACTCATGTCATGAGTTGATCAAGAAATCTGTTGATTTGGAATCAAAGGTTGGGTAGATGTCACAGATGATGAATTGATTTTTTACCTATCTAACTATATTTTTTCTTTTTGTTTGTCCGTAATAATTGATTCAGGAATCCATTATTTTCCGTTGTATCTTTCAAGTGGTATTTTTTGCTTATTTTTCTCTAAAAAGAAAATGGAAACTTAGGAAAGTGCTTTATAAACATATGTATAAAAGAAAAAGAATATATTTCATCTACTTTACTTATGTCCACGGATCGATATTACCCCCACCTTTTTTACTTTCAACCAAACTCAAATGATTGAAGTTTTTCTATTTGGAATCGTGTTAGGTCTAATTCCTATTACTTTGGCGTATGATAACTATTAAGCTCACCAAAATTCCATAACAAATTTTACTTTCATAAGGATCGAACTTTGCTCACATGGATCATTAGCCATATCACTTAACCACTTGGACACTTTATCTTTTTTGTTATTTTGTTACACATTAAACATATTGTAGTATGTTCTTGTATCTTCTTCGTCCCAAACTATTTTTGGTTTATCCATAGACAAACCCAACAACTTCATTTTCTTCCTCAAATACATCGGCTAGTGATTATATCAAAAATCCCATTAATTTTTCCATATTAATTATATAAAGAAAAATCCAAAATCCCATTAAAGAAAATAAACCAAAAAAGAAATAAACCCAAAATCCCATTAATTTTTCCAGATTAATTATATAAAGAAAAACCCAAAATCCCATTAAAGAATATAAACCAAAAAAGAAATAAATCTCATTAATTCTTCCTCAAATACATCTGCTAGTGTTGGCACTGGCTTTAACCGCTCCAACTCACATCACATCCTTTCATTTGCAGCAGATTAAGCTGGAGAAGAAATAAACTAAAACAAACCCATTAAAGGCAATCCTCAGAAACACACATACAAAATTACATTAAACCAAAAAGCACAACAATGAAACAACGAACCAAAAATGAAGATTTTAACACACTTCAAACAACTAAGTACCAAATTGACTAGAGAAGAAAAAGGCTTGAAAGTATGATTTCATTTTCCAACTCAAATGAAAAAACAACAATTATCACTTTACATACCAACAAAGAAAAAACGTCAGCTTCCTCAAACAACCAAACAACAACATAGTACAATTTCTCTATAATATTTTTCAACAATAAAGCAATAAACAAATCCTGATCCTGATGGAAATTTGAAGTCAAATGAAACATGAATAAGTTGAAGATGTAATCGAGTGTGTAACGGAAAACTTGAGAGTGGAAGAACAACAACATCGACAATTTCTATTAATCCTAATTTCTATTAATTGGGAATTTTTGAGTTGATTCATGGATCCCAATCGAACACTTTTTTCTCACTATCGAATGCTTCCAATTGATTCCAAATTGTACCTCAAAATTCTGAATTTATGGTTGGTTTGGATTTATGGTTGATTAAGTTGAAGATGGAAGTTTTCAGAGATGGTACTCTTTTGGTGACGGGTTTAGGAGGAACTTGAATAAAAATATTGTAATGTGCTGCGTTTTTTATTAATAGTAAACTTGAATGAAGACATAAACATGAATTGCAAAGTGATGTAGTGGTAAGTTATTTCTCTTATATTTAAGGTGGTCTGAGTTCGAATCAAGCTTAAATGGGAATCTTTATAAAATTTTTGCCATGCGTACCACATCGCCACATCAAATTCCACATAGGCAAAATTCGACGAAAAGGACTATCGTTGACCTTTTTGAACAATTAAAGAACCACTTTGAAACTTTTTAAAGATTTTTAAACAATTAAAGGACCACTTTGAAACATTTTAAAGATAAGGGACCACCCAAGATAAACTTAAGAGATCAAAAATGATATTTTGCCTATATTTAAATACATTAAATATTTTGTTTGTTGGAGTAACAAAAAAACTTTCTACCATTAACCTTTTTAAAAAGTAATTGGTTAGAGAACTCGAAATAATTAAAATAGTAATAACGACAATTTAATAATCAAAATGGACAATTTATGAAAATTTAGTATAAAAATATATATGGTGTATCAAATATGAAAATAAACCTATTTTATTTTATAGAGCAATCCTGAAATAAGTTACAATGTATTTTAATATCTTTTTAGAATATTTTAAAAGAACACTAGAAATGTAAAACATTGTTTTGGTATAATTCAAAATAATATATTTCAAATTTAGTTTCATCTAAATATATTTTTATTTAATTATATATGGATAAGGAATCATTTTTGTAAATAACTTTTAAAACAATTTGTTATCTATTTAGTTCTCTAAAATTTTAAATATATATATATACATAGAGTAATAAAATTGTTTTAACATTTAACCTTTTTAAAAAGTAATTGGTTGAGGATTTGAAATAATTAAAATACTAATAACGACAGTTTAATAAAACAAAATGGACAATTCATAAAAATTTAGTGTAAAAATAAATAAGGGATGCAAAATATGTAAATAACCCTATTTTATTTTATAAAGCAACTCTAAAATAGGATATAATATATTTGAATACATTTTTAGAATATTTTAAAACAACATTAGAAATATTAAACTTTTTTTGGAATAATTCAAAATAATATATTGCAAATTTAGTTTCATATAAATATATTTTTATTGCATACAACACATAATTGTATATGGATAAGGAATAATTTTCAAAACAATTTAATATCTAATTATATATATATATATATATATATATATATATATATATATATATATATATATATATATATATATATATATATATATTTGCTTTTCATTTTATCAACTTTTACTTTAGAGTAATTAATTTTTTTCAAAACTTAGCCTAATCCAAAAAGTAATTAGGGAAAGAATAGGAATATAATTAAAATGGTAATAAAGAATGTTTTAAAATTGAACAACTATTTTTAATTTTTGAAATTTAATAATAATTTATATAATAAATATATAAATATTATATGATATAATGGATTAAAATAATCCTTGATAAAGTTTTTTATAATTAATTTTATATATTTATTATTAAGATAAATTATAATATTCAAAAGTTAATAATTTTAAAATGACTTGAGGAATGTGAATATTAATATGAACTAAAGTTCTAAAACTGAATATATATATTTTTTATTGTATTCACGGGTTTCAAATTTAACACTTTGAGGTCAATATAACTTATTTTATATAAACTGAATATTCACTACGAACAATTTCAAAGGCTAATTTCTTGAATAAAGGAGAAATACAATAGGCGGCAAAGCATTTCTCAAAATAACAAATTAATATTTAGTATTTAAACTTGTTTAATATTTTTATGATAAAAGCATCTATGTTATAAATTGAAATAGATTAATTAATAAAAATATAAATTTTAAAATGAATATTTTTTATTTATTTCCAAAATTGTGCTTAAATATTATTTATATATATTCAAAAAAGAATTAAAATTTTTTTTTATCAATTTCATTAAAAAAATTATGTGTCCTATAAATAAGAATTTAATGAAAATTTGTTGCAGAGTTAGTGTTAAGTGAAGCTTGAAACATTAACAAATTTCTGAAATTAAATTGTGTTTGAGAAGAGTAACGACTATCAATCAAATTAATAAATGTGTTGTGATGATTTTGATGATAATGTTAGTTATGATACAATTAAAATGTATCGATCAATCTCAAGAATTTAAGTTAAACAAGATTAACGAGCCTTGGTGTGAAATAAAGTGTGATTTCGTGTGTGCTGGAAAGAGTCTAGCTGACGATTGGACTGCATGTGTGGCAGATTGTAAAAAAACAAAATGTTAACAACAACCAAGGTTAGTTGTTTATTTTATTTCTTTTAAAATTTATTCTATTTTTCTAATGAAATAAAATATTTAAAGTTGTTTTTATTTTGCAGGTGCTCGAGTATGTAAAGCATACTTACAATGCTTCACCTTGGAAAGTTGCAACGATAATAATTAAGTTTTTTGTATGCTTTATGAGATCTGATGTAATAAAAGTATTCATGAATTGACATTCTATTAAATTTAATTAAATAATGATTATTAATCACAATGTCTTATTTTTATTTATAACTTAATAAATTTTTAAAAGTTTTGTTGTATTTAATGATTATTAATCACAATGTCTTATTTTTATTTATAACTTAATAAATTTTTAAAAGTTTTGTTGTTATTTTTTTGTTTGTTATCTATGATGGTTGATTCATAAATTTAGTTGCATTTATAAATTATGTGCGCTAGACTTTGAGATCATTATTATGATTAGATATGCAATAAATTCTTTAATGATGTTATTAATTAAGTCTTAAAACATCCAAGTTGATTTTTTAGATTGAATGAAAAGTATTAGATTCAAGAAAAATAAAAATATTAGTGGCTAATGTACATACTTATAGAGATCACACAAGTGTGTGATTCTGATTTAATTTTACTAAGAAAAAATATATTCTAGTTTTAAATTGCTTAAAGTTAGGCATTTTGAACATATTAGTAAAAATGGACGATTCGTGAAAATTTAGTGTAAAAATAAGAAAGAGAAGCCAAATATATAAATAAACCTACTTTATTTTATAAAACAACCACCATAATAGAACATAATATATTTGAATAATTTTTTAGTTAAAATCAAACTGATATATTATCTATTTTAATTGGGTAATTTAACATAATATATTGCAAATTAATATTTCTTATAAACATATTGTTATAGTGTAAGATGTGTATAACAAAAATGTTTTATAATTTATATATCTATTAAATAACTATTTATTTATCAAAAATAATGTGTATATATATATTTTTTATTATATATATTCCTTTTGCTTCTAGAATTTTTTATTATATATATATTCCTTTTGCTTCTAGAATTTTTTTTTATTATAATATGTATATAAAGTTTTATATCTTTTACTTTTGATAATATATTTAAATACATTAAATATTTTGTTAGTTGGAGTAATAAAAAACTTTCTACCATTAACCTTTTTTAAAAGTAATTGGTTAGAGAATTTGAAATAATTAAAATAGTAATAGCGACAATTTAATAATCAAAATGGACAATTTATGAAAATTTCGTGTAAAAATATATACGGGTATATATATATATATATATATATATATATATATATATATATATATGTAAATAAATCTATTTTATTTTATAGAGCAATCCTGAAATAGGATACAATGTATTTTAATATCTTTTTAGAATATTTTAAAAGAACACTAGAAATGTAAAACATTTTTTTGCTATAACTTAAAATAATATATTGCAAATTTAGTTTCATCTAAATATATTTTTATTGCATACAACACATAATTATATATGGATAAGGAATAACTTTTTTAAATAATTTTCAAAACAATTAGTTATCTATTTATTTCTCTAAAACTTTATATATATATATATATATATATATATATATATATATATATATATATATATATATATATATATATATATATATATATATATATATATATATATATATATATATATATATATATATATATATATATATATATATATATATATATATATATATATATATATATATATATATATACTTAGAGCAATAAAATTGTTTCAACAGTTAACCTTTTTAAAAAGTAATTGGTTAGAGGATTTTAAATAATTAAAATAGTAATAACGTTAGTTTAATAAAACAAAATGGACAATTCATAAAAATTTAGTGAAAAAAATATATAAGGGATGCAAAATATTTAAATAAGCCTATTTTATTTTTAAAGCAACTCTAAAATAGGATATAATATATTTGAATATATTTTTAGAATATTTTAAAACAACATTAGAAATATTAAACATTTTTTTGGTATTAATTAAAAATAATATATTGCAAATTTAGTTTCATATAAATATATTTTTATTGCACACAACACATAATTGTATATGGATAAGGAATATTTTTTTAAAAATAATTTTCATAACAAATATATATATATATATATATATATATATATATATATATATATATATATATATATATATATGCTTTTACTTTCTTATCAACTTTTTCTTTAGAGTAATTAACTTTTTTTCAAAAATTAGCCTAATCCAAAAAGTAATTAGGGAAAGAATAGAAATATAATTAAAATGTTAATAAAGAATGTTTTAAAATTGAACAACTATTATTAATTTTTGAAATTTAGTAGTAATTTATATAATAAATATATAAAGATTATATGATGTAATGGATTAAAATAATCCTTGATAAATTTTTCTATAATTAATTTTATATAGTTGTGATTAAGATAATTCATAATATTCAAAAGTTAATAATTTTAAAATGACTTGAGAAATCTGAATAGTAATATGAATTAAAGTTCTAAAAATGAATATATTTTTTATTTGTTTCACGGGTTTCAAACTTAACACTTTGAGGTTAACATAACATATTTTGTATAAACTGAATATTCACTATGAACAATTTCAAAGACTAATTTCTCGAATAAATGAGAAATACAATAGGCGGCAAAGCATTTCTCAATATAACAAATTAATATTTAGTATTTAAACTTGTTTGATATTTTTATGATAAAAACATATATGTTATGAATTGAAATAGATTAATTAATAAAAATAAAAATATTAAAATGAATATTTTTATTCATTTTCAAAATTGTGCTTAAATATTATTTATATATATTCAAAAAAAAATTTAAATTTTTTTTTATAAATTTCATTAAAAAAAGAATGTGTCCTATAAATAAGAGTTTAATGAAAATTTGTTGTCGAGTGAGTGTTAAGTGAAGTTTGAAACATTAACAAATTTGTGAAATTGAATTGTGTTTGAGAAGAGTAATGGTTGTCAATCAAATTAATAAATGTGTTGTGATGACTTTGATGATAATGTGAGTTATGATGCAATTAAAATGTATCGCTCAATCTCAAGAGTTCAAGTTAAACAAGATAAAGGAGCCTTGGTGTAATACCTCATTTAATTATTTTATGACTTAAAAGAAATAAAATAAGAATAATGATAGTAACCAATTTAGTTAGGATTGAACTAAAGGGCGTATTGGTCATTACTACCTAATTGAAGGGTTAAATGGTCATTCTATATCTCACTATTTCCAAACAAATAAAACAAAATCAGATTCACGATCCTCACAAAAGTTACAATCTTCACTAAGCTCATATTCACAATTAGTCTCATTCACAATTGGTTCACTCACACTAGGTTCATTCACATCAGATTCACTCACAACTGGTTCATTCACATTAGGTTCACTCACATCAGGTTCATTAACATTAGGTTCACTAAAAACAGTTTCACTCACAACTGGTTCATTCGCATTAGATTCAATCACATTAGGCTCATTCACATTAGGTAAACTCATAATAGGTTTAACATTAGGCACATTCACACCAATACATTCTACAATATCATCATCATCATATATGATTTTATCTAATTCACTTGGATCCATAATTTCAGGTGGCACAGAGATTTTATGCTCAATACAAACATCAATCAGATCGTGACCTACAACATCTTGGGAAAAATGCAACACATCCTTATTATTTTTAATGGCCTAAGACCACAAGTAAAACTTAATTCGGGGTTCCTATACCACAAATTACTGATGTCTACATAACCCTGATCTTTAATCAGTCCTGAAATTATGGTTAGGGCCAGACTCAGGATGTCGTGACATCTGATCCGACATTACAAAAAAGACAAGGTAGAACATACAATTAAAAATAGGAAACAAAATAACACAAGGAATTGTTAACCCAGTTTGGTTCTAACCAACCTATATCTAGGGGCATACCAAGCCAGGAATGAAGTTCACTATCAGCAGTATTAATTCGAAGGGAAACCACCCTGTTTATACTCCTCACTTAATCAGACTACCCAATGACTCTTCTACCTAAGATACCACACTTAGATATGAGAACCTCAACTCACTTCCAATCATCTCAGTGATGTCGATCAGCTACTATCACACCAGCAACTGCATCGACTGCTTGGCTCTTAATATAATCAGCTTGGAGATACCTCACTCCAAACACAACCAAAACAATTTGAAGATACCACACTTCAAACACAATTTAAACTAGTCACTCAAGTAACACAAACCAAACTTGGAATTTCTTCACAGCTTCTTCCAAGGATATAACTACACTCATTGTTTCACATCTTCTGAGTGAGTAAAAACAATCCTCTTTCCTACAGGCTTCGAGATAAAAATCAGTGACCATCCCACAATTCAGGTGATTCACTTACATGGCTAACCCCTAAAGATTACATCTTTCTAAAACTGGATAGCTTACTAAAACTAAGTTACAACTGCTTATTTATAACCTATTAACCAACTGGATTTGGGCCTTCAAAATAACAGCATAAGCTGTAACAAACTTCTATAGTAACAAACTTTCTGTAGAGTAAAACTGTAGATAACTTCTGCTACAATCAAGGTCCTTGATGATCTTTCTCCTTAGCTCTTGGACCTCCACATAGCCTTAAAAATCACCCCACTTAAGATACATAATATTCTGCTTTAATTAAAACAGAACTGTAACAAACTTAACAGTTTCTTTAGTGTGATATCCTGATGTCTGATGTCTCGACATATCATATGACATGTTGTTCCAGATGTTGAAACTTTTCAACACAGCATGTTAAGTCATTCTAGACAGGATTATATATTGAGAATCCTATTGTACAAAACATTGTTGCTGTTATTATTTGTTTTATTAAAATTTAGTCAATCCATATAATTTGGAACTTACAAACTCCCCCTTTCGCAAATTTTAGCTAAAATAAATAATTACAAATACAAGCAGTTTAAATTAGCAGGAACAATTTTACAAATAACAATTTACAATTGAAAATTAATAATTTAAAAGATTCTTCAACAATCTTCAGTTCAGGACCCTTTATGTCTTGCAGTCCTGCCACACAACTTGATTTTAGAGACGAGCAACTTCTTCATCAGATGGTCTGCTAGTTTGAGATGATGGTCTGCCTGTTGAAGGTGATGTCTCAACATCTAGTCTGACTTCTCCTCATGCTTTTGAATTTTCCCATTAAGTCCGTCAAGACTAAAAGGAAGGAAAGTCCTAGTGTACATGAGGAAGAAGATAACTTATACTCCCCCTTAAGATATAGACTAATTCTTGTCATTGGGGTTGGTAAAAGAGGGCCATGGGAGACATACTATCTCTTAAGAGATAATCCAAGATAATCTGAAATTCTCCCAGGAAACTCAGAACACAAGTCACAATTGTGTTCACAATTTAGATCACAAGTCACAAGTAGTTCAGAATTGTGACAACTTGATTTGTGACTTGGACATCTTTTTGCTCTCTGCTGCTTTTCTTTCTTCTGTTGTATTTTCTACGTGATGATATTTCTCTCCCCCTTTTTAGCTAGAATTTGACAATGGAAACCTTCACAAAACCAAATCCAGGCACAGTTTTCCCAAACCTTAATGAAGCGCGTGGTGGAGAATGGTTTAGAGTTTTCTTGTGGTTGGAGAATAACTGAGATCTCTTATAAATAGGGTAGAAGTTTCTTAGGAATTAATGGAAAATTAATTGTTGTTCAAGATGCATTATTCTAGGCTGAAAAATTGTCACTGACTTGCTGGGCACCGTCCAGTCTACCCTTGAATGCTTTTAATATCCCTTGATTGTTTATTTTGGAATGAAAACCGTCCTAATGCATGCATGATTCACATCATTTAACTTATCCATGCAAAAACATGTTCTGAGTAATGTCCTGACATTCAATCAGACATTGTCCACTTACTTCACTTTTTAGAACAATGGATTCTCTACTGTAGGGCACTCTCCATTTTTGTCCATATAATGCCATAACTTCTTTATGGGAGGTCATGAAAAAAAAACTAAACAATCTTTAAATTTTCTTCAGATTCTCAATGACATTGATGTTTCAATATTTTATGGGACATTCATACTCCCCCTCAACATTAGAACTACCTATGACACATACTAATACAACTTCCTCTTTTAGACATAAGAGGAGACTCAATTAACTGATATAAAAAATTGGATTATCCATTTACAGACATAGAGAACCAGATCTCTATATTGGATAATTCAGAACACAAAACACAATTTATGTTCAAGACATACGACAAGACTCAAAGTAGAAAACATACCGACTTAGCATCTTTGCAAAAAAACTGCAAAGAGAAGACCTCAGACTTAACAATGTCTGAACATTACCCTCTTTTTCGCTATGTTTGTCACAAGTTGACAAACATAACTTATATAGACTCTAACTTTACTCATATCCGAACGAAAGATATGAGAGACACAAACAATGATACAAGAGAAATTAAAATAAAGGACTCTAAATCCCTGAGCAATTAAAATAACATACCTAGATTGTAACAATTGTCTTGATTAAGAGATGTTATTTCAATAAGAACTGCTTCAGGTGAGTTTGTGCATTGATTGAAATATGCACTAATTCAGAACAAGTGATACACACCATCAATACATGTTTTGGATGAGAATTGGAAAAACTATCCCTGCTAGTCTTCAAGGATAAAACATGTTTTGAGTTATGTCATGACTTCTTCTTTGACATTGTTCTTCTGGCTTGAAAAGATTAGTATTTGAGAGACTATCCATATGATTAGAATCAGCATTATATTGTCATTGCTGATCTCCATACCCTTTACTCCCCTTGAGATATACAAAATAAGGATGTCGATCCTTACAATACTTGAGACATTCTTCATTAAGACTTGCCACATTTTCCAAATTAGGAATCCTTAGCTTGCTTGCTATACAAGTTTCAGATTGCCACACTCTGTACCTTGTAATAGAAGTAACTTCATAGTTAATCATGTATAACTAATTATACGTCTTCAAAACATAATTCTTAACCTTACCCTTCTTCAATCTCTGGTGAATTCAATAGTTGTGATGTTACATCTTCATGTAGAACATTCTTCATTATTCATCAAAGTATTCTTCTCTTTCATATTTCCATACAGTTATCCCAAATATCCATCTCCCGTCAAGATATTTGACAACATATGTATGCATCTCTTTAGGTTGAATCAGCTCTTCAGATAATAACTAGATAACATTGCCACACATCCAAAACTTGTGAAGATTACAGTGAACTTTGATATTTATATTCAGTTCACAATATACCTTGAATCCTTCAGACAAATACTCAGCTCCCGATAGAGTATAAGTGGTTTATACTAATAAGTACTAAGTCTCCCGTCAAAGTACCTACCAGATTAGTCAGTTAGAATTATCTACTCACACTAGATCATCCTGACTGATTACATCTTCACACTCACATACTTCCTGGCAATGGTACATACTTCTTATGATTGAAGATAATAAAATGATGTTTCAACATCTGATACGACATCATCTATTATGGTTATGGGGTTAACATTCATATTTTCTCATCCATAATACTTGGGGGGAACATAGGAAGCATAATGAACATCAGCTTTACATCCAAACAATTCACATATCAAGGAAAAATATGATCCATATCTCAATAGACTTTTCTTTAGACCTTCACTTCTGATTTTGAGATGATGGATGCCATAGTCTGTACCTATAGAGGATATTCCCTTAACTAGGTTTCTGGAACAAACTTGATTATGGCACGACATGGAAATATTCAGATTCTTCACTGCAATATGACTTCCTTGATTCTTATTGACAATACCCTTTGAGGATAATATTTAGGGCAGTCAACATTCATAACCATGATTCTATGGTTGAGACACAGTATTCAACTCCAAACAATATATGTTTTATGGTCATGAATAAAATTCCACATATCTGATTTCTTTGATCAAAAGAATGTACCAAATATAAACTCATCTTGATCTCACATAAAGGATAGAGGTTTATTCCTTTATGAGTCTCTTACTTGCACTGAGCATGACTACTATACTCCCATAAGCTTAGGTTCCAAACTTATGTACTCACACTACATTAGTTTAGCACCAGAACATCTGTTTTTTAACTGGTAGTTGCATACCAGTACTAATGTTGTAACATCCAATAGAACATTTGTTCCATCTTCTGGAAACACATCATCCTTGAAGGTCTTCAAGGTAAACACTTTGCAGATGAATATGAGTATAATTGATAAATTGATCCCCATCAAATTTAATAATCCATTCTTTTATGAGTGGACTTGAGTGATATCTCAAGTATCTTTGACACTTTTAATATAGTTGTAATAATCTGCCAAATATTCTATTGATAAAATAACCCTAAGATCCTTCTTTCACTATAGGGATTGTATCAGAGGCTATGCATAGAAATATAGCCATACCTCATATTATACCCCAAAATTTTCCCTCCTACTTCTCAAGACATTTCACATGTCCATACTCAAGGATTTCACAAGGGTTGACCAGATAAACCCTCTCCTAAGCAATTAACCCAAACTAGGGTTTTGCCATTCTCAAGTCAAGATGGACATCCAACATTCCAAATGGTCATCATGCCTCATTATATGCTTCAAAGAATCTCCATGTCAAGTTTCAAGCCTTACAAGTCAAGTTTGCTCAGACGGTTGAAAATCAGTTGTATTGGACAAAAAGTCAACTGTGGTCAACATACAGTCAAACTTCATAATTTTTAGTCAACACCAATATTTTGAAGTAATATTCATAATTTGATCAAGGGTTGATCATGATTTCTCAAGAAAGGTCAAGATTTGATCAGAAGTCAAAGTTTCCAAATTAGGGTTTCTCTAGACAAAAGTCAACAGAACTTTGACCGGGCATAACTTTCACATACTTTATCAGAAATTTTCCCACCACAGCTCATTTTAAAGAGAATTCAATTCTCTACAACTTCATGTCTCACAAGCTTGGGCAGAAAATGCTTCATTTGGAAGATATGGATCAAGATATTATAGGTCCTTCTAGAAAAGTCAACAAAACTCATCTTTTTGCAAAGAAGTGTTCATGAGCATGGAAACTTCAATGAAGATGAAACCAAAAGGGCTGTTTAGAAGACATCTTGAGCTTTCTATAAAGTCCAAGAACACCCAAAAATGTTGAAAATTGAGCAAGATACAAATTGTGCAAGTTGAGCATTTTTGAGGAGGTGCATAAAGAGAAATACATTGTAAAAGCCAAAAGTTTCCAAATGGGCCTAAGATTTTGTGCTTTAAACTTGATCATAAGATAATCCATGATCACCATGCAGCAAGCCACGCCCTTCATCCAATTTATTTATTTATTTTTGAATTTAATGGTGTCATACCCCAAAATTTGCCCTCCATTTACTCAAGAGATTTCATACATCTATACTCAAGGATTCCTCAAGAGTTGATCAGATAAACTCTCTCCTAGACAATCAACCCAAACTAGGGTTTGGTATCTCTCAGGCCAAGATGGGCTTCCAACATCTCCAATGGTCTTCATGCCTCCTCATATGCTTTAAAGATTCTCCATGTCCAGTTTCAATCCTCACAAGTCAAGTTTCCTCAGACAATTGGTCAGATGGTTGAAAATCAGTTGTATTGGACAAAAAGTCAACTGTGGTCAACATACAGTCAAACTTCATAATTTTTGGTCAACATCCTCATTTTGAAGTTACATTCATCATTTGATCAAGGGTTGATCATGATTCATCAAGAAAACTCAAGATTTGCTCAAAAGTCAAACTTTCTAAATTAGGGTTTCTAGGTGAAAAGTCAACTGAACTTTGACTGATCATAACTTTCTCATACTTTCTCAGAAAATTTTCCACCACCTCTTGTTTTGAAGGAAATTCAATTCTCTACAACTTCATGTCTCACAAGAATGTCCAAAAAATGCTTCATTTGAGAGGTATAGCTCAAAACATTACAGGTCATTTTCAAAGTCAACAAAAAGTCAACTTTTTGATTTGAAGATATATTGAGCATGGTAACTCCAATTGAGATGAAACCAAAGACATTGTTTAGAGGACTCTTAGAGCTTTCCAAAAAGTCCAAGAACACTCAAAAATGTGGAAAATTGAGCAAGATACACCATTCAGAAGTTGGGCAATTTTGGACAATTGCACAAAAGGACATTTTGATCAAATTGCAAAATTTTCCAAATGGGCCTATAATCTTTTGATCCAAACTTGTTCATGACAATATTCTTGACCCATAAATGCTTGGAATTGGTAATTTTCTATTTATGTGATTTATATTTGAATTTTATAACATTTAATTCAAAAATAAATTATATAAAATATGAAAATTAGGTTATTTTTTCAATTAAGTTGGATTTATATCTTTCTTAATGTCCAAGAAAGCCCAATACACTTACCAAATTCGTGCAAGCCATGGCATTGATGAGAAAATCATATTTTCTTCAATATTTGATTTTATTTTCAAAGAAAATATTTGCACATTGATGGAGCAATCTTTTTTCCACTCTTTTGCCATCCAAACTTCCTCTATAAATGCTCAGCATTGTGTACAAGCAGCAACACGAAACCCTAACCCTAAAAACCACCCAAACTCTTGCAAAATTTTTCAAGAAATTGGAAAAATCGAATTCCAAAAAGCAGCCACTTTCAGTCCAAACCAACCACTCCATTGTCTTCAGGAGGTAAGTTTGAGTAAGTATACACTCTTGCCATGGGTTAAAGCAAGCTGAATCAAGCCTTGTACATACATACATATTCAATTTTGTTTGATTTTTGCATTCTATTATTCTGCTTATTTCAATTGATTCTAACGCCTTTTTTGTGTTCATGAGATCCCATATACACGATCTGGGTAATCGCTAGCAAGGTTGGACGTCCAAAACTCATGATGCCATGTTTAGGGTTTGAGCTTGAGCTTGACGGCATTTAGAGGAACTTTTAGGAACGAGACCACCATCGGGTTCGCAGACTCCGATTTAGGGGGGGTAGCCTTAATCCCAGCTCTCGAATTTACGTATTTTGCAGGTTAGCAAATCGAGCTTCCCGGAGAAGATGAGCGGAGCCCTAGCTCCGGCGCTGACTCAGGCGAAGACCGGCGAGGAGCATGCGTGGCGCGATCCAGCGTTCTGATTCGTTCATTTGAATTACCTGGGGTCCACATACGAGCTGACTGTGTTTTCAAAACATCCCTGACGCGTCATCACTCATATACCATTGATTTCCACTTTCAAAACACCAGATGACACTTGGCCTAGTGGTTAAGGCGCTTCCTGTGCAAAGATGCTCTCTAATGTCATGGGTTCGATCCACTCCAGAGCCAATTTTGCTTTCTTTTCTCAAAACTTCAAACTTTTCATATTTTTTCTATTTTCCAATTTATTTTAATATTTTGCATTGTTTTAATTTATTTTCATAATTTTTATTTATGCATCAAAAAATCATCAAAAATAATTTTCCTTTTACATTTATATTCTGAAAATCCTTATTTAATTTATAAAATTAAAAAATATTATTTTGCATGCATATTTATTTTTATTCATAATTTTGCATTTAAATCATTGTAAATTCATTTTAAATTACTAAATTGCATTTAAAAAATCCCAAAAAATTATTTTAACTTATTTATCTTATTTCCAGCATATAATAATTTTTCCATATAAAAAATTGCATTTTTTCTAACATTTTCTCTTATTTTGATTTCATCATATTTTCCGATTTCTTATTTGTTTCACAGGTTAATCCAATTCGGACGTTTCTTCTTCCGTTTTCATTTTATTTTTCAATAATGTAACTGTTTATGGGATGTAATAGTTTTAATTAGGACTTTTATTTTCCGCATTTTAAATTATGTATCTGCCCCAAAGCCTTGTAATAGCGTAGGACATTTACCTTTCCGCACTTTACATTCCGCATTTTACTTTTCGCACCCTATAAATTGCTAGTAATTAGGCGTGTATGGCAAGACTAAAATTGAACATAGCCCACTAATTTTCAAGATAAAATATCTGAAATCAACACACTTCTTTCACACACGCACCCCTTAGGGTAATTCTCTCTCGATGCCTTTTTGATTCAAAATGGTCATGTCCCTCGAACGTAGAGGTATTCTAGCACCGTTGCCTTCCAAACAAATCATCATAGTCCTTCGATACAAAGATCATAAGACCCACGATGTAAACTCAATACATGATCTTGACCCTCGATTGTCGCCTCGAAAATGATGATAGTCCCTCCGAATGTGCTAGGACACTTCCTAAGTTTTCTATGACCATCCGATGTCCTTGAATGTCCGCTTACATCCAACGAATGGAGCTACCTACTAACTAATGGTACGGCTAGCGCTATTCTAAAGGAATGTAGAAGTACAACAAAATGACCAATTCGGTGGGTAAATAAGTCTTTTAGTTGCTTGCTCTATCAAATGCTTTTCACACCACACTTTTTTCAAAGTTCAAATTCTTTTCAAAACAAAAACATTTCCGAACACTTTGTATACACTCCTACATGAGTCATTACAAAGTCAAAGCGAAATGCCTTTTCAAAACATTTTGTCAAACACACAGAAAGCAATTTTAAAAGGTGATCTAGAGCAACTAAGAGCCCGTAGATAACTACGGATGGAAAGGGTGCTAATACCTTCCCTTTTCATAACCATTCTCCCGAACTCGAATCTAACGAAGGTCTTTTTCATTACTTTTACCTTCCCTTAATTGGATAAAAATAAAAGTCGGTGGCGACTCTTGCTATCCGCACATTTGGATACAAAAATCCTACAAAGTCGGTTCACCGTATTAGTGGAGACTCTTGGGAGACACCCAAAGAGAGAATTGCCTTAGGGATTTCTAGATCATTTTCTTGCTTTTGTTTGACTTGTATGCTTTATCTTTAAGGGTTGCTTGGGTATTATATTTTTGGGGATCCTACACGGATCCGGTTTCCTTTTAGGTAAGTAGCATTAGATCATCGCGACCGCTAGACGTATAACTAAGCGGTCAACATGATGGCTACGTTAGCGTGACACTTTGGTTGTCCCGATACTCTTCATTCCCAAGTTGAAGATAGTATTTGGCTTCTGCGTGGTGTCATCAGCGCTAACTAAATTTTAGAACCTTAATTGACCCATCTTGGCCATTAGAAGGTAGTGAGATGGCGGCTTTGGTGTAGACCGAGGTTGGTTGATACTCGATGCTACGCTCATTGAGATCGGACTTTTGGGACATTTTCGATCGACCACTTGGCCGTCGTATTGAAATAAGCGCCTCGAGAAAGATCGTGATGTGAGATTCCTAGAACCGGTTACTATTATAGACAGGATGAACCAACTCAAACTTTTGGTAGGGTAATCACTTATACCTCATGCAAGCCTTAACCCTAGGCTCATTGTGTGAATTGTTTGTGTGCTAAACATGACATCATGACATCATTTGCATTGCATATCATTTCTAACTATTTCAAGGACCTAGGGATTTATCTTTGCTCTGTTTTGTAGGGATTATGGCTTCTAGAAAGACTATCGAATCAACTTCATGGGTATCCTTCTCAACTCAAAGAATTGGTTTGAAATTCCGACCATGCTCGGTTCATCAAAAGACACGGTTATCTACTTGATTTGGTTATCTCCGATTTTGAAGAAGATATGATGCATGTCCTATTCCATTCTTTGATCCAAACACCATTGCTTTACATTTCAGTTATCGGTTGGTTCCTACCTTAGAAGAGTTCTCTAAGCTACTTGGGATACCTATTCTTGACCAAATGCCATTCACCGGTCTAGAAAAGGTTCCTAAGTACGAAGACATCGCATCCGCCTTACATCTTAAGCGCTCAGACATTGAAGCCAATTGGGAAACTAGAAGCGGAGTTAAGGGTTTACTTTCTAAGTTTCTAATTAAGAAAGCCCGAGAATTCCTCAAAGTTATGAGTTTCCATGCATTCGAAGACATTGTGGCCTTACTAATCTATGGTTTGGTTCTATTCCCTAACTCGGATCAATTCATAGATGTCAATGCCATCAAATTGTTTCTTACCCGCAATCCTGTGCCTACTTTACTTGGAGACACCCTGCATTCTCTCCACACTCGTACTACCAAGAGACAAGGAACTCTCATGTGTTGTGTCCCGTTGCTTTCCAGGTGGTTTATTTCGCACCTTCCTCCATCAGTTTTGAGGAACGAACAAAGGATGAAGTGGTCTCAAAGATTAATGTCACTCTCTCATTCAGATATCCGTTGGAGCCTTTTCTCTCAAAAGGACTTCACCTTCATTGAGCGTTGCGGAGAGTTCCCTAATGTACCACTACTTGGTATAAGGGGAGGTATTACTTACAACCCTTCCTTAGCTCTACGTCAGTTTGGTTTTTCCCGAAGAGATGGTCCACATGATATGCTTCTCCAAGATGTTGTGTTCGACTACAACCACGATCTCGAACAAGGTTCATACATGCTTGGGGCATGGTAAAGAAGGCGATACCAAGACTTTGGGGCACCGAACTCCATTCCTTGGGAACCTTACCTCAAATGGGTGCGAGCTCGAGCTCAAAACCTCATGATGCCATTCACTGTTTTACCGGTAATTATGGAACTGTTGCTATAGGTGGCGTACCTATCTTGTTCTCCATCCCGACATGCCCACCGATTTTGAAGACTTGAAGAGATCATGGATTCAACTAAAAGAGAGATACCTTTGAAGCTTCAAGCGAGAAGAAAGTGTTAGAGTTGACCAAGCTACTTCACGAGGAACATCAACACCAAGAGGAAACGCATGGGAGACTTAGAGCTTTAGGATGTTTATGTTTTCTTTTTATTGTTTGAATTATCTCTTGTACTTAAAAGAAAAAGAATAATAAAAAGAAGTACTAATAAATGTTTGTTCATTGCTTGTTTAACAAATTTAAATCTCTAAGGTCCTTGAAAACATTGCATTGCATTCGCATAAACATTGCATAGCATAGCATAACATTGCATCACGGTACATTGGAGATTGTTTTCTCATTTGCTCGCTATTTATTTTAGCGAAATGGCTCTTGAGATCAAATATCTTCAAGCTCGAATGCTCGGTTTCAGATGTTCACCACTTGGTCCAAGGCCAAGAAGATTTGAAGAAGCTCATCAACAAGAAGAAGAAGGTTGTTGGTCTCCTCAACATGGGTACGCTACAAAGGGGTCCAAAAGTGGTCGATCGGATCGAGCTCTCAAGGAAGTGTCCATACCGAAGGAGTACCAAGGGTGATGAAGGTGACCAGCGTGAGCCAAAGAAAGAGAGGACCGCTCGATTATAGTCGATACTGATGAAGATGACAAGTACAAACAACTTGAAGACCGTCGAATCTGTGGAAAACACGAAGATGTCCGGGTTGAATTTTGATGATCCGAGTCTTGTCCACAGTGTCATGATTCCTCCCAAGTTCAAAGTTCCTACTTTTGCTAAGTATGATGGCATGTCTTGCCCTAAGCGCATTTGAAGTCCTATGTTCGAAGATCAACCCCACTGATGAGAAAGTTGTGGATGCACTATTTTCAAGAGAGTTTGTCGAACACGTTAGAGTGGTACTATCGACTAGAGAATGACCGTATCCGTACTTGGGTGATTTGGTGATGCTTTCTGACAATATGAGTACAATCTGAATTGACACCCACTCGCATGCAACTACAAAGCATGTCTATGGGTCGTGACGAGAGTTCAAGGAGTATGCTCGAAGTGGAGAGATCTAGCGGCGAGTTCAACCACCCTTGTCCAATAGGAGTTGGTTGATATGTTCATGGGAACAACGACAGCCCGTTCTTCAATCATCTAATTGGAAATTCTTCATCCGGATTCACCGATGATATTGACGAGCGTATTGAAGTGGTATCAAGAGTGGGAAGATCCATGTAGAGTCATCTTCAAATCTGCAAAGAGATCTTTTGGTGGTAAGAAAGAAGCCAATCTGTATGGTCGGAAAAGCCGAGCCAAGACCGACCGTGCTCAATCTGTGGGGCGGTTGTGATCTCCATCCTACATTAGCACAACCTCGGCGAGACAGCGTGGCGAGAATGCGCCACGAAGGCGGTTCGAAGATCAACATGCCATTGTCGCAAGCCTTGCAACACATGTTGAGCGGTGATTACCTTGAGGATCCTCCTCGAATGTCAACACTTCCTCTCCAAAGTACAATCCTAATGCTAAGTGTGCTTACCATTCCAACAGCCAGGGCACGACACGACAATTGTTGGGCTCGAAGAACAAGATTCAAGATATGATTGAAGCTAAGCGATTGAGTTTGATCCTCTGTTGAGACTCGAATGTGATCAATGCGCCTATGCCTAACCATGACAAGAGTTCCAATCTTGTTGGTGATGATACTTATGTTTTCAGCATAGATGACTTGACCATTCCTCGATGGTATTAAGAAGAATTTGTTGCAAGCCGGTGTCAATCCAGGATGCCCGGAGAATTGTCGTTGGTGCCCATCCACTTTGATGGTTGTGCTTGGTTGAGAAGGCGTGTTCGATGCATGATGGATAACCGTGAGATACTATTTACGAAACCACACATGCGGAGGCGTGTGAAGAAATGTCTAAGTTGAAGATCGACAATGCGACCTGTGCCATCTGTGTGGGATACCTTGGGGCAGCCAAGTGGAAAGTATGATTACATGGTGAAGTACACTGTTCCTGAGAGCTACAAGATTCCTATTGAAGATGTTAAGGCGACCGGATGGGGTGACGATTTCCCGAAGACTATCTTGATGTTAACACAATAAGGATTTCCTCTGCGATCACTGCCTAGAGTGGCACCTCTCATTATCACTTCTCAAGACCGGTGCCATATTCCTCGACAAGGCTATCCCTTGGAACTATGGGTGATGTTTACTATCATGGCGTCAAGCAAGACCCTCGACCATTGAAGATCTTACTATCGAAGCTACCATTTCGACATTGACAACATCAGGATCCGATGGGTGACGAGCAGGAAGGGTATTCTCTCGAGATCTCTCCTCCAAAGACACCGCGACTCCACTCGCATTCCGTCTACTCCACCAATATCCCACTAGAGGAAAGAACCCGTGGCTCATCCTGCTCAACGGAAGTACCAAAGGAAGTTCTTGAAGACACCTCAAACAAGAAATGGAGAAATTAAAGATCATCAAGAAGAGTGATTACAATGTTGTGGAGCAGTTGGGACAAACTCCGTCCAAAATATCCATGCTTGCTCGCTCTTGTGCTCCTGAGGCTCATGCTAATGCCTTGGTGAAGTTTCTGAAGAATGCTCATGTGCCGCAAGACACTACCACGGATCAATTCGAAGTTTGTATTGCTAGCGGCTGCCAACAACGGCCTAGGCTTCTCTGATGCTGATTTGACTCCTGCGGGAAAGAAACATAACAAAGCCTTGCACATCTCTGTTGAATGCAAAGGTACTACCTTATCTCATGTTTTGGTGGATACCGGTTCCGCTTTGAATATCCTTCGAAGGCTTTTGATCGGCTTGATGTCGAAGGGTTGGTCTTTGAGACCGGTGACATTATTGTGAGAGCTTTTGATGGTTCTAAGCGCACGGTGGGAGAGCTCACTCTGCTGTTAAAGTCGGTTCCCGGACTTTTGACTCCACTTTCTTTGTCATGGACATCCGTCCACTACTCTTTCCTACTTGGGCCCTTGGATACATGGGGCAGGCGCTGTTACCTCTACCTTACATCAGAAACTGAAGTACCCGGTGAAAGGGAAGGTTGTCACAGTATGTGGTGAAGAAGAGTATATGGTCAGTCATCTCCAGTCGTTCCGTTATCTTGAGATGGAAGGCGAATTCTTCGAGACTCCCTGTCAAGCTTTTGAAACAATACCCAGAGTCGTGCCTGTTGACTCTCCCGTCACTCCTGAAGTTGCTCAAGCTCCGCCTAGAATGGCCTCGCTGAAAGATGCTCAAGCTACTGTTGAACAAGGAGGCAGTGCTATTTGGGGACGGATCCCTGATCTTCCTTTCAAATCTGACAAGACTAGTTTAGGCTTCACCATCAAGGGTCAGAAGATGATACGCCGCGAACGTGCCGGCCAACTTCCTTTCCGCATCAGTCAGAGTGGAATCCATGCTATAGAAGACGACAACAACGGCTTCGACATCAGCAAGTGAATCTTCCCAACTCCAGACAAAGGGCTCAGCAATTGGAAGACCGAAGACGTCATACCAATCTCCTTTAGTCAGGAGTAATTGCTCTTGTTTTGTTTTTACTTTTCGTATTTCTTTATGTTTTGAACAATAAACTTTGAAAGCCTAGTGCCTTGCCGGGCATCATGGCTCGTTGCGAGGTTATTATCATCGATTGCGTATTATCATTCAATAAATCGTTGGACTTTTGCATTCAATTGTTTGTTTTCTTTCTTTTACTTTATCACCCTTCAAAAGCTATGTGTTCTTACACACGTGATACAACTGCGAATCACTCGAATCTCGTTAATAACACTATGCTAGTGCTAAATATGACTTGATAATCCGATCTACTAAGCGAAGGCGAAAGTGAGGAAGATTGTGAAGTGCCGGAGAACTTGCCGGCGTCTGAAGAAGAAGCGAGTTATACAGCCACACGAAGAGCAAGTTGAGGTTGTGAATTTGGGTCTTGACGAACAGAAAAGATCAAGATAGGAGCGGGTCTTGAGAGCAGTGTTAAAGAAAGGTTGATTCAGATGCTACGAGACTACATTGAGGTTTTGCTTGGTCATACGAAGACATGCTGGTTTAGACATTGATATTGTGGTTCATCGATTCCGACAAAAGGGTTTCTCGGTAAAGCGAAGGTTCGTCGTATCGTCGAGATGTCGAGAAAGATCAAAGCCGAAGTTATGAAGCAGTTCAATGCGGTTTCTTAGTTACTTCTTATCCACATGGGTTGCTAATGTGGTACCCGTGCCAAGAAGGATGGTAAAATACGAATGTGTGTAGATTACAGAGATCGAACAAAGCAAGTCCGAAAGCGATTTCCACTTCCTCATATTGATGTTACGGTTGACAATACCGCTCAGCATAAGGTTTTCTCCTTCATGGATGGTTTCTCCGGTTACAATCGGATCAAAATGGCTCAAGACATGGAAAACTACTTTCGTTACGGTGGGGCACTACGCTACAAGGTTATGCCGTTGGCTAAAAACAGGCGCCACTTATCGGTGCTATGGTGACATTATTTCATGACATGATTCATCACGAGATAGAGGTCTCGTCGGCGACATGATAGCTCGATCACGGTGAAGTAGAACATCTTGATCATTTGCGAAACTATTTGACATTGAAGAAGTACGGTGAGACTTAATCCCAACAAGTGCACCTTTGGAGTCGGATCCGGAAAACTCCTAGGGTTTGTAGTCGGTGGAAGAGGTATTGAAGTTGATCCGCCAAGGTTAAAGCTATTCAAGAGATGCCAACTCCCGCATAGAAGGAAGTCGAGAGGTTTCTTGGGCGATTGAACTACATTGCGATTCATTGCACACTTAGCGCTACTTGTGAGCCAATCTTCAAGTTACTAAAGAAAGATCAAGTAGTGGAATGGAATGCGATTGCCAAATCGCTTTTGACAAAATCAAGGAGTACCTACGAATCCTCCTATCCGATGCCGAAGAAGACCTCTCATCATGTACTTGGCAGTGTTAGAGAACTCGATGGGGTGTGTGTTGGGGCAACATGGCCAGTCGAAAAGAGCATGCAATATACTACCTTAGCAAAAGTTTACCGTGAAACAAGATACTCACGGCTCGAGAAAACTTGCAACGCTTTGGCTTGGGCATCGACTAAGACAGTATATGTTGACTCACACTACCTTGTTGATTTCCAAGATGGATCCGATAAAATACATATTTGAGAAACCAGCTCTCTTGGAAGAATAGCAAGATGGCAAATGATCTTGACCGAATATGACATCGGTACACTTCTCGAGCGATCAAAGGAAGTGTAGTAGCCGATCATTTGGCTCATCAAGCCGTAGATGACTATCGATCTATGCGGTTCAATTTCGGATGAAGATGTTTTACTAGTCAGATTGTGAAGAACCGAGCCCGGACGAAGGACACGAACAAGGATCCGATGGACTATGGTCTTTGATGGAGCCTCAAACGCACTTGGCAATAGCATTGGCGCCATCATTACATCCCTGCGGCGGACACACGTCTTTCACCGCAGATTATGTTTCGATTACACGAACAACATGGCGGTCTGGCGTGCATCATGGGTCTTAAAGCTGCTATTGACTTAAGAATCAAGTTCTTACAAGTGTATGGAGACTCAGCTTTAGTGATCAGTCAGATAAAAGGCGAGTGGGATACGAAGCATCCGAATCTCATTCCGTATCGAGAGCATGTTCTGAGTTTGATCCCCTACTTCGAAGAGATTACTTTTGATCACATTCCACGAGAAGAGAATCAGTTGGCAGACGCATTAGCTACTATGTCATCTATGTTCAAGGTTAGATGGGACAACGAGGCTCCCCAGATCATCATTGAGAAGTTCGACGAACCAGCGCATTGTTATGAGCTTGATACAGAAGAGAAACCTTGGTACTATGACGTGAAGAGGTATCTTGAGACTCAGGAATATCCGCAGGGCATCATTAATGATAAAGTTCATGAGAAGATTTGCATCCAAATTTTTCCTCAAGCGACATCTTATACAAGCGCAACCACGACTTGTGCTTACTCATGTAGACGAGAAAACCAATGCGTATCATGGAAGAGTTACACAATTTGGTACCCACTCCAGTGGGCACACCATAGCTAAGAAGATTTTGAGAGCAGGTTACTATTGGTCCACCATGGAAGCGATTGTCACCGCTATGCTCGATCTTGTCACAAGTGCGGTTATGCCGACAAAGTGCACGTACCTCCGGTACCTCGAATGTTTTAACTTCTCCTTGGCCTTTTGCAATATGGGGCATTGACATGATCGGAGAAATTAAGCCCACAGCTTCCAACGGACATCGTTTCATCCTTGTGGCAATCGATTACTTTACCAAGTGGGTAGAAGCAGTCTCGTATGCATCATTACCAAGAATGTTGTGGCTCGATTCATCAAGCATAATCTTATCTATCGGTATGGCACCCCCGAAAGGATTATCACAGATAACGGTTCCAATCTCAACAATAAGATGATCACCGAACTCTGCACGCAGTTCAAGATCAAGCATCACAACTCTTCTCCTTATCGGCCTAAGATGAATGGCGCGATGGAAGCCGCCAATAAGAACATTAAGAAGATTATCTGAAGATGACGGTGACTTACAAAGATTGGCATGAGATGTTACCATTTGCTCTTCATGGTTATCGCATTCTGACGAACATCAGCAGGGCAACCCCTTCTCTCTTGTATACGGTATGGAAGCCGTCCTACCCATCGAGGTTCGGATACCCTCGACGAGTCCTCCGGGAGGCGAGTTAGGCGAAGACGATTGGGTCGACTCGCCTTGACCGGATTAACTTGATTGATGAGAAGCGACTCGCGTCCATCGCCATGGACGGATCTATCGAAACGAATGATCGAGCATTTAACAAGAAGGTCAAGCACCGAGTCTACCAAGTTGGTGATCTAGTAGTCAAGCGCATCATTCTTCCACAAGGTGATCCGAGGGCAAATGGACTCCCACCTACGAGGGACCGTTTGTAGTCAAGACAATATTTTCGGTAGAGCTATGATACTTAGCACCATGGATGGTGAAGATTTCCCACACCACTGAGCGGACATAGTCCAAAAATACGCATGAAAGAGACCCGCTAGGTCGGAACCTAGGCAAAAATAAGGGCATCTGGCGAACCAAAGGTTCGGGCAAAATTAAGGATATATACAAAACATGTACACAAGTCGAAAACACGAAAAGGCGGCTTGGGCAAAAAGGTATCGGTATCTTGAAAACCGAAAGGCGGTCTAGGCAAAAGTTAGGGATTTAAGCGTACGACTATGTCTCTTCGGATCACCTTCGACTATCATTCAAGGTTCAAATGGCGAAGATCGGTCTACTCACCTTTTCTTGGCAAGGAGATGAGATAGTTGAAATATATGAGTACTAGCATAGTTGGAACTTAACGAGATTGTTTCGCATAGCTTTTTACCTTTCTTGTGTACAAACTACTTGGCCATACGCACCTTTCAAATAAGCATAAACTTCTTTCTCTTTACAATTTCTGCTGTTGTTATTTGCAATAAGTCCAACGTTTGTTTTGAATGACTATACGCATTTGACAATAAGAACCTAATCACAAACATACGAAAAGTGAACATACAAAAGTACTTACTACAGGCTCCAGGAATTGGGACGACGATGAAAGTCACCAAAGTATTCCCCCACAGAGCATGATCCATGCAAAGGTGTCACTCACAACACAATTTCCCCGGCAGAGCAAAAGGGAATCCACGAGCTACAATTCCACTCGACTAAGTAATGTTACATCGGTCTCCAAGCAGTAACACCTCACCCCCAGTCAAGGTATTTATCCCCAGCGGGTATCTCTCAGTCCGCCCCTTTTCCCCCAGCGGCAGTATCCAAACTCGAGACTTGGTTAGATAGTGCATCGGAGGAACCTACATCTTCATTCCCCAGCCAGAGATTACAACGGGATCCTGACTCTTCCAGCCCGGTCTCCCAGCAACTATCAAATGCTCTCCAGCAAGATCTGCACCCAGAATCCCCAGTAGAGCGCCTCTCAAATTTCCTCAGCAGGATCTACATACAAGGTCCCCAACAGATCGCCTTCCAGATTTCCTCAGCAGGGTCCATATATGAGATCTCCAACAACGAGCCTCTCAAATCTCTACCTTCCTCAACAATATCTAGGCCCAAGACTTGGTCAGATAGTGCATCGGAGGAATCCAGGATATCTTTCTTCTCTTCCAGAAGCGGGGCTTCCACCTACTTGATTCCCCAAGCGGAAGTCAGAAATCTTCAAACAGAACATCCGCATCTTCTTCAAGATGGATATGTTGTGAAATATCACAACATCTATCATTCATAAATTCCTCATAAAGTCATAATTTATGCATATGTCATTCATATACACTATCATGCATCATACTTTGCATAAAACTAACCAATATTCTATCAAAGTTCCTCTTGTTTTGTCCAAAGCAGTGTGATCACTCGGCAAACAGGTCGAGATTAAGCCCGAATCGGCGGAAAACTATCGAAAGCCCTTGGTTTTCCTCCGACGGTCCGGATTAAGCCACGAATCGACGGAAAACTATCGAAGACCGCCTTGGTTGTCCTCCGACGGTGGTCCGAGATTAAGCCCCAACCGGGAAAACTATCCGAAAGACCACCTCGGTTATCCTCGATAACGAATGGATCAACACCGATGCACAACAGGGAAGCTATCCACATTTTTGCCAACTACAATCTCCCTCAGAGTAATCGACACGAAGATTTATTCTAACCTCTTCCTATTATCAACAGCAATGACTCGAGTCTAGCGTCGACTCGGTTGCCTTGGATGGCATCTTAAGCCCATCTCCACTACTTATCAACGATGCTTCACTTTCGAATCTGCATATATGGTTAAAAATCAATACAAACCAATAACTTCATTCAAAATGAACACGAAGTCTAACGTATGACTCCTCGGATGGCATCTTAAGCTATCTCCATGCTCCTTCCAGGGCGTCTCTGAGCCTAGCGTACGGCTCACTCCCCAGCATCGATCTTTCCAGATGGCATCTTAAGCCCATCTCCGTCAATTCTCCTGTCAACATTCTCGAGTCTAGCGTACGACTCATCCTTCAGCAAAGTATCCAAATGGCATCGTAAGCCCATTCCGCGTCATCCACCAACGGTGCAAATTTTCGGTGTACTCGGTGTTCAATCATCTTCTACCTCCGGTCACGAAAGACAAGCGTGTCAATCTAACCCTCCATACAAGAAGATTGAGCAGGGGGCTGTCATACCCCAAAATTTGCCCTCCATTTACTCGAGATTTCATACATCTATACTCGAGGATTCCTCGAGAGTTGATCGGATAAACTCTCTCTAGACAATCAACCCAAACTAGGGTTTGGTATCTCTCGAGCCAAGATGGGCTTCCAACATCTCAATGGTCTTCATGCCTCCTCATATGCTTTAAAGATTCTCCATGTCAAGTTTCAAGCCTCACAGTCAAGTTTCCTCGACAATTGGTCGGATGGTTGAAAATCAGTTGTATTGGACAAAAAGTCAACTGTGGTCAACATACAGTCAAACTTCATAATTTTTGGTCAACATCCTCATTTTGAAGTTACATTCATCATTTGATCAAGGGTTGATCATGATTCATCAAGAAAACTCAAGATTTGCTCAAAGTCAAACTTTCTAAATTAGGGTTTCTAGGTGAAAAGTCAATGAACTTTGATGATCATAACTTTCTCATACTTTCTCAGAAATTTTTCCACCACCTCTTGTTTTGAAGGAAATTTAATTCTCTACAACTTCATGTCTCACAAGAATGTCCAAAAAATGCTTCATTTGAGAGGTATAGCTCAAAACATTACAGGTCATTTTCAAAGTCAACAAAAGTCAACTTTTGATTTGAAGATATATTGAGCATGGTAACTCAATTGAGATGAAACCAAAGACATTGTTTAGAGGACTCTTAGAGCTTTCCAAAAGTCCAATAACACTCAAAAATGTGGAAAATTGAGCAAGATACACCATTCGAAGTTGGGCGATTTTGAATGATTGCACAAAAGGACATTTTGGTCAAATTGCAAAATTTTCCAAATGGGCCTATAATCTTTTGATCCAAACTTGTTCATGACAATATTCTTGACCCATAAATGCTTGGCATTGGTAATTTTCTATTTTTGTGATTTATATTTGAACTTTATAACATTTAATTCAAAAATAAATTATATAAAATATGAAAATTAGGTTATTTTTTCAATTAAGTTGGATTTATATCTTTCTTAATGTCCAAGAAAGCCCAATACACTTACCAAATTCGTGCAAGCCATGGCATTGATGAGAAAATCATATTTTCTTCAATATTTGATTTTATTTTCAAAGAAAATATTTGCACATTGATGGAGCAATCTTTTTTCCACTCTTTTGCCATCCAAACTTCCTCTATAAATGCTCAGCATTGTGTACAAGCAACAACACGAAACCCTAACCCTAAAAACCACCCAAACTCTTGCAAAATTTTTCAAGAAATTTGAAAAATCGAATTCAAAAACCACTTTCGGTCAAACCAACCACTCCATTGTCTTGGGAGGTAAGTTTGAGTAAGTATACACTCTTGCCATGGGTTAAAGCAAGGAATCGAGCCACATACATACATACATATTCAATTTTGTTTGATTTTTGCATTCTATTATTACCTTATTTCAATTGATTCTAACGCCTTTTTGTGTTCATGAGATCCCATATACGATCGGGCAATCGCTAGCAAGGTTGGACGTCCAAAACTCATGATGCCATGTTTAGGGTTTGAGCTGTGAGCTTGAACGGCATTTAGAGGAACTTTTAGGGCGAGACCACCATCGGGTTCGAGACCCGATTTAGAAGTAGCCTTAATCGACTCTCAATTTACGTATTTTGCGGTTAGCAAATCGAGCTTCCCGGAGAAGATGACCGGAGCCCTAGCTCCGGCGGTGACTCAGGCGAAGACCGGCGAGGAGCATGCGTGGCGCGATCCAGCATTCTGATTCGTTCATTTGAATTACACAGGGTCCACACTGTGTTGTGTTTTCAAAACATCCTTGACGCGTCATCACTCATATACCATTGATTTCCACTTTCAAAACACCGATGACACTTGGCCTAGTGGTTAAGGCGCTTCCTGTGCAAAGATGCTCTCTAATGTCATGGGTTCGATCCACTCCAGAGCCAGTTTTGCTTTCTTTTCTCAAAACTTCAAACTTTTCATATTTTTTCTATTTTCCAATTTATTTTAATATTTTGCATTGTTTTAATTTATTTTCATAATTTTTATTTATGCATCAAAAATAATTTTCCTTTTACATTTATATTCTGAAAATCCTTATTTAATTTATAAAATTAAAAAATATTATTTTGCATGCATATTTATTTTTATTCATAATTTTGCATTTAAATCATTGTAAATTCATTTTAAATTACTAAATTGCATTTAAAAAATTCCAAAAAATTATTTTAACTTATTTATCTTATTTCCAGCATATAATAATTTTTCCATATAAAAAATTGCATTTTTTCTAACATTTTCTCTTATTTCGATTTCATCATATTTTCCGATTTCTTATTTGTTTCACAGGTTAATCCAATTCGGACGTTTCTTCTTCCGTTTTCATTTTATTTTTCAATAATGTAACTGTTTATGGGATGTAATAGTTTTAATTAGGACTTTTATTTTCCGCATTTTAAATTATGTATCTGCCCCAAAGCCTTGTAATAGCGTAGGACATTTACCTTTCCGCACTTTACATTCCGCATTTTACTTTTCGCACCCTATAAATTGCTAGTAATTAGGCGTGTATGGCAAGACTAAAATTGAACATAGCCCACTAATTTTCAAGATAAAATATCTGAAATCAACACACTTCTTTCACACACGCACCCCTTAGGGTAATTCTCTCTCGATGCCTTTTTGATTCAAAATGGTCATGTCCCTCGAACGTAGAGGTATTCTAGCACCGTTGCCTTCCAAACAAATCATCATAGTCCCTTCGATACAAAGATCATAAGACCCACGATGTCGCTTCCGAATACATGATCTTGACCCTCGATTATCGCCTACGAAAAATGATGATAGTCCCTCCGAATGTGCTAGGACACTTCCTACAAGTTGCCTTCTATGACCATCCGATGTCCCTTCGAATGTCCCGCTTACATCCAACGAATGGAGCTACCTACTAACTAATAGTACGGCTAGCGCTATTCTAAAGGAATGTAGAAGTACAACAAAATGACCAATTCTGAGTGGGTAAATAAGTCTTTTAGTTGCTTGCTCTATCAAATGTTTTTCACACCACACACTTTTTTTCAAAGTTCAAATTCTTTTCAAAACAAAAACATTTCCGAACACTTTGTATACACTCCTACATGAGTCATTACAAAGTCAAAGCGAAATGCCTTTTCAAAACATTTTTGTCAAACACACAGAAAGCAATTTTAAAAGGTGATCTAGAGCAACTAAGAGCCCGTAGATAACTATGGATGGAAAGGGGTGCTAATACCTTCCCTTTTCATAACCATTCTCCCCGAACTCAGAATCTAACGAAGGTCTTTTTCTGTCTGTTACTTTTACCTTCCCTTAATTGGATAAAAATAAAAGTCGGTGGCGACTCTTGCTATCCGCACATTTGGATACAAAAATCCTACAAAGTCAGTTCACCGTATTACAGAAATGGCTTAAATTCAAATTTAATTAAATAAAATGCAAAAATAAAAGATAAGGCAAGATAGGCTAGATATTTACATGGCTTGGGGTCCAAGATAGCTCATTGCAAGCTGTAAATTTCGTTCAAGAAGATTGAGGAAAGATTGAACATATTTGGAAAGATTTTGTAAAATTTTTCAAATCAAATATTCTCCATTTATGGAGAATATTTTCTCAAAATTCTCTCAAAGTTGGCAAAATCGTATTCTACTTTCCAGCCACTTTCAATCACTTTTGAGCATTCCATTGTGATCCTGAGGTAAGTTTGAGTATGTATATCATCATACATGATCATAACACGTTGAAACATGCCATATGAGTTGCTCCGATTTGCATTTTTTCTTGAAATCGTGTTTTACATTTGAGTGTGTTTTGCTTCCAACTAATGCTTTTAATGTGTTCATAGCATGATATAGAACAGGTCTGGGCAATCGTTTGAGGTTTTCCATGGCTTAATCACTAGTTGCCATTGTTAGGGCAGAAACTGGAAGAACTTCGTATCTGTAGTTCTAGGCCGATTCAGAACAAACTAACATCACCATTAGATTCTTAGATCCTGTTTATTGGATCTGGATTGTTTTGGTTTGCGTTTTCACTTATTTTTCAGGTTTTTAGCATTGGATCCAACCGGCAGAGTCTTCTAACCCTTACCTATTTATGGGTTCAGAAGAATGAATGGATGTATCACCGCCCCAACGGTTCACCTTGCGCGCACTATGTCACTCTCTCTATCAGGTCGTGGGTTCAAACCCCACCTTTTGCAAATAATTTTCTTCTTGCCTTGCAAGTTCCAGGATTGCCAGAAATCACGCCCCAAAAACTCTAGTTTCTCTGGACCCCTCCCAGCCAGAAGTGTCCACTTCTGGGCGCCACAAGCATCAGAAGCTCTAGCTTCTGAGTCTCCAGCAGCAAAACATGCCCAGAAGCTCCAGCTTCTGGACTCCATCACAAGACGCCACGCCCAGAAATGCCTATTTCTGGACCCATCTCCAGCAGAAAGCCCCAGAAATTCCAATTTTTAGGCACCTCCAGCGCAGAAACCCCAGAAGTTCCAACTTCTGGGTACCTCCAGCAAGAAATCTCCCAGAAACTCCAGCTTCTGGGATGGCTTCCTCCAGAAGCATTTCTGCATTATTTTTATCTTTTTCCATATTTTATTATTTTTGCTAATTTCATAATTAATTAAAATTAGTAAATTAGGTTAAATAATTAGGATTAATTAGACAACTTCCACTAATTTTTTCTCTCATTTTAATTAATTAATTTAGGGATAGATTTAACTAATTTTTTCTCTAAAATTAATTAAAATCAATTAGACTTAGGATTATTCTCCACAAAAACCCAAAAAATGCTAGGATTAGTTTTCTATTCAGTCATTTATTTTCTTGCATTTTTTCCAATATTATGTAACTGCTCATGGGATGTAATAGCTTAATTAGGATTTACTTTCCGCACTCCTATATTATGTAACTGCCCCAAAGCCATGTAATAGCGTAGGATTTACTTTCCTCACTTTACTTTCCGCACCCTATAAACTGCTAGTAACTAGGCATGTATGGCAAGATAAAAACAAACGTAGATCACTTCTAATTTCAAGATAAAATATCTGAATTTGACACACTCTCTTCACACATGCACCCCCTAGGTTATTCTCTCTTGTTGCCTTTCGAATAAATGGTCAAGTCCCTCGAATATAGAGGTATCTTAGCACTGTTGCCTACGAAACATATCATCATAGTCCCTTCGAATCAAAGATCATAGTCCCTCGATGTTGCCTACGAATACATGATCTAGTCCCTCGATTGTTGCCTACGAAAAGTGATGATCGTCCCTTCGAATGTACTAGGATACTCCTACAAGTTGCCTTCTATGATCATCCGATGTCCCTTTCGAATGTCCCTCTACATCCAATGAATAGGGTTACCTACTAACTAATGGTATGGATAACACTATTCTTAAGGAAAGTAAAACAACACAGAAATGATCGTTCTGAGTAGGTAATAAGACTTTTAGTTGCTTGCTCTATCAAAACACTTTTCACACCTCGCACCTTTTAAAAACATTTTCAAACACTTTGTATACATTCCAGCGTGAATCATTACAAAGTTTCTTTTCTAAAAACGAAACATTTCCGAATACTTCGTATACATTCCAGCATGAATCATTACGAAGTCAAAGAGAAATGCCTTTTCCAAAACATTTTCAAACACATACACAAAAAGCAAATTTCAAGATGAGCTAAAGCAACTAAGAGCCCGTAGATAACTACAGATAGAAAGGGTGTTAATACCTTCCCTTTTCATAACCTTCTCCCGTACTCAGAATCTAACGAAGGTCTTTTCCTGTTCTTTTCACCTTCCCTTAATTGGATAAAAGAAAAGTCGGTGGCGACTCTTGCTATCCGCAACATTTGCGATCATAAGCAAAACAAACCAAAGTCAGTTCTCCCACCGTGTTACACCTCAACAAAATGTACACAATGCTTACTCCATATTTTACTTGTAAGCATGAAATTTAAGGATTGAAAATAAATCAATCCTGCAAAACACTTGCTTCTTCGCCAAGCAACATACTAGACACAACCAATCTATTTCCTCTCTTTCTTCAGGGCTTTGTCAGGTACTATATCAAAATTATAGTCTATTTTCAAATAGAGTTTATGGGGATTGTGGGAAAGAGAGAAAAATTAATTGGGTGTGTATTATATCAAAATTAGAGTCTATTTTCAAACAGTGTTTATGGGGGTTGTGGGAAAGAGAGAGAAATTAAATGGGTGTGGGGCTCTGTCAGAAATTTGATGTTATTCAACATAGCTTTATTAAGAAAATGGATGTGGAAGATTAAAAGTGAAAAAGGTATTTGGTATGATGCTTTGGTTAATTGTTAGGGACTAATTTCGAGGGGTTGAACTTGGGGGTTAATGGAATCTCAACTTGGTGGAAGGACATTAGTGTTTTAAATTTAGGAGAAATTGATAATACAGATGAATATTCAGTGCTTATAAGAGTTTATCATTGGTAACCATATCTTCACATAGTCCATATTGGTCAAAGATTTGGAATAAGGTGATATCGTCCAAAATTTCTTGTTTGCTATAAAGAATGTTACAAAATAGGATTCCAACAAAAGTCAATTTAGTCAAAAGGGGAATGCTAGTGCAAGGTTAGAACCTATGCGCGGCAGAGTGTGAGAGACAAGAGACAACATCTCTTCTTTTTTTTTTTAGTGTCCGATTTTTGCAGGTGTTTGGAGTTCCATGTTTGAATTGATCGGTGTCTATGTTGTGTTGGACAATGATGGATGGCAACACATGGAACAATTCAAAAACATATTAGGAGGAAGAAGGTCAATTTTAAATAAACTAGCGGTGATTTGGTTTGCCTGCATCTGGTGTATATGGAAGTCAAGGATCGACAAAATTTTTTGAAATGAAGAAATCGTTATGGAAAAAGTGGCACATAAGGAAAAAATTTGTTCTTGGAAGTGGCTGAAATTAAAATCGAACTTGATATCGAATGATATATTCCAGTGGTATATGAATCCGAGAGGGCTTGTATTGGATTCATGGATACTTGAAAATACATTCCAGGGGTATAAGTGTTAGAATGAGTAGGTGATATTATGGTCAACGGTTTAGAGAGGCGGTTTCTAAGGGTGCTCTGCATTATATGAGATTTCTTCTTTAGTATGTAGAGGACGTTCAATTTTTTTGGTGTTTTCCTGTTGATCAGCAAGCAGCTGCCAAGCTCTTATAGCAGAAGCTAGAGGAAGCCCCTTTTGTCCTTTGATATTGATTGTCTAAGTGTCATAGCGGTATGAGTTTGAGCTTTCTGTAGTTCATGGATTCGGCTAAGCTTTACATATATGTGACGGTCCATTTCTGTCGTTTTGTCAGATTACTATATTCGTTTGCAACATTATTAGATTTCTTGGTGTTTTTGGTCGCGGTCCAACGTCGCATTGGCGGAGTTCTACTCGTGGTGCATTTGATTTTGTTTTTGATCAATTGGTAGGCCACGATTTGGGGTGATGATCAAGGTTAGGGGCTGCTATAGGGTCCATTCGGTGATTCATTAGAAGATGTACAAAATTCTGTTTAAATTGGAGGTGTTGTCTCTGTTCTTCGATCAACTTGGAGGGACGCTGTCAAATGCCAGAAATTTTAGCACAATTCTTTTAGTTTCAGACCATTAATTTTATTCTAAACTGCATTTATCATGTGAAATGAGTTTATGTGATTGAATATGTGTTTCTGCCAATTTTTATTTGAGTGTCATTTATCTAATTTTGTGGTGGGGATAACTTTGGTGCACCTTGATTGTCTTTGAGTGTTATATATTCGAATGTAATTTACTGGTATAAATACATCATTTCTGTATTGGTGTACGAGGGACATTACTTATGACTATTTTAATTCAAGAGCAAGACTTACTTGGTCAAAGCTACAAATCCAATTCATTTAGACACACACTTATAAATAAAATAAAATAAAAAATATAATATAATATAAAATTTAATTATTAATTTTGAAATAATTAATAATAATATATTTTTATGAATGTGGCCAAATAATTTTAATTTGTATTCGTGTCTAATATAAGAATCACTCTTAATTCAATTGATTTTTGCTTGTTTAAAAAAAAAAAACTTATAACAACTCATTAATATACGGTTTAACATTTTTTAATAAGCTACACAACTTTATTCCGTTATTATTTTATACTTTTCTTTATGCTGGTGTCAGTTAAACTGTGTTTATTTAAAGGTTTAACATCTCTACTCAAGAAGAGTGTTCTTCTATACAGTATAGATACTAGTCAAAATATCCAACTTATCCTCACATATTTAAGAGATTGTGTGTACATATGGAGCTTTTATTGAGCGTCCATCAAAGCTTCAATGTTTACACCTATAAAAAAAACGAAAAATAAATAAATGTTCACGTGTCAAATTCCTTTTTATGGGACAATATAGGTTGCTTATGTTACAACTAACTACCTATGACTCATTATTTAGGAAATGAATACCAGAGAATCAAATTCAAAATAATAGAGGAAAAATGGAGTTGGTTGATCACTAATTGATTGTGGGAGGAGCAATTATTAATGCACATGCCATGTTGGTTTTTCTTTAAATTAAAAGAAGAACATAAAGCGTGGATGACAACTAATTACAGTTTCATTTGCCATACCTAATCGTCTAATCCGTAATGATAGTGGAAAGTAGGGGGTGTTGATGGGTGTGATGAATCCACGAATTCATTGACTTAAATTAAATCAAATTATAAATTATTCTAATCTATTTATTTAAAGGTATATCCAACACAATCCAAACTAACCGGTTCAGTTTTGATTCGGGTATTAAGTTTGAGTTTCACAATTTACAACTTGTTGATCCAATTTATTGATATATTATTAATCATTAATAATTCTTTTTTATTATTATTTTAAAAATATATATAAAATCAATATATCACTACTATCAAATTTTTTCAAAAAAGATTTATTTTCTATCATTAATACTATTATACCAATGAGGTTACTTAATTCTAAAACTAAACGTTGTTTCTTATTTTCTTTTGCATCATTTACAACTTATGTATTTTATGGAAATAATGTGTCTTGTGGAATATTATAATATTATGACGTGTTATGTCATATTGATAAATTTTATTAGATATTATATGATGTGTTTCATCCAATTTAAGTGTTAGGAAATAGTGTAATTGTATTGAATTATATTATAATTTACGTAATTGAAAGAAATTATAAAAAAATATTTTTTATTTCAAACACAACCCACAAAGCCAATCCAATCCAATTCATAAATTAGCAGGTCGGTTCGGGTCAATTTTAACGATGAAATTACGGGTTAAATAACAAATCCAACCAATTAAAATTTGAATGAATTAGATAACGAGTTAGGTCAAACCCGGTCTAACCCAACCCATAAACATCCCTCCTGAAAAGTTTAGCATGTTATAGACCTAGCATTACAATTTGCAACTCATAAACAATTAGCGGCTTAGCGCATACATTTCAGTATTTATTAAATGAATATTTAAGTGAATTTAGCAAATGAAAATACTTATAATTAAAATAAACTATTTAACTAGTAAATATATTATAAAATGAGATATAAATTGCAAATAATAATGTTAAATATTAAATATATTTTAAATTAATTTTTTTTATTTATTAATAATTATTTTAAATATATAATAATCTAGTTCGTTGATATATAATTAGTTTACTATTTAACTTTAATATATTAGTTTACTATATAATTATTTAATGAATTAAATAATTATAATTTTAATATTTGAAATAATAAATATCTAAAATATAAATACTTATAATATTAATCATTAAAATATTTATAGTTTATATATTAAATAGGTTAAAAATATTTAATCATAAAATAAAATAATTAATAAATAATTAAAATATTTCATACTATATAATATACAAATTACTACATTTATTTATTACTGTATATTACTATTTATTAGAAAAAAAACAAAAATTAATACCAAAATTCAAAACAAAACAAAATTTATTTTAAAAAATTACCTTATTATGTTATACATACAAATGAAATGCCAACATTTGACAAGAAATACAAGTTTCTTGGTGGTAAGGCTTATGTGCTGGGAGTATAATGATTTTAGGGACCAAAATCAAAAAGCAAAATGCAAGCTTAAGTGGAATAAAGCATAATAGAGACGAAAACCAAAAACACGTTAACTTATAGAGATGAAAGAATTATTTAAACATATTATTATTAATTGTTTCAAAATCAATTTTTTCTATAAAAGTTATAAGATGGTTATTTAACCAATCATGACTCTTTTTGTTACATGATCGACTCTTACAAATTTCATAGTTGAAAAAAGATATTTCATGTTTGGAGTTGCTATCAATATGATTAAAGTCAACTTCAAAAAATTAATTACCTTTAAACATTAATAATCACTAAAATTATTTATTTCCCCTCACGTATTTAGATTTTTAAAACAAAAAACATGAATAATAAGTCCAATCATATAAATGAAACCAATTTGTAACGTCTTTATTTACCTTAAATAGACAGAAAATAAATAACATTGTGAAGAAGTTGATGACGATCGACCTATAATTTAATTTAAATAAATCTACAAAAACAATGAGAACAATTTCAAATAATTTCAATTTGATAGTAATTTTTTAGTAGTAAATATAAATAGTACTAATTAAAAATAATATATTTAAATTTTTTTTCAAGTAACATGTTTTTTTTTCTTTGACTGTATATGTTTTTTTTTCCTTTGACACTATAGATTAATCTCAAATTTTATAGGTATGATCTATATGACGGCATGCTTCAATCTAACGGTTGATTTTAAAAAATATTAATCCGAAGTAACGTTTTTGAGCGAGTGTAACTCATGGTGTAATTCTTCGGGTGTAATTTGATCAAAAACACCTGAAGAGTTACACCATGTGTTACACTCGCTCAAAAACGTCACTTCGAATTAATACTTTTTAAAATCAACCGTTGGATTGAAACATACCATCATATAGATCATACCTATAAAGTTTGAGATTAATCTATAATGATTTACTATACGATCAAGATATCCAAAGATTAACGTCAAAATGAACTTTCATATAACGTTAATTTTGATGTAGTTCAATGACATAGTAAATCATTATAGATTAAACTCAAACTTTATAGGTATGATCTATATGATGATATGTTTTAATCCAACGGTTGATTTTAAAAAATATTAATCCAAAGTGACGTTTTTGAGCGAGTGTAACTCATGGTGTAACTCTTCGGATGTAATATGATCTCTCATATATATATATATATATAGGGGGTGCGTGTGTGTGTGTGCGTGTGCGTGTGTGGGTGCATGTATTTGTGTGTGTGAGTGTGTGTGTGTGTGTGTGTGTGTGTGTGTGTGTGTGTGTGTTTGAGAGTGAAAGCTTTTCAGATCCACCGTGTCTTAATCTGATCTTGATTTTTGGTGACAACTTTTCTAAGCTGCATATTTGATGTCCGATTTTCTGAAGCAACGACTTAAATCAGTATATGTGATTTTCTAGCTTAAATCAACGACAACGACAAGACAAATATTTGTTTTCTAATATAAGCTTTTGTCTGATTTTTGACATTTGGATTGAGCTGAAAACAATAACTTATATCAGATACGTCTTGGTTTTTAATCTTGAATTCTTTATTTGAAAGCATATGTGATTTATGATTTGAGAGTTACGTTTTTCTTGAGAAAACCTTTTATTACCTTTTTGACGAACATTCAACATTTCTTAGAATTGTTAATGTTTCTTTAGAAGCGGTCTCAATAGTTCTTATGATTGGTGCATTGGTAATTTTGATGATACATGTCTTCTAATGAACTTTACTTGTATTAAGTATATTTGTTTGAGGAGATGTTATCCTTTGATCTTGTCTTCTACTAGACTATATGATGTTGATTAGGAATGCGCGTATTCCATGAACTATTCCATTCTTCATAGTCTTTATTTGGTGTTCAGAACTATGAGAACCAAATTCTTCTGATGAGAAAGTCTTGACTTCTGATATTTACTATGAAAGCTCATTTCTTGTGAAAAATGATTTATGATCTTGAAGCATGAGCTCTTCATAGAACCTCATAGAGATTCTTTACTTGTCGAACATTCATCATTCAACAGAACTACTGATGTTTCATTAGAAACGAACTCAATGGTTCTCCTTCTGAGTGATAAAGTGATTATGATGATATCTTGATTAGGACTATCCGAAATTCTAATATCTTCACACTCAATGAAACCATTGAGACTAAAATTATTCTTTCTAAAATATATGTATTGTTATCAACAATAGCTTAAATCAGTACATTTGATTTTCTAGTTAACTCTTAAAATCGTGTTCTAATAGTTATGAAGTGTTCCTTCATCGTAGTTTGGTTCTGTCAGAGATACCAATCCCAGAAAAGTTTCTTCAGACCTTTTGAACGCGGATCTTGTTCTTACAGGTTCAGCTTTATCTTCTAGAAACACGTTTTCAGAAAAAAGTTTGTCTTTGCTTTTGCCTCTTTTGAGTTTATGGATAGTCAAGTACTTCTGATGTATCACCATTTCTGACTAGCTTACTATCATAGTCTTTCGTTTCAGAACCTGCAAGTGTTATTTCTATATCTCCAAAAATTTCAAATAGCTTTGACTTTTCTGAGTCAAGCTTGTTATCAATTCTAACACTTATTGATTCCTTTGTAATACATGTTTATGTATTGTATACTATGTGCCTTTTAGAGATAGTTTTCCTAGAGTTTCTGATACTCATGGTTTTTCGTGCATCATTAACTCTTTGTGTCTGTGGAGGAGTATAGAGATAAGAAGAAAGAGATATAAGTTGATTCTCTTTAAAATAGTTTTTGCTATCACTATCTGAACCATAACTAATTTATCCATTTCTATTACGATGGACACTATAGATTAAAGAAACCATCATACTTCTGTCTATGTTATCGTTTAAGAACTTCCGAAAAGCTTTATCATTGTAGTACATAATAGTTTCAGAATATGGAGAAGCTTTAGAAACAACCTCTTCAACTTATCATTTCTCATAATAAAACAAACGCTTTTATAATATTATACCTTTTTTATTTTATTTTTAAAAGATGCTACATATTCATGGCCGCAAAAAAATCCTGCAATAGAAAAAAAAAAGTATTGATGATAGGGGAAAACAATCTAAGCGTTGTCATCTTTTACATGTATACTATGTTGCATAGGTACGAGTACGTATCCAGTATCCCGTACTGATACTGATACGTAGTACGATATTTAAAAAAAACTAAGGTACGAATACATTAGTATAATTTTTTTAAAGTATATTTATAAAAAATAATAAATGAATTATATTATTAAAATTACAACAAAACATTAAAATGAAGAAACAATTTACTTTAAAAAAAGTTAATATTCTCGCAATAACATAAATAAGTCTATTAATAAATCATGAAATCATGGTTGAATATTAATATTTTCTTCTAGAAGAATGGAAATTTCAGTTTTAGAGAGAACAATGCGAAGAGAACAATACGACAACAGTAAAAGCATAGAAGACAAAGGTTTAAATTTAGTATTTTTCTTTCGTTTTTTATTTAAAAATATAGGATAAAATAACCTAAGTTTTATCTAATAAAAAAACCTAAATTTTAATACTTGAAAAAACATTAAAAAAAGTTTAGTTCGTGATACTTGATACCAAATATGTACTCATTAATGTACCAATATCTAAAAATAAATAAATAAATGAATTGATACGATTTCGGTGTATATCGGGCGCGTACCATACACATAGTAGTACTCGGTACCGGTACTAGTATATAATGTATGATAACTTTCATAAGTAAATAATACATTAAAAGAATATTGTTATATATCTTTAATTAACAGAAGGAAAAAAAAAAAAAAAAACTATCTAGTGTGAGAGGGTAAGAGTATTGAGAAGAAGAACACGTGAATTGATCAAAGCTCTGAAAACTTTCTCACTAACACTTTCAACACCGCAAATACATTCTTCTAACTCACGCATTCTCTTCAAAACCGATCTAACTTCTTCATCTCCTTTCTTTTTCATATTCCCAATATTCTCTACCTCATTCATCTGCTTCTCAATCTCTTCAATCCCTTCACACTCCTTATAACTCCCACCTTTTCTCACCATTTTCACCCACGAAAATCTCCTCGAACCAAACGACATTGCTACCCCGTTGAAAAGCACAACCGAAACAGAAACAGTTAAACTCATTACATCTTCAATAACACCACCAAGTTCAACACTGTCTGCAATAGACAACGATGTCGTAGAAGAAGAACAAGCAGGAACATTCAGTTGTTGTTGCTTGACACCGAAGTTAACACACCGTATTCCAGACACTAGTTTCTCAATCTCTTTACTCAACTTCTTTTTACTTTTCAAATATATAACCAGTTTCGATTCATCTCGTTTCCTTATCGCGATTTGAACCGAGGAATGTTCTTGTTTAAGAGATAAAATTGACGTTTGGAACATTCCGTAAGCGTCGACGAAACGGAGAGAATATTCTAGAAGCTTCTCGACCCAAACAGGATGGTAGCGAAGAGACTCTTGTGTTTGAGGAAGTTGGAGAATGTCTTGAAAAGTTTCATGTGTTTGTTTGAGAAGTGTTAAACCGTTGGAGAGGCTTTTGGATGTTAGTTTAGTAGTGGAATTAGTCCAGGATTTGAGACCGTTGATCTCATCCTTGATCTGGGAAATCAACGGATGAGATCTGCAGGGAAGACTTATGGATCTTATGTGGTGTGATATTGATGGTTTTTGTGATGGACGGTTAGGGTTTTTGTTGGGAAACGAAACTGAACGACGAAAAACACCTACCATTTTTTCTAATTTTTTTGTTCTAAGTTTTCTAGCTAAGAATGGTGAAGAAGGTTTCTGAAGAGGTTTGATTAATTTGTATAGTATTTATATGCATAGTTGACACATGCACATGAGGACATAGAAGCCAGCTTTTTGCATTAACTATAGAAACTTTTTGTGTGAAATATTAATAATGTGTTATTTTAAATATTAAAATTAATTGAAGTTTTTAGTATTAAACATGTGATTGAGATTTGAGATAATAGTAACCGCGTGTATCGGCGTGGTTTGTTCTGTAACATTTGAAGTGGAATCTTTCAATTATCCATATAGCTTTCTGGTTTTAGGTACGGTTTCTTCATATTCTAACATTAATTTAAGCGTGTGATTAGTCAAAATAATGGTAATAATAATAACGCGTGTGAGTGAGTTGTAAAATACAGAGATATTTCGATTCATTTATAGTTTCTAAGAAGATACTAATGTGGAATTCAAGAATCGATTATTTACTCTAAGAGGATTTTGTGGAAATCAAGACTCGTCCAAATATTGTGACAGGCTGTGGGCTTTTTATTATCTGAGCAGGAATTATTGAAAAATTATTTTCGATGTGCTATTGGCGAACATAATGCCAACAATCATGTTCATATATGCTTTGAGCATTCATAAGACTGCTAGTATTAACGACTCGGTTGTTGTTAGGCAAAGACAAAACTATCAAAGGACAAAGAGTGTTAAGAATAGCTGGTTGTGCTCTTGTATGTTTTTCAAACTAGACACTTATTGAAGAAACAGTTGGTTTCTTGTCCTTCATAAATCCAGCTTGTACAAAACTACTAAGTGACTGATTGTTTTTGCGGTGGAACTACTATTAGATGTGCGTCTTTTAAAAGCTAAGATTTTTAACTTTATATTTCCATGGCAGAATTGCATTGAAACGTGCGTCTATGATTCAGAACATGAAACCAAACACTATAAGTATTTTGAATATTATTTATTACCAATAATATTTTGGAATGGAGCTAGAAATAGACTAGATTGAATTAAACAGAATTTTGATGTAGTGGACTGAATTTCCGGTACAATGGAGTGAAAATAAACCTATAAATTGAATACTTTAATGCTCAAATCAATAATGAATTAAAATGCAGTCCAAGTGTGTGAATAAAAGAATACTTAAATGATTCATGTTGTGCTTTATATATATGAGTAGTTAAAGCCTTATAGGAGTTGTCTTTCAATCAGATCCAACGGTGGAAAATAAGAGGTCGGAGTCATGTGTCCTGTTGGGGTGAGGCCTCGCCTGTTTGTGTGTCTTTCTGTGCAATTGTTGGTATTCTCATTGTGGGTCGTAGGAGCTGCCCAAAATAGTTGTCCCTCAAGCCATTCTTCTTCCTAGTCATAGAACGAGAGTTTGTCATGCATGCCTTCAGCTCGACTTATAGCAAAAGGAAATGGAAGATACTTGGTGGAAAATCAATAACATTGAGAATAACCACATTTAATATCTCCTCGTGATTAGCAATGTTTCGCATGGGAATCTCAACGTGTGACCCTATGTATGATAGCAATGACATGTTACTATTTACAAGGCTATTCAAGTGTTTTGAACGGTCTAAGGCAAGATCTCGACCGTTGGTGGTGCATTATGTGCCCCTTGACGTCTACTATGATGGATTGTACAATAAGCTTTATTAGAGGATATATGAGTTATGGGGTTACCATCTCCCCTTTTGTCAGTTATGAATCTTAAGAGCTATTATTCTGTGTTTACAACTTATTTTATCTTCGTCAATATCAACCAATTGTCCATCATTTCGATACATTTACGCAATCTATTTTGGAGGAGCACACAACGTGTGAGTCATCAAGTTCAACCTTTTCAAGCTAACGCCTCAAAACCTTTATTTTCTTCTATATTTGTTTGCTTTAGCAGGAATTCCGTAGAAGAGGGTTATGAAAGGTTTGAAGGAGAAAATCGTCATCTATTATGGAACGGTGGGTGGTGATATCTATTCTAAAATGATGTTAGTTTTTTTTTCTAATTGTCTTGCAGTTAGCAATATCTTTCGCCATAAATGACCTTTAACAAGGATAAAGGCTTAAATTTATGTTGACTTTGTGCTTCCACTTATGGTCGCTTATTTAATATATCAACAATCTTTTTAAAAGGGATAACTCTCGCCCAGGAGACCAGAACAGGACATAGGACAACTAGGCCATATGGGAAGATCAAGAGACATTGGATACTATTTCCGCCTTCGTAAGAAAATGAGGTTTGGATCATGCCTTTTATCGATGTGGGTTCTCTCTCAAACTACGGGTGCTTCGTCTCAAAGGAAATAATAGGATATGTAGCAAGTATGGTGAGTTAGTTGTCCTTCTTCATGGCTACATGTTTTCCTCAATAGGTTTTCTCTTTCCTTTTAAAGACTTTGAGGTGGGCGTTCTAAACCGCCTAACAATTGCTCCTTCACAATTGAACCTAATAAGTTGGGCTTATGTCAAAGTTTTCCACCATTGGTGTGAGTAAAATAAAAGTGTGTCGACCTTGACACTCTTTTTTCATCTCTTTAAAGCACATAATAGTTCCGTTGAATCAGTGTAGGGTCAAGGTTTGATATCTCTCAGGAAGAATAATAAGATGTTTGAGGTTTATTCTGATTGTGTGAAGAAGTTCAAGGACTGGTATTACTCGATTCCCTCCTTACCGAGTTGGCTCACACTAACATATGTAACCTAGAATTTAATTTGCCTTTTTGATGTTTGGTTGGAATCTCCAAGTTCTGGCGCCAGAGCCATTTCTTGACGGGTGTTGGATCTTATGTCTACAACTTGGACAACTTGTCCCAATAATATACCTATTTGAAGAGGAAATCGGTAGCCTTTTTGAAGATTTACGTTTCACTGATATTGTTTCTCTTTTTGGGACGGTGCCAAAGAAGTAAAATAAATGATTCATAGAAATGTGTTTGTTAGTGTAAGTCTCTACAAAAGAGAGGATGAGAGTCATCTTCAGAGAGTAACATAGGAAATTTCTTATTTTCTTTAATGCTTCATTGGTGATTACTTCTTCAACTTGCTTATTTTATGGTTTGTAGATAAGATGAAAGGCTAGAGGAGGCCCAGTCCCAGGGGAGGTTTGAAGGTGCTAAAAACACAAGAAAGGGGGGGTTGATTTGGATTTTATCCTTTGAAAAACTATTCTTTTAAACACAATCCCATTTTAAAAATGCTTTGCTTTTGATAACGATTGAAAGAATTAGAAAGCAATAAAGAACAAAATATTTTTATACTAGTTCACTTGAAAACCTCAAGCTACTCTAGTCCACTCTCACATGTGATTTTCCTCTCTCCAACGAGGACTTAATCCAATAATCCAACTGATTATTACACTTGCACAACCCAACAAGAAGTGACTAACACCTTCACACACCAACTGTGTGTCACTAACAACCTCTAAGACTAATTTTCCTGTACTTCTCAAGAATGTTGACCCAACTGGTCTCTCAAGGAACAATTAAACAAAAGTTTAATAATAAGTTTGTTTACAAGTAAATATGTTTCTACACAAGTTGATATGTAAACAAATTTTTAGGGAAAATGACTTGAAATAATATACATCATTTTACAAAGAAATAATAGCGTTTGAGCGTAGTGAATTTCCTTGTGAATTAGAAATTGTTTCTTCAAGCCTTTATATAGAGACATCAGAAGCAAAACTTGTTTGTTTATTCTTACAAATACAACAAATATTAGAGTAACAAAATTGTTCACTTAAACATACTCTTTGTTATCATCAAAACTCACAGACATAATTGCATAACCAAATCGTATTCTAACAAGGTTCAGTGTCAACTTCAATCACCTCGTCTCCTACACTTCTAGCCAGTCTCATCCTCAAAAGGTTTGAGAGTTTTGGCCTTTTTGTGAATATGATTATATATACTTCTCGGTCAAGGTCGAGGATATTCTTTGGGAAAAAATGGCATATCAAGAGTGCATGGCATTAACTATTTTAGCATTTTGCGGTGTTTAGAAGGGACATATCTTTTTTTTACCATCTTCGTGTTTATTGGTATTTTTGGTGTAAAAACATGAATTTTAATTCACTTGCAGGATTAAACTCAAAAAATCCTAAAGGACACTTTGTGCTAATCATTTGAAGAAATGTATTAGTAGTGAAAGGTTTTCAATGTAAAGATGAAAGAAAGTAAATGCATAAGTGCTTAAATGGATAAAGTAAATAAAGGAAAATTATAAAGAAATTGGATACAAAATTCTTGAATTAAAAGTGGAATGCAAGTTCATACATTTATCACAAATTATTTATCTTTGTGACTCTGATGTAGGAATTTTAAAGAAATCAAAATGAAATATGAAACCACTTTACAACATTGAAATTTAATTATATACTAGGTCTAACAATAGTTGTCGATAACTGATATCTCTCTAGTATACGATATGTATTCTTCTACGTCGGCTTTTGTATTGTGATGTGCTTCCATATGTTTTAAATTGTCACGTATTCTTTTTTAAACTATCATTGTTGTTGAAAATGTCTTCAAGTTACCCAATCATGTATATCAAAAAGTCCATTTGTCGAATCTCTAAAAGTCCACTTGGAATCGAAATCCATACTTTGGCTATTTTTACTTAGCATTTATATCCATCTCATATCTCACAGTCATGTAGAAAATTCTAAATCGAAAATCTTAGGCTAACAGATACCCCTCAAAAATGACATTTTCGATCTTATTTGCAATATGGAAGAAAGAAGGTGTTTTTCTTAGTAAACTCACATCATTATTCAAAACATTTCACATACGGCAGCGTCATCATGGGTACTATTACCTAGCTATCATGTTAGTAAGGTGTGTGTACTTGCCATCATAGCTTTGATTTCCAAGGTTATTGTGGGCCACAAAAATTAATTGTATTAAATGAAAGAAAACCATTAATTTATACTAACTTAAGTTAAAAATTAAAATGTCAGTGTTTTAATCTCATAAGGAAAACCAAAAGTCTCTTCCCAACAGTCGTTTCACCACTTCACTCTTTTTGAATCCTAAAAGCTTTCATCTTCTCCAACATAGAGAGCACTTTATCTTCAACATTCCTTCTTCAAATTCTACTTCTCCAATAATCAAAGTGGTTGATTTCAAGATCCTAGAATTGTTGATAACGTCCGAATTGAAGAATTGCTTCAGATTTGGGTTGTGTTTTGTGGGCTCTATCTTGAAGAAAACCGTTAGAGTTTTGTCCTCTTAGATCCGTATCGGTGCGGGGGTTTCGGTACTAATCTTTGCTTTGCAAGATTCAGCCGAGTGAAGCAATCAAGGAGCTGTGGGTTCGCCTGATTTTGTCACGGTAACCAGAGGATCTTGAAGGAAGAGTTGGGGTTCGATCTTGTTCGACTGATATCAGTCGAGAGAAAGAAGTTCTACAGCAAATTGGTAGAGATTTCAAGTATCTCTAGTTGGAGGTATAGTCGAAGAGGTCGAAGCTTGGTTTGGCTCAAAACAAGGATCGTGAAGAAGATAGGTTCATCATTTACAAGTTATTTGTGTGAAAAGGGAACTATTTCTTCACCTTGTTACAATTTGAAAATTTTATGAAAAACATCTCAACTCTATATTCTAGAGTTGGGGGAAGACATACACCACGCGAGGACAAAAGGTGGAACTGCCTTAACAAATTTTCGTGCTCTTTTTCTCATTTTACTTTCATTATTTGATTGATCTATTTCGTAAGATTCAAACTATCAAACAGGCATAAACTGAATTTGTGTTGTGTCGAGGTTTAACAAGCACTTTGTAACAATCCGTTTGATTATTACGTGATCACTTTTCACAACACAACTTAGTTAAAGCCATGCCTGTTAAATTCGCATACAAGGTGTTTGATAATTTGTCTCTCTACATATTGCTTGTTGTGATTAAGTTTCTTTCTCCATTATTGCATTGGAAGTAAACATTTCTCAAAGTGAGTAATTAAGCATTTAATAAAGAGAATTTGAATTGTATTGATTAAAGCAAATTTTTCTCTCATTGATAATACGGTTTGCATATTCGATCTTCTCAATAGCGGATCGTTTAGACGATTGAAAATCCAGGAGACTTTTGTGAAAATATTTTAAACGAGGAACTTTTAAAAACCCCGATCTATTCAACCCCCTTCTAGATTGAGCACATCGTCTAACAAGTGGTATCACGAGCACCGGTTTATCTAGTGCTTCGCAATATTACTTTGTAGAAAATAGAGAACGATCCAAAAGGGGATTATACAAGAGCTCCAATTTTCACTGGTGAAAACTATAGCTATTGGAAAGATTGCATGTATGTTTATATCACATTTGTTGATAGAAAGATATGGAAAGTTATCAAAAATGGTCTTGTGGCAATAACCATGACCAACAAAGATAATGTTACCATACCTAAACCGAAAGCACTATGGGATAAAAATGATGAGAAAAATTATGCCTATGATTGGAAGGGTAGGAACATGCTTATAGCTGCATTAGGTGTCGATGAATAATTTCGAGTATCTCATTGCACCACAGCCAAATCCATGTGGAATGCCCTACAAATTTCCCGTGAAGGTACAAATAATGTGAAACTTTCTAGAATCAACACTTTGACTCAAGATTTTGATCTCTTTCACATGAAACATGGTGAAACCATTGCCGATATGCAAAAGAGATTTTCTCACATTATTAATTGCTTACACACTCTTGGTCATGTTACTCCCAATGCAGTTGCTACTAACAAAGTCTTGAGATGTCTTAATAGGGAATGGAAACCGAAAGTCACTGCTATCAAAGAAGAAAATGATCTAGCCACTCTCGACATCACAACACTATTTGGGAAGCTCCAAGAGCATGAACAAGAGCTCACAAATCTCAACAAGCACGGAAAGAAAGAGAAAGAAAGAGAAAGAAAGAAAGGAAAAACAAAAAGATACGGAAAGTAAGTCTATCTCATTGAAGGCTTCAAACTCAAAGTATTCCACCAATAACTCATGTGTTAGTGAGTCTAGTGATGATGATGAGAGCTCGAGTGAAGACATGAGGATGTTTGTGAGAAAATATCATAAATATCTTCGAAAGAATGAAGTGCAACACTCGAACAAAAATCTCGTCAACTATAGGCAACAATCAAAGACGTCTAAGCAAGATGATGACAAGAAATCAAAATTAAGAGGATCATGCTTCAATTGTGGGAAACCTGGACACTACAAGCTGGATTGTCCTCTTCTCAAAAGAGACAAAGAAAAAGACAAATTTCAAAGAAGATCTAACAAAGCTAGAAGAGCTTACATTGCATTGGAAAGCGGTAGTGAAGAATCTAACAAGAGTGGCTCTAACAATGAAGAAGAAACAACCAACCTTTGTCTTATGGCCCATCAAGGAAAGAAGAAAAAGGTAAAACATTCTAAATATGATCATAGTGATAAAATGTATCATTTAGAATTACAAAAAGCATTTGACACTCTAAATCATGAGGCTAGTGAGGCTTTCAAGAGACTAGCCTCAAATAAGAAAATATTTTCATACCTTGAGCATAAAGTTTCTGAATCCAAAATGGAACTTGAAGCTCTTAAGGAATCTATGATTGAGAAGGTAATATGTGATAACAAAGATGACAAGATGTCTTGGCAAGATTGGCTCGGATGTGAAACTTGTCATATTTGGCAAAGAGAGGTTAAAACTCTTAAAGCTAAACTTGACAAGGCTTTACAATCCAAAATTACATATGATATTGATAGATCAAATATCCGAAGTAGTATGATCAATCCTTATCAAAAATACTCTTATGAAGTTAGAGATCAATCTAGCAAATTCAATTATTCCAACACATTGACTTGCCTATATTGTTGCAAAAAGGGACATACCATTAAAAAATATTGCTTTAGGAGATTTCTAGTTCCTCAAGGCATTTTCCAATGGTTGCCTAAATGAAACTTATGTACAACTCACACACAAGGACCCAATAAAAATTGGGTACCTACTTCCCTTGTTTAAATCCGCAGGTGGAATGTCTTGAGTCTACCGAGAGAAGATGGTTCCTCGATAGTGGGTGCTCAAGACATATGACAGGTGACATATCTCTATTCTTTGACTTGTGGCTAAGAAGAAAGGATTTGTTACCTATGGTGACAACAACAAGGGAGAAATTCTCGGTAAAGGTAGTATAGGTAATCCCTCTTCTACTACTATCTTTAACGTCCTTTTAATTGATGGTCTTAAACAAAATCTCATTAGCATTAGTCAATTGTGCTACAAAGGATATATTGTCTCTTTTTCTAAAGATTATTGCACTATTGAACACAGTGTAAATAAAGAGGATGTGTTCAAAGGCTTGAGGGTTAATAATGTATACATGCTAGACTTGAATGAAGTTTCTGTAAAAGGTGCCAAATGCCTAATCTCCTTAAATGAAATTTTTTGGCTTTGGCATAGACGTCTAGCTCACTTAAACTTTGATTTTTTAAATAAAGTTGTTTCAGAAGATTTAGTAGTCGGATTACCTATATCAAAATTTTCTAAAGATCATTTATGTGATGCGTGGCAAATGGGAAAGCAAACAAGAATCTCATTTAAATCTAAAAACATTGTGTCCACAACGAGACCTCTTGAACTTCTCCATATGGACCTCTTTGGACCTTCTAGGATTAAAAGCCTAGGTGGTAATTATTATGGATTTTTCATTGTTGACGACTATTCTAGATTTTGTTGGACACTTTTCTTAGCAAATAAGAGTGACACCTTTTCGGCATTCGAAAAATTTGCTAAGATCTTCCAAAACAAATTAAGTGAAAACATTATCACTATTCGTAGCGATCACGGAGGAGAATTTGAAAATGATTTGTTCAACAAGTTTTGTGCCAGGCACAAAATTGATCATAATTTTTCTGCACCACGCACTCCTCAACAAAATGGAGTTATGGAGCGTAAAAATCATGTTTTAGAAGAACTAGGAAGAATTATGATCAATGAAAACCGTCTTCCTAAATATTTTTGGGCCAATGCCATTAACACCGCTTGTTATGTTTTGAATAGGGTCTTAATACATCTTATTCTGAACAAAACTCCCTATGAACTTTTGAAAGGAAGAAAACCAAATATTTCTAGTCTTCGTGTGTTCAAATGTAAATGTTTTGTATTAAACAATGGAAAGGAAAATCTAGGTAAATTTGACTCAAAAGCTGATGAATGTATCTTTCTTGGATCCTCTCATTCTAGTAAAGCTTATAGAGTATACAATAAAAGGTTACATATTTTTGAAGAGTCTGTGCATGTTTCCTTTGATGAATCCTATCCGAAAGAAGTCGGAAAGGGTAGTTTGTTTGATGGTGCAGGTGTATCTTCGGAAAGCATACTAAAAGATCCCAAAAATGAATCTAAATCTACTAATAACGAGAAGGAGTTGGATCAAGTATCCAAGGAAAGAGGGGAGGATCATCCAAGTAATAAAGATTATCTTCCTTTGGAATGGAAAACCTCTAAGGATCATCTCATCGACAACATCCTTGGAGACATATCAAAGGGAGTTACCACTCGCTCTAAGATAAGTAACTTTTGTTTTCATTTCGCTTTCGTCTCATAAATTGAGCCTAAAAATTATAAAGAGGCATTACTCGGTGAACACAGGTTTGTAGCTATGCAAGAGGAACTTAATGAGTTTAAGAGAAATGAGGTTTGGGACCTTGTCCCACCTCCGCGAGATCATCGAGTCATTAGCATTAAATGGGTCTTTAGGAATAAACTTGACGAAAATAGAATAATAACTCACAACAAGGCCCGCCTTGTTGCCCAAGGGTATAACCAAGAGGAAGGCTTCGATTATGAGGAAACTTATGCTCGGGTGGCCCAACTTGAGGCTATACGCCTTTTACTTGCATATGCATGCTCACAAAATTTAAATTGTTCCAAATGGACGTAAAAAGTGCTTTCTGTGACACCCCAAATAATTCAATTATTAAATAATTAGAAATTTAATTATTAATTTAATTAAAGGTTTAATTATTGGTATTTTTGAATTAAAGGATTTAATTAATTAATTAAATAATGGAAGTGCTGGGGGTGTGAAGTTGACTTGGAGGGTGTGTAGAGTAAAAGGCTCTACTTAATTCTAATTTATTTATTTCTATTATTTATTTCTATTATTTGGCAAATAAAAAGAAATAAATAAAGGAATTGAGGAATAAGAGAAGGATTGGAGAAAATTAGGATTCATTCTACGTGCTTTTGGAAAAGAGAAGAGAAAGAGGAGAAAAAGTCAATTCGTCGGTCGGAAATTCGAAGATTCATCGCGAGATAAGGGGGGATTGAATCTGATTATTATGCTTTATAGGTTTTGATGATCAATAGAATAATTCAATTTGTTAGGAATCTCGAAATTGGATGCTAGGTTGTGCCCTATCGTTATGATCCGACGTAAAACCATGATTGGGATTGTTAAGAACGATTAAATTGATGTGGAATGATTCTAGGTTAATTAGAAAACATGTTTCTGTGATCAAAAGTATGTGAAATTTCATGAATTAATTCTGTTTGGTGATAATATGAAGCTTGATGATGATTGGAATTAATGGGAATTCGTAACAGTGAAGAAAAACTGAGTTTTGATGAAAAACTAACTGTATGGGTCGACACAAGACCTTATGAATCGATGCAAGCAGTGGAAAAGTAGAAAATAAGAAGCGTTGGAATCTTATGCATCGACTCATAGAGCCATGCATCGACACATAGGAAGAAAAATTAGGCTATGCATCGACACATACTGAACTATTTTTGAAAAATGCAAAATTTTTAACTGTATGCATCGATGCATACGTTCTATGTGTCGACACATGCTGTTTATGTATTGATGCATAGGCTTATGCATCAATACATATTGTATTGGACAGAACATGATTTTTCTGAAAACGGTTTCGGTCATATCTTTTCGACCGTAACTCCGATTTAGGCGTAGTTGGTATCGTTGGCAAGCTTAGAACAAGTACTATCTATTTAAAACATCTTCAAAACTAGTAATTGAGATCTTGAGGAATTAATATGGTTTCCGTAGTAAGAATACGTTGTAATTTTGTAGTTATTCGTTGCGTATACTTGCTGTATGTTAATTTCATGTATTGTGATAACGTTATGTTCATGATTTCGATGTTAGAATGTGATGTTGCTGTTAATGATCATGAATGGAATAATGTTGTTTGTCCATATTCCGTATTTGAATTGTTGCATGCTTCTGATGTGCATGCATAAGCATTTTGGTAATGTTTCATTCTCATTGTGTGGAATTGAACTTGCAGGGCCAATAACCGTACCCAGTGGATAGTGGTGGTGAGGCTAGATTCTTGACCCAGTGGTGTATGGGCGAATCAATGATTGACGATGTTTCCAAGGTGTAAGCGGAACAGGGTGTGGACTTGGTTCACGTTTGGTACCACATGCATTTGAGTCTGCATTGCATATGTAATTATAACATGTTAGGATGGTTTTCAGTGTTATAATTGCATTGATTGTTGTTGTGTGCATAAGGATCTGTATGAATTGTATTTGTGAATCATTTTCTGATGATGCTAATAAGGGTGGAATAATGAATTGATTGTTTTACTGTTTTAAAGAAACGTATAATGCATTTTAATTTTGATGAAATCTCACCCTTACTTTAATGATTTCAGATTGAAGTGAATAGCTGCTCGGGAATTGGTGAGGACAGCTTATAGAGTTGTGCTACTTAGTTAGTCCACGTATCAATGTCGTGCTCTGGTAGTTTTAACACTGGGGAACGATCGTTTTGGAACTTTTATGGATTTAAACTTGTTTCATTTGGTCTATGTTTTGGAATAGTTATGATTTGAATTCATTTTGGGTTTTATATTATTTTCCGCTGTGTAAAACATAATCGTTGGTTTGAATTATATTTAATAAGTTCTTCAGTAAAAGCATGATCACTGGTTTGTTATATTTGAATTTTTAAATTGTGGCGCCCTTCGTTATGTTAAAACTCTGATTAATTATATAATTCGCAGGGAAATTGAAGGGGTGTTACAATAGTGGTATCAGAGCATAGTCGGTCGTGTCTTAGAGTCTTTATCCCTTTTGTATGCGACTAGTGCAAGGTAACATTGTCGATACTGTGTGCTGATGTGATTGTTTTGCAATGTTATAGAACAATGGTCGGAAGAGGTAACGAAAGAGACGATGCTGCTATTGCTGAAGCCTTGGGAATGCTAGCTGGTGTGCTAGGAGGGAATCAGTTGGGAGGAGATATTGGTGCTGATAGGCAGTTGGGAAACTTTCAGAGGAACAATGCTCCATTGTTCAAAGGCACTCATGAAGGAGATCGAGAGGATCTTCAGAGTGATTGATTGTGCGGAAGAGCTGAAGGTGAGGTATGGTACTCACATGTTGGCAGAGGAAGCTGATGACTGGTGGATTGCTACCAGGACTGAAATGGAACAAGATGGTATTGCATTGACTTGGGTTGTGTTCAGGAGAGCTTTTCTGATGAGGTGCTTTCTTGAAGATATTCGGGTCAAGAAGGAGATTGAATTTCTGGAGCTCAAGCAGGGCAACAAGTCTGTGAGTGAGTATGCTTCGAAGTTTACTAAGTTAGCGAAGTACTATGCTCATTACACTAACGATGCAGATGGAGAATTTTCCAAATGTATCAAATTTGAGAATGGTCTTCGTGATGAGATCAAGCAGGGTATCAGGTATCAGCACATCAGAAGGTTTTCTGATTTGGTAGACTGTAGTAGGAGAGCAATAGATGGATCGTGGAAAACCCTATGATAAGAATAATCAGAAATCAGGTGGTTGGAAGAAGCCTAGTGAGGGAGATTCAGGTTCTTCCATTAAGTGCTACAGATGTGGTGAAATGGGGCATCGAGCTAACGAATGCAAGAATGATGTGAAGAAGTGCAACAACTGTGGAAGGTTTGGTCATGTAACTACTGAATTGAGAGCCAGAAAGGTAACTTGTTACAACTGTGGCGAAGAAGGTCATACTCGTTCACAGTGTACTAAGCCAAAGAAAGAACAAGCTCGTGGTAAAGTGTTTGCTTTGTCAGGATCTGAGACTAACCCAGATGATCGGTTGATTAGAGGTACATGTTTTATTAATGGCATACCTTTAATTGCGATTATTGATACTGGAGCGACACATTCTTTTATTGCTTTGGATTGTGCTAAAAGATTGAACTTGGATATTTCTAATATGGATGGAAGTATGGTTATTGACACTCCTGCGTCGGGTTCAGTGACTACTTCATATGTTTGTAGGAATTGTCCTATTGTAATATTTGGTAGAGGTTTCGGTATGGATTTGGTGTGTCTACCGTTAGAACAACTTGACATCATCCTTGGAATGAACTGGTTGGAATTCAACCAGGTTTATATCAACTATTTTGAGAAGACGGTTATTTTTCCTGAAGAAGCTAGAGTTGAAGATATGACTATGTCGGTTAAGCAAATGAATTGAGCTGTTAAAGATGGTGTTGTGGTGTTTATGTTGTATTCTTCGACGGAGGTGAAAGGAAAAGCTAAGAGTGATGAATTTCCAGTGGTGAATGAATTTCCAGAAGTGTTTCCGGAAGATGTTAGTGAGCTGCCACCTGAGAGAGAAGTGGAGGTTACTATAGATTTAATTCCTGGAACTAGTCCGGTGTCGATGGCGTCTTATCGCATGTCGACATCTGAATTGTCTGAGTTGAAGAAACAGTTGGAGGAATTACTTGAGAAGAAGTTTATTCGTCCTAGTGTTTCTCCGTAGGGTGCTCCGATGTTGTTGGTTAAGAAGAAGGAAGGTACAATGAGACTGTGTGTTGATTATAGGAAGTTGAACAAAGTAACAATCAAGAATCGGTATCCATTGTCGAGGATTGATGATTTGATGGATCAGTTAGTTGGGGCTTGTGTATTCAGCAAGATTGATTTGAGGTCTGGATATCATCAGATTCGTGCGAAGACGGAAGATATTCAGAAAACTACATTTAGAACGAGGTATGGACATTATGAGTATTATGTTATGTCGTTTGGAGTTACTAATGCACCTAGTGTTTTCATGGAGTATATGAACAGGATATTTCATCTGTATCTTGATAAGTTTGTGGTGGTGTTCATTGATGATATTCTGATCTATTCAAAGAATGATGAAGAGCATGCAGGACATCTTAGAGTTGTATTGGAACTGTTGAAAGAGAAAAAGCTTTATGCGAAGTTGTCCAAGTGTGAATTCTGGTTGAGTGAAGTAAGCTTTCTTGGTCATGTGATTTCCAAGAATGGTATTGTTGTTGATCCTACGAAGGTAGAAGCGGTATCTCAGTGGGAAGCACCGAAGAATGCTTCTGAAATCCGTAGTTTTCTTGGTCTTGCAGGTTACTATAGAAAGTTCATTGAAGGATTTTCGAAGTTAGCTTTGCCGTTGACTAAGTTAACAAGAAAGGGTCAAGTGTTTGTTTGGGATTCTGACTGTGAGAAAGGATTCCAAGAGTTGAAGAAGAGATTGACTAGTGCTCCAATTCTGATTTTGCCGAATCCGGCAGAATCTTTTTTTGTGTATTGTGATGCGTCCTTGATGGGATTAGGTGGTGTTTTGATGCAAGACAAGCAGGTTATGGCTTATGCTTTGAGACAATTGAAAGTTCATGAAAGGAATTATCCGACTCATGATCTAGAGCTGGCAGCAGTAGTATTTGTTTTGAAATTATGCAGGCATTATCTGTATGGTTCTCGATTTGAGGTGTTCAGTGATCATAAGAGTTTGAAGTATCTCTTCAATCAGAAAGAGTTGAATATGAGGCAGAGAAGGTGGTTAGAATTTCTGAAGGATTATGATTTTGGTTTGAATTACCATCCTGGTAAGGCAAACGTTGTTGTAGATGCATTGAGTAGGAAGTCCTTGCATGTGTCAATGTTGATGGTTCGTGAATTGGAATTGGTTGAGCAGTTCAGAGACTTGAGTTTGGTATGTGAAACTACTTCTGATAGTGTTAAATTGGGTATGTTGAAGTTGACTAGTGGTATTCTTGAGGAAATTTGAACTGGACAGAAATTTGATGTTGTTTTGGTGGATAAGTTGACGTTGATCAACCAAGGTCAAGGAGGTGAATTCATAATTGACGAGAATGGTGTTATGAGATTTGGTGATAGGGTGTGTGTTCCGGATATTGCAGAACTTCGGAAGAGTATTTTGGAAGAAGGACATCGTAGTGGATTAAGTATTCATCCCGATGCTACTGAGATGTATCATGACTTGAAAAAGTTATTTTGGTGGCCTGGAATGAAAAAGGAAATTGCTGAGTTTGTTTATGCTTGTTTGGTTTGTCAGAAGTCAAATATTGAACATCAGAAACCGTCAGGATTGATGGAGCCGTTGTTTGTTCCAGAATGGAAATGAGATGGCATTTCTATGGATTGTGTCTGGTTTGCCAAGGACAGCTAAGAATTGTGATTCTATTTGGGTTATTGTTGATCGGTTAACGAAGTCCGCTCACTTTATTCCGCTAAGAATGGATTATCCGATGGAAAGGTTGGCAAAATTGTATGTTGAGAAGATTGTAAGTTTGCATGGTATTCCTTCTAGTATTGTGTCGGATAGAGATCCGAGGTTTACGTCTAAAGTGCTTTCTGTGACACCCCAAATGATTCAATTATTAAATAATTAGAAATTTAATTATTAATTTAATCAAAGGTTTAATTATTGGTATTTTTGAATTAAATGATTTAATTAATTAATTAAACAATGGAAGTGTTGGGGGTGTGAAGTTGAATTACAGGGTGTGTATAATAAAAGGCTCTACTTCAATCTAATTTATTTATTTCTATTATTTGGCAAATAAAAATGAATAAATAAAGGAATTGAGGAATAAGAGAAGGATTGGAGAAAATTAGGATTCATTCTACGTGCTTTTGGAAAAAAGAAGAGAAAGAGGAGAAAAAGCCAATTCGTCGGAAATTCGAAGATTCATCGCGAGGTAAGGGCTGATTGAATCTGATTATTATGCCTTATAGGTTTTGATGATCAATAGAATAATTCAATTTGTTAGGAATCTCGAAATTGGATGCTAGGTTGTGCCCTATCGTTATGATCCGACGTAAAACCATGATTGGGATTGTTAAGAACGATTAAATTGATGTGGAATGATTCTAGGTTAATTAGAAAACATGTTTCTGAGATAAAAAGTATGTGAAATTTCATGAATTAATTCTGTTTGGTGATAATATAAAGCTTGATGATGATTGGAATTAATGGGAATTCGTAACAGTGAAGAAAAACTGAGTTTTGATGAAAAACTAACTGTATGGGTCGACACAAGACCTTATGAATCGATGCAAGCAGTGGAAAAGTAGAAAACTAGAAGCGTTGGAATCTTATGCATCGACTCATAGAGCCATGCATCGACACATAGGAAGAAAAATTAGGCTATGCATCGACACATACGTGTTATGCATCGACACATAGGAAGAAAAATTAGGCTATGCATCGACACATACGTGTTATGCATCGACACATACTGAACTATTTTTGAAAAATGCAAATTTTTTAACTGTATGCATCGATGCATACGTTCTATGTGTCGACATATGCTGTTTATGTATTGATGCATACATACTGTATTGGACAGAACATGATTTTTCTGAAAACGGTTTCGGTCATATCTTTTCGATCGTAACTCCGATTTAAGCGTAGTTGGTATCACTGGAAAGCTTAGAACGAGTACTATCTATTTAAAACATTTTCAAAACTAGTAATTGAGATCTTGAGGAATTAATATGGTTTCCGTAGTAAGAATACGTTGTAATTTCGTAGTTATTCGTTGCGTATACTTGTTGTATGTTAATTTCATGTATTGTGATAATCTTATGTTCATGATTTCGTTGTTAGCATGTGATGTTGCTGTTATTGATCATGAATGGAATAATATTGTTTGTCCATATTCCGTATTTGAATTGTTGCATGCTTCTGATGTGCATGCATAAGCATTTTGGTAATGGTTCATTCCCATTGTGTGGAATTGAACTTGCTGGGCCAATAATCGTACCTAGTGGATAGTGGTGGTGAGGCTAGATTCTTGACCCAGTGGTGTATGGGCGAATCAATGATTGACGATGTTTCCAAGGTGTAAGCGGAACAGGGTGTGGACTTGGTTCACGTTTGGTACCACATGCATTTGAGTTTGCATTGCATATGTAATTATAACATGTTAGGATGGTTTCCAGTGTTATAATTGCATTGATTGTTGTTGTGTGCATAAGGATCTGTATGAATTGTATTTGTGAATCATTTTCTGATGATGCTAATAAGGGGGGAATAATGAATCGATTGTTTTATTGTTTTAAAGAAATGTATAATGCATTTTAATCTTGATGAAATCTCACCCTTACTTTAATGATTTCAGATTGAAGTGAATAGCTGCTCGGGAATTGGTGAGGACAGCTTATAGATTTGTGCTACTTAGTTAGTCCGCGTATCAGTGTCATGCTCTGGTAGTTGTAACACTGGGGAACGATCGTTTTGGAACTTTTATGGATTTAAACTTGTTTCATTTGGTCTATGTTTTGGAATAGTTATGATTTGAATTCATTTTGGGTTTTATATTATTTTCCGCTGTGTAAAACATAATCGTTGGTTTGAATTATATTTAATAAGTTCTTCAGTAAAAGCATGATCACTGGTTTGTTATTTTTGAATTTTTAAATTGTGGCGCCCTTCGTTATGTTAAAACTCTGATTAATTATATAATTCGCGGGGAAATTAGAAGGGGTGTTACACTTTCCTTAATGGATACATTAATGAGGAGGTCTATGTGTCTCAACCCCCTGGTTTTGAGAATTTTGAGAATCCTAACTATGTTTATAAACTTAAGCGTGCGCTATACGGTCTTAAAACAAGCTCCTAGAGCTTGGTACGAACGTCTTAGCAAATTCTTATTAGATCAAGGATTCTCTAGAGGTAAGGTTAACACAACCCTTTTTGTTAAACGTCAAGGAAAACACTTCATTCTTGTCCAAGTCTATGTTGATGATATCATTTTTGATTCCACTAATATATCCTTGATCAAGGAGTTTTCTAAGCTTATGCAGGGAAAGTTTGAAATGAGAATGATGGGGGAGTTAAACTACTTCCTTGGACTTCAAATAAAGCAATTAACCGAAGAAAATTTCGTGAGCCAAACAAAATATTGCCTTGATTTTATTAAGTGCTTTGATATGGCTAACTCAAAGGCAATTGACACCCATATGCCTACTGTGGTAAATTTAGACCGCGATGAAAATGGTAAGTCCGTTGACACAAATCAGTATAGAGGTATGATTAGTTCCTTTCTTTATTTGATTGCCTCTCGTCCGGATATCATGTTTAGTTTTTGAATGCGTGCCCAGTATCAATCATATCCCAAGGAATCACATTTAAAAGTCGTTAAGCGAATACTTAGTTATCTTTGTGGTACACCTAAGTATGGTCTTTGGTTTTCCAAGGGAAGTGATTGTTCCTTGGTTGGATACTCCGACTCCGATTTTGTCGGTTGTAAATCAGATAGGAAGAGCACGAGTGGTACTTGTCACTTCTTTTCTAACTCTTTGGTAAGTTGGTATAGCAAAAAGCAAGTTTTTGTTGCCTTGTCAACCGCCAAAGCAGAATATGTCGCGACCGATAATTGTTGTGCCCAAGTTTTGTGGCTAAAGCAACAACTACTCGACTTCAATGTCCATCTTGGTCGTATTCCCATTTTATGTGACAATACTAGTAATATCAATCTAACTAAGAATCCGGTTCAACACTCTCGCACAAAACATATCGAAATAAGACACCACTTCCTTAGAGATCATGTGGAAAAAGGCGATGTAGTTTTTGAGCATGTTGATAGCAAAAATCAACTTGCGGATATTTTTACTATGCTGCTTGCAACTGAGCCTTTCTTCCATCTCCGAAGGGAACTCGGTGTTCTCGATATCTCGGATCAATTGCATCTCAATTGAGGTGCATGCTCTAATGATTATTAATTATTACCTTCTTTCACTATTCACTTTCGTCTAGTTTTAGTATAAGTACCATGACAATTTCGAATGAAGGTAGTATCTCTCTAACTCTTAAATATTCTCTTGACCATATATATATATATATATATATATATATATATATATATATATATATATATATATATATATATATATATATATATATATATATATATATATATATATATATGTTTACTTATTGTTCTATTTGACTTGTATATGATGTGTGATTATGTGCATGAAATGCTTATGTATTGTTTATTCTTCATGACTACATGTCTTAATTTTGCAGAAACTTTTAGTAAATGAGTCGACTCAACCATATAAGTTGCATCGACGCACTTGCCTTTTTCAGTTCAGTAGTGATTTTTATAGCAGTTGCGTGGACGCATGGCCTCAGGCGGTCGACGCGTCTCTTAAAAATTCAGTTTTTATTTTACATTTAGGGTTCATTTGTTTCATAATCTTCATTTCATTCCAAAGAGATACACGAAAACCATAACCCCTCCAAGACCTCCAGACAACTTTTCCTCTGTTCTTCATCAAAATCCTTCAAATATTCATCATGGCATCTTAGAGAGTGGCTAAGAAAAGGATTCTCCGCGGTGGATCTTCTCAATCTCAGCAAGATTTACCGATAACTGCTCTCTCACTTCTCTCAACTGATTTAACTGAGGTTTTTGAAAAATTCAGAAATAGGAAGGTTGTTAAGCAATACTATGTCACCATGAAAACCCTTGAGGTAGAACATTTGTCTTACATCAGTGACCTAATTACCTTTCAAAGGCTTCAACCCTTCTTTGCTTGTAGTAATAAGTACAATAAAGATTGTGTTAGTTTATTTTATGCGGGTATAAAGGAAAAGTTCGAATGTCCCGTTTTTCGTTATCGTATTGACAACAAATTCTTCATGGTATCATCTCATGTTTGGAAGGATCTTCTTAATCTTGATTCTGAAGATGCAAATGATGTTAAGTTTTCTGACTCCACTTACATTGTTGGATATGATTTTAAGACTACTTTGAACTATATGCTCAAGACACCATATGTTGAACACATTGTCAATAGTGCTCTCTTTCCGTCTAATGTCACCACATGCTCTCTAGCACCGTTTGACATGATCCTATACTGGTTTATTGGACATATCATTCGGCCTAAAAAGGGTGGGTTGTCAAGAATTGACAAAACTGATGTCAAAATCATGTTCTTCTTGAAAAATAAAATCAAGGTCAATTGGCCTCATTACCTTGCCAGCAGAATATTTGATCTCTGGGATTTTACTCGCGGAACCTCCTTATGTTATGTCTCTTTCATTCAAAGAATCTTGAACCGTGAGCGAGTTAGAGTTGTTGGCATCCCTTATGTAACTTTTGACACGGATCAAGAATTCACTCACAAATCCCTTAAACTTATGGGATTCATATGGTGCCCCAACAACGAGATTTTCGTCACATTACAAGATCTACTGTTACTCAAATAAAAAATGCAAGTGATGATACCGATGATGAGATTGAGGCAATGTTTGATGAGGGGAATGCTGGAGACAATGCAAAAGATTTTGCAGAAAACAATGAACAAATGGAAGAATATGTTGGGGAAGGTGATGGTCAAAGTGACATGGCTCGTGTTCTTGCTCAGGTGCAACTGATGAAGCTTCATATGCATGAAGACCTAGCTGCTTAAAATGAAAGGTTCTCCACTTATGAAGCAACACAAACTGAGTGCTACAACACTTTGCATGGAATGATCCAATCTCAAGCCAATAGCTTTGCATCTTTCCAAAATCATTTTGCTCACTACTACCCATTTAACCCATTTGACCAACCTCCTACCGATTGAAACTATATTTCACGTATCTGCATTTTATTTCTCTTTATCTATTGTAATTCATATTGTCATGACCTTACTTTGTGTTTGTGTGTGACTTGTTTTTATTCTGATTGTAATCTTATGTAATATGTTCGTACAATGTCTTACTATGTGTTCTCATTGTGCTTCTTAAAATTGCATTTTGTTTGAAAAATATCCTATCTTTATTGTGTTACATCTAATCTTGCCTCTACCTCTTTTTGATGTTTTCAAAGGGGGAGAATTGTGACGAATTAAGGCTCACTTTCATATGCACACTCTCAGGGGGAGCTTTGCTCTTCTTACCTTAGCTTATCTTCGTATTTTGTTTTACAGGTACTACTTTGCTTGTGTCGGTTTTGCCATCATCAAAAAGGGGGAGTATGTAAATGCATACTCAAGTTTTAATGATGGCAAAAGCCCCTGCAAGAGTATGTGTGTGCTACAAGGATGGATGATAGAAGAAAAACAAAGAATCCAAAGAAAGGCTTGATGCATCGATGCAAGTGCCTCTCCGGTCGACGCACGTTTAAGGGCAACCCCCTGGAAGTTACGTGTCGACCCTTGAGTCGACGCATAAGCAAGTGAAGTCTGGGAGCTAAAATCAAAAAGACTGCATCGACGCATCCCCGTGGTGATCTTTAGTGATCTTTGGCTTGTTTTTCTTTATTTCTTTGACAGAATATATGCAATGACAGAGTGTCATCATACTCTTTGGTCAACTGCCCTCTTGTCTGCATTGATTGTCACGAAAAGTTACTCACTAGCATCATAGTCCTTGATGCTTAGAATGTGAATTTTTTGCCCCTTTGTGATCCTGAAAGTCTTTGAAATAACATGTATTGATTTTACTCTGTTTTGAATTTTGATTTTATAGTGTTGCTCGGAGTGCAAAAGTTTTAGTGTGAGGGAATTTAATCAATGCATTTTATTGCACACACTTTCACTATTATACTACAACAATTCTATAGCCTTTCTTATTATTTGTATTTTCGTTAGTATGTTTTCTAAGTTTAGGTTAATTCCACTGTATTTTATTTTCGTTACTTATTTGTTGAATAAGCAGTAATTTGATATTATCTCACTGTACATATCGTAAATTGAGTTTCGAGATTCCACTTGATGCGTTCTAATATGTGTTGGAAAGAATAGAAGAAAGCTACAAGCATAGTACTTAAAACCGGACCGATCGGTTTAACGGGTTCAACTGTGAACCGGATCCATGTCTGGTCCAACTCATGAGCAAAAGAATCGGACATAAACTATAATACTGGCTAGATCTTGATTTACGTTTGCTTGAGAAAAAAGATGACAAAAATTCTTTAATTTCTCTTCTTCTCTGTAATCTATTGCCAAACATTACAAAGAAAATGAATAATTTGAAATATTTTCTTCTTTGTTTGTTCAATTGTTGTTGAAAAAGAGAAGAAACATTGCATAACATATCCTCCAAAAGATTAGGAGATGAAAATTAATTTTTAATAATAATAATACAAACCCCTTATCCCTGGCCCCATATCATCTCTTTTGTTAATGTAATGTATGTTTGAATATATAAACACTTATATTATTTAGTTAAAAATCGATGTGGGACTATAATCTTAATTACCACTCCACCCTCGTACTTACATGCAATATCAGTGGTGCAAGATGGATAATACTAACAGCATGTTAACCACCCATGTAATGAACAAATCTCTCAAACTGAGAGATCAAATAATTTTCCAAGGCAAAAGGGCCCCTGACCAATTCAAAACAAAAATAAATATAAACAGAGTTTCAATAAACGGAACCCACGGACCATATTCTTCTCCAATATGACTTTTGCTCACGTCTTGAATAAATTCAAGGACATATTCCAAGAAATTTTGACCAGACATGGAAATAGTTTGTGGACTTCTAACCACTAAAATGGTTGAAATTAATAAAATAGCAATTACAACCCAAAAAGTAATAAGTACTTGAGCATGCACTTGAAAATCTTCTATTTGCCAATAGAAATATTGACCTACTTCCACGACAGACAGATATATCATAGAATATGTTTAATGTGTTGATATAACATAATAAAACATTCATATTGCCTTCTCCTCTAAAATAAATAAATATCTACCTTGAAAGGGAATTATTAGGTTAACCACCCATGCAATGAAAAAATCTATCAAACTGAGAGATCAAATGAATAATTTAGAATAAGCAACAAAAATTCAAACAAACAACAAGTAGATAAAGTATATATACGCTGATATAATCTTGATGAAGATGATGAATTAATTAGTTGCATTGGAAATCACGTGGTGCTTGTTTTGAAAAAATATTAAGAAGCAAGGTAAGTGAGTTTCTTCCAAATATATTCTCAGAATCAAGTCTTTACTCATAAATAATTTCATTAACATGACAAAGAAATATAAAGATTTCCTTCCAATTATTTTTGCCAAATCTTATCCATGCTATAGCACTCAAATCCACACAACTAGAATGTAAATTTAATGACAACTAGAAGTTATTTATTCACCCTCACACTATATATCTACTCTTCTGTATTTGGTGCGTGTATATATATGCAATTAGTGGAATCATCTCCCGCCTTTTGTGGCTTGAAAGTCACATGGTTGTTTTGTTATTGCCATAAAAGTGTGTGTAGTTAATTTTGTAAATTGTTCATAAAATTGGTCAGTGGCGGTGCTTGAAATTTTAGGCAGTCTGAACAAAAATTTAAACTGTAAATTACATATGACATAATATATAATTTTGCTCATATTTTTACTAATTTTGCCTCTATTTTTACTAATTTTGTCCCTAATTTTATTAATTTTACCCTTAATTTTATCTAAAAATCGGCTATTAAGTTGGGAGAAATACAAAAAAAAATAGGGTTGAGCCCAGACGCGTGTCCGGGCTCGCTGGGCTATGGCTCCTCCCCTAAAAGTGGTGGTAGTATGGTGGAGAGAGAATGATAAAGTAAATAACAACTTTGTTTTAATCATGCATGCAATAACAATTTTGTTTTGTGCAGCTCCTATGACGTCTATGATTGGGACTTGTGTATTAAAAGCAATCCAAGTTTCACATCAACTTGTCCAAGATAAATGAAGACAGTTATTCATTTTCGATCATGACAAATTAATATTAAAGATTTCACGCACTACGCCAAAAAAGAAAATAGATAGCGCACTTTAGACAACGCTTTTTCTTGAAAGCGCTTCCTAAAGCTAAAAAAAAAATAAACACAAAAATATTTAAAGAAATTTCAGCAAAAGCGCTGCCTAAGGAACATTTTAGACAACGCTTTGTGGAAGCGCTGCTAGAGGCACCCCTTTAGAAAGCGTTTTTCAAAAAGTGTTGCTTAAGGATATTTCAAACAGTGCTGCTAAAGACACCCCTTTAGACAGCGCTTTTAAAAAGCGCTGCTAGAGGCTCTCCTTAGACAGCGTTTCCAGCAAAAGCGCTGCCTAAGGCCTTTAATTTTTTAAAAATAAAACATAATTCATATTTTTCTTCATTCTTTATTTTATTTCTCTGCAAAACCCTTACGCATCGTTAACCCCTTCTTCTTCTTCCTCTGTTGAAACCCCTTCGTTCTTCTTCTTCCTCCTCCGTCGAATAATCCTTCTGTCACATTTCCGTCACGGTTCTCTCTTATATCAATCCACTGTTCCAAACCACATACTCCATATCAACGCCCTACTAGCTTTCTGGCAACCTACGGATCTGAAATCGTAACAATTGGTTCCTCTTCTCCGGACGCCTCTTCCGTCTTAGTATGATTCCACCAACACCAGATTTCCAACACCGGTACTCCCTCCGTTCTATAGAAGTTGTCGGCACTTCTCTCGATGTTCAAGCAAGACAAGCAACGTTTTCATCAAATCATCACCACTGCTCTCTCTTTCTGCCCAAATCTTCTAAACGGTAATTTTGATTTTGTTTCAGTTGTGATATTTCAGTTGTTTTGTTATAACTCTGTGAAAATCAGTTTTGTGATAAAAAAATGTGATAATTAGGTTAGTTTAATCTAATGTTATGCTGCATAAGAATAAATAGAAATTAGTTTGATAGGATGAATTAGAATTTGTGATGTTGCAGAAATCTATTACGAAATTTTGTTTAGCTATGAATATCAGTCTGTTTGTGTTGAAAATTTATAATAACTCGGTTTAATTTGTCACGTTGAGTGTTAGAATATGGTGAGAGTATTAATAATTTGTGTTTCCATTGGAATCAGAATAAGTATAGAACTCACTTGAGTTTCTTTTATATAAGTTTTATGTTTGCTTGAGTCTAATTTAAAGAGCTTGCTAGTAGAGTTTGGTTGATTTTGTTTTGATGTTTGGAATAAGAATTATTGCTACATCATTGAGTTTCATGGTTTAATCCGATTGGGAATAATAGGATGAAAACATTTGTTCAATTTTTTCGTGTTCATATTTTGACTTTAATTCGAATAGCAATTTGAGTGTTGATGTTGCGTATTGGTGATTGAATCAAGTTGAAAGAGAGGTTAATGTTGAATGAATTTTGATGATGAATCTTGCTGTTGTTTATGTTTCGGTAGAAAATAATGTATATACTGAAATGAATAGAGTGGCTTTAAATAGAGTTAGATTTTAGAGGTTAGGACTTACAAACTCGATTTTTGATGTTGCAGGGTGAATTTGTACTTCTTGTTTCATTTATGATTTGAATTTTTTTATAATAGAAGCGTATGTTGCATGGCCATCAAGACTCATTCGCGTAGATGATGAGGTATGCTTAAAATCATTATGAACCTTTGAGTGGTCAAATTTTTTACGATCATTTTACTTACATTTTTTTGCATGGTAATGTTATACTCCTACAAAACCCAAACCAAAAGATAAAGGGATTATGCGGAAAACCGAGTCAGTGGCATCAAAAAAATAAGTACAACACAATTATATGATATTTATGCATAGATAACGTTAATTCATCATCTTATACTTCACCAAACTAATTTTATGGTATTTAGATTATTCCTGCTAAAGAGATTGAACAACTCAGTAGGGGTAAGGAGCCTGCAATTAGCAACATTTTTATACAAAAAAAAGATGTTGCTAAGAAGACCGCGGCTAGAAAGAAAACTACTTCTCAGTATAGGTCGTGCCTTCAGACATATATAAGCTTCACAATTATTTCTCAAGGTGGTACTAGTCTTATACCCATGGATGTAGACATTTATGGTTTTGAAGGCATGACAACACTTGGTAAGGAGGATTTGGATCAAGCTTTTGGACATTTGACATTAGGCCTCGGTGTTATCAATACATACATTAGGTATACTCCGATCAACTTTGTTTAATTAATTGAACAATTTATTTACTCATTTCAATGAATAATTAATGTTAATGATGTTTTTATTTAAGGTTTATGTATGACAAATTGATGCGCCCGCGTGGATTAAAAGAAAGATTTGCTTTCATAAATCCCAATTTTGTCCACGCAGCGTCAATCAACTTAAAACCAGATGAAGTAATAGAGTTTGTACTCCGTTTATTTATGGCCAGAAAAGATACAAAAAAGTTGTTCTTTTTACCATATAATACTAGCCACAAGTAAGATTTTCATTCTACCTCTCCTCTATTATAATTTTTTCGTTTTTTGACGTCGTGTAGAAATTTTCCACCTAACCTTTGTTTAATATTACAGTGGGCACTGGTTATTGGTTGCGATTAATCATGTGAGAGAAATTTTATATTATTTGGATTCGTTGGGCAATGATTAGACAACATACCCAGATATGAAGAAGACGATTGATATGTAAGTGAGATTGTTCTAAAATATTCGTGTGTATATTGAATTATTTATGTGAGATAGTTCTAAATATTCGTTTATATTTTATTACATCATTCTACAAAGTTTTCAGGCACAAAGAGATATTCAAGTACCAAAGAGTAGAGCCAACAACATTTCGTGGATCAAAGTGGAGGTATATTTTCACAATTTTGATTATATAGTGATGATACTTGATAAAACAAGTTAAGGTGTATAGCTTGATGTATATCCGTATTTTCTTTCCATGTGTAGTGTTCTCGTCAACATAATGGTATAGATTGCGGTTATTTTATGTTGAGGTTTATGAAAACTCTTCTTTTGGATCGATTAGAGATTCCATCAAGGGTATGAATTTCTAACTTAGTAATTATTTTAATATTTCTCATAAAATGACTTAGTGTTTTAAGTAAATCATACTATGTTATATTATTATGTAGTACTTTGATGAATTCAAGTGTGCTCATTACTCAAGAGATCAATTGGATGAACTTATAGAGGATCGGTGTCAATTTATTATGGACTTGAGAATTTTATAAGGTATAACTTTGAGTTTTGAGAATATAATATATGTCATTATAATTGTGTTGCAATGTTGTTGTTGTTGTTATTTGGTTACTTATGATGGTATGAATTTCGATTTTTTGATTTTGTTTCAGGTTATAGGTGCAGATCAATGTAGAAGATAGATCTATTTTGTAATTTGTTGTTGTTGTTGTTTCATTGTTGTATATATTGATGTTGTTGCTGTTTCATTGTTGTATATATTGATGTTGTTGTTGTTTCAAGTTTATGAAAAATTATGAAAATATGGATTGAAGATGTATATTGATGTTGTTGTTGTTTCCAATTTTATATTGAAGCTACAAATTTGTTTCAGGTTTATAAAATTTTGGTACAAATTCTAGTAAAAACCTGGTGCAAAAATGGTGAAAATCTGGTGCATACATGCTGACTTATAATAGGCAGCGCTTTATTTTAAATGAAAACAAGTTTTATATTTAAAATTTTTGTGGCGAAAGCGTTGTCTAAAGGGGGAATAAACAACGCTCTTAATTAAAAGTGTTGTCTAAAGTGGAGAAAACGCTGCCTAAAGTGGGGAAAGCGCTGCCTAAAGGGGGAATAGACAGCGCTTTCATTGTAAAGCGTTGTCTAAAGCTCTACCTAAAAGACTTTCAAAAGCGTTGTCTAAAGTGAGAGCGCTGCTATAGGGGAAATATCCAAAGCGCTGCTAATGAGGGTGCATATGAAAGTGCTTTTAAGGGGAAAGTGTTGCCTAAAGGGTATATATTGCAGCGCTTTTACAATAACCAAAGCATTGTCTATACCTTTAGTAGTGGTGGATTAGGCAGTACTTTAAAGCGCTGTCTATGGCCAAAAAACCCGCTGTCTATGGCCAAAAAACCGCTGTCTAATCTCTTAGCATAGTGACGCTAGCTGTTTCCCTTGGGATGAAGTTAATGACTTTAGAAGATTTGTAAGACATGAAGTTCTTGCACTGTCTTTGGTAACATCCAGAAGATGATAAGTTTGAATTATTTGATTGTGTATTTACATGATAGGGAGATAAATTTAATGTTATGGGGTGTCAGTTTCAATGTTTCAAGATGTGTATCGTTGCAAGTATGTAATAGGCATTTTCCAAGTTTTCATGTATATCCCACATCATTTACCAAATAAAAAAAAGTGTTTATAAAATACACATGGGTTGTCAGATTAACAACAAGCTATGTGTAAATGGGTCATAAGCCCAAATGTTTTAATAAAATGTTTTGTAGAAAACTGTAAGTGTTTTTATGTTGGCTTTAATTTTTGGTAAAACTAGTTTATGTCAATGTCTTGACTGATGTCATGACATTCAGAGTTGAAGATAAATTCTGCAGAAGAAGAATTATACAGGTACAACTCAGACTGGCTGTGAACTATTATACTGGAAATCTGCAAGAATAATGACTGATGTCATGACCAATGTTATGACATTCTGTGCAACATTTGTTATTCTGCAGATTTATTTTTTCTGAGAGTTTTCAGGAATTCTGCTGAGCTGTTTTATTATGGATTATGTTGTTGGATCACATGCTCACGTGGCTCTGAGGTTAACCTTGCTTAACCCTAAATTGGTTTGTTAAAAAGACCAAGTCTTTAGGTTAAATTAAGTTAACCCTAGCTATAATTATGGAAGCCCAAGTTGAAGACTTTACTACTTCTATAATATGAAGAAACCCTGATTATACTGCTGCGCCCTTTACTGTGTACAAGATCAAGCAGACTGTTAATTTGTGTATTCTAGTTATTCTTGTTAGCCAAGCTATTATCATTTGATAAGTGCCTTGGACTAGGATTTGATTGTAAGGGTTGTTTATCACTCAAAGCTTTGAAGCACGAGTGTTGTGTCTCTTGATTAAAGCTTTGAAGCAAAATCAAGTATGTTTATTGAAGAGTGTCTTCACAATTCAATTAATCAATAAGTTGATATCACCGTGATTGAGGGGAGTGAGTAGGAACTCGTGTCTAAGTAGGACTTAGATTGAAGTTGCATTGGGTAGGTCTTAAGTGAAGGAGATAAACCGTTGGTTTATTCCGAATTAATATCGCTTATAGTGGATTTTCTCCTGGCTTGGTAGCCCCGGATGTAGGTTTACACACCGGGTAAGCAATTGTTTGTGTTCTTTGCTTTTACATTACTGTGTGAATTGTTAAACAGTGTCGATACTGTGTAATAACATTCTCTGACATCACATCACGTTTTTTAAAAACTAAACGAAAAAAATTAAAAAATAATTAATATATATTTTGTAAAAAAAATAAATTAATGATATTAAAAGTTTAAAAAATAAAAAGAAATTTTAAAACAAATAAATAAAAAATAATCATGTGCATTTAAAAAAAAAATAAAAAAACTATAAACAAATTATGTGTCACATTAGAATAAATAGAGAATCTTGAATGGAATAATAAGATCAACAAATGAAATCTAAAAATTATGAGGTGACCTAAAAAGGATTTTACAGGTTAAAGCAAATCTCACTAACATGGAGGAATAAATCATATAATATCAATTTGTTTTATTTATGATTTTGGAATTATAATAATCAATGATAAGTTAGAAACATAAACAATAGGTTGTTTTGTTAATCTTATTCGTAATTAAATTTTCTTAATCATAAATATAATGAAAATTTAAACAAACTGTTTTGTTTCAATTGATTGGTTAAAATAATTAAGAGTTTTTACAATATGACTCGAGTGTCACTTTTATATACTATGTTTATTAACTCATTTTTAACTCGGGTGCGGCGGCAAATATATAATGTATCAAAGCTATAAAGTCACATGTTTTTGTCTTGTTTTTATAGGGCGAGGGTGATTGGTATTCTACGTTCTCAACATTGATAACATTGATGTCCGTCTATGTGCTTATTCTAGGAAGTATGGCAAGATAGCATTAACATTTTCTATTTTATACTTGGTCCAGCTTCTACCTCATAAAAGAACTTAGCTACTAGAAAAGAGAGAAGGCACACATAAACATATAACAAACAACAATGTGAGTTGGAATTCCACCCAAAAACCTTCTTTTGATGTAAAAGACACACTAAACTTTTCATGAGGAGTAAAAGACGTGCATTTTTAACTTTTCTAAATTATAATGCCTTTTTTTCCATTTCATCATATTGCCTCCGTACCAACCCTTAAAAGTTCGTTATGGGTAATTATAAGTCCCTTTGAACCTTAAATAATTAAAATAATAAAATTTGGATTCATTCATTCGACTTCATCAATCCTCATGATCGATCGAAAAGCTAGGATATCATTTGCTTTACTCCTTTGGAGGGCAATCATTAGTATTAATGGTTAGGTTGAAAATTACACAAATTAAACGGTACTACTGCTACTCTGCTACAATGTTACAACGACAACAAATCAGTTGTTACCACCAAGGTTTTCCTATGGTTAATGTTTAAACATCAAAATACCATATATGGATTTATTGCGGTCGTCAATCATTGCATTCACGTCCTTGATCATCCTATCAGAATCAGACGGTTGTTATTTAAATAAATAGTGTACTATTTGTATTATAAAATGAAAAATAAACTTATTTACTGGACATGTGATTATGATCAAGCTAACTCTAAAACTTTGAAGGAGTGAATGAGTCAAAATTTTGACTACAAAATACCATCATAAGTTTGGTGTCGAGAGATTAAAGTTGTGGGAACGATATATATTATAGAGTTGTCAAAACAGATAACTCAATTTTGACAAAGAAAGAGGTGTGAATAAAATTCTATACCTGATTAATGACTTAATGCACGTAAGAACTAAAATCTAATAATTTTTTTATCAAGTTTTAAAATAATCATGTAATAATAATAATAATAATAATAATAATAATAATAATAATAATAATAATAATAATAATAATAATTGTTTTGGATTGGGCCAGCATTTAGTCCATAGTTGAGCAGGTCCGAACCAATGCCTTCAAAAGGTCCAGGGACCAACTTGGTCATATCCGTTAGGAATTTCTCCCACGTGCACCTTAGGACAACGTGATTAACCTTCATCTAACAACCATCGTGCACTCTGAGAATAACGGATCAATTTCCCTTGTATCTCAGAGCTGCAGACCAGAGAGGAGGTCACGTGTTGGACTCCATAGACATGTAAGCGCTGACAGACTGATATTGGGCCTAAATATCCAGCCCATTATGTACATTTTGACCCAACACAGGGACTATGTATACCCTCTCACTTGAGAGGGTCGGATATTCACTCTTTACTCTCTTTGTATTTGCACTCTGATTGTTTTCATTCTTACTTTGGTATTGGAGTACCTTGCAGTCACACCTCTTTTTTTACTCTTAACTACAGATGTTCACTTTTAGTTTGTGGTCCAGCGACGATTCTTCTTAGTTCGTGGTCCAACGACAATTCTTCTGATTAGGTACGATCAATAATAACAAATTTAAGATGATTTATTTTATTTTTAAATTTTTATTCCAAAATCAAATCATGTATCATTTCTCACTTCTATCTTATCCGTTTTTGGGTTGGTAAAATAGATCCATATGTTTTAATGTGTTAGTGTGACTTGTTTCGAGTTTTATAGACGGTTGCGATCACATATATTTACATAAATTTTGTACTTTTATCTTTAAAATGTGTAATACTTGTTCAACCTCACTTTTTAGTGTGAGAAAACTAAAATTTTAGTTTCGCACTTTTAAATAAATCAGCTCCGCCCTTTTTTTTTCAACGAATTTGCGGGAAGGACCTGAACAAATCCACTTATCTTATATTTTATTGTAAAAAATATATACACAAAAATGCAATAGTAAATCGGTAAAATAAGTTTTTTTTACCATACTAGATTTAAAAGTACAACGAAATAGACCGTTATTATTAAGTTACAGTTACACTTCACTTCTATCCCATAATTAAATAGACCAATTAACACACTTCACATTTCAACCCTTCCCAATAAAATTTCCTCTTTTCAAATTCTCTCTTTAATTTACACAGTTACAACTATAAACAGTAATCGTTCTTCCATTTTCCATCCAAACATAACAATGGGCTGTAATTTTTCAAAACTTGATAAATTGCCAGCAGTGTCTTTGTGCCGTGACCGCTCTACATTCATAGAAGAATCACTCCATCAAAGTTATGCTCTTGCTGATGCACATGTCGCACACATGGAATCTCTCCGAACACTCGGCCCAGTACTCCTCAGTTTCTTCCAACAACCCGAAGATTATAGTGTCGATAACAATGAAATCAATGCTTTCATCTCAAAACCATCATCTCCTTTGAGTTCACTTTTTTCTTCTGATTCGGATGCTGCACAAGTCCTTGTGCATTCTGAATCAGAAGCAAATGATGCAAAAAAAGAATCACAACTATGCACTCACCATGACACTGTATTATCGTCAGTTCCAGATAATGTGACTTTCACCAACTACATGAAACCTATTTATGATTCCTATTCTCCACAGCCTCCAACTAATAATCCGCCATCACCCCCTCCTCCGAGTAACTCTGCTTGGGATTTCTTAAACTTCTTTGAACCTTATGACAAGTATCAACTACCTTACTATGAAGGTGGAGACTGTTACAATGACACTAACTTAAGGGTTGAGGAAGAAAAGGGAAATGTTAAGTGTTTTAAATCCAAAGGTGGAAGAGATAAAATGACTTCTAAGCCAGAAAATAGAGAAGGGAAACATAAGGAAACCAATTTGAAACAGGAGAAAAATTCAGCGGAGTTAGAAGAATGTAACGACTTTGCTAAAGGGATATCGGAAGCTGTGAAAGAGATTCAGATTCTATTTGAGAGAGCTTCGAATTCGGGGAACAAGATTTCGGAGGTGCTAGACGTTGGAAAACTTCGCTATCATTCAAAAACTGAACTCACTACAGGTAATAGTGTTAATTTTTTGTATTCTAGATGATTAATTGGTAAAAATAAGTAATAAAATGAGATATTTGGGAACAGTTTCGTGGAAGATTATGCATGTGTTTAGTCAGCCAAATCCAGTGATGAATAAATGCATGGAGTGTGAAGACAAGGGCCTTAGCCATGCGAATCTATGCTCCACTTTGAGTAAACTGTGTCTCTGGGAGAAGAAGCTTTATCATGAAGTGAAGGTACAATTTTTACTCTATTTTTTTCTTCTTGTTTTCTCTTAATGCATAGTAATAAAGTGATAGAATGTTAGATAAATAATCATACCAGTTTCAAGTTTTTGGATTCTGTATTATGACAAAATAAATTGAGGTCGTAGTTCTTTTGATTTTTCAGGCTGAGGAAAAAATGCGCACACTTCATGAGAAGAAGTGTAAGCAGTTGGAATGTATGGTTAAGAAGGATGCAGATGCTCAAAAAATTGATTCTGTCAAAGCTTCCATCGATAATTTAGTTACAAAAATGAAAATTTCTATTCAAGTAGTTGATAAGATATCTATTACTATCAGTAAGTTGACAGAAGAAGAACTTTGGCCACAAATCAACATGTTTATTCTCATGTAAGTCATAACTATATCTTCTATATATAGTTTCAACTTCAACATATATATCTTCTTACTTAAAATCTAACAGATTATTATATTCTTTTGGTGATGAAGGTTTCTCAGAATGTGGAAAGATATGCAAGAATGTTACAAACTTCAGTATCAGAAAGTTGCTGAAACCAAAGCTTTAGATGTCTCCACATTCAACAGAAAATCCTGCAATGCTAATATTGATGCAGCAATACAACTCAAATCTGAGTTTCTGAAATGGATTTTAAGCTTCTTAGATTGGATTCAAGCTCAGAAATCTCTTGTGAGAGCTCTCAATGATTGGTTAGTGAGATGTCTAATGTATGAACCTGAAGAAATACTTGATGATGATTCAACTCCTTTTGATGCACCACATGTGTTTGTGATCTGTAACAAGTGGTCAAAGGCAATGGATAGTATCTCAGAGAAGAATGTTATTGAAGCTGTAAATGGATTCATACTCAGAATCAATGTACCATTGGTAAAGCATATTTTGGAGCATCAGAAGAATTCAACATTGGATAAGGAATTAGAGAGAAAAGTGAAAATTGTGGAGAGGCAAGGGCAAAAGATGCAGAGAAAAGTGAAAGTTGTGGAGAGACAAGAGCAGAAGATGCATAAAATGGTGCAGGCTCGTGAAAAAAAGATGGCTCCAATTGCAAAAGAACTTGAAGAAGAAACCAATGCTGCAAATAATAATGACGATAGAGTTGATTCTACCGGTTTACAATTAGGTTTGAAGCAGATCTTTGCTGCTATGGAGAGGTTCAGTTCAACAAATGTTAGCTTATATGAAGAACTTTGCCACCAAATTAAGCAAGATGATCATGTTTAGGAGAATCCAACAAAAATCACTAGTTTTACAGATATCTCAATATTATTATCATTTTTGGAAATAAAGTAGTATAATGTAAAGTCATTTATGCCAAATTTTTACTGTTAAGGTATTATAAAATAAAATGATATAATGCATATTTGTTCTAAAGAGAAAAGATAATTGAAATATAGTTATTCGATAATTTGAAAATTGGAATAGAGTTTTATGTATTGTAATTTTTAGTATGCTTATGTGATGTGACTTTGTGATTTCCCTCCTTTTAAAAAATTCCAGGCTCTTTGGACAGTTCCAAGACTGAGAACATGGTTATGAACCTACAAATGGCTGGCAGATATATCTATGGATAAAAAAAATTCATCTTCATCGCTCACAAGGGTTTTAATATTTTATTTTCTCTTCAGTCTATAATATTTATCACTTCATCGTAATGATGAATTGCTTTGGCTTAAACTTGTGGTAGATAATGAATATAAAAACATAGTGCTTGGACATGTGGTTATAAATTAAGTGATTATGCTGTTTCATCATTTTGCGGTATAGTGTATTAGTGTTGATTTACTTCCCTTGCTTCTCATACTCTATTTTATTGAATGACATTAAGTGATGGAATTTGAGAAGACAAGTTCATTCAACAGCCCATTTGTGCAGTAAATTTTGTGTCCTTTATCGTGCTTTATCTTTGTAGCTCACCATTTAACAGCCTTATAACTCTATGTACTCGGAGGCTTGTGACTGAGAATATTTATGTACTCGGAGAAGCCAAAACAGTATGCTAAATTAAGTAGTCTAGTGAATCACACTCTTTAATTTGAACAATTTTAACATAAGCTCAATGATTGATGAGGGTGTCAATATTCAAATGACTAAACGTGACTACATAAAGACAGATGCATTTAATTGAAGATGCCAAAAGAGTAAATGAATTTAGTTCAATTTATAACAGTAAGATTTTTTCATTCTAGTCTTCAGCAGCATCTCCGATTTCTTCATCCTCTAGTACACTCCTAAAAAGGTAGAGAACATGGTTACATCTTACAAGGTTTTTCATTCTAGTCTTCAGCAGCATCTTCAATTTCTTCATCCTCTGGTACTCCACGAAGATAGAGAACATTGTTACATCTACAAATACAAACAATGATATAAGAATTGACTATCATATTTGGACTATAAATCCAGATATACAAACAAGACTGCAACATAACATGATCACTTCATCGTCACACTCTTGCTTGCAGGGCTCACAGGCAGAGGCAGAGGCAGATCAAGTTCACAGAACACAACTTACAAAAATATAAGCTAGCCATGTATGAGTAAAATTTAAGCTTAAAAAATTATATGCAGGATTAGAAATATTAATGTGTCACATATAAAGAGGAATTACTCACTACTCCCTTTCAATATTACTCGCAACTCCCTTTCAATATGCAACACAGACCTTTTATTAAGACCAATGCCAGGCACATGTACAAAATACTCTTTTTTAAATGTCTACCAACGGTCACTGTACATTATTAGAAATCATAGATGAGCTTTTCATTATCTTGAATAACAGAATTCTGTTATGTGAAAGTTAGTTACAAATGGCTGCACACTGTTGCATTTTAGGGCAACAGTGTGACCTACCCACACTACAGACTTGACACATGTCAGTCAATACAAGGGTTAAAACAGACTTTTACATAATATTTAAACTACTCTCTAGATGTTTAAGGGAGAAATCAGCATTGAGCTTGGTGATAATGGATTGAAGTAGTTTAGTATTGTTGCTAGTGATGATAATATCATCAACGTATACTAGGAGGTAAACAGTCTGTCCATGAGAAGTGAGGATGAACAAGGATGGATCACACTTGCTAGGTTTAAACTGCAGTTTGCAAAGAGCCTCTTGAAGTCTTTCAAACCATTGCCTGGGTGCCTGTTTCAAGCCATGGAGGGCTTTATGCAGCTTGCACACAAGAGAGGAGTCTGAGTTGACAAAACCAGGTGGTTGATCCATGTACACCTCTTCATGGAGCAACCCATTAAGGAATGCATTATTGACATCCAGCTGTTGGCTGGAACACTTGTGAGTAAGAGCAATTGTGAGAATCAGCCTGATGGTAATAGGCTTGACTACAGGGGAAAAGGTTTCGTTGAAGTCAAACCCCTGTTTCTGATGAAAACCTTTTGCCACTAAACGCACCTTGTACCTGCTGACTGAGCCATCAACATTCTCTTTGACACGGAATACCCACTTGCAGCCAATGGAACTCCTGTTTGTAGGAAGTGCCACAAGTGACCAAGTGTTATTGTTGCTCAAGGCATCAAATTCAGCCTGCATAGCTTCCTTCCACTTGGAATCTGCAAGGGCTTGCTTAACAGGTTTTGGTTCAGTATGAGTGAGCAACAAGGAAGGATGCAACCTTGGCTGCACAAACCCAGCTTTGGCCCTGGTAGTCATGGTGTGATGATTGACTGGTTTGAAACTGACAGGCACAACATTGGCAGGGATATTTGCAGAAGTGGAAGAAAGCTGTTTGTCAGTTTCGACAGATGAAGGAGAAGCGTCACTAGAGGAACTAGCAGAGTCACTGGCAGTGGAGGAGGTACCAGGACTTGATGAAGTAGCTGGGGACATAGGAGTTGTTGTAGCAGGGGACAAAGGAATTGATGTAAGAGGGATAGGTTTAGGGAGGGGAAGATTAGCAAACAGAGTGGACAGAGATGAAGTTGAATGTTGTTTAGCAGGGTTAGTTGTGGGAGGAGTTGAGGGAGAAAACAACTCAAGATACGGGAATCTTGACTCATTAAAAAGCACATCCTTAGAGATGTACAACCTGCCATTTAGTGAAAGGCACTTATAACCCTTGTGTGAGGTGGAGTAGCCTAAAAACAGGCACTCTTGTGACCTGAAGTCAAGTTTGTGAGGGTGAAAAGGCCTGAGAAGAGGGAAACAAGCACAGCCAAAAACTTTCAGAAATTTGTAGTCAGGCATAGTGTGAAATAGCAGAGTATAGGGAATCTGAAACTTTATGGCTGAGGAGGGGAGCCTGTTTATGAGGAAAACAGCAGTTGTGAAAGCATAGTCCCAAAAGGTGAGAGGTAGAGAGGCCTGACTCAACAGAGTGAGGCCCAGGTCTACAATATGTCTGTGCTTTCTTTCCACCACTCCATTCTGATGATGAGTATGTGGACAGATAAGTATGTTCACTATACCCAGGTCAGCTAGAAACTTGCTGAATGGGCGAAATTCACCACCCCAATCTGACTGAACAGCCTTAATAGGGCATCCAAGTTGCAACTCAACCAGAGATTTGAATTGCTTGAGAGCTTCAGCCTTGGACTTAAGAAGATAGATCCAGGTGAACTTGGAGAAAGCATCTACAAGTGAGATGTAATAAGAGAACCCTTGTGCAAAGTGTTGAGGAGAAGGCCCCACAGATCACAATATATTAATTCTAAAGGGTGATGATAAGTGGTGTGTGAAGTAGGTGAGTGCAGTTTGTGTGCTTTGCCCATACAACATGCTGAACAAAAATATTCATGAGTTTTATCACGGAATTGAAGGTTACAACTTTGCAGCACCATCCTCAATGTGTTAACATTGGGATGGCCTAATCTCAAATGTCAGACATTGGACAAAGCAGGAGATACAGAAACAGCATTAAGAGAAGGTGCAGATTTATTTAAGGAAAGAAAGGATGAAGGAGACTTGGAAATCTTGATAGACGGAAACTCATAGAGGCCATCAGGTCCAACTTGGCCAACCAGCAACACTGCATTAGACCCCTGACATTTGACAAAACAAGAATCAGCAGTGAAAAGGAAGTATACTCTATTGTCTCGACAGAACTGGCTGACACTAATAAGATTCTTGGTGATAGAGGGCACATGTAATAGTTTATTAAGAGTTAGAGGTGTGTGAGTGTGATCTTGAGATAAAAACTGACTGGAACCAGTAGAATGAATAGTTAAACCTTGACCATTTCCAATGTAAATCTGTTCATGATCTTCAACAGGGGTGGCCTGCTGCAAATTGCTAGCATCACTGGTAACATGGCAGGAGGCTCCAGAATCAGGATACCAAGGCATAGCTGAGGTTGTAGCAGGAGCAACATTAGCTATGAAGGTGTTGGGAGCAGGATAAGCCACAGCAGGTCTGGCTTGAGCAGCTGGAGGTCTTGTCCAGACATTAGCAGGAAATTGACCATAGGGAACCCGAGGAAACTTTTTCCAGGATAAGGAGGTTGAAACTGTTGGTTGAACCTGTGCCAGCAATTGAAGGCAGAATGACCAACTTTAGAGCAAACTTGACACTGCACAGAGGAGTTCCTACCTCCTCAGCCTTTGCCACGAACTCCTCTGTTTGATCTGCCACCTCTGAAGCTTGAATACTCAGGTTCAGCACTAGGTTGAGTAGTCTGCGAGTTGCTGGACTCAGTGCTACCAGACTGAGGAGTGTCAGGGGAAGGAGATTGAGGTGATGTATGAGTGAGGTTGAGTGAGCCAAGATCAGGAACCACAGGCTTTTTGAACTTGTTAAGCCTCAACTCATGAGCAATGAGGAGAATCTCAACCTCATCCAGATCCATGTCTCCAAATTTGCTCTCAACAACAGATACAACAGGAGCAAATTCACCAGGAAGTCCCTCAAGAACGACATCAATGTGATGAGAAAGAGGGATAGGATCTCCAATTGACGCTAAAGCATCCACAATCATACGAATCTTCAACAGATAATCAGAGACAGACAAAGAATCAAGTGTAATAGCACGCAATTCAACATTGCTTCTGAAAGTATCCAAAAAAACAATCCCAAAGCTCATGTGTGTGTGTGCAACCAAGAACACGTGAGAGAATCTCACTCGATAGAGTCGATTGGAGCCAAGATAGAAGAAGTTGATCCTTCTGAAGCCAGATCAAGTACAGAGGATTGATCGTACCTTGACGGCAAGCATCGTCGTCGACGAACTGAGGAGGAACGCGAGGACAAACGACGAGATCAGTGAGTCCGTGAGCGTTGATGTAGGGCTCAACCTGTTGACGCCATAGATGGAAGTTTTTCTCATCCAACTTATGCGCGATCTTGAGTGAAAATTGAAGACGACGTGGTTCGTCCGGCGCCGCCATGAGCGACGAGTTCTGGTGAGAGATGTTGGCAGAAGACGGCGTGGCTGGTGGAGAAGACGCCGTGGATCAAAGCTAGCTAAACTGATACCATATTAGAAATCATAGATGAACTTTTCATTATCTTGAATAACAGAATTCTGTTATGTGAAAGTTAGTTACAAATGGCTGCACACTGTTGCATTTATAGGACAACAGTGTGACCTGCTATAGCAGGTTACCCACACTACAGACTTGACACATGTCAGTCAATACAAGCATTAAAACAGACTTTTACATAATATCTAAACTACTCTCTAATATACATGAACAAAAAAATCTTTTACATGCATACCAGATGGACAATTTATTTGCATGTGTGTCAGTTCCCACTTTGTTTTTTAATAGTGTTTGTCAAATTGCCATCCTATAACTTCCATTCATATGTATATGAATGTGAATGTTGAGAAACCATAATGACTAGGGGGTGGCCACGGTCACATTGGGGTGCCCCTTATATCCGCCCCAACCTCTAAGAGTTTATTTAATGGGTGTGGTGTCGTCTATGGCGGGTGGCAGAAAATTGTGGCGAACCAAAATCCACCATAAAAATATGGGATTGCTATAGACTTTTATTTTTCTTTTCTTAAATATGTTAATACTTTGTCTACTTCTTCATACACTTTCATTTTTCTTTTCTTATATATGTTAATACTTGAACAGCGATTAGAAAGTAGGAACCATTCAGATACTCGCAGATGCTTTGCCTAAAATTGTTCCGTATGTCCTTATCAACCATCGCGGGGTTTGTTTTTGTCTAATTTTATATACAACTATATTGCCTACAAAATATGTTGCATCACTGTTGTTTGGTTGCAGGAGCTCCTTCCTCTAATGATGTGTGCGATTGAGCACCGCCCAGATAGCCGGACTCGGGAACATTGACCCACAAATTACTTAACTTAATAAAGCGGCCCGATGAACAACAAAGATGGATAATAATGGATGTAAAGTTGAATTGACTTCTTATAAGTTGATTAAACAATCTGGTTTTCAATACAATTATGATCATTTCAGGCATGAGTCAGCCATGCAAAGAACGGTACTTCGACAGAAGTTCGGTGAGGACGAGAAGTGGACACATATACAGAAGAAAATAATTGGTGGAGAATGAAAAAAATATCAAATAGTAGATAAACAAAACCTTCCTTTTCGAATTCCAACATCAATTTTAAAGACGGAAAAAACAAAAACCATATTGAAAAACAGAGTCGTAAGATAAGCAAATAGTAAAATAGTTGAGATGCAAGTTACCTGATTAAAATCTCTCCTAAATTCCCAGTAAAATTTCCCTCTATGTACTCTTCAGTGTTGGCCAACTACACAGGAATTCACAAACATCAAAAAAAACTGTTATAGTTATACCAACAAAACTAAAAAAGAATTGTCATAACAGGCAATTATACCTGCAAGTTCATATAGGAATCAACTGAAACAAGATAACCTGGAAAACCACAAAGCCCAGAAACAAAATCAAATATGCACAGAGTGTTTAATTCAGTAGAAAATTTGCAGCATAACTAAGGACGTACCTTTGTACTCCATTCCCCATTTTAGCTTCACAATAACATGCTTCCCGGTCAAATTGTTCAAAAAAGGTTTGGGATTAACAGGTATAGTCTGCAAAACATGAATTCAAAATTAAATCACATCACCAATTCGCGTTCTTCCATAAACTATATAATTGAGAGTGCAAAAACTACGATGATGATGATGATGATGATGATGATGATGATGGAAGAAAAGAGCTACTTACGGCCATTGTAGAACGGTACGAAAGCTCAAACGCTGGAACTGTGGAAGCTGAGACGCTTGAGTTAGGGTCTTCTGTCAACGAACGAGAATTTAGGGTTTGAAATTGGCCCACTATTTTCTTTGGCTTCTTAATCTTCAAGGCAACTTTAAATTTTGTTTTTTAATTATACTATTAATTAATTCCTAAGTTATTATTTGGTATCTTTAAACGTACCATGATCTAATAATAATTATAATACATCAATAATTAAAAAAGATAATTTAATAAATTTAATTTTTTATTTATTAATTTTTTATTTATTAATTTTTTAATCTGAATGAAATTATCAAATATAACACTTATTTTAATAGAGAGTATATATGCACAAAGTCTTTTAAAATAAAAAATTATATTACTGATATTTATTTTTTATTGATATACAAAACTATTTTATTAATGTTAATTTATAACAATTACATATTTTCTATTTATATTATTTTGTAAGAAAAGAAATGTAAGAAAATTTTTTATTATTCAATATCACCATCACCTCATAATCTCTATTAAAAAAATTAAAATTAAAATTAAAATTAATTTAAAATTTATCTTTAAAATAATAATATGTGTGTATTTGTATTTCTTCTTCAAACTACTATTTAGCATTATTCTTAAACTATTTATAATATCATTAATATAATAACAGAAAATTGTAATATTAGTTTTAAGAAAAGTATTAAAAGGTTGTGTTTATTTTTTGATTTTTAAATAAAATTAAAAAATAAAAGTAACTTCTACTAATATTATTCTCTTAAAAAATATTATCAAAAGGTAGTGTAAAGTATAATTATATTTTTAGACAGTTAAATCATTAACAATTATGTTGTTTATAAATATCAATTATTAAGCCGACTAAAAGAGTTAAACTTACTTTTTTTTATCTAGAACTTAAATATATATTGTTATACTTTTTTTAAAACTTAAATTTACGTTTTTAAGATTTTTTTTTTTTATAAATATAAAATTATAAAATAAAAATATTCTTAATCGACCATATCAATAACAAACAATTATTTTAACTTAAATTTACTATCAATTAATAACATGTGGAAATGAGATAGTAGTAAAGTAATATGAAAACAATTTCACAATTAAATATTTAAAAGGAAAATAATTCAAAATTCAATGTAATAAAACATAATAACATTTGTTTTAAAACTTAAATTTATGTTTTTATTAAAAGGTGACAATCATCGGTTAATCAGTTACCACTCATCGACTATAAGGTATCAGACATTAATCAATTATAAGTTATCAATCGTTAATTATTAATTATTAGTCTATACTTCATAACAATAGAGTTATGATATCGACTTAAATAGTCTCTGGCAACGGCGTCAAAAACTTTATCGTCTATTAATCGGGAGACTGCAAGTATACAGTCCTATCGCGTAGTTTTAAAAGATATTGAATCCTCAGGGACTATAAATCGATCTAACGTAATCTAAAACTACAATGTAAAGTTAAAGTTATCGAATAATTAATTGGGGTAATTTTTTTTTTTGGATAATTAAAACTTAATCTAGTTGAAATGATAGACAGATACTGATATATAATTCGTCTAACCTAGGAAATCTGACTTTTCACTGGCTTGTTTCTCAAATTGATAAAAATCTCTTTTCAGCAAAGAATACTTATCTAAAAATCCTATCTCAAACTTTCGCTCTATTGAATCAGATTATATATTTAAACTCTAACGTATGCTCTCGTTATCCCGCTGAATTTAAAAATACTTTTTGAAAATAAATAAGGTTTAATCAGTTTTAAAACGTTTTCGCAATCTTTAAAATTAATACCTAGCATACACTATCCAGTTTTAAACCTCAAACTCTCTTGGTTTCTAACCTTAGTCCAATTTATTTAACCTCAAACTTTCGCTCTATTGGTTTCTAAACATTTTAGTAAATTAAATTGGATACCTAAGTCAGAAAAAGTATTTATTTTACGAAATAAAATTAAGCCAGTTTGTTTCGGATCCCTTCAGTTCGATTAGTTTACATGCCGATATCAGACATATTATTCAGACATGCATAAATAATAGTATTTCATACATTTAAACATTTTCATAATCAAACAAACAAATATCATGCAACAATACTTTAAATAAATTAAGACAATTAAATTATAAACCTGAAAATAAAACAGTGTTCCTCAAATTGATGGAGTACACTTTATAATTCTTGAACCGGAAGCAGAAAATAAACAAGGAATAAAAAGGACCATATCTAACATAAGGTTAAGATGGTCAAAAGTTCGCAACAATTTCCAGTGTAGAAATTATTACGAGAAAAAATAATTAAAACTACTAAGAACTCAATGAAAATCTCAAATTGGAAATAAAGTTGTAATGTAAACAATACTGCTAAAACTCTTGCTCTCTGGAAAATTCGTTCAAAGAAAAAAAAGGTCCCGTTTTTTTGTCACCCTCTGTTCCTTTTATAATGATGTGTTGATAAATTCCTTTCCTTTTTTCTCGCCACTTCGTAAATATTGCTGACCAAAAATATAGGAGGAGGCAGTTGGAAAGTGAGACGTGCGTCTCCTGAATTGTTGTGGAAAAGAATAACTTCTTCTGGCAAGTGAGATGTGCGTCTCTGTATTCTTTACGTGGCATAGTTGATCCATTAAAAAAAAACTCACGTGGCAGAGAGGTGGAGGCGGGCGCCTCATTGGAGGTGGAAGCGGGCGCCTTACGTGTATGTATGAGTCCATCGTCTTGCTTGCTGGTTTGATTTGGACTGGGCTTCGCGTAGTCCCAAATATCTTATTTTCCCATTTCACTTCCTCTTATTGCTACAACACCCCATTTCTCTATTTCTTTGCCTTCTTTTAACTCAATTTTCTTTAAATTCCATTTCTTTTCTCGAACATTCGAATACCTGAAACATGAGAAATACCAGCATAGTACGAGTATAAAATAATAAAATCAATTGAAAATATGGACATTGTTTATGTTATTTAAATCAAATTATGCTATATAAATTCATGTTATCAACTATCAGCTTTCATCTATCTATTACCGACTACAAAGGTGTTCGCGGTGCGGTTTGGGCGATTTTGAAGAAAAAAATCACTCGAACCGTAACACAAAAATGTGTGGTTCGGATTGGTTCGGGTGGCTTTAAAAAATAAAATCGAATCGAACTAAACCAAACTAATGTGGTTTGAATTGGTTTGGTAGTTTTTCTGAATAAGCCAAATATATTAAAACAAAACAAAAAATTACAAGGGACACAAGAGGAGGACAAAGCCAAAACCTTTTAATTACAAAGTCTTAGCTTAAGGGTATCATTCTTGTCTAGCAAGTAATCAGAGGCAATATCATAATGAACAAAATTGTACCAAGACGAGCATTTGGATTTAAAGCCTATATCTGCAAGAAAATTGGCGCAAAAAATGGCTTCCCTATATATGTGAGTAATCATAAAGTCAATAGTAAGGGAGTGCACCCAACATGCAAGCCAACGCGATTTAATTTCCCACTAGAAAAGACTGTGATTAGAGAAAGCATTAACCACACGAATGCAATCTGATTCGATCCAAAGCTTAGCAATATTAAGATTAATGGTCTTTTCAATGACTATGATGATTATCGTGAATTCAGAGAAAGAAGCAGTACCATCAACCAAAATAATGCTAAAACTAAGCAAGTGCACGACATTAGAGTCACGAAATATGCCACCATAAGCAAAGGAATGCGGATATCCATGAGAAGTCTCGTTTACGTTACATTTGGTCCAGCCTTGCAAAGGAGGAGACCATAAAATAGTGGATAAAAGGCGACGGGCGAGGATGGAGGGTGACATCAAAACTCTTAAGCAACATGAAACCGGAAATATTGGAGGAAGAGTGCTTAGCATATGAGTTACCAACAATCTTGGCATTAACAGAGATTAAAGTGGTGCAATACTTCCAATGCATCGACTTCTCTTCAAATCTAGCAAGATTTCTAGCGTGCCATTTTTTATAGCAGACATTGCAAATGCAAGCTTTGGCCACAACAACAACTTGAAGACTGTTAGAGTAATTCCAAATACGACCACAATCATGAAGGCTTTCCATAGAAGAGTGGAGTTAAAGTTTGTGTAACAACCAATTCCAAATTTTTGAAGCATAAGAGCACTCAAAGAATAAATGGGTGGGAGTCTCACAAAAAGATTGACATAAAGAGCATTGAGATGGGAAGGAAATACCTCTCAATTGGAAATTGTCATCAATGGGTAATTTGTTGTGGAGAAGCCTACAAACAAGCATAGAGTGAGAAAGAGCAATGTCAATATCCCAAGGAGAGAAGGGCCAAGAAGATGAAGAGGATTTCCAACAGTTTTGGTAAGCTAGATTGAGACTTAAGTTACCATCATCACAAGCTTTCCAAGCTAAAAAATCTTCAGCGTGTTGATCCGCGATTCCAAAAGGAGAGATGAGGTCACGAAGGAAAGGGATGACATTCATGAAGTTGGAACTAAGATTCCACGAATTAGAGTGCCACCAATCATGAACATTGAAGACAAGGCCATCATGAAAATTTTGTGAATTTTGAACTGTAGGGCAAGGGGTTCATTGACCCAGTTGTCGTGCCAGAAGTTAATTTTCTTGGCATTGACAATCACCCAAATACAATTATCCAACACAATGTTATAGCAATCTTTAAGGCTTTTCCAAAGAGAGGAATTGATTGAGTGCTTGATGATTTGATTGTTTCTTCTCACTCTAGCAACCATAAGGGACGACCAAGAGCTGTTGTTATTGAGTAATTGGTTCGGTAGTTTGGTTTCTTACAAAAAAATAATTATTAACTCATACATACACATATAGAGGAAAATATAATTTTGTGTTTAATAGTTCATACATTACTATAAAAAAATATTATAATTGTCAAAATAAATTTATAATTTAATATATAAAATTGTATATTATAAAGAATAATATATATAAGATTGCATTCGTAAATAAATATTATACGAAGAATACGATAAAATATATTTTATAAAAACAATATTTATAAATGAATAAAATTTTATTTTTTATGATTTGTAAATTAAAATAAATATCATACAAAAAATATAATAAAATATACACATAATAATAATACATGTTAATTTCTCTAAAGAATTAACACATAATATACACATAATAATAATATATATATATATATATATATATATATATATATATATATATATATATATATATATATATATATTGGTTAGTAAAATGCACAATCAGCGGAGCAGGATCGAAATTCAAGATGTTTTGTTGATATAATTAAAGAGGAGTAAAAGAAGACAAAGTATATAAACAGAAGATAGTATAAAAATTTTGTGTGCTTCTAAAAGAAAATAAAGTCCCTATATATAGGGATACAAAGGCTTACTGATAAAGCCGGTACAAGCTACTTATGATAGTCGATTATAAACAAACAAATGAAGTATTATTGTCGGGTACACAGTGGGTTCCATCGATACAATAACACATCACAAACTACAAAACTTTTCTTATAAAAAGTAGAGCCTATTGTTGTCTACCTAGATAAGATTCTTATCTTCTTTGTCTTTTAACTTTTGGTCTTTCCAAGATAAGATTCTTTCTTATCTTTGTTTTATTCATTGTTTTTGCTCTTGTCTTGTCTTCAAGATAAGATTTCCGCTTATCTTTGCATTGCTACTTTGCCTTGGCTTTCTCTTTAGCTTTTTGAGCCATAGCTTGAATCATAGCATCCCAAAAATCTTCAGCTGTAGGGTCATCATTTTGAGCCTCACCAGCTAATCCTTCAAAGGTATTGGAATCCATTGATCTCATAGACGAATTGGTCTTCATAGACTGAATATCATCTCTTGAAGCTTGCGATTAAAAAGTATTGAAGAATTGAGTCTTCATATGATCTAGAGTTCTGACCATACTTTCTTCTTCTGATTCATTAGGATACTTTCTTTGGAAGAAATTCTTTAAGCTTCCCATACACAATTGTGGAGAACTTTTTTCTTTAACATTGTTATTTCTATCTTCAGCCATTGCTGACTTAATTTGAATAATCTTGTCCTAGATTTCTTCTTGACTTATTTTATTCCACCATTTGTAGAAAAAATTTATTTCTAGAATGGGAATATTAAATTTGTCATTAGAAATGGTGATAGTCCATCTCCAAATCCAAGGGATCTGAAATTTAGTGAAGAAAAGAAATGGACATTGTCCAGTTATCAAATTTGATGAAATATTTAATACCAGTGAACTATTTTCACACCATGGAGTATACAAATAATTTAATTCTTTTGGTAATATTTCCAAAGAAAGACCAAATTTAATCCACCAGACATAAAACCAATTTGGAATGGGTCTATTAATCACTTATGGATTAATTTAGAAAAACCAAGAATGTTTATTCTTGGGATTCTGATAATAAAAAGCTTGGGTGAAAACCTGGACATAGTCCCAATAATTGAAATAAATGTATTTTCCTTCGACAATTCTTATTGTCTTTTCACCATTAGGGTTAAGACCTCATTCCCTTGGTGATAATATCTTATTAATATGGCATTTGCTGAAGTTTATAAAACTCTCAAGATTGTTGTTTTGATAGTGATCAGTAAAAGTTACTGATTCGGTAACTGCCAGTAATATCTCTAGATGTGATTTACCATGAAGGCCTAGATATCCTCTTGATTCGAGGTATTTTGTTTTAATAGTCCATCCATCATTTGGATTTATTTTTAGATCTTCATCATCAATATACATAATTTTTTCTGTAACTGGATTCTCAAAATAATCAGTTACTTGCTCTTGAGGTGGGTCATTGACTGCAATTTCTTTGTAAGATATAATCTTTTTAGAGGATGAAGAGGAAGGTATATCTTCCTTTTTTGAGGTAGGCAGTTGTTGCACATTTCTACCTTTATAGATTGTAGTCCAATCCCCTATTAGAGAAATATTTATTTCACTTTGGGGTAACATATTGTTACTCCCTCTTCCAAGGCCTCGTCCATAGCCTCGGCCTCTTCCTCCCCTAGATGGGGGTGTCATTTTCTCCCTGCAAGAATTCACGGGTAAGGTAATTAGCAAGTGAATTATTTTCACCTTTAGTATGTTTAATATCAAACTCAAACATTGATAATTGAGATTGCCAACCAGCAAATATTTGTTTTGCAACAAGATTTTTGACATCTTTTTCAATAATAGATTTAGCATGGCTGCAATCAATTTGTAATAAAAACTTTTTATTAAGTAAATCATCTTGAAATTTTGAAACACATTTTATAATAGAAAGCATTTCTTTCTTGATAGTCGAATATTTCGACTGAGTAGGATTCCATTTTCCAGAGGTGAACCTAACCAAAACTTCTTTAGATGTTTCAGGTATAACCTGTTTAAGAATTCCTCCATATCCTAAGTCAGAAGCATCGGTTTCAACAATTTTAAATTACTTGGGATTAGCTAGAGATAATCAAGGCAAACATTTAACCTTATTTTTAATTCTTCAGGCTGCTTGAGAATGTTTATCAGTCCAAGGGCCATGATTTTTTCTAAGCCTAGCATGTAATATACCAGTATCCATGGCAAGATTCTCATAGTAATCAGCAATATAATTAAGACTACCAAGAAACCTTTGTAATTGTTTCTTATCAGTAATTATATCAGGAAATTTAGAAGCAAATTCAATACTTCTTTGAATAGGAATAATTTTTCCTTGATCGATTTCATGTCCTAAAATTTTAGTTTGAAATATTTTCATCTTAGGAGCAGATATAACTAATCCATTATGCTTAACTAAACCCTTAAATATTTTTAAATGTTTAACATGCTGATCTATTGTTTTAGAAAAAACTAAAACATCATCAATGTAAACAATTATAAATTCCATATAAGGAATAAAAATATCACTCATAATATTTTGAAATTCGGAAGGAGCATTTTTTAGCCCAAAAGGGAGAACATTCCACTCGAAATGTCCAAAAGGTACAGTGAAGGTTGTTTTATATTTATCAGATTCATTAATCTGAATTTGCCAATATCCAGATTTCATATCGAATTTAGAAAAGATTAAAGCAGTATTTAATCTATCCAATAAATCCTTTTTATTAGGAATAGGATATCTAATCCATTTTAACACCTTATTAAGGGTTTATAATTAATAACAAGTCTAGGGACACCACGTTCTCTTTCAGCAGCGTTATTAACATAAAAAGCAGTGCAGCTCCAAGGAGATTTAGATTTCCTAATTAAACCTTTCTCTAAAAGAGAATTTATCTCTTTTTTGCATAGTTCTAAATACTCATGATTCATTTGGGCTGGTCTGGCCTTAGTGGGAATCTGATTTTCATTAAAGTCATCAAGGTAAGGTAAGGAAATAACATGTTTCTTTCTATCCCAAAAAGCATTGGGTAAATCATTGCATACCTCATCTTGGAACTGTTGATCAATCAATTTGATTTGTCTTTTTATTTCATCTCTATTAAGTTGTTCATTAATATTTAATAAACTAACTTCTTCTTTAAGAAAACATAATTGTTTTTCTTTATTCAAGAGAATACTTTTAACTTCATTAAGCATCTTAATATGAGGGTCAGTAATAAATTCAAAAGTGACCATTTTACCATTAATCATGGTAGTAATGCCTTTAGTGTCAACATTAATTAAAGGCATAATGCTATTTAAAAAAGGAGTTCCAAGAATAACTCTATGAGTCATATTTTTAACTAAAATGAAATGAGTAGGTAAACAAATATCTTGATTACAAACGTACGTATTAGGTAATTTATAATTAACCGTTAATTTGTCACCACTAGCCTGAGCAAGCGTTTGGGTGGTTTTAGTATAATACTTGGTAGGAACAATTCCTTCCTGAAGGCAATTAAGATCTGCGCCACTATCAAGAATATCGACCTCATTTTGTAATATAAATATTCTATTAATAACTAAAGTTACTTTAACAAACCATTTTTGAGAAATTACTCTATCAATAAGAGTAAGAAATCTATCATTAGTAGAAAGACTACTGGTAGAAGATATTTCTTCAATTTTAGGATAATCTGTTTCTAGTAAGGAGACCCTTTGAGATAATTTTTGATTATCTTTCTTTATCTGAGCAATTTCAGATTTTAAGAGATTAATTTCTCTATTTAAATCAGTAAGGGAAACAGGAGTTTCACGGAAATGAGACTGTTGAAATCTAGATAAAACCTCACTTAATTGATAAGGGGCTTCAATAATAATAGGAGATTCTTTTTTTGAATTTTCTTAAATTAATACTTCAAGCATTTTTCTCTTGAGATTATTATCAAAAATGGACTCAATAGCTTTTATGGCTTCATCTTGTTCTGTAGTAAGAACATTAAGACCATTCATGTCTACAATAGACTTCCAGTAATCTATTTGATTACATTGACAATTATTATTGCCAGAATCATCAGAGGAATAATCTGTTGATGATTCATAGATCATATCAATATCTTCATTAGAAGAATTGGTTTCCGAGTCAGACTTAAGCAAACAAACTTTCTCAAGTTGAGAGCGTAATTGCTCATCTTCGATTTCATTAAGAGCTTTCTTGGTCCAACATTGGTTTGCATAATGACCAGCTTTACCACATTTGTGGCAAGATACATCAAGCATTTTAGCTTTTCTTTTGCCTTTATGATTAAGAGCCTTTTCTTTTGGTCTACTTTTATTAAAGTGACTCTTTTTCTTATACTTACTATAAGAATTTTTATAATTATCCTTATTATTTTTATGAGGTTTATTCCTAATAATTTTTTCTTTTTTCTTTTTATTTTCATTAGATCTTCCAAGATCGAAAGCGAATTGGTCACAGAATTCACCCATTTGGTGTTTTTCAGAAAGTTTCTGTTTTTTAAGCTGATTTCTTAGCTTAATATCATTACACAAGGTTAATCCTTCATTAACGCAAGTGCTAATAATTTGACCATAAGTAAGATCGGGATAATTAATATTTATTCCATCATTTTTATTTCTTAAAGAATGTCTAACCTTTTCTGAAAAGAAATGAGGTAAACCATCAATAAACTTGGCTTTCCAATGGGTAGAATTAGGATTGTTTAATTGTTAGACTCTAGACAAAAAGGTATCCTTGTACCATCTAAAATGTGTAAGGGAGGGACATCTTAGATTTTGAAGTAGAGTTTGAATTTTTTTCTCCAATAGGAATATTGGTTCCAACAAAATGTTGAAGGATAGAGAGACACAGTGTATAGACCGCATCTTCTTCTCCTGTGGTAGCAATTCCACTTACTCCGATTCCAGGAGCTTTGGACTTAACAATTTTTTTATGGTTAAAAATATCTTTTTTCTGATTTTCAGTGAGATAATGATCCCACCAGCCTCTTAATTGACCAACAAATCCAGTTGTTATAAAGGAGGCAATATCTCTGTCGGAATTTCCGTGTTGTTTACAAACAGTAGAATATATTATCATTCTATGTATTGCATCAAGGATTTGTTTGTCATTTAATCCGTCAATGTTCCATTCATAAATGGCTTTTCCAGAATACGAATTTTGGAAAGGTTCAGGTTCCTCAAAAAGTAAATCTTGAGGAGAGTGGCGCTTATAATAGTATTTTTCTAAAGGTTTAGAGTTATAAACTGAGTTTATTTCACTAGTATGTTGATTACTAATGTCTAGGTCAACAAACATATTTGCTAAATCATTAATGTCTTCTTCATTAGAAGAGTCTTGATTAGACACAACTGTTAAATGTAAATCCTTAAGCTTTTTCTCAAGAATACAGACAAACTCATCACCGTTGGTTTCCATTTTAAATCCTTCTATAGGTATAGGAGGTTGAATTATAGGAACATCTGAAATATTAGATGTAGAAGCTTGTTCTTGATATTTAGGCTTATTGATAAGGTCAATAATGATCTTTTGACGAGCTATTTGTTTGTCTAAAAGATCTTTTATGGATGAGAGTTCTTTTTCTAGAGAAATAAATTGTTCTCCTAAACAGACAAGATAGACATTAGTATAATTATTGGATTTAATTATGGAATTTAACTCTTTAAGAGTAATTTGATTTTGTTCAACTCTTTGTAGTTGAAGGGTAAGATATGGTGTGGCTTCTGTATGAGGACCCAAACTTATGGTTTGCTCTGGGGGAAAAGGAGATTCTATTTTTTCTCCACTGATATTTTCCCAAGGTTTTTGCAGGACTAAGAGTTCGTCTTGTTTTATGAAAACCAACTCTTCTTTTTGTTTTTTTATAAAATAACTAATGAACCATTTGACAAAGGGAATGAAATCTTGATTCACCTAAATTTGAGTATAGTACTCATCTTTAAAGTTTTATAATACTGGAGTAGAAATTTTTTTAAAAAGCCATTTTCTAAATTGAGTGTATCTTTCATGGTGAAACTCGTCATTGATGAGGTTTCTTAGGTTACTTCCTGGAGAATAATCTAACATTATAATGGGAAGTCCATATCTGAGGGAGTAGGTGATTCTACTTTTGGTTTTTGATATATTTCATGTGGAATTTTGTTTTCACTGAGTCTTATATTCTCGACTACTTCTATTTCTTCTCTTAATTGAGAAGTTGAAGGTCTAGATAATTGACTAGGAGCAAAATAAAACTCATTTATAGAATTCACAGAATGTCTTCCAAACATAGATCTGGGTATTCTAATCATTCTTTTAGAACTAAAGTTTATCTCCAAAGCTCCTTCATTAGACTGGATTATTTGATCAACATCTTTATTAAGGTCCGGTTCAGGTTCTATGGCCTGAGGAAGATTCCAGGTTTCTGAAAAATTAATTTCATCCCATTTTAGCAACCTATTAGTTGCAACATTAGAGGTTAGCAAATTAGTTTGCACTAAAGTAGTGGTTCCAGGAAATGATATATGTCTAGCTTTAGGGTTTAAAGTGGTAAAAACTTTGTAATAAACCCTGTAACATATAGCCATGATTTCACTACCAGATTTAAAATTGTAACCATTGGTATGAATGGTTAATTGAAGAGCGTCTAATAAATTTTTATCAGACATAGATAAGCTTATATTGGGAGAGACATAAAAATAAACTGGTCCATGACACAACCTTGTCTCAGTTGAAGGATAGAGAGGCACAATGTATAGACCGCATCTTCTTCTCCTGTGGTAGCAATTCCACTTACTCCGATTCCAGGAGCTTCGGACTTAACAATTTTTTTATGGTTAGTAAAATTTTATAACATAATGCGGTTTAGTTTGGTTTGGTTTAATTTGGTTTGCAAAACAAAATACAAATTGCAAACCAAACCGAACCGCGTCGTTTCGTTAAAAAATGACCTAAACATATTCGAATTAAATACGAATTTTTGTGGTTTTGATTTGATTCAGTTCAATTTTACGATTTTTTATTGGATCTGTTTGATTTTGAACACTACCAACTATCAACTAATTTTATCAAACAAAATCTTAATAGTTAATATATGTGTAACAATCTTAAATAACTTTTATTTTGAAATAGAGATAGTAAATTTCAACTTACAATATCTTACTCATTTTATCTTTAAAAAATAAAATCAATTACAAAATTATTTGAAGAAAAATAAAAATAAATTAATATTTACTCAATACTCCTAAAAATTTAGAAAATTTATTCATCTATCTAGCAGACTTCTTCCACACCCCTGATGAAAAATTAAAAACACCCTCAAATTTCGTAAGTGAAATTACGAATTCCAAAAATAAAGTGAGTTCGTAAATGCACTTATAAATTTTAGGTATAGCAGTAAATAAACAACATAGTAATATTTACCACAGAATTTTGTGTCCATTATATATATATATATATTTAAAAAAATAAAAAATATATGCATTAAAAGCCTAATTTATATTTGACCTATAATAATAAAATCTATTAATACAATTGATATTAATATCAAATTTGACTATTGTAAAAACCATATTAATACTATTATATCAATTTCTATATGAAAAGATACAAGATACAATTGATATGCATTAATTGTATAATATATTTCTAACAATATAGTTAAATTGAATTATTATTAATAAAAATAATTTAAATTTATAATTAAAAATTATTAAAATAAATTTATGATATGAAACTAAACAATGAATGTAATAATTAATTTTTAATTATAATAGTGAAATGTAATTATTTTTTAATTATTTATTTAAAATTATGAATAATTTTTGATAAAAAATATAAGAAATATTTTTAATTATAATTTTAAAGTTAAATTTAATTTAAATAACACTTTTTAATATTTAATTTAGATGACACTTTTTGTTAAATTTAATTACAAGAAATTTATCAATTCTATAATACTTATAGGCCAAATATAAGTAAAGCTTTTAATGCATATATATATATTTTTAGTATGTGTGAAATTATGTAATATGTAATGGAAATCACATAAAATAAAATACAATATTCTATTTTCTTATATATTATTATTATATTATAAATAAAAATTTTTTAAAATAAATTCCAAATAAAATTAGGATATTGGAAGAATTCGTAAATGCATTTACGAAACACCCAAAAATATAATTTACTTCGAAATCCTAATAAAATTAGAATATTAGAAGAATTCGTTAGTACACTTACGAATTCACTCAAAAAATCAATTCGTAAATAAATATATTTACAAATTCAACACATAAATTTGTAAATGCATTTATAAAGTGTATTTTTTATTTAAGAGTGCGGAAGAAATTCAAGAAATTTTCAAAATTTATGATGATATTGACTTATTTTTGTTTAGGTGTAAAAAAAAAGAAAAAGAAGTGGGATTATAATTAAAAATCTGAAACAATTGTAATTAATTGGGCTTGTACTAAAAACCACGCACGAGTCGAAACCAAAACAAATTGATTCTACGCTGATTGGTTCGTCCTTGTAACTAACGACAATCATTTTTGTGTCTGAAAAAACTCACCATTTTCATTCTAGAGAGAGATAGAGAGAGAAAGAGAGAAAGAGAGGATTACCTATCATGATAACACGATCGAATCTTGCGGAACAGCTGCGAGATTATCAGATTCGATCCAAGCATGATTGGGCCTCTGTCTCCTTCTTCTCTTCTACTTCTCCCAATATCGCCACTTCCAGGTATTATCTCTATTTCCAATTCTCATTATTATTCACCATGTTTTATTACGCTGAATCAATATCAAAGCTTCGATTGTTTGTTTTTATTTTCAATTTGTTCTGAATTTTGCATCCTTTAGGGTAAATTTGGTTTTGCATCCATTGTTTTGTTGATTGGAGAATAAGAAAATTGGCTTCAATTAAGGGGATTATAATATGTAGATTAGAAGGTTGGAATGATGTCAAATTATTTTCTCACACCAATGTATTAAGTTCTATGTAAAGTTGGGCGGTTTAGAATCACCACGAGAATAAGTGTAGCAGAGATGAACATATTGTGTTGGATGTGTGGTAAGATTAGAAATGACAATATAAGAGAGTTTTGGCGTAACATATATAGTAGAAAAGATGGTGGAAAATAGACTTGGGTGATTTGGGCATGTAGACAGAAGACATATAGATTATGTGGTAAGGAGAGTAGATCAGATGAAGAATCAAACAACTAGAGGTGGATGAAGACCTATAAAAACTATTAGAGAAGTTATTATTAGTAAAGATCTTGAGATTAACGATTTGGATAGAAACATGGTCCTGGATAGAATATTATGGCGCAGGTTGATCCATGTAGCCAACCTCATTTAGTGGGATAAGGCTTGGTTGTTGTTGTTTTTTTTTTTTAGCACAATATTGTTTAGAATGAGAAGCTATGTAGCACCGACACCTCCGAAAATAGGCGTATTTCTATCGGTATCGGATACTTGCACTAGCACTTGTGATTACGTTTAGTTTATTAATTTTTTCAAATTATTACCGGTGTCAGTGTTGGGGTCAAATTCGGGGTGTTTGTGCTTCATAGATGAGAAGTTTGTCAAACAAAAAGTTTCCTTAGAAACACTAATCAGCAAACCCAACATTGATTATTCATTTTGGATTTCTTCCACTTTTGATCTCAGATCTCCTACTGCTTTGAAAAGAGATTTTCTTGTTTAAGAGGGGGTTCTATAAATGTTTCGGACTTCATACTGTAGAATCTTTTTTACTCAATCGACATCGTGCAAATTTGCTAGTTATTGTTTTAATGGGAATTTGAATCATCTTGTAATGATCAATTGGTACACTTTTTGTTGAACTCCCTAAAATAATGTGCTACCGATTATATTAAAAACATTGGGTAAGAAAGGAATGTGTACTGTTTACTGGTGTTGACTCCACCTGATTAAGCTCTTTTTTGCTGATATTGGATGTTCTATAACCTTTTGAAGTTTTGACAATAGAGTTGTTTTTCAGTGACTATACAATTGTATAAACTTGAATGATGGCGTTTCTCTGCTTAGTATATTTATTTTTATCTAAAATAATTAAGAAGAAAGATTAAATATGTTATTTGTTTGGATTGATAATCTATTACTTTTTGGTGTAATTGTTTACGGCGTTGATTTCAGGCCTTCAATTTATTATAAAATACTTGCTTCGTGGAGTTCTTGTTAAATGGCTTGATGTCTGTTTATTAATGCTTTTTAGGTAACAAGATATGATGGATATTGATGTTTTTTGTTTACTCTTTGTCATGGTGCAGGGTGGATGTGGTGGTCTTTGTAATATGGGAATTAGTTGTTTTAGCTTTCTTGGTGTTTTCAGTTGTTTCTTTGTACTTTAAGCACATCCGGCTTGCTTTTATATTAGTCTGCATCACGGTGCTATTACTTTTATGCATGAAAGTTACAAAGCAAGTAAGACTAGCGAGAAAAAAGAAACGAAGGATGCTTCTTCCATTGTCAATGTAAAGTGGTATCAAGGACTGATCTTTGGCCTATTTCCTTTTCTCTCACCACCTTTTTACCAGAATAGGGTCTCGGCAATTCATGAGCTTTCTCCCTTGATCCAGCTTCCCGTTCATCATTGAATTGTGTAACTTCTGATTCCGCCTATAGCAAGTTGACTAAAGAATATAAACAATGTTTTTACATCATACAAGCTTATCCAGTTGGTTCACGTTGAACCTTATCACAGAGGTGGTGTGTAATTTAGTTGTGCTAGGATCTTGTCACACATATCTATATATTTTGAATTTCTTTCTGGCTGTTTATGGTTATGTATACTTAGTACAACTGATGCAAGTTACTGTAAGTTTTTGACCCTTAGTGCGATGAACTTACATGGGAAAGCTCAAATACCATCAGGTGAATTATTGTGTAAAGACAACATAGATGCTGAGTAGTTTTAGCTGTGTGATATAATGCAGAAACTGCTTAATTTTTGGCACATTCCACATTTTCACTATGTTCTATTTATACACATTTAACATGAAGTTGTTTTATGATTCACTAATGGTATAAGCAAATACTAGATTAGAGTAGTTGTGGTGACTATAAGTGCAGCATTCTCCAGTATCAATAGTAAATGTGTCACCAGTAACATCCCATGTGTGTGCTGATTTGCATTATTGTTTTTGATTCCCTAGCAAACTCTGGCAAATCGACTTATGGGATTGTGCTTTTTTTTTTTGGGTTACAAGAGATAAAATAAAACTTACAGGCTAGTGATTGAGGATAGTATAATTTAGTGTTACTACTATGGATTGAAGAAGTGAATCTGAATGCCTAGTGCTACCATGCCCCAAATGGCTCCTGTTACAACCAGTACACTTAGAGCCATCCCAACCGCTCCAAGCGTCCAGTTTAGGTACCAACTTGTGCTATGCCTTTTGGGTTTCTTAATCAGTATCCACATGAAACAGGGATAAGCTAAGGTTATTGGTAAAGCAATGCCTCCAAGGAGACCTGCCAAACTTGGCAAGAACGGTAATGCTACGGAAATAAAGAATGTCAGGCAGCCAAAGAGAATTCTGAAGACTATTCGCAGCGTCCTTGGGCAAGGTTTGTTCCTTTTACTGATATATCTGAATTCTAGATTGTCAAGTATTGGCATTGCATAAATTTGGAAGGAACTGAGGCTGTTGATGACAACTAGCAAACTTGTCAAAGCGATGATAAACTTTGATGTATCATGTCCATGGTATTTCTGCAAAGCACTTAACATTCCTCCATTTGAAGGTATCTGTCATCAAATATCACCAAACCGTTAATTAGATTATATGTTCGTGTTAAGCTATAATAGTTGAAATATGTTCGGAAATATACATCCGAACACGACAAAAACTAGGATTTTGTCTGGAAATACACATTTAGATGACACGAAAACTGGATTTTTTTTTCCTCAAATGTGTATTTTCGAGATAACTTAAGAACTAAGTAAAGTTAGTTCCTAGTTGAAAAAGAACGCTATTAAGAACACTAGACTTACTAAATTTCCATAGGACCAATAGCCTCCAATGGCTAAAGGAAACAAACAAAAGGCAATGACTAGATAAGCAAACATAACTCCTTTCCACATTGCCAAACGTGATGGATTCTTTGACTCAGAACGTATCGTTCCCTGTAACAAAAACACAATCCTTAGAAAAATCAAATATTTTGACAATGACTAGGGTCATAGACTCATAGGTTCCATACACTACCTGTATTTCCAACACAAGATTGTGACCTCTAAAAGCAAAAGCAATGATTCCAAGTGCATTCAACACACTAAAAATCCTAGTAGCTTGTGATTGTCCCTTTGGTGACTCATATGAAACATTATCAATCCTACCTTGGAGTAGAGACACAATCCATATTATAGAACAATAACCTACTGCTGTGATAGCTCCTATGAGAGAAACCCCTGCAAATGAATTAAGGTTTGGAAGCTGAGCTAGCAAAATGGCAGCCACAGTAAATACCAAATACCACTCTATGGTTCTGAGTTGGTATAAGCTGCATGAATCTCCACATAGAATCTGGAATAATATCTTCATTGTGCCACCTCCAATCATAATCAGTGTCACACATGTTCCACCAGATAAATACTGGACTGGGAAGAGTGCCAATATTTTTCCTAGCTTTTCCCCTGCAATTTTGTTTATCTTTTGGTCATGTCAAGTGACTCAGATATTAGCAAACACTAGTTGATCTTGTTTAAGCCAATCATAACGATCAATGGAGAAGAACTGTTAAATTAATTTATCTTTTACTTTTCTCTGATTATGTTATCCAAATTAGTAACAAACCTTGTCCTCCGATTCATTTAATGTAGGCTTTGGTTTCACTTTTAAACTTTCAAAATTGATTATAGACGTTGAATACTGATTTTGACATGTTTGATCCCTTTTAAGTAGAAATGATTATGTTTTTTAAAAAAGATTTTTTTTGAAGTTAAGATTTGTAATTTTATAGTCTAGACATTATTTTAAAATCACAATCTGTTTCTTCTCTTCTATTGTATCTTAAATTATAAAAATAGCACATGGTTTTTATAACAACTATTTTATACACATAAAATTATTGAGTTCTTGAACATGAATTATCCACTTTGCAAGTCCTAAATTATAAGCTTATATTTGATGTTCTTTTACATATGAACTTACCTACTTGTTAATTAAATAGAAAGGCTATGATGTTCTGATATGTTAATCCAAGTTTTCATTATATAAGATTTTTTGTTTATTTTAAAACCCATAATACAAAATAAATATTTTCTTTTTATCATAATCACGTTAAATCAACTTAGTTGGTAATTATATAAAGATATAAGATATATAAAGATATAAGATATAATGAATAATGAGAAGAAGATTGCACATCCTCTTATTCACTTAAGTCCAAGAAAAAAGGAAAGTTCTCAGAAAAAAAGCCGAACTTACCGAATGCTGCCATTGCAAGTTTGAGGTACCTACTATAACGTACCCCTAACTCTGATTCATGAAGCTCAATCAATAACCATAAAGTGTATAATTGCCATGTGAAAGCCACACAGAGACATAAAATTCCCCAACTCCTGCACCAATATCACCACCAAGTGTAATTAATAAGAGTTTGCAATAATATTCATATTCTATGGTTTATTAATTACACCATACACTCCTTCATTATTATAAACACATAGAAACTTTTTTAGATTTATTAGATAAATAATATATCTGATTATTATTATAAGGGTCATGCTAACAAGTACTTTAAAGATATATATTAAAGATATTATAATTAAAAAAATTTAATGTCTTAAATATAATATTAAAAAAATTTAATGTCTTAAATATAATAAAATCAAATTTAAACTTTTAAAACATTAAATACTAAAAAAAATATTTCTATAAATGGTTCTTTAACATGTGTCCTAGCTTTTCTCTTATTATAATAGTGATCAATCAATTATTACTTGTAATAGTGATTAGGGTGTAATTATTAATATATCCAAACATAGTAACATCTTTTCCGTAGCGAAAAAATAGTGTCACTCACCAGCCTAGTGTGGTAAAAGCCAAAGGAAGAACAAGTGCTTGAAATCCAATTCCAGAACAAAGAACATGAAAAGCTGCATAATAAGCATTTCCTTCTCTACAAGCAGTGATTGGAAGCCAATCATCTTGTGGATCAAATTTAGTAAATTGACCAACTTCTTCAAACATGTTTTCAATGGCTTTCTTCATGGGACTTGCTATAGGAGTGTTCCTAAAACGAGAACCAAAAGGACTTTTAGGAAAACTCATTGAATTTGGAGAATGTATTTGATGATTATTTTGTAGTTGTGGTGAAGTTGAAACTGCTGGAGAATTTTGTTTTTTCATTATTTCTACTTCCACAACTTCTTCCATTATGATAAATTGCCAAAGTTTTGGCTTTGTGGCTCACTCTTTTTTAGTTTGAGCTTAATGTTAGCACTTAACATACTTGGTTATATATATAGTAACATAAAGAGAAATGGATGTGACTTTCTATTCCATTAGTTCTTCTAATCTTAATTAATCATGTGATTATAGTATTCTTGGTTGGTTGTTGATGCTTGTATCTTTGACCATTCTCAACTTGGATTGAACCGGCTGCTGTCTTTTAAGAGAAACAAGTCTAAGTAAACTTAGTGATAATATGTGGTGCATTTTGTCTAAAATATTGGAGGTCTAAAATATTATAATTAAAATTCATAAAATTTATTTTATCAAATATTTTAAATAAATTTAACACAAAATAAAAATAGAATATATACAATGAGATATCCAATTTCAAATTAAAGTATTGTCTTCCATTTTTTAAAAAATTTAAATTCACTAATAATTGAATTGCAGTACGTGTTTAACTATTTCTTTTTCAATATAAAACATCATAGTATCGATAAGAAATTCATCATTTATTTTAGGGTTAATTGTATTTTTTTTCTCCACGATTTTTTTTTCTCTCTAAAACTAACTTTGTCATTAATTTTTTTTATCGTTTTAGATCTCGTAGGAGTTTGATTAAGCAAAAAAAGTCTATGTGGTGCTGGTTGAGCTTTTTTTTTAATTTTTTTTAATTTTAGGTAAGTTTGTGTGGTTTTATTATTTTTATTTCAAGTGCAAAAAAATTTATGTGCCGCTCTGACTATGTTTTATATTTTGTTTTAATTTTAAATAAGTTTGTGTGGCTTTATTATTTTTATTTCTTAATGTAATTTTATTTTTTTTCAATTAATTTAAATTTAAGCACTCAAAAAATATCCTCAAGAAAGACTTGAATATATGGAAGACAATTTGACTCATTCTTATTTTTAATGGGAATTCACAAAAATCTCCATAATAAATAGGATAAAAATATTGATTAGTAAGATTTTATAACAATGTGGTTTGGTTTTGTTCAGTTCGGTTTACAAAATACAAACTTCAATTCGAACCGAATCATATGGTTCTATTAGAAAATAACTAAAATATATCTGAATTAAATGCGGTTTCTTACAATTTTAATTTAGTTCAATTTAATTTTGCGATTTTCTATTGACCTGGTTTGATTTTGAACATCCTAAAATTGAGTTTAAGTGTCTTTATGGTGTCAAAGACACGATAGACTTGATCTTATCTCTTTCCTACAATATTCTCTCATCTTATTTTTCTATTCACTTATTTTCCTCTTCAAAAAATTTGTGAGTTTCTTATTCCATCTCATAGTCTTCTTAGACACCACGTGAAATTCCTCAAATACCCTTAAAAACCGGAAGTATATTTCCAGTTTGCACCCTATATTATGCAAATCACGTTGAAAGGGTTGAGTGTAAATCGAAAGTATATTTTCGGTTTAAAACCAGACTTTTGTATATTTTATGTACCAGACTTTCAATCCAGATCCTTTGGTATCAATTTTCTCAGGAAATCCAAATCAAATTGAAAAAGAGCTTGTCGAACTTAACAAGAAGTGTAAGGCAACACTTGATAGAACAAAGCAGGGGGGAAGACTGCAATTATTGATCATAATTTTGCCTGATTTTAAGAGTAAAACATACGATAAGTTTTTTATCTGTCTAAATCAAATCTTACTGTTTGATTTTATTTTGTTAAATCAAATTGTTTTGTTTTACAGATAGAATAAAGCGTGTATGTGAGACTGAATTGAGAATAATTTCTCAATGCTTTATTATTTAGAAACCTTCTAATACTTGTATGCAATTCCTACTGCTTATTATGCACACTTGTTAGCTTTCAGTGCTAGATGAAAATTCTAATTCTGATTCTGCAAGTGGTAATTTGTAGCGATCCTGCCATCTATCTTGAATAACATCAAAAATATTATGTTTTACTGTTGATCTTGGTTTGTCGTACAAGCTTCGAGAATAGGTTTGAGAATTCAGATATTCGTCACGGGTGTTCATAAATATTTTTTAGTTATTTTTATAATATGTCTGTTAGGTCTTACTCTCACTAGTTGAGAATTTATATAAACAGTATTAAATTATATACAAAAATTAGTCAATCTTAATTTATATACACAAAATATTTTGTGTACTCATTTTTCTGCTAAGGTGAAAGCCAAAAATATATATATTTTTAATTTACAGACAAAATTTTTAAAATATAATGCAAACTGAAAATATATTTTTAATTTTAAAAAAATATTTTAAAAAATACATAGATTTTAATTTCCCGTACAGGGGATATTAAGAAATTTCAAAAAATGTAATGTCATTGAAAGATAGACCAAAGTTACCTAATCCATCGAAAAAAGCATATAGAAGCTATATGAAATCTCTATGGTAAAAATGATATTTGTGTCAATCTCCTCTATGAATAATATTAATAAACGACACTTCTTTCTTTATTATAAGAGATTTTTTCACTTTAAGTCAGAGATTTTGAATTCTTATCCAACTCTAAACACACAACAATTTTAAATTCATTTAAAGAACTTTTACCGTCTGTTACAATCCTCTTAATTTAAAAAAAAAAAAACTTTATAATTATATGCAGAGAATACACCATTTATAAAAAAAAAACTATATTTCCTCATCATTCCAAAACACTAAATGAAGTTTTAATTTTAAATAATAAAGATATTTTAGTAATTTTACTAATTTACTAGTATATATAAATATTCGTAAGCACAAAATAACTACCTCCACTAACATATTCATTAGGAGTGATACATTATGTATTTGTTTATTTTAAAATTTTGAAAAATAATTAATTTAATAAATAAAAAATATTTTGTTATTATTTTAATATAAATTTATTTAAAATAAGTATTAAAATTGATTTATTGAATTATTAAAATACATTAAATGAATTGGATCTATCCATAATTTAAAATAAATGATTTTATTCACTTTATCTGTAATGTAATTAAAAATTATAAAATAATTAATAAAAATTAAAAGAAATAAAATACTTTTATAAATTATAAATACGATAATTTGAAATTGCTTATGAAAATATTATAACCTTGGATTTCTTTATACTAAATAAAAATACATTTTGCAAAATTTATGTTACTATAATAGAAGTTGAGAATTTAATAATAATTATTAGATTTAAATTAATGATTGTGATAAAAAAATATTTTTAAAATTTAATTAGTGATTTTCTTTTCTTTTTAAAAGCGTTAAATTTTTTAAATTTATGACATGTGATTCTGTAAAAATTATATTTAATCTGAATTTTTTTAAAATTTAATGATTTTTATTCATTCTCATGTTTTTATAAATTTGAAAATTTTTGAAATTAAAATTAAGTCGATGACGATGACGCAAAATAAGTATATATATATATATATATATATATATATATATATATATATATATATATATATATATATATATATATATATATATATATATATATATATATATATATATATATATATATATATATATATATATATATATATATATATATATATATATATATATATATATATATATATATATATATATATATATATATATATATATATATATATATATATATATATATATATATATATATATATATTTAATTTTTAAATTTTAAGTATCATTTTTTATTAAATATAAGCCTAACTCAGAAGTCCAAGGGGCTAAAATTGAGGCAGATGACGGCAGCAAAAATAAAATTATTTGCGTATTTTTGATTACTCAAAATTTTTGCTAACAGCATTTTCCTAGATGTTTCTATCTATTAATCTATATCACATGCTTTGTTTGAAATATAATACCCTTTTTGGGTCACTTGCTAGCTTTTTTTTTAATTGGACACGTGGAATATAGTTTTTATTGTCTCTTGAATCAACGAAGGCTCGAGGAACCCACACATAAAAGAAAATAAAAAGAACAATTTAAAAGCCATTTTGATCAAATTGAATATACTTTGTGTTAGTGTAGATAATTGTATGTCCATAATACCTTTTGAGACATATAATTGGGTTTTTTAGTCGCATGCATGGCTAAGATGGCACCACCTTTTGGGAAAGTTACTTTAAAGCATTCTTTAGATTTTTGACAAGACCTTCTTTTCAATACTATATCGTGTGTGTTTCCTACTTGTCTTGGAATCAAAATAAAATACATCATTACCAGGTATTGAAACCAAAAATATTTTTCATCATCTTTATCCTATATCATTGCATACACGTAACAAATACACATAATTATTTTTGTAGTGTGATATTGAGATAATTTGATAAGATCTTATTAGATTGGTTGTAATCAATTGGATTTCAAGATAAATTTATTTGGAGTTTTCATCCAAGATCAAGGTCGATTTGAGAGTTTTTCACAAGATTTTACAAATTGGATTCAGCCGAGTGAAATCCTTGAAGGAATACATTTTGTCAAAGGAGTAACAGTAACCGGAGGATCAATTTTGTAATATTTTGTCACATTAGTTCACAATTTAGATTCTTCCGAGTGAAAGCTTTAAAAAACGGTGATTCTCTCAAAGGAGTAATGGTCAGTGGATTAAATTAGAAGTATTTGGTTACTTGAACTTATCAAAGGAAGATAAGAAGATAATATCAACATCAAATATATGATTTAGAGGGTTGGGTGACTACTTTTTCTCTTGTAAACAAAATTTGAAAAGGTTAATTTTCATTATCTCAATTCTAGTTTATTTTACAATCAATACATTGAGATAACTTCTGTGTTAATAATTTTTCAAATTGTTTTTGTTGAGTTTGATTGCAATTTATAAGATTACAATTGGATTTTCATATCAACAAAAACCAAAGAAAAATCTAATTAGAATTAATTGCACACCAAGTGTTCGACAAATTGTTTAAGTCAAGTATTTGTTTAATATTTAATTAAAAATTGATTATCATTATGTGATTTTATTCAAACGTATATCTAATGTTTTTAATAACGGTTCAGGATAGACGATTGTTAATCCGAAATTGTTTCCACTTGCCATAGTTACACATTTTTTAAAATAGTTTTAATCAATTTTTTTAATTAGAGTCTATTCACCCCTCCCCTCTAGATCTACTACTACAAAAACACTTTTAATGTTGGACACGAAATACGTTTTACTTCGGCTAAAGAAGCGAGGTTACGAAGGTTGTCATGAAAAGTTGCCACTTATCACCTCGATGTTTTAAAAATAATAGGTAAATTTATTGTGCATGGGTTCGAACTCCAGCGTCTGCACTTTTATTATTTACAAAACCAGCTCTCAACCATCTCGGTTAAATAGTAAAACCGAGGGGTAAGTTAGATTTTTTTTTAAATTTAAACATGTTGTATTGTTTATACATAAAATTAATAAAATAATTTGTTTACAAACTATAATATTTACCTAGAATATTACATTGTTTATATATATTTGTTCATATATTTATTCAAAATAATTTGTTCATATATATTCAAACTGTAACGTATATTTTGGATTTTTAAGGAGGCTTTTGAGCTATTTAAATGTCTCATTACCAACTCTTTGTGTCTTCAAACATTGTTTCAAAATATTTTCCTATTTCAACGTCTTATTTCCAACTCTTTGTGTCTTGTTTCCTTGTTTCAAAGTCTTAATTTTCTAATTCAAAAATGGATGCAAATCTTGTGTTCGTTATCAATGAAAAGTTTGTTGATATCAATGATATCGATTGCTTTAAACTAAATAAAGATGTTAAGAATCAAAAGTTGAATGATTACTTTTATATTCTACATGGCCTCATATGCACTGATCTCATTAAAGAGTTCTAGATGAATGTCTCTATTGTGTTAGCTGAATATGATGTTGAAAGTAATATTAAGACATCATATTACCGACTGAATAAATAACAATTAACAATTCAAAATAAATACAGGAAGTAAAAACACATGTCAATTATTAACTCAGTTTGGTGCAACTTCACCAGCTCTTGGGGAATCCAACCCAAGAAGGAAATCCAATATAATAGTATTAGTTTGAAGTTTTGAACAACCCCTATTTTATAAACTTATCACTTAATCACTACACGTGTTATTTCTCTCTAAGACTCTTCTAGACATGAGACCCCCTCACTTCCCTCAGTCACACATATGTGATTGTCAATAATAATAACAATTGACATAAAAAATATTTCCTAATTAAATAGATTACACTCTTGCTTGAAAACTCATGAGCGAGTCACAGTGAACAAATAACAATTTGTCCAACTAAGTATCAAATTGATATATGAGAGGATCACAAATCCAAAGAACAGAAGAAACCCTAAAAAATAACGATCCTTATTCCCAGCTTCGTAATCTTCTTAGGTTTAGACTCCTCTTTTTATAAGCCAGTGCAACGCTTGGTCCTAGATATTCAATCTATCTATAACCTTCTACAAATCAAATCAGATCCAATTAAATCTTCAAATGCAAGGCAAAAGGTTTTGACATCCAATCAAGCAATCTTCTGATATCTCTTCAGATTTTAAACAAATCTTCATAGAATCCAATCTTCAATGCACTGCTTGATCCACAAATAACAAAACAAATCTTTTGGAAACAACATAAAGAAATCTTTCAAAAATAGAAATAACACAAGTTGAAATTTCGTAGCAACATGTCATGACATGTTGTCCAACATCATACTGAGCTAACTGTTTTACCAAAACCTAACACAATTGTAAAGAGACATATAGTTGTGTTGAACATTATGAATTTAACAATGTTTACTTAACTATCTGTCAGCGAATTTATGCCAACCAAGATAAGCCCACCATTCCTGCTTCTTTACTCCCTATTACAAAATTTTGGTTTCAACTTCTAGTGGAAAGTCTCCACCCAAGAGAGAAACAACTAGAAAAGTTTACTTGGTATGACAAACATCTCTTATTATTCCTCACCTACAACGTCAGAGTTAATCTTCCTCTTACCATTTTCAACTTATTGAAGGAAATGATAATGTTTTCTCGGGAGTAAATGACTTTCCTCATACCATATGGAAGAGTTATTTCTGAATTTTTCTCCAAGTTAGGGATAGTTAGGAATAATGTTGAAGTTGAGTGGACTAAGAAGTTTGAATACATGGAATAGTTTTCTCTGTTGTCTTGTTTTTTTATTATCAATGAAATATTTACTTAAATTTGAAGCACAATGCTTCATTTTCAATTACTATGACCAATGCGTAAGGTGTTGTTGTATCTAATCTGGAAGCACAATGGGATGTGGATGATGAGAAATTGTAGTCATATGATTGGAAAGTAAGGAATATTCTCATATCTTCTTCAAAAGGTTATGAATATTATTATGTCTCCCATTTCACAACCGCCAAAGCTATGTGGGACTCATAACAAGTTCCCCATAAGTTCAAATAAGCTAGAATCAATGCTTTGAACCAAGAGTTTAAACTCTTTCATATGAAGCATAGTGAAACCATTGCCGATATGCAAAAGAGGTTCATGTATCTTGTTAAGCTGAAAAAGGTATATTCCTTGGATACTCTCAGTCAATCAAATCCTATAGAGTCTATGTCATACCCCAATTCTTGACCTAAGATACCATCTCCTATCATTCACATATGCATCATTGCATCACTGACAATTTTCAACACAAGTTAACTTGTGTGTGCTCCTTAAGCCAAATTAGGGTTTGAATCAAATTTTTCATTTGTTCAAGATATGATCAATTAGGGTTTGAGTCTACACTCATCTCTAATGATCTATCTTCGTCAATCATCAACATTTGATCTTCAAATTCCCATTATTTACTCAAGATCTATCTTGAATCGACCAAATTAGGGTATTGATCGAGGATGGTGTATCATTGACTTTTTGCTTAATGAATGACCTAATTGTTTGGACCATGATGTTAAAATCACCAATGTAATATCTTGATTCAAAACATCTCAAATGCCATGGTTGATCATCAGAGAAATTCTGAATCATCTGACAAAAAAGTCAATTGTTCATATCAGTCAAACTTTGACTTTTGGTCAACTTTTGAAATTCAAATTTTTTCAATCATCAAAGCATTTCAAATTATCCATCATGATCATAAAAAATAAAAAATGTGTGAAAAAGTCAAAACTTGAAATTTTCTAACACTTAGAAAAAATTTCTAGTGTTTTTTATCATTTTTTTTCCATCATTGGCCATTTTTCACCTAGATCCATTTTGATTCAAGAAAAACCTTCAAAATGAAAGTTGTAGATCTTGTTACAATCTTTCCAAAATGTCAAAGAACTTGAAAAAATACTTTGTGGAGCTAGGGTTGTGAAATTAGAACTTATAGATCCATAAACTTGCATTATAGGTCATTTTTCCAAATTTTTCAAGCCATTTTGCAAAGGATCCTATCTCTTTCTCTTCTAGAAGCCTAGGTGTCTCAAAGATATTTTGATTTCATAATTGGATAAGGATAAGAAACACTTGAGTTTTTTAACCATGGTTTAGAAATTAACCATGTGCATTTATGGAAAAGATTCATTTCTTATGCCTTAAGCTCCAAGCTGCAAACTCATTCAATCCTATCTTGCCTTGCTTGACAAACTTCCTTACATATAAATAGATGTATTTCCTCACTTCAAAATGACACCAAAACAATCATAAACTTGTTTTCTCACTTCTTTCTTCATTTGCAAGTTTCTAAGTTTTCAAAATGTAAGAATTCCAATTTTCAATTCTTGCAAGTTATGAGCAATCCATTGCTTTAAATACTCTCCAAATACCATTAGGAAGTTGTTACAATCATCAACCCATCACCAAAATAAGTCAAACTCATAATCATGTTCAAACCTCCATAAACTTGCAAATTGAGCCTTAATCCTCCATCTCTCAATCCACTCGTGCAAACATCAATCTTTCACTTTAAACACCATCTGTAGATCACATATGAGCTATCCAAACAATAATCCCTAACCTGTAACATATCCAACATCAAAATCAAAACTCACTTCAAGCCACTACATCTGGACTCGGGCAGGCTAACTCAGAGGCTTTCATATCATTCCATGCATTCAAACACGTTGCATAATCATCATTGAAGCTGTCTAGATCAAGAAACAACATCTGGAACATCTCCTTCGAAGAATCGGATTATCACTTGAAGAGGTAAGTGCTCGAACTTTGAACTCTATGGTTCTTGCATTCGAGTTCAAATATTGCTCGTCCATCATGTTTTTGCATGTATAAGGATCATAAACCCTCAATCAATTGCTTGAATTGTTGCACTTACACGGTTTCACAATCAATTTTCATAATTAGGGTTCATCTAATTTTTACGAATTTAGTCATCATACACTTAAAATAAATGAAGTTAATTGCCATCAACATATTCCTGGTCAAATTTCGAGCAAGTTTGATGTTTGAATTATTCAATTTCATTGAGAAATGGAAGAGATAGGAATCAATGATCATGAGGTTAAAGATGGTGTTCTTCGCGCGTTTCTCATTTTGTTCCAAAATTCAAATTTTCTTTTTATTATATATTTAATTGTTGTTTTTTTAATAACGGATGAAACAACCACCCTTGTGGCAGCTAGCACACTCTTAAGTCTTTGTCTTGCCTATGGTCTAGGGTTCGAATCCCCCTGAGACCTTTTCTTTTTCAACTTTTCACTTCTTTTCCAATTTTCAACCATTTTTACAAACTTATTTTCATATATATTTAATTGAAAGCGTGTAAATAACAAGCCACGCATGTGGCCCAATGGTATTTCTTTTCACCTTTCAAGTTCAGGTCCTGAGTTCAAATCCCTTTAAGACCAAAATCAAATTTTCATCACTTGTTTTCTTCATATTTTTATCAAACTTCAACATTTTCAAAAACCAATCAAAACTTCTCATTTTGAGATGATTTTTTGCACACTTGTCATTTAATATATCTATTTTATGATTATGTCAAAAAATGCCAAAAAAAATATTTTCTTTTGATATATTTTTATTAGGTTAAAAATAGATGTTTTTAAGTATTTTAAAGTACTTTCAAAAATGTTTTCTTCTTGATTTTTCAAACCTAATCTTTTTCAAAATTTCTTGTGAATAATTTTCACCTTTCAAACCTTTTCAAAACTTTCAATAAAGCATTTTAATTAACTTACACACCTCTTTTCCATGATCGATTTGATTAAATCTTTAAAAATACAAATCGAACTAGGTTTTTTCCTCGAAAATCTTTCGAATTCAAAATCAAATTGATCATGGACCTCCCTTATGGTGTAAGTCCCAACCCTCCAATGTACATATTTATTTTCCTTGTACATATCCACCCTTTTGTGTATATATTCAATTTCTTGTACATATTCAACTTTTTTGCAAATATTCAAGTATAAACTAGTACCATTCACTAGTTTTATTCCGCTTGTTTATACATTAATTCCACTGGTATTAAGAGGAGCATTATTCTCGGTGAAACGACTCTTATTCCAGTGGGTCTCTCTTAAGATGTAAGTCTCACTCCTTTGTATATATCCAAGTACACTATCTTTAATTGCTTGTTTTATACACTTGTTTATATATTTCCTTCATAAACTCTTATGAATGCACACACACACACACACTTTGTCATATATACTTGTTCATATACTTGTTCATGTTTATTTATGTCATTACAACTAGTATAACAACTAGGTTACCCACAACCTCCTCTTGGGCTTCGTACAAAATAACTCACTTGTTAAGTTAGCCTCCTTTTAGGCTTCGTACAAAAGAACTCCCCTATTGAGTTAGCCTCCTCTTGGGCTTCGTACAAAAGAAATCCCCTATTGAGTTAGCCTCCTCTTGGGCTTCGTACAAAAGAACTCCCTCGTTGAGTTTAGCCTTATCTTGGGCATCATACAAGAAAGAGATATGGAAATCCCTAACAACCTCCTATTGAGCTTCTAATACAAAGAATCACTTTCGCGAGGATAGAACCCTAAGAGTATGGTTTCCCGGTGAAATCACTCTTAAAGCCAAGCCAACCATACCCTATAGCCTCCTCTTGGGCTCCCAATACAAGGACCCTCGATGTCCCTAAAAAAGCATCCTCTTGGGCTCACAATACAAGGACCCTCGATGTCCTTCACATCTTGGGCTTACAATACAAGGACCCACGGGCTTCTTAAAAGCATCTCCCTAATCAATAACAAAACAATTCTCCTTAGAGATAAGACATGAATCATCTCTATGGAAGAAGTATCTCATCTATAGCATCACATACAAATCAAACATTTTTCAAATTAAACACTTTTTCAAACAAAACATATTTCTTAACTGTAAGTGGCAATGCTTGTACATTCAAATAAAATTCCCAATGCTTACAATGAAATATTCAATGTTTTTCAAACATCTTTCTTAATTTGTAAGTGGTAACGCTTGTACACTCAAGAAAAACACCTAATGCTTACAATGAAAGGTTTAAACAATCAAATTTTCAAAAATATATGTGATGAAATAGATTAGATACATTTTTCATTAAGATGACACTTGTCGTTGTCTCTTAAAATCTTTGCTTCCACTAGCACATAAGTGGGAACTACGATTGCTCTGACTTTCTCAACTTCCTTTTGAGAATTCGTGGGCACAAGGTCTCACCCTTGGCGAACATACTTCTTTCTCCCTCAAACCAAACAAACCTTAGTACCCTTAGATCTGAGCTACAGATGCTCTGATCCCCTCTAGGAGATATGTATGCAGAGGATCCCAATGAACTTTGGGAGCATAATAATAATAATAAACAAACTTAGGTTCTTGCCTAACCTACCCTTCTTAAATCTCAAAGGAGAAACTTTCCCAAAAGAGAATAACAAATAAAACAAACGCAAAAAAGGTTCTTTTATAATACTATAGATATATAGGGTGTTAATACCTTCCCTTTGTATAACCAACCCCCTTACCCAGGTCAGTCCCCCATGCGTTGCGTTTAGCTCACACTAATCACATTGCATATCAATTTTTGGGTATTTCAGCTTTCCCCTTTTCCTTTCCTTTCTTGTTTGGAAACAATAAAGTTTGGTGCTCACGACATCTTTTAAACAAAAAATAAAATCAAAGAGTAAATATTTTTGACCAGAGACTCGAATTCCAATTCGATTCCCTCGTTCGTCACTTTTTACCACGAACAGTCTATAATAAGAGATTACTTACCGTTGAAGAGTCAATGCATGTTAATTTTGATGAATCTTATCCGAGAAATGTCAAGAAAGGTATTTATTTTCATGACGATCTTGTAAAATGGATGATCTACCCTTGGCCTAGAGGTCTTCCAAGGACCAATTGTAACACGGTGAACTGACTTTGTAGAATTTTGTATCGCAAATGTGCGGATAGCAAGAGTCGCCACCGACTTTTCTTTTATCCAATTAAGGGAAGGTAAAAAATACAGAAAAAGACCTTCGTTAGATTCTGAGTAAGGGAGAAGGTTATGAAAAGGGAAGGTATTAGCACCCCTTTCCATCCGTAGTTATCTACGGGCTCTTAGTTGCTTCTTAGATCACTTTAAAAATTGTGATTTCTGTGTGTTTGACAAAAATGTTTTGAAAAAGGCATTTCGCTTTGACTTTGTAATGATTCATGTAGGAATGTATACAAAGTGTTTGGAAATGTTTCGTTTTGAAAAGAGTTTGAACTTTGACAAAAAGTGTGAGGTGTGAAAAGTATTTTGATTTGAGCAAGCAACTAAAAGTCTTATTACCTACTCAGAATTGGTCATTTTCGTGTATCATTTTACGTTCCTTTAGAATAGCGCTATCCATACCATTAGTTGGTAGGTAACTCTATTTGTTGGATGTAAGCGGGACATTCGAAGGGACATCGTATGGTCATAGAAAGCAACTTGTTGGAAGTATCCTAGCACATTTGAAGGGACTATCATCATTTTTCGTAGGCGACAATCGAGGGTCAAGATCATATATTCGGAGGCGACATCGTGGGTCTTATGATCTTTGTATCGAAGGGACTATGATGATTTGTTTGTAGGCAACGGTGCTAGGATACCTCTACGTTCGAGGGACATGACCATTTGAATTCGTAAGGCAACGAGAGAGAATTACCCTAAGGGGTGCATGTGTGAAAAGAGTGTATTGATTCAGATTCATGTTATCTTGAAAATTAGAGTGAGCTATGTTCAATTTTATCTTGCCATACACGCCTAATTACTAGCAGTTTATAGGGTGCGGAAATTAAAATGCGGGAATATAAAGTGCGGAAAGATAAATCCTACGCTATTACATGGCTTTGGGGCAGATACATAATTTAAAATGCGGAAAATAAAAGCCCTAATTAAGCTATTACATCCTATGAGCAATTACATAATTGGAAAAAAGAAAACGATAAAAAGAAATCGTCCGAAACGGGATAACCTGTGAAAAGATGAGAAATCGGGAAATACGAGGAAATCGATCAAGAGAAAAATGTTAGCAAAAATAATAATTTTTAAATGAGAAAAATATTTCATGCTGGAAATAACATTAATATGCTAAAATAATTTTTTGGGATTTTTTGGAGCTAATTTAATAATTAAAAACTAATTAAATGTGATTTAAATGATAAATTAACAATTAAATTAAATATGCATGCAAAATTAATGTTTTTAATTTTATAAATTAAATGAACATTTTCTGGAAATAATGCAAAAAGGAAAATATTTTTTGGTATTTTTTAATGCATGATAAAAAATTGTGAAATTAATTAAAATGAATGAAAAAATTTTAAATAAAAAGAAAATAGAAAATAATTGAAAAAGTTGAGTTTGTAAAAAGAAAAAGAGAAAACCGGTCCCTGGCTGATTCGAACTCATGAGCTATTGGAGCATCTTCTACATGCCACACCTTAACCACTAGGCCAAGTGACATCTGGTGTTTGAAAAGTGAAAATCAAACGTTTTTGAATGATTACGTGTCCTGGACATTTGAATCAACTGAGTCAGCGTGCGTGGACCCCATAATTTATGAACGGACGAATCAGGACGCGCTATCTCGCCACGCCAGCCTCTCGCCGGTCAAAGGATGTCAACGACGCCGGAGCCCTAGCTCCGGCCGTCTTCTCTGGCGATCACAACCCCTGAACCTGCAAAATACGAGCAATAAACGGGAAAGGAGGACCCCATCCCCCTAAATCGACCCTTCCGAGTCCAATGGTGATGTTAGTTTCAATTAAAAATGCTTGTACAAGCCAGTTCGAAGCTTCACAGTTCCTAAACCCTAAACATCGCAATATGCGATTCCGACGTCCAAGCTGTGAAACGATTGCCCAGATCGGTCTTATAGAGTCTTATGAACACAATGAAAGCATTAGAATTGATTGAAACACACGGATATTAAAATGCAAAAATCAAGAAATATTTGAATATGTATGATCATGTATGCATCGATTCAGGCTGCTTTGATCAATAACAACGATGTATACTTACTCAATCTTACCTCCTGAGCAGAATGGAATGATTTTTGAAGGCTGAAAGTGGATGCAAATAAAAATTCGATTTTCACCAATTCTTGAAAAATTTTGGCAAAGTTTGGGTTGTTGTAAGGGCTAGGGTTTCGTGTCTCTTGCTTGTCAACTTGCTGGCTATTTATAGAGTGAATTAGGAGAGGAAAAAGAAGGAAAAAAGATTTGGTTTTGAATGTGCATTGAATAATTTTCAAATAAAATCAAATTTTGGAGAAAATTTGATTTTCTCTTTAATGAAGGATCAAGCACGAAATTGGCATGTATCATGGGCTTCCTTGGACCTCAAGTTTGATATAAAATCACTCCTTTTGGAAAAATATCTTATTTTCATATTTTATATAATTTAATTTTGAATTAAATGGTTTTAAATCCAAAAATAAATTAATAAAATAGAAAATTGCCATGGCCAAGCATCAATGGGTCACAAAAAACATCATGAACAAGTTTGGATCATAAGATTATAGGCCCATTTGGAAAAATTTGCATTTTGACCAATATCTCTTTTTGTGCAATTGTCCAAAATTGCCCAACTTCTGAATAGTGTATCTTGCTCAATTTTCCATATTTTTGAGTGTTCTTGGACTTTTTGGAAAGCTCTTAGAGTCCTCTAACCAAACTCATTGGTTTCATCTCAATTGGAGTTTCCATGCTCAATATATCTTCAAAACAATATGTTGACTTTTTGTTGACTTTGAAAAGGACCTGTAATGTTTTGATCCATACCTTCCAAATGAAGCATTTTTTGAACATTCTTGTGAGACATGAAGTTGTAGAGAATTGAATTTCCTTCAAAACAAAAGGTGGTGGAAAAATTTCTGAGAAAGTATGAAGAAGTTATGCTCAGCCAAAGTTTGGTTGACTTTTCCTCAAGAAACCCTAATTTAGAAAGTTTGACTTTTGAGCAAATCTTGAGTTTTCTTGATGAATCATGATCAACCCTTGATCAAATGATGAATGTAACTTCAAAATGAGGATGTTGACCAAAAATCATGAAGTTTGACTGTATGTTGACCACAGTTGACTTTTTGTCCAATACAACTGACTTTCAACCATCTGAGCAATTGTTTGAGGAAACTTGACTTGTGAAGCTTGATACTTGACATGGAGAATCTTTGAAGCATATTTGGAAGCATGAAGACCATTGGAGATGTTGGAAGTCCATCTTGATCTGAGAATCACCAAACCCTAGTTTGGGTTGATTGTCTAGGATAGGGTTTGTCTGATCAACCCTTGAAGAATCCTTGAGTATGGAGGTATGAAATATCTTGAGAAGATGGAGGGCAAATTTTAGGGTATGACAGCTGCCCCTGTTCAATCTTCTTGTACTGGAAGGGTTAGATTGTCATGTTCGCCTTTCGTGACCTGGAGGTAGAAGATGATTGAACACTCGAGTACACCTGAAAATTTGCGCTCGCTGTTGGCTGATGATGCAGGAATGGGCTTACAGATGCCATTTGGAGAAGTTGGAGACTTCGCTGGGGAATGAGTCACATGCTAGACTTGAGGTTGTTGATAGGAGAATTGACGGGGATGGGCTTAAGATGCCATCTAGAAAGGTCGGTGCTGAGGAGTGAGCCGTACGCTAGGCTCTGTAGATGTTTCTGGAAGTGAAAGGAGATGAGCTTAAGATGCCATCCGGAGGGAGTCGTACGTTAGACTTCGTGCTCATCTTTGAATGAAGTTATTGGTTTGTATTGGTTTTTAACCAAATATGCAGCATTCTGAAGGTGGAGAGCTGTTGACAAGTAGTCGGAGATAGGCTTAAGATGCCATCCAAGGCAACTGAGTCGTACGCCAGACTCTGTAGTTGCTGTTGATAATAAGAATGAGTTAGAATAGTTCTTCGTGCTGACTGCTCTGGGGGGTAGTAGTTGGCAAAAATGTGGATAACTTCCATGTTATGCATCGGGTATCGATCCACTGCCTGTTATCGGAGGATAACTTGTGTCGTTCGGATAGGGTTTCCCGTCTGGCTTCGGGTATTAATCCTGGATCCATTGTCGGAGGACAACAAGGGTGGTCGTTCAGATAGTTTTCCCGTCTGGATTCGGGTATTAATCTTGGACCAGTTTGCGTCAGAAGTGATTTTTCACCTGTTTTGGAGAAAACAAGAGAAACTTTGATAGAATATTTGTTAGTCTTATGCAAAGTATGATTCATGACGATGTGTATGAATGACATATGCATATATTGTGACTTTATGAGAAATGCATGAATGATAGATGTTGTGGTATTTCAAAACATATCCATCTTGAAGAAGATGCAGATGTTCTGCTTGGAGGATTTCTGACTTCTGTTTGGGGACGGAAACCCTAAGAAGAAAGAAAACTTTGATTCCTCCGGTGCACTATCTGACCAAGTCGTGGGCGTAGATATTGTTGAGGATGGTAGAGATCGAGAAATACGTTGTTGAGGATCTCATACATAGACCCTGCTGGGGAGAATCTAGGAGGTACTTTACTGGGGATCTTGCGTGTAAGTCCTGCTGGAGAGTATTTGATAGTTGCTAGGAGACCGGGTTAGAAGGATCTGGGGGCCCGTTGTAATCTCTAGCTAGGGAAAAAGGATGTAGGTTTCCTCCGGTGCACTACCTGACCAAGTTTCAAGTCTTGATACTGCTGCTGGGGAAGGTTTTGTGGTGAGTGACACCTCTGTGGGGATTATGCTTTGCGAGGAAATGCATTGGTGACTTTCTTCGTCATCTCAATTCCTAGAGCCTGTAGCAATTACGTTTGTATGTTCACTTTTCGCATGTCTATGAGCAGGCTTTTATTGTCAAATGCATATAATCATTCAAAGCAAACATTGGACTTTATGCAAATAACAATAGCAAAAATTGTAAAGAAAGAACTTGTATTAATTTGAAATGTGGCGTATGGCCAAGTAGTTTGTACACAAGAAAAGTAAAAAGCTATGTGGAAACAATCTCGTTAAGTTCCAACTATGCTAGTACTCATACATTTCAACTATCTCATCTCCTTACTGTCAGTGGAAAGTGAGTAGATTGATCTTCGCCATTTGAATCTTGAATGATGATAGTAGTCTGTAGATAGGTGATCTGGACGAGACATAGTCGTGCGCTTGAATCCCTAACTTTTGCCTAGACCGCCCTTTCAGGTGTACATGTTTCGTATATATCCTTAACTTTTGCCCGGACCTTTTTGGTTCGCCAGGATGCCCTTATTTTTGCCTAGGCCAGCCGACCTAGCGGGTCTCTTTTATGCGTAGTATTTTTTGACTATGTCCGCGTTCACAGGGTGTGGGAAGTCTTCACCATCCATGGTGCCAAGTATCATAGCTCCGCGGGAGAATACTGTCTTGACTACAAACGGTCCCTCATAAGTGGGAGACCATTTGCCCCTGGGATCACCTTGTGGAAGAATGATGCGCTTGACTACTAGATCACCGACTTGGTATACTCGATGCTTGACCTTCTTGTTGAATGCTCTGATCATTCGCTTCTGATAAATCTGTCCGTGGCAGATGGATGCGAGTCGTTTCTCATCAATCAGGTTAATCTGATCAAGGCGAGTCTGGATCCAATCCTCTTCACCTAACTCTACGTCCTGGAGGACTCTGGTTGAGGGTATCTCAACCTCGATGGGTAGGACTGCTTCCATACCGTATACAAGAGAGAAGGGGGTTGCCCCTGTTGATGTCCGTACTGTAGTGCAATAACCATGAAGAGCAAATGGTAACATCTCATGCCAATCTTTGTAAGTCATTGTCATCTTCTGTATAATCTTCTTAATGTTCTTGTTGGCGGCTTCCACTGCGCCATTCATCTTAGGCCGATAAGGAGAAGAGTTGTGATGCTTGATCTTGAACTGCGTGCAGAGTTCAGTGATCATCTTATTGTTGAGATTAGAGCCGTTGTCTGTGATAATCCTCTCAGGAGTTCCATACCGACAAATAAGATTGTGCTTGATGAAACGAGCCACAATATTCTTGGTAACAGATGCGAACGAGGCTGCCTCTACCCACTTAGTGAAGTAATCAATTGCCACAAGGATGAAACGATGTTCGTTGGAAGCTGTGGGCTTGATTTCTCCAATCATGTCAATGCCCCACATCGCAAAGGCCAAGGGCTGTTAGAACATTAAGAGGTATCGATGCGTGCACTTTGTCTACATATATCGGCATTTGTGACAAGATCGGCGGTGACAATCGACTTCCATGGTGGACCAATAGTAACTGTTCTCAAAATCTTCTTAGCCATGGTGTGTCCACGGAGTGGGTACCAAATGCGTGTAACTCTTCCATGATACGTTTTTCCGGTCTACCGTGAGTAAGCACAAGTCATGATTGCGCTTGTATAAGATGTCATTGCTGAGGAAGAATTTAGATGCAAATCTTCTCAAGAACTTCTTATCATTGGCAGATGCCCCTGCGGGATATTCTTGAGTCTCAAGATACCTCTTCACGTCATAGTACCAAAGTTTCTCGTCTATATCAAGTTCATAACAATACGCTGGTTCGTCAAACCTCTCAATGATGATCTGGGGAGCCTCGTTGTCCCATCTGACCTTGAACATAGACGACATAGTAGCTAATGCGTCTGCCAACTTATTCTCTTCTCGTGGAATGTGGTTGAAAGTAATCTCTTCGAAGTAAGGAATCAAACTCAGAACATGTTCTCGATATGGAATGAGATTCGGATGCTTCGTATCCCACTCGCCCTTAATCTGACTGATCACCAAAGCTGAGTTTCCATACACTTGCAAGAACTTGATTCTTAAGTCAATAGCAGCTTTGATACCCATGATGCACGTTCGTTGTTAGTGGTGAAACATAATATGGCGGTGAAAGGCGTATGTCCACCTGCAGAGGATGTAACGATGGCGCCAACGCCATTGCCAAGTGCGTTTGAGGCTCCATCAAAGACCATGGTCCATCGGGATCCTTGTTCGGGTCCTTCGTCCGGCCTGGTTCTTCGCAATCAGTAACTAGTAAGACATCTTCGTGAAATTGAATGCATAGACGATAGTCATCTACGGCTTGATGAGCTAAATGATCGGCTACTACACTTCCTTTGATCACTTTCTGAGAAGTGTACTGGATGTCATACTCGGTTAAGATCATTTGCCATCTTGCTATTCTCCCGGAGAGAGTTGGTTTCTCAAATATGTATTTTATCGGATCCATCTTGGAAATCAACAAGGTAGTGTGAGTCAACATATATTATCTTAGCCGTGAGAGCCAAAGCGTTGCAAGTTTTCTCGGTGTGAGTATCTTGTTTCACAGTCGGTAAAATTTTTGCTAAGGTAGTATATCGCATACTCTTTTCGACCAGACTCGTCATGTTGCCCCAACACACACCCTATTGAATTCTCTAACACTGTCAAGTACATGATTCGAGGTCTTCCTTCGGTGGACGGCATCAGGATATGAGGATTTTATAGGTACTCCTTGATTTTGTCAAAAGCGATCTCGCAATCGTCGTTCCATTTCACTACTTGATCTTTCTTGATGGCAAAGATTGGCTCACAAGTAGCGATTAGATGTGCAATGAATCGGCAATGTAGTTCAATCGGCCGAAACCTCTAACTTCCTTCTCGGTGCGGGGCTGGCATTTCTTGAATAGCTTTAACCTTGGCGGGGTCAACTTCAATACCTTTACCACTGACAACAAAGCCTAGGAGTTTTCCGGATCTGACTCCAAAGGTACACTTGTTAGGATTAAGTCTCGACCTGCACTTCTTCAATCTATCAAGCAGTTTACGCAAATGATCGGTGTTCTTCTTGATGCGTGATCGAGCTATCATATCGTCGGCGTAGACCTCTATCTCGTGATGAATCATGTCATGAAATAATGTCACCATAGCACGATAAGTGGCACTGCGTTCTTGATTCGACGGCATAACCTCGTAGCGAAAGTGCCCCACCGTGAAAGTGGTCTTTTCCATGTCTTGAGGCCATTTTGATCGATTGTAACCGGAGAAACCATCCATGAAGGAGAAAACCTTATGCTGAGCGGTGTTGTCAACCAGAACATCAATATGAGGAAGTGGGAAATCGTCTTTTAGACTCGCTTTGTTCAGATCTCTGTAATCCACACACATTCGTACTTTGCCGTCCTTCTTAGGTACAGGCACCACATTCGCAACCCATTGTGGGTAAGAAGTGACAACTAAGAAACCGGCGTTGAACTGCTTCATAACTTCGACTTTGATTTTCTCAGACATCTCAGGACGCATGCGACGAACCCTCTGTTTCACTGGGAGAAAACCCTCTTTTGTTGGCAATCGGTGCACCACAATATCAACGTCTAAACCCGGCATGTCTTTGTATGACCAAGCAAATACCTCAATATAGTCTCGTAGCATCTGAACCAATCTTTCTTTGACACTGTTCTCAAGACCCACTCCTATCTTGATCTCTTTTTTGTCTTCATCGATACCCAATTCACAACCTCAACTTGCTCTTGATGTGTATAACTCGATCTTCTTCTTGTAGATCGACAAGTTCTCCGGCACTTCACAATCTTCCTCACTTCGTTTCGCTTGGTAGATCGGATTATCGAGTCATATTTAGCAATAGCATAGTTATCAACGAGATTCGAGTGATTCTGCAGTGTATCACGTGGGTGTGTAAGAAACACATAGCTTTTTGAAGGGGTGATAAAGTAAAGAAAGAAAGCAACAAATAATGCAAAAGTCCAACGATTGTATTGAATGAAAATATGCAAATGACAGATAATAACCCTCACAAACGAGCCATGATACCCCGGGCAAGGCACTAGGCTTTCAAAGTTTATTGTTCAAAACATAAAGAAATACGAAAAGCAAAACAAAACAAGAGCAATTACTCCTGTCTAAAGGAGATTGGTATGCGTCTTGATCTTCCAATTCTTGAGCCCATTGTGCGGGTTGGGAAAATCCACTTGCTGATGTCGAAGTCGTCGTCGTCTTCTATAGCATGGATTCCACTCTGGCTGATGCGGAAAGGAAGTTGGCTGGCACGTTCGTGGCGTATCATCTTCTGACCCTTGATGGTGAAGCCTAAACCAGTCTTGTCGGATTTGAAAGGAAGATCGGGGAGCTGACCCCAAATAGAACTACCTCCTCCTTCAACAGCGGCTTGAGCATCTTTTAGCGAGGCCATCCTAGGCGGAGCTTGTGTAACTTCAGGAGTGACAGGAGAGTCACTAGGCATGACTCCGGGGATTGTTTCAAAAGCTTGACAGGGAGTCTCGACAAATTCACCTTCCATCTCGAGATATCGGAATGACTGTAGATGACTGACCATATACTCTTCTTCACCACATACTGTAACAACCTTCCCTTTCACCGGGTCAAAGCCCATGTATCCAAGGGCGTCCAAGTAAGCAAGAATAAGCGGCGGATGTCCATGACAAAGTAGAGTCGAAAGTCGGGAACCGACTTTGGAAGAATGAGCTCTCCATCTGCTCGCTTAGAACCATCAAAAGCTCTCACAATAATGTCACGGGTCTCGAAACCAACCCTTCGACATCAAGCCGATCAAAAGTAGTCTTGGAAGGATATTCGAGAGCCGGTATCCACCAAAACATGAGACAATGTGGCGCCTTGCATTCAATGTAATGTGCAAGGCTTTGTTGTGTTTCTTTTCGGCAGGAGTCAAATCAGCATCAGAGAAGCCTAGGCCGTTGTTGGCAGCCAGGCTAGCAATACAAACTTTGAACTGGTCAGTAGTAGTATCTTGCGGTACGTGAGCATTCTTTAGAAACTTCACTAAGGCGTTAGCATGAGCCTCAGAGCACAAGAGTAGAGCAAGCATCTTGGACGGAGTCTGTCCTAACTGTTCCACGACATTGTAGTCACTCTTTTTGATGATCTTCAGAATTTCCTCCATTTCTTGTTTGGAGGTGTCCTCTACAACTTCCTTTGGTACTTCTGGCTGAGCAGGATGAGTTACTGGCTCTTTCCCTCTAGATTGGGGAATGGGTTGAATAGCTGGAATGCGAGCTAGAGTCGCAGTGTCTTTTGGAGGAGAGATTTCTGGAGAAAATACTCTTCCGGTTCTGGTCACCTTACTTGATCCGGTGATGTTGTCAATGTCAGGAATGCTAGCTTCAACTGTAAGATCTTCAATGGTCAGAGGGTCTTGCTTGACACCATGATAGTAGATATCAGATCCATAATTCCAAGGAATAGCTTTGTCAGAGGAATATGGAACTGGTCTGGGGGAAGTAATGATGAGAGGTACCACCCTAGGCACAGAATCAGTAGAGGAAATCCTTATTGTGTTAACATCGGCATAGTCTTCGGAAATCGTCACCCCATCCGGTTACCTTAACATCTTCAATAGGAATCTTGTAGCTCTCGATACTTCACCATGTAATCATACTTTCCACTTGCGCCCAAGGTATCCCACAGACGGTCTTTTATTCACATCTTGATCTTGATTTCTTAGACATGTCTTCACAGACTCTCCAGGTGGTTTCAGGAATAGTATTTCACGGTTATCCATCATGCATTGAACACGTCTTCTCAACCAAGCACAACCATCAGGTGCAGATGGGCACCAACGGCAATTCTCTGGGCATCCTGGATTAACACCGGCATGCAGCAAATTCTTCTTAACAATCATCAGAGGAATGGTCAAGGCATCTATGTTGAAAACGTAAGTATCCTCACCAACAACATTTGAACTCTTGTCATGGTTAGGCATAGGCGCGTTGATCACATTCGGTCTCAGGAGGATCAAATTCAATCCTTAGCTTCAATCATATCTTGAATCTTGTTCTTGAGCCCAACAATCATCGTGTTATGTCCGGGGCTATTGGAATGGTAAGCACACTTAGCATTAGGATTGTATCTCGGAGAGTGTTGATATTTTGAGGAGGATCCTCAAGGTTATCGATTCGCTTTCAACATGTGTTGCAAGGCTTGCGACAATGGCATGTTGATCTTAAATGTCTTGCGCGTTAAGCTCTGCGTTGTCTCGCTGAGGTTGTGCTAATGCAAGATTGGAGATCACAACTGCCCCCACAGATTGAGCACGGTCGGTCTTGGCTCGGCTTTTCTGACCATACACAGCATTAGTTTCCTTCTTACCACCAAAAGATCTCTTCGCAGCATTTGGAGATGACTCTATCTGAATCTTTCCACTTTTGATACCAACTTCAATACGCTCTCCTGTCAATATCAGTTCGGTGAATCCGGCTGAAGAGTTTCCAATTAGATGATTGAAGAATGGTCCTGTCAGTGTTCCCATAAACATATCAACCAACTCCCTATTGGACAAGGGTGGTTGAACTCTGCCTGCTAAATCTCTCCATTTCTGAGCATACTCCTTAAACTTCTCATCACGACCCATAGACATGCTCTGTAGTTGCATGCGAGTGGGTGTCAATTCAACATTGTACTCATATTGCTTGTAGAAAGCATCTGCTAAGTTACTCCAGGAACGGATGCGGTCATTCTCTAGCTGATAATACCACTCCAATTGAGTTCCGGACAAACTCTCTTGAAAATAATGCATCCACACTTTACATCATCGATGTGGGGTTGATCTTTTGAACATAGGACTTCAAATGCAGTTTCGGACAAGACATGCCATCATACTTGGCAAAAGTTGGAACTTTGAACTTAGGAGGAATCACCACACCAGGGACAAGACTCAGATCATCAAAATTCAGCCCGAACATCTTGAGTTTTCCACAGATTCAGCGGTCTTCAAGTTGCTTGTACTTGTCATCTTCATCGAGTCTTGCTATGGTCGAGCGATCTTTCCCTCCTTCTTAGGCTCACGGTTATCTTCATTACCCTCGACCTCCCTCATTCTTGACACTTCCTTGAGAGCTCTATCCGTGACCCTCTTAGGACCACCTTTGTAGCGTCGCCCATGTTGAGAAGACCAACAACCTTCCTCTTCGTTGATGAGCTTCTTGGATCTTCTTGGCCTTGGACCAAACGGTGAACATCTGTTGGGCCGAGCATTCGAGCACGGAGATCTTTGACGGACTGTTCAAGAGCCATTTCGCTAAAATAAATAGCGAGCAAATGAGAAAACCAATCTTCAATGTACGTGATGCAATGTTATGCTATGATATGCAATGTTTATGCGAATGCAATGCAATGTTTTCAAGGACCTTAGAGATTTAAATTTGTTAAACAAGCACGAACAAACATTTATTAGTTCTCTTTTTATTATTCTTTTTACGTACAAAAGATAGTTCAAAACAATAAAAGAAAAACATATAAATCCTAGAGCTCTAAGTCTCCATGCTTCCTCTTGGTGCCGAGGTAGGCATTGATGTTCGCTCCTCGTGAAGTAGCTTTGTCAACTCTAGTACCTTCTTCTCGCTTGCATAACACTGAGCTTCAAATGTATCCCTTTCTTCTTTTAGCTGAATCCAAGATCTCTTCAAGTCTTCAAAATCAGTAGGCATGTCAGGATGGAGAACAGTATAGGATTCGTCACCTATAGTGACAGTTCCATAATTACGGTAAAGCAGTGAATGGCATCATGAGGTTTTGAGCTCGAGCTCGCACCCATTCGAGGTAAGGTTCCCAAGGAATGGAGTTCGGTGCCCCAAAGTCTTGGTATCGGTCTTCTTTACCATGCCCCAGCGTGTATAAACCTTCGGTAATTCTGGAGATCGTGATTGTAGTCGAACACAATGTCTTGGAGAAGCATATCATGCGGACCATCTCTTCGAGCAAAACCAAACTGACGTAGAGCTAGAGAAGGGTTGTAAGTAATACCTCCCCTTATTCCAAGGAGTGGTGCATTAGGGAATTCTCCACAACGCTCAATGAATGTGAAGTCCTTTTGAGAGAAAAGATTCCAACGGATATCTGAATGAGAGAGTGACATTATCCTTTGAGACCATCTCATCCTTTGTTCATTCTTCAAAACTGATGGAGGAAGGTGCGAAATAAACCACCTGGAAAGTAATGGTATACAACACATGAAAGTTCCTTGTCTTTTGATGGTACGAGTGTGAAGAGAATGTAGGATATCTCCAAGTAAAGTAGGCACTGGATTGCGGGCAAGAAACAACTTGATGGCGTTGACATCTATGAATTGATATGAGTTAGGGAATAGCACCAAACCATAGATTAGCAAGGCCACAATATCTTCGAATGCATGGAAACTCATAACTTTGAGGAATTCTCGGGCTTTCTTAATCAGGAACTTGGCAAGTAAACCCTTAACTCCACTTCTGGTTTCCCAATTGGCTTCAATGTCTGAGCGCTTAAGATGTAAGGCTGATGCAATGTCTTCGTAATTAGGGACCTTTTCTAGACCTGAATGGCATTTGGTCAAGAATAGGTATCCCAAGTAGCTTAGAGAACTCTTCCAAGGTAGGAACCAACGATAATCTGGAATGTAAAGCAATGGTGTTTCGGATCAAGAACCGAAATAGGACATGCATCATATCCTCTTCAAAACGGAGATAACCGAGTTAAGCGAGATAACCATGTCTTTTGATGAACCGAGCATGGTCGGAATTTCGAAACCAATTCTTTGAGTTGAGAAGGTATACCCATGAAGTTGATTCGGATAGTCTTTCTAGAAGCCATAATCCCTACAAAATAGAGCAAAGATAAATCCCTAGGTCCTTGAAATAGTTAGAAATGATATGCAATGCAAATGATGTCATGATGTCATGTTTAGCACACACAAATAATTCACACAATGAGCCTAGGTTTAAGGCTTGCATGAGGTATAGGTGATTACCCCACCAAACGTTTGAGTTGGTTCATCCTGTCCTATAATAGTAACCGGGTTCTAGGAATCTCATATCATTGATCTTTCTCGTAGGCCTTTATTTCAATACGACTACCAAGTGGTCGGAAAATATCCCAAAAGTCGATCTTAATAAGCGTAGCATCGAGTATCGACCAACCTTAGTCGCACCAAAGCCGCCATCTCACTACCTTCTAATGGCCAAGATGGGTCAATTAAGGTTCTAAAAGTTTAGTTAGTGCTTGATGACACCACACGAAGCCAAATACTATCCTCAACTTGAAATGAAGAGTATCATGACATCCAAAGTGTCACACTAACGTAGCCATCATGTTGACCGCTTCGATATCGTCTAACGGTCGCGACGATTTATTGCTACTTACCTAAAAGGAAACCGGATCCGGTGTAGGATCCCCACAAATATAATACCCAAGCAACCCTTAAAGATAAAGCAAGCAAGTCAAACAGAAAGCAATAAAGGTGATTTAGAAATCCTTAAGGCATTCTCTTTAGGGTGTCTCCCGTAGTCGCCATTCGTAACACGGTGAACGACTTTGTAGAATTTTGTATCGCAAATGTGCGGATAGCAAGAGTCGCCACCGACTTTTCTTTTATCCAATTAAGGGAAGGTAAAAGTACGAAAAAGACCTTCGTTAGATTCTCGAGTAAGGAGAAGGTTATGAAAAGGAAGGTATTAGCACCCTTTCCATCCGTAGTTATCTACGGGCTCTTAGTTGCTTCTTAGATCACTTTAAAATTGTGCTTTCGTGTGTTTGACAAAAATGTTTTGAAAAGGCATTTCGCTTTGACTTTGTAATGATTCATGTAGGAATGTATACAAAGTGTTCGAAATGTTTCGTTTTGAAAAGAGTTTGAACTTTGACAAAAGTGTGAGGTGTGAAAAGTATTTTGATTTGAGCAAGCAACTAAAAGTCTTATTACCTACTCGAATTGGTCGTTTTGTATCATTTCGTTCCTTTAGAATAGCGTTATCCATACCATTAGTTGGTAGGTAACTCTATTTGTTGGATGTAAGGGACATTCGAAGGGACATCGTATGGTCATAGAAAGCAACTTGTAGGATGTATCCTAGCACATTCGAAGGACTATCATCATTTTCGTAGGCGACAATCGGGTCAAGATCATGTATTCGGAGGCGACATCGTGGGTCTTATGATCTTTGTATCGAAGGGACTACGATGATTTGTTTGAACAGCGGTGCTAGGATACCTCTACGCTCGAGGGACATAACCATTTGAATTGTAAGGCGAAGAGAATTACCCTAAGGGTGCATGTGAAAAGAGTGTATTGATTGATTCATGTTATCTTGAAAATTAGAGTGAGCTATGTTCAATTTTATCTTGCCATACACGCCTAATTACTAGCGTTTATAGGTGTGGAAATTAAAATGCGGAATATAAAGTGCGGAAAGATAAATCCTACGCTATTACATGGCTTTGGGCGATACATAATTTAAAATGCGGAAAATAAAAGCCCTAATTAAGCTATTACATCCCATGAGCAATTACATAATTGGAAAAAGAAACGATAAAAAGAAACGTCCAAACGAGATAACCGTGAAAAGATGAGAAATAAGGAAATCGATCAAGAGAAAATGTTAGCAAAAATAATAATTTTAAATGAGAAAATATTTCATGCTGGAAATAACATTAATATGCTAAAATAATTTTTTGGGATTTTTTGGAGCTAATTTAATAATTAAAAACTAATTAAATGTGATTTAAATGATAAATTAACAATTAAATTAAATATGCATGCAAAATTAATGTTTTTAATTTTATAAATTAAATGAACATTTTCTGGAAATAATGCAAAAAGGAAAATATTTTTTGGTATTTTTTAATGCATGATAAAAAATTGTGAAATTAATTAAAATGAATGAAAAAATTTTAAATAAAAAGAAAATAGAAAATAATTGAAAAAGTTGAGTTTGTAAAAAGAAAAAGAGAAAACCGGTCCCTGGCTGATTCGAACTCATGAGCTATTGGAGCATCTTCTACATGCCACGCCTTAACCACTAGGCCAAGTGACATCTAGTGTTTGAAAAGTGAAAATCAAACGTTTTTGAATGATTACGTGTCCTGGACATTTGAATCAACTGAGTCAGCGTGCGTGGACCCCATAATTTATGAACGGACGAATTAGGACGCAGTATCTCGCCACGCCAGCCTCTCGTCAGTCAAAGGATGTCAACGACGCCAGAGCCCTAGCTCCGGTCGTCTTCTCCGGCGATCACAACCCCTGAACCTGCAAAATACGAGCAATAAACGGGAAAGGAGGACCATATCCCCCTAAATCGACCCTTCCGAGTCCAATGGTGATGTTAGTTTCAATTAAAAATGCTTGTACAAGCCAGTTAGAAGCTTCACAGTTCCTAAACCCTAAACATGGCAATATGCGATTCCGACGTCCAAGCTGTGAAACGATTGCCCAGATCGGTCTTATAGAGTCTTATGAACACAATGAAAGCATTAGAATTGATTGAAACACACGGATATTAAAAATGCAAAAATCAAGAAATATTTGAATATGTATGATCATGTATGCATCGATTCAGGCTGCTTTGATTAATAACAACGATGTATACTTACTCAATCTTACCTCCTGAGCACAATGGAATGATTTTTGAAGGCTGAAAGTGGCTGCAAATAAAAATTTGATTTTCACCAATTCTTGAAAAAATTTGGCAAAGTTTGGGTTGTTGTAAGGGCTAGGGTTTCGTGTCTCTTGCTTGTCAACTTGCTGGCTATTTATAGAGTGAATTAGGAGAGGAAAAAGAAGGAAAAAAGATTTGGTTTTGAATGTGCATTGAATAATTTTCAAATAAAATCAAATTTTGGAGAAAATTTGATTTTCTCTTTAATGAAGGATCAAGCACGAAATTGGCATGTATCATGGGCTTCCTTGGACCTCAAGTTTGATATAAAATCACTCCTTTTGGAAAAATATCTTATTTTCATATTTTATATAATTTAATTTTGAATTAAATGGTTTTAAATCCAAAAATAAATTAATAAAATAGAAAATTGCCATGGCCAAGCATCAATGGGTCACAAATAACATCATGAACAAGTTTGGATCATAAGATTATAGACCCATTTGGAAAAATTTGCATTTTGACCAATATCTCTTTTTGTGCAATTGTCCAAAATTGCCCAACTTCTGAATAGTGTATCTTGCTCAATTTTCCACATTTTTGAGTGTTCTTAGACTTTTTGGAAAGCTCTAAGAGTCCTCTAACAAACCTCTTTGGTTTCATCTCAATTGGAGTTTCCATGCTCAATATATCTTCAAAACAATATGTTGACTTTTTGTTGACTTTGAAAAGGACCTGTAATGTTTTGATCCATACCTTCCAAATGAAGCATTTTTTGAACATTCTTGTGAGACATGAAGTTGTAGAGAATTGAATTTCCTTCAAAACAAAAGGTGGTGGAAAAATTTCTGAGAAAGTATGAAGAAGTTATGCTCAGCCAAAGTTTGGTTGACTTTTCCTCAAGAAACCCTAATTTAGAAAGTTTGACTTTTGAGCAAATCTTGAGTTTTCTTGATGAATCATGATCAACCCTTGATCAAATGATGAATGTAACTTCAAAATGAGGATGTTGACCAAAAATCATGAAGTTTGACTGTATGTTGACCACAGTTGACTTTTTGTCCAATACAACTGACTTTCAACCATCTGAGCAATTGTTTGAGGAAACTTGACTTGTGAAGCTTGATACTTGACATGGAGAATCTTTGAAGCATATTTGGAAGCATGAAGACCATTGGAGATGTTGGAAGTCCATCTTGATCTGAGAATCACCAAACCCTAGTTTGGGTTGATTGTCTAGGATAGGGTTTGTCTGATCAACCCTTGAAGAATCCTTGAGTATGGAGGTATGAAATATCTTGAGAAGATGGAGGGCAAATTTTGGGGTACGACACCAACCAATTGACAACAATCTTGGAGACGTCACCAAAGTCGTGACTACATGCTCTAAGATAAGTAATTTATGTTATCACTTTGTATTCATGTCACAAATTGAACCTAAAAACACAAAAGAGGTCTGACTTGATGAGCATTGACTTATGACATGCAAAATGAGTTAAATAAATTTAAAATGATTTGTGGGAGCTTGGCCCACCTCCGTGAGATCATCTAGTCATTGGCACTAAGTGTGTTTTTAGAAATAAATTGAATGAAAGTGGAGTGATGAAAAGGAACAAGGATCAACTAATAGCTTAAGGTTATAACCAAGAGGAGGGCATAGACTATGAGGAAACTTATGCTCCGATTTCCCGACTCGAGGCTATATGCCTTTTACTAGTGTTTGCATGCTATACAGATTTTAAATTATTTCAAATGAACATGAAAGTGCTTTCCTTCATGGTTATATAAGTGAAGAAATGTATGTTTCACAACCTCCTTGTTTTGAAAATCACGATTATCCTAATCATGTCTTTAAACTAAAACAAACTTTGTATGGTCTCAAACAAGCCCCCATAGCTTAGTATGAGCGACTTAGTAAGTTCTTACTTTATTAAGGATATTCTAAAGGATAGGTTGATACAACACTTTTCATTAAACGTCAAGGAAAACATATTCTCCTCGTTCAAATTTATGTTGATGGAGTCATATTTGGTTCTACTAACATGCAATTAGTCAAATAGTTTCCAAATATAATGTAGAGAGAATTGGAAATGTGTGTAATGGGAGAGTTGAATTACTTTCTCGGACTTCAAATCAAACAACTCTAAGAAAAGACATTTTTTCATCAAACAACGTATTGCCAAAAGTTGCTTAAATGTTTTAGAATGGTAGATGCGAAGTCAACTGACATTTCAATGCCCACAAACAGAAACTTTGACAAAGATAAAAATGGCAAGGATGTTGACGTTAAAATGTTTTGGACACATAAAAGCTGAATGTCCAACTTATCTCAAGAAGCAGAAGAATGATTTATCTACATCTTGGTCAAAAGAGGACTCTGAAAGTGATATTGAAGATGAGTCTACCAAACAGGTTATAGCCTTGACATAAATATGTGATTATGATGAAGACTCAGAAGGTGAAGAACTTACTTTTGAGGAACTTGTTGCTTCATAAAAAGAGATGTGCCTTATAAGTGAGGAAGTATGTCAATTAGGAGAAAAACAAAATAAAATTATTGTTAAACTATAGACTGAAAAAGGAGAGCATTTATCTATCATGTCTAATTTGAAGGATATAGTTGCACTGTTTAATTCTAAACTTGATAGTATGACTAAATCTGTCATAATGCTTAACAGTAGTTCTGATGTGGTGGATAAGACTCTTCAAACATGGAGAAATACTAGTAATGTTGAAGGTCTGGGTTATGACAACCAGACTGTGAAGATCAATGGAAAAGGGCCTGAAGTAAAGGTTGTTTAACTCAAGAAAAAACTAGAACAAAAGATGTTTAATCAAATGTTCTAACATCAGTAAATACATCAAAATAACTACTTGGGAAGAAAGAATCAAAGATGGATATGTCATTATTGTGGAAGGTTTGTTCACATAAAACCCCATTGTTACAAGTTGAATGGCTATCCTAAACCTGTTGATCAACACAGAAGAGAATATACCCTTGTTCAAGCAAATAAAAAATGGATTCCCATAAATGGAAATTCTGGATTCACAGCTTCTTCTAGAGAAGATTGGTACTTTGATAGTGGTTGTTCTAGACACATGATTGGTGTCAAGAAATTCTTGAAAGATACTAAATCATACTCCACTAGTTATGTCACTTTTGGAGATGGAGTAAAAGGAGAAATAATGGGTGTGATAGAGTTGGACTAAGCAGGACAACCTAGACTTGATGATGTGGTATTTGTTAAGGGGCTAATTGCCAATTTGATAAGCATTAGTCAACTATGTGACCAAGGTCTCAAAGTTAACTTTACTAAGTCTGAATGTCTAATAAAAAATCAGAAGAATGAAGTTATCATGAAGGGAACCAGGTCAAAAAATAAATTTATATGTGGAGTCCTCAAGAAATAGATTGACTCTCCACATGTTTAGTGTCACAAGAATATGAAGAAAATCTTATCAAATGAGGCTTTTAGAGGTAATCTCATGTCGGGGATTGATGAAGGAAGAATATGTGGTAAATGTCAAATTGGGAAGCAAACAAGGATGTCACATAAGAAGCTCCAACATCTGACCACATCAAAATTGATGGAGCTGCTACATATGGACTTGATAGGACCTATGCATGTTAAAAGTCCAGGGAAAAAAGGCATGTTTATGTTGTTGATGACTTCTCGAGGTTTACTTGAATGAATTTCATTAAAGAAAAGTCTGAAGTATTTGAAGTGTTCAAAGAATTGTGCCATAGAATTCAAAGAGAGAATGATTGTGGCATTGTTAGAATTAGAAGTGACCGTAGGAAGGAATTTTAAAATAGTAAGTTTGAAGAATTATGCACTTCTGAAGAGATTAGTTATGAGTTTTCTTTACCTATCACCCCTGAATAAAATGGTGTGGTGGAGAACAAGAATATTCCTATTCAAGATTGTTAGGGAATTACAAACAGAAAGCTTCAAATATCACCCTACAGGCCGTTTCAATGAAAAATAACACCACCATTGAATTTGCATGGGTCGAATTAGGGGGTAGGGTCCTTCTTTTGCATTGATCGTGGCTATTTTGCAGGTTTTGAAAAAACACCTCACCGGAGAAGACGACCGGACTTAGGGCTCCGTCGCTTCTCCAACCTCTCTGAATTTTGACCAGGCGTGGCGTGTTTTGATTGGTTCATTCAAATACAAGGGTTCTACTCTGGCGCGTTTTTATTTTAATTGGAATTTTTGGAAATTGTTTTATATATATATATATATATATATATATATATATATATATATATATATATATATATATATATATATATATATATATATATATATATATATATATATATATATGTGTATAAGTTAATGGATATATCGCCACCCCAGTGGTAAAACTTGTGCGCGTAAGACCTTGGTCTACCAAGGCGTGGGTTCGATCCTGGTCTTTTGTAACTTTTTTTTTATTATCCAAGTTAAGACAAGCTTCACATATATATTTCCAGAGTCAGCATAATAACACCACAGGCACATAGCCTAGTGGTGAAACTTTGAACCAGCAACCCTAAGGGCGTGGGTTCAACCCTTGGCAGCCCCATCCTTATTTTTTGTCATTTGTTTTCTCTTCTTTTCTTTCTAATTTATTTTTTATTTTAATTTATTTTCAAAAATCCTTTTAACTATTTTATAAAATCATAAAAAATATTTTTATTTTAGTTTTAGGTTAAATAATTATTTATTTAATTTTATTTTAAATAGGTTTAATATTATTTTCTTAATTAGTTTTTAATTAATTTAGATTAATTTCTTTCTTATTAAAATCAATCATAAAAAATACGAAAATATTTTCTTTAAAAACACTTAGGGTATTAGGACATTTTGACCTTTGTGTGAATATTTTCTTATTATTGTTTGCTATTTTTATTACCTTTAAATTCTAGAAACAGATGTATAGGTCGTCTGATTATTTTGTAATAGCGTAGATTTATCTTTTCTCGCTTTTTTTCCTAAATATGTAACTGCTCATGGGATGTAATAGCTTAGGATTTATTTTTCCACACTTTTAATTCCCGCACTTTATACTTGCTGTATATATTTAACTGTTAGTAATTAGGGTTCGTATGGAAAGACTAAAATCAACCTTAGAAAACCCTAATTCAAGATAAATAACTGAATTGAATCATTGTTGCACACTTGCACCTCTAGGGTAACCTCTCTCTGTTTCCTTACGAATAAATGGTCATGTCCCTTGAACGTAGGGATATTGATAAGTGCCAAAATGTAGTTATTTTGTCTATATGTTTTGTGGCACTTATCTGTTCTTGTTTGTGAATAATTGTTGAATAACCCCGCTTTTTGTTGTAAATACGTTTTATTACATTTTATGTATATATTGTACCGATTGATTAGTTTTGTGTATATATTGTAGGTATTTGTTTCATTATTGGAGCAAGAGGAATAAAAGCTCTAAGATGCATTTTTGGAAGAATAAGGCAAACAAAGAAGCCAAGAAAAATAGAGAAGAAGTGATGTCAAAGCACCACCGTTGGGCGGTGAGGTGGTGATGACAGGGCGCTGTGAGCATCGAAAGCTTCGTCGGGAGGTGCAAGAGCGGTGCAACATTGAGAAAATCCATTAGTTCCTGACTTTGGCTCGCCAGCAGCTCGTTGGGCGAGGAAGAGAAGCAACGTCAGGCGGTGATTTTTGTCGCCGGGCGGTGTTGAGATATTTTGTCCAGATGCTTACGTGGAGCATCGTGGGCCAAGTAATAAGGATCCAGCGTCGGATGGTGGTTGTGAGACATAATTTGTATATAGTTTCATTTCAGTTCATTTTTGTGTTTTATGGTTTTTGGGGTGGATTCTTGCTCCCAAACTCCACCACTTTATAATTTTTTATAAATTAGCTTTAAAAACAACACTAGGGTCTTGCTTATGGATGATTTGAGGTGGATTGCTCTTTGATAGGCGTTGAAAAACCAGTGTAAATGAGTGGTTTATCTCTTCTCTTCTCTTTGTATTTCTCTATTTGTTGGGTTTATATGTATTTCTACTCATAACTCATGTATATTTGTCGCTCTTGGCGTTGTATAAAGTTTGCTTTACGAATCTGTGTTGGTGGTTGTCTTAGGTTTTTACTCTATGTTAGGTATTTGAGCTTTGCTAGATATAAATTGCTTAGATTCTTACCTAGGATGATTATCTGTTAGTTTCTGAATGCTAGAAATGGGTTTAGAGCTGACATTCACTTAAGGTATTTGAGCTTAATGCCTCTGTGATGGTTGTTTCGAGCTAGAGATAGTCGTTATGAGTGGCAAGGTTGACTTCTGTGTTGTTGAGGTAGGCCAGACATGGCTACCGAGGTGATTGCAGTAGGATTCTCAATTTGGGTTAGAAATGACTTAGGTTGTGAGAGGTATGTGATGACAAGGACGAGTATCGTAGGCTGAGTATAAGTGGACGGTAGATTTAAGTCTGTGACGGGTAGTGTACATTCGTTCCAGACAAGTTGTCTATCCTTTATACTTTTTGTTCATTTACTTTTTGTCTTTTATTTTCAACTCATTTAATCTCAAACTCATTAATGGTAAAATTGTCGAACGACGAATCCATAACCAATCTCTGTGGACACGATACGATATAACCTAACCGGTATATATCAACCGGTAAAGAAAAATACTTTACTATTTGCTTTCCACTAATACCTCCGCAACAAATATCTTAGCAAAGTTGCCTACAAATATCATCATCATAGTCCCTTCGATATAAAGATCATAGTCCCTCAATGACCCTCTGAATTGCCTACAAAATATTATCTTGTCCCTCGATGTTGCCTACGAATAAATGGTGATAGTCCCTACAAAGTTTCTAAGGTATACTTACATGTTGCCTTCAATGATCATACGATAACCCTATGCTTGTCCCTTCACATTCAATAGATGAGGCTACCTACCAACTAATGGTATGGATAATATTGTCTCTAAAGTAGAAGGAAATTAACAATGAACGACCTTTTAGTAGGTAAATAGTTCTTAATTGCTTGCTCGCAACAATTTTTCAAAACACAATACATTTTACACTACACATATTCGAATAAATATTTTCAAAACACTTAGTGTACATTCTTGAGGACTGATACAAGAATCATTACAAAGTTAAAGTCAAAATATTTTCAAACAAATCACACACAAAAGCAAGTTTTCAAAAGTGAGCTAAGCAATTAAGAGTTCGTAGATAACTATAGATGAAAAGGGTGCTAACACCTTCCCTTTTAAAAACTTATCCCCCGAACTCAAAATCGATAAAAGGTCTTTCCTGTTCTTTTTACCTTTCCTTATTAGATAAAAGAAAAGCCGGTGGCGACTCTTTCTAACCACAACATTTGCGATAAAATACAAAACAACTAAGTCAATTCTCCCACCATATCACAAAGATGATATCTTTCATGAACTTAGTATATATTGGAATTTGTTCTAACGCCTCAACAAACAGAATGTCAATCTCAAGCTTCTTGAACAACTACAAAAATTTCTCGAAGTTATTCTCATTAAGATCCTTCTTCTTTGTTCTTGCAGGGTAAGGAAGAATAACCTTGTGCTTTGCTTTCTTAGGTTTTTATTTTTCCACCACAAGCGGTATCTCAACTTCCTCAATCATTTCCGGATGCTTTCTGATTTCCAGGTCTACATCAAGTAACCCTTCATCTTCAACAACCTCCTTTTCAACACTTCCCACAGATTTAACCCTTCTTGTCACAATAGCCTTCACACCATGGTTATCTCTTGGATTTGGGACATTCGCACTAGGTAGAGAGCCCGGTGCTTGAGCATTTGCCAATTGTTGTGTGTTATACCCCAAAATTTTCCCTCCTACTTCTCAAGACATTTCACATGTCCATGCTCAAGGATTCCACAAAGTAGGCCTCTAACACTTCAAGTGGTCATCATATCTCATCATATGCTTCAAAGAATCTTCATGTCAAGTTTCAAGCCTTATAAGTCAAGTTTCCTCAGATGGTTGAAAACCAGTTGTATTGGACAAAAAGTCAAATGTGGTCAACATACAGTCAAACTTCATAATTTTTGGTCAACATCAATATTTTAAAGTGATATTCATCATTTGATCAAGGGTTGATCATGATTCATCAAGAAAAGTCAAGAATTGATCAAAACTCAAAGTTTCTAAATTGGGCTTTGTTAGACAAAAGTCAACAAAACTTTGACCAAGCATAACTTTCACATACTTTATCAGAAAATTTTCCACCACAGCTCATTTTGAAGAGAATTCAATTCTCTACAACTTCATGTCTCACAAGCTTGGGTAGAAAATGTTTCATTTGAAAGTTATGGATCAAAACATTACAGATCATTTTAAAAGTCAACAAAAAGTAAACTTTTTGTAAAGAAGTGTTCATGAGTATGGAAACTTCAACGAAGATGAAACCAAAAGGGTTGTTTAGAAGACATCTTGAGCTTTCTAAAAAGTCCAAGAACACCAAAAAATGTTAAAAATTGAGCAAGATACACCTTGTCCAAGTTGAGCATTTCTGAGGAGGTGCACAAAGAGAAATACTTGAGAAAATCAAAAGTTTTCCAAATGGGCCTAACTTTTCTTGATTCAAACATGTTCCTTAGCTGAATTGGAACCTCCAAGTCCAAGGCCACGAATTTATCTTTTATTTTTTTTTTATTTTGGATTTTTTATCATTTAAAACCAATTTAATTAAAATAAAAGATAGAAAACCAAAAATTAATTGCAAGATGAATTTTCTCTCATCCTTGAGGTCCAGGCAAGCTATTTAATATGATTATTTCGAAATAATCATGATTGGTAATGAGATTTTATTTAAATTGGCTCAAAAAGGAAATATTTGGTTTGATTCCAAATCAAATAATTTCTCATTGATTGACCTAATTCACTCTATTATAAATACATGATGTTACTACATGCACAAGGGACGAAAAACTAGCCTCAAACAGCAACCCTAATCTCTCAAAAAATTTCATAAAACTTGCAAAATTCGTATTCTAATCTCCATCCATTCCCAAGGTGATTTGAGCATTCTATCATTCTCCTGAACATCCCAGGAGTTGATCCCAGGCTTTACACGACCCTAAAGCACCCAGAAATCGTCTCCCTAAGTGCACCAGTTTAGTAAAGGTTCTTGAAACTCAAGTTATTGATTCATGTAGACTAAATCGTGTTTATGCATTCATACGTGTTCATGATGTTATTTAGAGTCAATTTGATGCTTTGCTTTTGAGTTTTAACGCAGGAATACGTATTTGCCATTGTTAGGGCAAAATTGTTGAGAGCTTTGAAGCTCAGAATGTAGGGATTTTTAGGGCAAGCCGATACCACCATTGAACTCGTAGAGGTCGATATAGGGGGTAGCCTTGATATCTTGCTTGAATTCTCTCTATTTTGTAGGTTTAAGAAATCATCTAGCCGGAGAAGATGACCGAAGGTCCGATCCGAAGTTTCTGATCTGAACCAGCAAGGGAAATAATCTTGCATATCTATTAATCCATGTAAATTAATTCATAGATGTATCTCCTCCCCAGCGGTTAACCTTGCACGCATTAAGTCACTCGCTTCCAAAGGCACGGGTTCGAACCTGCCTTTTGCCATAATTTCCAATTTGTTTTGCTAAGTTTCAGGTTCCAGAAACATGCTCTCCAGAAGTCACGCCCCAGAAGCTCCAGCTTCTCGGTCCATTCCAGCAACGAAGCACTCACTTCTGATCCACTCAAGGGCACGCCACGCCCCAGAATATGGGCGCATCTTCAGCAGAAAAGCCCCAGAAATTCCAATTTCTGGCCACCTCCAGCGCAAGAATTCCCCAGAAGTGTTTACTTCTGGGCATGGTCAGCAAGAGGCTCCCCAAAAGCTCCAGCTATTGGGAGAGTTTCATCCAGAAGCACTCTAACCCTTTTCCCTCTTTTTTTCTCTCCATTTTTCTTCATTTAATTTTCTAACACATTAAAAATCACAACAATTATTTCTTTTTTGCATTTAGGTCAGAAAAATACTTATTTAATTTTTAGCATAAAAAATTATATTTTTGCATGCATATTTTAATTAATTGTTAATTAATCAGAAAATTGACTTTTAATTATTTTTCCTTACTAAAATTAATCCAGAAAATTCTCAAAAAAATTATTTTCTCATCTAATTAGGTTTACTAACCCTAAAAACTTTTTCTTAACTTAAAAATCTTTTTCACTAACATATTTTCTCATATTTTCAATTTGTTTCCTTTTTTCTGATTATTATGTATCTGTTTTCAGGTTGTAATAGTTTAGGTTAATTTTCTCGCATTCTTTTTTAATATTATGTAACCGCTCATGGGATGTAATAGCTTAATTAGGATTTACTTTCCGCACTCCTATATTATGTAACTGCCCCAAAGCCATGTAATAGCGTAGGATTTACTTTTCGCACTTTACTTTCCGCAATTTACTTTCCGCACTTTACTTTCCGCACTCATATAAACTGCTAGTAACTAGGCGTGTGTGGCAAGATAAGAATGAACATAGGTCACTCCAAAATACAAGATAAATTATCTGAATTTAACACACTCTCTTCACACATGCACCCCCTAGGCTATTCTCTCTCGTTGCCTTTCGAACAAATGGTTAAGTCCCTCAAACGTAGAGGTATCCTAGCACCGCTGCCTACAAATATATCATCATAGTCCCTTCGATACAAAGATCATAGTCCCTCGATGTTACCTATGAATACATGATCTAGTCCCTCGATTGTTTCCTACGAAAAGTGATGATCGTCCCTTCGAATGTGCTAGGATACTCCTACAAGTTGCCTTCTATGACCATCCGATGTCCCTTCGAATGCCCCTTTACATCCAACGAATAGGGTTACCTACCAACTAATGGTATGGATAACGCTATTCTAAAGAAAGGTAAAACAACACGGAAACGACTGTTCTGAGTAGGTAATAGACTCTTAATTGCTTGCTCTATCAAAACACTTTTCACACCTCACACTTTCAAAAACATTTTCAAAATACTTTGTATACATTCCAGCGTGAATCATTACAAAGTTTATTTTCCAAAACAAAAATATTTCTAAACACTTCGTATACATTCCAGCGTGAATCATTACGAAGTCAAAGCGAAATGCCTTTTTAAAACATTTTCAAACATACACACAGAAAGCAAATTTTTTAAAGATGAGCTAAAGCAACTAAGAGCCCGTAGATAACTACGGATGGAAATGATGCTAATACCTTCCCTTTTCATAACCTTCTCCCGTACTGAGAATCAAACGAAGGTCTTTTCCTGTTCTTTTCACCTTCCCTTAATTGGATTAAAAAAAAGTCGGTGGCGACTCTTGCTATCCGCAACATTTGCGATCAAAAGCAAAACAATCCAAAGTCAGTTCTCCCACCGTATTACATTGTGCTATTTGATCCATCTTAACCTCCAAATTCTTAATAAAGGTTGAAGTGTTCTTGTGATTATTTCTTGTCTCATCTTGAAATTGAATACTGTGAGATGCCATCTTTTCAATGGCTAACTCCCAATCTTCTTTCTTCGGAACTGGTTCTTGTTGCTGTTGATATTGATTCTAATATTGACTTTGTCCTTGTTGTTGATTATTTCCTTTTTAATCCCTCCACCCAAAATTTGGATGATTCTACCATCCTAGATTGTAGGTGTTCGAATATGGATTGTTCTGCTTTAGAAAATTTATGTTTTTAATTTATTGAGCGGTTGCAAGATAATGCACTGTCAAATGAGGTCTGCCACAAATCTCACAAACAACATTTTGACCTTATTGAATCTGGACCATTTGTTGAGTACTGATATTCATTTCTTTAATCTTCTTTTCTAATTCGATAACTATTGTTTCTTCCATTTTCAACTGCTTATTCGCATCCAACTTCAAATCAATTACCCCTCTAGTTTGCTTGCAACCCTGTCATATAGTTCCAGATGCTCATTCATAACTATAACTTCAATGATCTTCTTGATGATAGTGGCTATTGAGAATTTAGATGATCCACCAACTTCTGTGTCAATTAGTTGCTTTGTTTTGATTCTAAGGTCATTCACGAACATCTGCATCTTCTCAGTCTGATCCAAGTTGTGAGTATGACAAGCCACTAGGAGTCTTTTGAATATTTTATAAGATTCCCCTAATGATTCACCCTCATTCTTCTTGAAATTTAGTATCTCATATCTTTTTCTCATGAACACCGACGCTAGAAAGTACTCGTTGAGGAAAGCTTTTTCCATCTCTTCCCAAGATGTAATGCTGCATGCTGGAAGAGAATAAAACCATTCTCCCGCTTCATCCGTTAGAGTTAATAGGACCATTCATAACTTTTTCCGTTCTTCAGTATGCCCCTCTATTTTTAAAGTGATGCTCATTGTCAAAAATTATTGCAAATTCTTGTTAGCGTCTTCAGTAACCCTTCCCGAGAAGGATCTCCTATCCAGTTGAGTAATGGTGCTCGGATGGAGCTGAAAGTTAGGAACATTCACCGGTTGGTTGACAATGGTCAATCTACCACCCGGTGCATTCGTGCCACCGTAGTCACCCAATAGTCTCTCTTGTGGTGGATCCATGGTTTCAGAATCTAATTCTGAACCAGAGTGTATTGAGTCTTTGCCTCCTTCTGTTGCCTGTCTTGCTTGCTTTGCTTTTCTTTGCCGATCATGAAATATTCTTTCTATCTCTGCGTCAAAAAAAAGTTCAGTTGAGGTCTGACCTCACATAAAAGATTAGACAATATATTAGTACGAATAAAATTAACAGGAAAAATAAATTTTTAATTGCAGAGCAATAAAATTTCAATTAAATGATAATCAACTTTGTATTTTGGCAGTCCCCAACAACGGCGCCAAAAACTTGATCGAAAAATAGCAAGTGTATTATTTTTACCGATGTAGTAATAGTGGGATTTACCCCAAATATCGATCTCGAGGACTGCGTCGGAAATACTGAAGTGTAATATTAATTCAATTGAACAAAAACTATCATTTGGGTTGTTGTGGATAAAATCCTCGAATAGTGCAAAATAACAGAAAGTAAAGTTTGACTTTTTACTACGATTAAACTAGGGGTGAGTGTATGATTTGCCATGAAATAACCTTACCCTTTGATCTTCTCAACAAGTTCATTTTCCTCAATTATCGATTCTTAAGATTATCTTCCTCTAAGTCCTTAGAGAAAAACCTTTAACCTTCTATCCTAATTTCAATGTCCATTTTAATTAGTTTAGAGGTTAAGCATTCAATTATCAAGAATAACTCAGTTATTACAGGATTACCCTAGTCCTAGGTGAAATCATATATAATATCATTATTTAGAAAATCTTAACACGACCGTCCGATTCTAATGTGTTAAAACAGTGAAAACTTATGGTCCCATAAGGTAAAACTAGTAATTCTCTAGATAGTAAAAGTGATGCATAAAAACTGAGATGTTGATTAAACCAAAGAGATCAATATTCTTAACATAGCAAGTTAGGGACACCCCCTAGCATTGGGGGTTTAGCCTCTCATAATATTCGTACAAAAAACAACAATAAGAATTAAGATGGTCATTACAATAGAACTTGGATTGGTTGATTCCTCAATTGCTTCCGCGCATGAAAGTGTCTTCTTCTCCAATTCTCCTTGAATGCTCCAGCTCTCCTATCGTGTAATTTATCGATATCAAAAAAGTGTCTTCTCTCTGGTCCAAAACAGGTTATATTAAAGCTAGGTCATCTCTCAACAGTGGCAAATGTCTGAAACGCCCTTGTGCCTCCAAAAATACTCAAAAAATCCAATAATTTAAGTATTGCTCGCCTAAGCTGACACGGGCCGTGTCTGGTGACACGGGCAGCCGTTGCTCCTTGCACACCCTCTTCCATTTGTCCTGGTCCAGTGACACGGGCGCCCGTCTCCTTATCCCTGGAACTTGTCTTCCTTTTTCCTTCATACTTCTCCTGACATGGTTCGTGTTAGATAACACAGGTGACCGTGTCAGGTCCCCTGGTCTTGAGATTTCCCTCTTTTTGCATGCACCGATTTCTGACTTTTTAACCTGCACCTGAGCTTCCACACACTACCAAACCAGACCATCAAAAGCATCGAAATAAACATGAAATTTAAATAAAATCCACACAAAGAAACATTTGCAAACTAGAACAAAACTTAGACAAAACAAGAAAAACAATGAACTAAAATGTTACAAACTTGACGAACTTATACCGAAATGAGTACAAAAAAGCAGTGGAAATGGTGACCAATCAACTATCCCTATGCTCGGAGATCAATTCTTGGATTTAGGATTAGGGCCTCAACTTTAGCTTGGAGATTTTGTGATCTTGGTGTTATTCTGCCTATGCTTGGGTTATTATTTTTCTATGTGTAGTTTATTTTGTTTATACTCTTCTATGAGTGGATTAACTCTGAATATAGTCGTTACTCTGCTCGATTTTTGAAGACATAATTTCAACTGAGGCATAGGTGAAATCACCCGGCTGAACCTCCGACTGATAACTGGTATCAAATAGAGTCGTTGTCGAACGTCTTTTATCTCACGACGGAGAAAGGAAAACATCGAGTAAACCTGAGGGGAGAAATCGCGGTCCTATAACCAAGAGATCAAGAGAATCTAGGTAAGGGAGTTAGTTACACGAGGGGAAGGGATTAGCACCCCACACGCCCGTAGTACTCTATGGTATCCACTTTCTATTTCTAGCTAAAGGGTGTGTTATGTCTATATATGCTCAAACGCTATCGTGTAATGCAAAAGAAAAAAGAAAATAAGAAACCACGGGGAAAAGAAAGAAGTATTTACAAAGTTTGCTCGATCGAGCCCCGTGACAAGATGCCTACGTATTCCCGCGTGCAATGGGAAAGTCAGAGCGCCGTAGTTTGGCTCACTTGTTTTGGTGGGTTTTGTGTTTTTTACTTGTGAAAAAGGTTTTAAACACAAATGCAAAAAGAGCGCACAAAGACGATAAGAGTTTGTGTTGGTTGGTTGTTTTTACCTTAAGAAAGGAGTTTAAACCATTATTAAGTGTTTTGTTTTCAAAGGGAAAAAGAAAAGCAAGTTTTAGTTTTATTACATGCGTGGATGCAAAAGAGATTAGCAAAACGTGGATGACCCACAAAAGCATCATTAAATGGATTGCGTCGGTCATCCTCTTGACGAGATCTTTCAAACAAAGCCCTTAGCTCTTTTTGTCCTTCATTCATATTGGTGATAACTTCCATAAATTGAGTCATTTACGCCTTCATCTGTGCTTTCATCGCGGCCATTTCTGCTTGAAGTTGTTCCATCTGTCGCTTCTCGTTGCTCCGAGTCGGGTAACGATGGAAATTTGCAATCTTTCTGCTAAATAAAAGCAGACACCAAGGATGAGAACTCTGGACATAACCTGTTATGCATGGGAGGTTCATATATGAATGATATGTATGTTATGCATGTAATGGCATATTTGAACATTTCTAGGACTCTTAACACTTTGATTCGAGTCTTAGGATTTAACAAGATAATGGATACTGAAAAACTAATCATCATTAAATCAGAGAGGTTTATAAGCAGCAAAACAATTGTTTTGAAGATCATAAGGGAAAATGAGTAATCCCATCAACAAGCCTGATGGTGATTTCCACACGAGACAAATAAAGCATAAATCTAAAAATCAGACATTGGAAATCCTTCTGCCTCTGGCACATCCGATTGAGCCTTGAGATGCTCCAACTCTCTGATGGCAAGGGACAATTGAGCTTCTTTCTCTTGGAACGAGATTCATATACCAACTGCTGATTATGCATTTGCTTCTTCAAGTCTTCAATTTGAGCTTTGTACTTCTTTTCCAAACCGATGACAACCTTTCGGTGTTCCTCCGCAGAAATGGAGACATCCTCAACTCTAGACCTCTTCTTGGTTGAATCAGATGTTTCTCCTTTGAAATACTTGATCTCATGAGCCAACTGGTTCTTTGTTTGAGTAACAACAAGACAATTCACTGCTAACGTTTCCTTCTCTTCAAGAAAAAGACGATTCTGAGCAAGCACTCGCTCATAATCTCCCTTAGAAACAGAATCTGGGATTGACTCTGGAGGATAGAAGGCTGCAGCTCCAGTAAGAGAAGGCCACTGACGATCTCTATTCTTGTCTCTGATCCCTTGGATGTAAGAAGCATAAGCCGTAGGATCTTTCCTACCAAAATACTGTCCACCTTCAAGACGGATGCTTTTCCATGCTTGAACGGCTTTAGTCATCATCCCGGTAACATCAGGCACATCGTAGTAGAAATTTTCTCGCACAAAGCTCTCATCAGGAGGTCCCATCAAAGCATAACCCAATTGTCTCAAGGCAAGAGTTGGATTGTAATTAATACCTCCCCTTGTGCCCATGAGAGGGACATTAGGGAAGTCTCCACAAAAGATGATAATCTTCTCACTCTCGATCCTAGACATCTCGCGTCGACTCCAACCAATGTCGTGAGATGTAAGGCCCATCACTCTTGGAACCCATCTCATAGTACGCTGAGTGTCAACGAATGCACCATTCCGAGGAAGAAAACCCTGAAACCAGTGGTATAACCGTGGTGCACAACAGCTTACAACTCCACCTTTCCCTTTGAAACTTATGGATTGGATAGAATGATAAACATCTCCCAACAGAGTTGGAACTGGATTCCGCTGGATGAAAATGGAAATGGGGTTCATGTCAACAAATTTGGGCTCATTCGAGAATAGGCATATCCCGTAGATGCAACAAGCTAGAACGACATTGAAGCTCTTCCAATCCCTTTTGACAACTCTGGCATTACCTTCACGTAGACGAAAACCCAAATGAAAGCCTTTCACAGCACCCTTGCTTGCAACATTGGCGGACACCATCGATTTCTCCAAATGAAGGGCTTTGGCGATCTGATCATCAGTCGGTTTTTCCATGGAGGCATGGAAAGGAACTTGATGCAAAATAGGAATGTCCAAGATACTAGAGTACTCTTCCAATGAAGGCATCGACAAATAATCAGGAAATACAAAGCACCTTAACTCGCGGTCATAGAACTGGAAAAGGTCCTGGAGCCCGTCCTTCTGATAATCAGTCAAAGGAGATTTCAACCATGTCAAAATTCTTCCGTAATCTCTGGTGAAAGTGACAACATTCTCTGGTGTAGACTTGTTATCCATCAAGAGGAGATTCTCCAGAGTTGGAGTAGGAAATTTGTACACCGGATGCCGTCCCTGATTGTTCTTCTTTTTAGTATCCATCTTCCAAAACAACCTAACAACTAGACTCGAAGGTTAGAAATCCTGGAAATAAACAAATATGCATGTTAGAAATATGCAAATTAAAAGTTTTTTATCCTTTTTTTTATGAATGCAATGTTTTGGAGCCATGTCCTGTATGTCAGACCACTGCTGTACTGAAATCTCGGACAAATGTCTCAAAATCTAAGGCTTGTCACCCAATAGAGATATCATGTAGAAACCAAATATCACAGGTTCAAAGGTCCGGCGCCAAACTGGAATCCCATAGAAAATACTAGAAAATACCAGGTCATCATCAATAACAAAGTCACCAACAGTCACCAACAGTACCTGTAGTAATGATAACCCCCCCTAACTCACAGGGTGATTCTAGACTCAACGGGGGTCCCTAGTGATAAACAGAGTCGATGATCATTTATCGAGTACTTCACTGGCTACACAAGGCGCCCATCAATCGAATCTCGTCTGAGTTCGAACTCCATGCCTCCTCACACGCACCACGGGATGCGGGATTCAACATGGACATCCATCTAGCCTATGTGTCACTGGCCGGGGTAGTGGGACTTTTACCTCAAGTAACACCCACCCAAATCAAGAGATCAACCAGTACAACATCAGTCCAAATACAAAATATATGAAAGTAGTAAATATGCCACATAGAATGCAATGCAAAGCATACAAATGATGATAAAGCGTGTAAACAGACAAACACCCAATAGACGCGAAAAAGAAAGCTAGGATCAACTCCTGGTCGAACCAGCAAGAGGTCTGTACGTATCCCCAGCAGAGTCGCCAGCTGAAATCACCCGGCTGAACCTCCGACTGATAACTGGTATCAAATAGAGTCGTTGTCGAACGTCTTTTATCTCACGACGGAGAAAGGAAAACATCGAGTAAACCTGAGGGGAGAAATCGCGGTCCTATAACCAAGAGATCAAGAGAATCTAGGTAAGGGAGTTAGTTACACGAGGGGAAGGGATTAGCACCCCACACGCCCGTAGTACTCTATGGTATCCACTTTCTATTTCTAGCTAAAGGGTGTGTTATGTCTATATATGCTCAAACGCTATCGTGTAATGCAAAAGAAAAAAGAAAATAAGAAACCACGGGGAAAAGAAAGAAGTATTTACAAAGTTTGCTCGATCGAGCCCCGTGACAAGATGCCTACGTATTCCCGCGTGCAATGGGAAAGTCAGAGCGCCGTAGTTCGACACACTTGTTTTGGTGGGTTTTGTGTTTTTTACTTGTGAAAAGGTTTTAAACACAAATCCAAAAAGAGCTCACAAAGACGAATAGAGTTTGTGTTGGTTGGTTGTTTTTACCTTAAGAAAGGAGTTTAAACCATTATTAAGTGTTTTGTTTTCAAAGGGAAAAAGAAAAGCAAGTTTTAGTTTTATTACATGCGTGGATGCAAAAGAGATTAACAAAACAAAAGGGAGACTGGCTAAGTACTAACCCTAATGCAAGAATCTCTACCTATGTTGACATGCAAAGGATATGGATCCTAATGTCTAGGCTAAAGAACCAATCATAACCAAGGGAACCTGGGGAAACAAGCAAGCAAACACACATCACAAGTAGAATTGCCCTAAACGGGTCTTTAAATAAACCAGAGGGGTTCCTGAACATGTTACAACTACGGAAGCCCCCGTCATGCATCTCTATTCCTACTTCTCATGACAAAATAAAGCTGTAAAGCCATACTTCTTATGATATCTAGGAAAGCTGTAAGAGAATGCGATAAACGGTTTAGAAACTACCGAACGGATATAGAATCTGAAGAGCACCGCTAGCTAATGAAATACTCCAAAAAACTTCAAGTACTGCAGCCATGCAATTAGAGTAAACCGGTGAGAACTGTTCAAAGCATCAAAACAAGCGGAATACATGTCAATACGCATCCGAAGCGACAATGCCTGCAAGAACGGGATTAGAGCAAACAAACAAGATAGGAAGAGTGCACACGTGGGTGTATAAGCTCAAGCACCACCTGCAAGAAGGGAGTTAGACCCAAAAAGCTTGTAGAAGAATGTATGCATGTGTACGCAAACATTAGAGAAATGTGTCGTAAGTATGTGCAACACAAGTCCCTGCATGAAACAGAGCACAAACAGTAGCTAGGCGAGGCTAGGGTGTCTACTGTTTACTGTTAGAATCAAGAAAGAACAAAAAAATGCATTAGTACAGACCGCGCTAAGCCTGCTATATCGCCCTGAGCGCGGCCCAAACAGAGGCCAGCGCGCTTAGCATGCCCTGTACCGCGTTAAGCGCGACCTGCAAAGCAAAAGTCAGAATGTTTGGCGCTTAGCGCACTCCTGATGGCGCTAAGCGCGACCTGTAACCTGCAAAAACAAGTTATTTTGGGTTGGACCACCTGTTCATGATGCTCTCGAGCGAAAATTGCCTCGGTCCCATAGCAAGTAAAAATCAAATGAACATGTGAAGAATTCAAATCGAACGATAAAACCAATGTTCATAGATGCATGAACATGCGAGGAATGCAAATCGAACGATAAAACCAATGTTCATAGATGCATGAACATGCGAGGAATGCAAATCGAACGATAAAACCAATGTTCATAGATGCATGAACATGCGAGGAATGCAAATCAAGCGATAAAACCAATGTTCATAGATGCATGAACATGCGAGGAATGCAAATCGAACGATAAAACCAATGTTCATAGATACATGAACATGCAAGGAATGCAAATCGAATGATAAACCAATGTTCATAGATGCATGAACATGTCAAGGATGCGAGTTACGATAACAATCCTAATGCTCATGTGCAAGGTAAAGAAGCAATGTATGAATATGCCAAGGACGCGAGTTACGATAACAATCGTAAGGCTCATGTGCAAGGTTGATGCATGAACATGCCAAGAATGCAAGTGAAATTCACAATTCTAATGTTTATGTGCAAAATAGATGCATGAACATGCCAAGAATGCAAGTGAAATTCACAATTCTAATGTTCATGTGCATAGAAGTGATGCAAGCTAATCACGATACCTAAAAGTTTCCCTTCAACTCTAAGTCATGCATTAACACAAAAACTTGGAATGCATATTCATGTACAATGCGTGAAGTGACTAACAATCGGAGTGCTCGGATATCTACATGTCGAATGCGAACTAGGCCTCAAATCACCACGTATTAATGCAATTGAATCAAACTAAATGCTCTCTAATGCTTAATCATATGATAGATGGTGCAAAATGTGTGAATTCATGGCTTATGTGCAGGGGAATACAAATGCTCAAAGATATACACATGTTATGTACAAAATCCTCACCCCGACACAAATAAGGCGGCAAAATCTAATTCAAATCAAAGAATTCAAGAGGAAAAGTTCAAGACCTAGAATCTACATTGAATTTGCATGCAATTTCAGTGTTCAATTTCAAGAAAAGCTGAAAGTCAAGAACAACTTAAAATAAGTGCTTATTTGAACCAAACACTTACTTGAACTTGAAGTTTGAATCAAATTGAAGAGGAATTCCTTGTGCTCTTCAAAGAAAATACTAAATCAATGACGAATTGGTGATAATCTTCAGAACCAACCTTGAATTCTTGAAGAAAAGCTTGAAGTCTTCAATGGAGGATTGAAGAAGATGAAGGAGAAATCCTTGAATCTTTCAATTAGAGGGAAAATCAAGATGAAGTCGTTCCTTCCATGTCAAACACGTGCAAAAGGAAGAGAGTGAGATATAGATTGAAGTGAGATATCTTATGACGCCAAACGCGCGGATCGTGGTTGAGGGTGTTGAACGGAGGGTGTGGTGGTGGTTGGGCAAGTTGTAACTTGAACTTTTTCTGAGTTTTGCTTTTGAATGTTGAGAGAATGAGAGTGTGATTGGTAGTGAGAATTAGGCAAATGATTGTGTTTTTTGATTTGTGAATAGAAAAACCTATTTATAGCTTTGGATCCATAATCAAGCCCAAATTATGATTATCCGAATAATTTCCGTAATTATTCCAAAATGGCCAAATCCGTGCGGAGTTTGGGATCAGACTGCAAACGTAAAGTGTCCGGAACGTGATTCTGCTTACGTGAATCAAAATCCGAACTTGATCCGCTGAGCGGTCAAGAAAATAAGAATTTTTGAAGTTTCAGCACCAATTTTGGACAACTAACATATGCAAAATTTTATTTGCGCGTTTTTGAGAAAACGCCTTGAACGAGGGTCCTCTGATCAAAATGTGCACGTGAGTATTTGTAAGACAAACGAAGCTAACGAAATTTATGAACTTTTTCCACTGGTCCCATCTCATTTCGACGAAAATCGAGTGAGATATGATTCTCCGAAGCTTACGTATCAGATGAAAATTGCTCAGCTCAGCCCAAAAACCTACTTCAAAGAATGAAATTTTGGTATTGATCGGTCAGGAATTGGCTCCCGAGTTACAAATGAAAGTCGTAGAGGACTTGGATACAGAATTTTAGAAATTGGTCCCACTCAATACCGAGTTTCCAGCTAGGAGGTAGGGACTTTTTAGTGAGCAAAATGCACGGTTCAGCACTAAAATTCAGCGTGATCCACTGGGGAAAACCGTTTCTTTGGGAACCTTCCTCACAAAACCTGCTCTCGACCTTCAAATGAAAGTCGTGGGTAATAATGGAAGGGACCTACTCGTCGAAAACCAACAGAAAAATACCCAAGGAGATGAGAAATACACCTTCGAGAGTGCCCGAAATCTGCCTTATCGAGGAAAAGGCGAGTAAACTCCCTTTTGCCTTGCCATTCAGGATACCTTAAGCCTGGTAACCTAATGACGAATGCTATGCATACGACTACATGTATGTTTATGCAACCGGATGATAAGCTAGAAATACGAAAAAGAAGAGGGTAAATTTTGGGGTACAATAATAAGTTCATCCGAGATTTGGTATTTTTGTCCGGTTACTTATTTGTTGGTTTGGGAATCCAAAGGATGAGAATATGGTATTGGCTTCTTGATGTCAAGTACTGGTTTCTCACCTGGTTAGATCTTTCTTTTACCTGCACCTTTTACTTTTCTACACATAGGTTAACCCCTTCATCTTCTCCCATCTTCTTTAATTTTCAAAATCTTTTCCCTTTTTCAAAAACTTCTTGTTTTCTAACTTGAACCGCTTTCACAATAAACTTGGACATAGGTCCATGCATTTTCAAAACTTTTTTCTTAAATTAAATATTAACCAATTTAATAATACTTTGACATCTTTTTTAAGACTAAAAATCAATTACCCTCACTCAAACTTTTTGAGCCATTTTGACTTTTCTCTTTTAAAACCTTTTCTCAAAAGATTAGACTCTTGTCGATTCTTTGTAGAGATGTGAACTACTATACTTCTACGATATGTAGTGAAGTGAGACATTTTTCACTTGGTGTTGAGTGATGCTTGTTGATGAAAATATGAGCTCTGTCCTCCACTTTGAGTTGATGAAACGCTCCTTTCTCATAATTGTAGGTAGTAAGTATGTTTACCACTCGGATATGACGATGATGTTTATTCTTCTTAAAATTAACCAACACACCATTTTTTATACCCGAACTACATGAGTTTTGATTTCAATATTGCACATTGTTGGTATGTAGGCCTGGAACTCATTGGAAGTTCTATCAAATAAAAAATTATAAAAAAATACTTATTTTTTCACCCCCACCATCTATTTTGTACATATTTTTTATAGCACATACACAAATTTTCAAAGAGGTTCCTGCGGAGTACCGTAGATGTTTATGGTGCCTATTACATTCCCTTTGCATAACTAACCCCTGTACCTTGATCTCTATTCTTTTAGGATTTTATTTGCTCTTTTTTCTAGTTCTTTGGATGAAATAAAAATGCGGTGGCGACTTCATTGTTATATTTACGAGTTGATTCAATTCAATGGCTTAGTCTCAAAGATTTTTGCCGCCACACTACCAACTCCAATTCATGAGTAAGATAATTTCTCTCATGAAATTTGAATTGCATCAAGACATAAGCTATCACTAAACCATCATGCTTAAGCACATGACTTAAGCCCATCTTGGATGCATCACAGTATACCACAAATGATTCTTTTGCATATGGAAAAATCAAAACTGGTGCAATTGTCAACCTCTTCTTCGATTCTCAAAAATTGTTTGTACACCAAACATCTCACACAAAAGTTTGATTTTTTTCGAGTCAACTAAGTCAGTGACAAAACTAAATTGAAAAGCCTTCGATAAGTCTCCCGTAGTAACCAACCAAACCCGTTGAAGAGTTAAGAGTTACATAAATAAGGCGTTAGAATTTGAAGAGATTGCATTTTAAGAGGTGAGAAGTGAAGAACGAGAAGAATCTAATGACTTTTTAATTAAAACACATTCCGAAAATGCATCTCTACAAAATACGCCAAGATATTATTTTTTGTATTTTTTTAACATAATCTTATAGTTTGTCTCAAAAACTAATAAAACTGAAGTGCGTGTGAAGACATTCCCAAATTTTAAAAATTATTTAAATTTTTAATCATAGTAAAAAAAACAAAACAATGTTTAGGTATCTTAAACAATTCACTTTTTTGTTTAAGTAAAATATATGTAAGAAGTTGGGGAATTTTTTTTCGACCCCATTATTATACCTTACACCCCTCATTTTTTGATATTCCCAAAATACTTCTGAAGTTTTTTACTCAAAATTTTATTTAATTTTATTTAAAAAAATTACTGTTATCAAATTTATAAAAAATCAAATTTCAGGTATTTCAGACAAAATTTTCGGTACTTTTTTTTGGCGCATACCGAAATTTCTTTGTATTTTACAAGATTTCTGATATCTATTTATCAGATATTTCTAAATTTTTGATACAATCTACGAGAAATTTAAAAAATCCGATATATTTTATTCAAGTATAAAGTTATAGGTTTAAAAAACAATAAAAATTAAGTTTCAATATTACCGGAAATGTGAAATTCCCGGTATATAAAAAATACCGGAAATTTAAAATTTCCAGTTATTTTTTATACTGAAACTATATCAAAATTTTTAAATATCCAGTATTTTTTATACTGGATTTTTAGAATTTCTGATTCGAAACATCTGACACAGTAAAAATGATAAATTTTACCGAATTATATTCTATAAGAAATTTCCGTATTTTTCCGAGCATATTTTGATAAAAAAGTGGAGGTGCCGGATCTAACTGTGGGGACCCAGCTGGAAAAATTCTCAAAAGCTGAAGCAGCCACGACCCAGTAGGCAAATTTATGATTTTATCCTTTTACACCACAAGCATTACATAAACGGATGCACCCTACGCCACGTATATAGTAAGATAAGAGCCACCCAAATCTATGGCATGAAATCAAGCACATTGTCTCTTCCAACAACACATTCTAAAACAAAAACCAAAGACGCAATCTCAGTTTCACACTTCACACAAGACAATTTAACCATCATATTTATTCATTCATTTCCCTGAAATTTCTTAGACAATTTCACACTTCCCACAATCTAGTGTAGTGAATTACACCACCATGGCCTTCACCACCACTTCTCTCCTTTCCACAAACTTCTTAGGAGCAAGAAACATCCCAACCCCCAAAACAACCAAACCCTCCATCCCACTACCAATTTTCCTCAAAACCAAAATTTTCAACTCTCAAAAATCAAGCAATTCTGAACCACTCAAATCCGCCGCTGTTTCCGCACTTATCTTATCCTCTATCTCTCTAAACATATCTCCGGCTCTCGCCGTCGATAATTCCACACTACCTCCACCACAACCACCGGTACTCGAAGCACAGCCAAACCAACTCAACCCTACAAACTCATCCTCACCGTTCTCCCCCAACATTTCCCTCACAGCACCGAAGCCTCAAGCTCAATCTTCCTCCGATCTCCCCGACGGTAGTCAGTGGCGTTACAGCGAGTTTCTCAATGCGGTTAAGAAGGGAAAGGTTGAGAGAGTTAGGTTTAGTAAAGACGGTGCTGTTCTTCAACTAACCGCCGTTGATGGACGGAGAGCGAATGTTATTGTTCCTAATGATCCTGACCTTATTGATATTTTGGCGATGAATGGTGTTGATATTTCTGTTTCTGAAGGGGAACAAGGGAATGGTTTGTTTAATTTTGTTGGTAGTTTGATATTGCCGTTCCTTGCTTTTGCGGGTTTGTTTTTGATTTTCCGACGTGGTCAAGGAGGACCTGGTGGGCCTGGTGGGCTTGGAGGGCCTATGGATTTCGGTAGATCCAAATCGAAATTCCAAGAGGTGCCGGAAACTGGAGTGACTTTTGCTGATGTGGCTGGTGCTGATCAGGCTAAGCTTGAATTACAAGAAGTTGTTGATTTCTTGAAGAATCCTGATAAGTATACTGCTTTGGGGGCTAAGATTCCTAAAGGGTGTCTTTTGGTAGGGCCACCGGGAACGGGGAAGACGCTATTGGCGAGGGCGGTAGCGGGGGAAGCTGGTACACCGTTCTTTTCGTGTGCGGCTTCTGAGTTCGTGGAGCTTTTTGTGGGAGTTGGTGCTTCTAGGGTTAGGGATTTGTTTGAGAAGGCCAAGTCGAAGGCACCTTGCATTGTGTTTATTGATGAGATTGATGCCGTTGGGAGACAAAGAGGAGCTGGAATGGGTGGCGGGAATGATGAGCGGGAGCAGACTATTAATCAGCTTTTGACTGAGATGGATGGATTTTCTGGTAATTCAGGTGTTATTGTTTTGGCTGCTACGAATAGACCTGATGTTCTTGATTCTGCATTGCTTAGACCTGGAAGGTTTGATAGGCAAGTTACTGTGGATAGACCCGATGTTGCTGGTAGAGTTAAAATCCTTCAGGTGAATACTCTCTCATAACCAATTTATTATATATATAAGAACTTTTTTTTAAAGCAAAAGCTAATAATGGTCCCAATGTATGTTTTGCTTTGTTAACAACACAAAGATTTTAAGTTTTGCTCGTGCCATAATGGTTATGATTGCTGTTAAATGTGGCTTATGCAATATCGCATCTCAAATGTAGTTTGCAGATATATCTAAAATTTTCAAGCCTTTTTTTGAAACCCCTATTATTGATACACCTCGACATTTGTTTGTCCATGGCAGCTAGAAGCTGAGGAACACGTGCATACAGTTAGTGCTTAGTCCACATTTAGATTACAATTTGATTCATATTGAGTCTAAGTGCTCTTTTTGTAATACTAAAAATTAATTGGGTGGGTGGTTTTGAAAATTTATTTATTTGGACCATTTTTTTTAATCAAAAGCAAATGACAATCCTATTGTGTGCCTTGTTTTTGTTGAGAATCAAGTGTGAGAAAGAAGTCCCCCATTGATTAGAAAAGGTAAGATTGAACACACCTATCATCTTAAGGTTTTGGGTGAATATGTGGTGTGTCTCTCACAAAGGTGTCTCCCAAGTAAAGAATGCTCCCTCACAGTTGCCCCTAACAGTGGTATCATGAGCCTTTGGTTGGGACCGGGCCACCAACAATTTAAATTTCACCAGAATTGCATGAATTCTCTGTTTAATGCCTAGATTTTGTTGTTTTCGGTGACAGTAGTTTTAGTTTTCACTGTTTAAAAACGATGAATGTGTGTGCACTCAGTTAGTACTCCTGTAGATTAGAAGTTAATTCAAATTGAGTCTTAGTCTATTTCTTAATGTTCTTTTTGTATTATTGGAAGCTTAATTGAGTAGCTGGAATTGAAAAATTTTCAATGCTCTTTTGTCTAGTTTTTGAAATATTGTGGTTAGAGGATAACCTTGATTTAGTCCAGTTTTGTTTGGGGGTGTTTAAATTGATTAAGCTATGTGCTACTCTGTCTAAATTATTCTTGATTATTCTTCTCTGTCAGGTGCATTCTAGAGGAAAAGCTCTTGCAAAGGATGTTGACTTTGATAAAATTGCCAGGAGAACCCCAGGGTTCACAGGGGCTGATCTGCAGAACCTGATGAATGAAGCTGCTATTCTTGCAGCCAGGCGTGACCTCAAGGAAATTAGCAAAGATGAGATATCTGATGCTCTTGAAAGGATCATTGCTGGACCAGAAAAGAAAAACGCAGTTGTCTCAGAAGAGAAGAAGAAATTAGTAGCCTATCATGGTATTTTTTTCCCTTCCTTTTCTATGAGTATCCAAGCTTGGCAGTTTTGAGTTGATTTTTGGATCCTTAATCATCATGCTTCATCCTTCTTGCTTTTCAGAGGCTGGCCATGCTTTAGTTGGCGCTTTGATGCCTGAATATGACCCTGTAGCCAAGATTTCCATTATACCTCGTGGCCAAGCTGGTGGTCTCACTTTTTTTGCTCCCAGTGAGGAGAGGCTCGAGTCTGGATTGTACAGTAGAAGCTACTTGGAAAATCAGATGGCAGTTGCACTTGGAGGAAGGTCAGTGTAACACTGCAATACTTAGAAACTTGCACATTACATTTCCTAGTCAGATCTTGATTTTTGTAACTTTAGTCGCTAAATTTACAAAATAGCGAATTAACTCTTTAAATTAAAAATCATCAATGAATTTAGTTCATCAATTAAAACATAAGTAGTTAACGTTCATCAAAATCCATAAAAGACCTACAAACTAACTTGAATAGTTTCTTGTTACATCAAGAGATAAACTTAAAACCTTTAAAATAGTGATGCTAGGTTTAGAAAAAAGGATTAAGCTGACTGATATTGTTGAATTTTAGGAACAAAATTACTTCTTTTTTTATATATATATATATTTAAGGGACTATATTGATTTACTTGTCTTACTATTGGCCACTTAACTGTTGCATATGTTTAGGGGGCATGGTTATAGTCATAGTATGAACTTTAGCTTTGGGTCTGTAAATATTATGCAGCAAATTCCTTATCTCTATGTATATGGCAAAACAGGGTCGCAGAAGAGGTTATTTTTGGCCAGGAAAATGTCACCACGGGGGCATCAAATGACTTTCAGCAAGTTTCACGAGTGGCGAGACAAATGGTTGAGAGATTTGGGTTCAGCAAAAAAATCGGACAAGTTGCCATCGGCGGTGGTGGTGGAAACCCATTCTTGGGACAACAGGTAGGCCACGATTTAACATAGGTTGACGAGGATATTAGTAATATCACTATTTATTTTTCTCAGTAAAATTGAACCTCTCAAAATAAATTTCCTCACCGTTTAAAAAACTGTGATTGCAGATGTCATCACAAAAAGATTATTCCATGGCAACTGCTGATATAGTGGACAAGGAAGTTAGAGAACTTGTAGAGAAAGCATATGTGAGGGCATCAGATATTATCAACACTCACATTGACATTCTTCACAAGCTTGCTCAACTTCTCATAGAGAAAGAAACCGTTGATGGTGAAGAGTTCATGAGTCTATTTATTGATGGAAAAGCAGAATTGTATGTTTCATAATAATTTTACACGGAAGACATAACAATGTTTGTATTATAAGATACACTGAAACATGTACACTGTAAGAATCAATTTAATATTCTTATCAAATTAAGGTAAAGAATGTGCACATAAAGCTTATATGCAAAAGAAAGGTTCTTCTGCAGCCACTGGTGGTAGTGGCATCATAACTACGATAACATGCTTAATGAGCAACCCATACATTATAAAAGTCTCTTTGGTTAAGAGAAATAGAGGTGAAAAGAGGGATTATTTTAAATTGTAGTTGTTAATGTAGTAAGGAGTTAGTATCACATACACTTTGCCTTTGTATATATGTGCTATTTCTTAATAAAATTTAAGTTTAATTATGTTAATAGTCTCAACAGTTTTGTATTTTTTAGTTATAAATCCCCTGTTTTTTTTGCTTGATTTCAGCATTTGTACTTCTAAAGTTTCTTCAATTTATGATAATCATAACATTATAAATTTGGCTTACATGACTTTAAATTATACTTGAATTCTGAAAAGAAAAAAAAATACTCACTCTAGTCAGAGTTGTTGATAGTGCTCATAGCGGCTGCTATCGCGGTGCTCCCGACTGGGGTAGGGTCCTACGGCGCGCACACATGGGTGCGGTGGCGGAGAGTGGATCGCGGGACGCCATCGCCGCTAGACTGGGATGTGGGTCGTAGGCATCTCCTGGGCAGTATGGATCTGGTCTTTCATTTTTTATTTATTCTTTTGGACGAAATTATTGTTTTACTCCAGTTTTAAAATAGTTTTTAAAACAAAATTCTTTAGATTTTCTCTTTTTTTTTCCGTCTCATACTTCTATTCTTTGGTGCCCTACTTCCTCTGTGCCCTTTTTTTCCTTCTTCTACTTCTCCGTTCCAGGCTTCCAGCAGCAAGCTTCCTCTGTTTTCCACTTCTTTGTTTCACTCTCAGGTAATATACTTCTTCTACTTCTACAGTGTTGTGATTTTCTCAGGTTCTCATCTCTCCTAGTGTGTTGTGCTTTTTATTGTGTTCTTCTTTCGTTTTCTACTTCTATTATGTTCTTCTTTCGTCTTCTACTTCTATTGTGTGTTGAATGTGTCTTGTTTCTACTTTTGTTTCTATTCTAGAAAAATATGGCACCTTCTTCGTCAACACCGAATTCTGCGTCGGTTGCTTCATGTGCTCCAACGTTCAAACCAACCAATAGTAAGGACATAAGATGAAAATACAATCATTTGAAGGATTTGAATAACAAGAAGGTGACATGTGATTTTTGTAATATAACCAGCAATGGGGGAATAAGTAGAGACAAAAGGCATCAATTATGAATTATCAGAGATGTAATTTCTTGCACAAAAACACCCGAGAATGTTAAGGATATATTATGTGCTAACATGGTTGGGAAAGAGAGAATTAAGAAAGAAATATAAGGGGTTTTTGTGCAATTAGATATGGATGAAACAATTGATATTGAGGTAATACGTAGAATTCAAACCGAAAAGAGGATTGTTGAGAGTGAGACTTCTTCAATGGCCATTAAGAGGACTAAAGGACCGTTGCATTTGGTGTATAAGAAGAGTATGGACACATACATCAATGATACGTGTGATAAATAAGCGAGGGCAAGAACCATCCAATATATTGGTCGCTTTTTCATACGCGTGGAGTTGCTTTTAACGTAGCAAATGCAAGAGCTTTTAAGTTGATGTTGGAAGCGAATGAAAGTTATGATCCTCATTTTAAGCCGCCAAGTTATCATGAACTTAGGGTTTCACTCCTTCAAAATGAGTTGGAATATACAAAAGGTTTGTTGAAGAACCAAGAGGTGCAAAGGAATAAATATGGATGTTCAATTATGTCGGATGGTTGGACGAATAGAAAAGGTAGAACATTGATTAATTTCTTGGTCAATTGTACGACGGGGACCATGTTTGTGAAAAGTGTTGATGCTTCTAACTATGCCAAGACGGGGAAAAAGCTAGTCGAGTTGTTGGACACCTTTATTGAGGAAATGGGTGAAAAATGTTGTTCAATTGATTACCGACAATGGAAGTAATTATATAGCGGAGGGTAACGAATTGTGTTTGAAGAGGCCTCACATGTTTTGGACTCCATGTGCTGCCCATTGTATAGACCTTATTTTAGGAGACATAGGAAAAATCCCAAAGGTTCAAAAGGTCATACAAAAAGGGGTTAAGGTTGCGGGCTACATTTATAACCATACTTTTACTTTGAATTTAATGAGAAAGACTACCGACAATGTTGAATTGGTCAAAAAAGGAGTGATAAGGTTTGTTACTCATTTCTTTTGTCTACAAAGAATGCAAGAACTAAAAGGCAAGCTTAGAGAGATGTTCCTTTGTGAAGAATGGATAAGTTTCAAGTGTGCCAAAGATTCTAAAAGACAAAAGGCATCTACTACTATACTTATGATATCATTTTGGAATGATGTTCTCTACACTCTTAAGTGCATGGCGCCTTTTGCAGATGTGCTAGAAATGGTTGATAATGAAAGAAACCCACAATGTGATCATATATGCCGTAATGGGGGTAATGAAGGAATCAATTGAGAAGCTTTTAGTTCAAATTCAAGCGGGTACAAAGCCGTATTTGAAATCATTGATAAAAGATGGGTGTGTCAACTTCATTATCCGTTACATTCTGCAGGTCACTATCTCAATCTTGAATATTATTATTCTAAACCAGAAATTGAGAATAATGGTAGATTGGTGAGAGGCCTCCGTAAGTGCATGAGACACTTAGTGAAAGTTATGCAGTGGAAAATTTGATTTCAGAATAATTGTCACAATACAGGGGTGCTACAGGTCTCTTTGGTATAAGAACGGTTATTAGACAAATGTCGACATTAGCTCTAGGTAAGATGGAATTATTTTTTGATTTTTTACATGTGATACACTTTATGTTATGTATATGGAATGTTTTTTTACAATTATTTGCAGCTGAGTGGTGGAAGTACTATGGAACCGAAACTCCGGAGTTGCAATTGTTGGCTGTTAAAGTGTTCAGTTTGAGTTGCGGTGCTTCATGATGTGAGCGTAACTAGAGCATCTTTGAGTATGTGAGTATTAATTTTTTACTAGGATATTAAAGTATCTTACATGCAAGTATTAGTACATTAATACTTCAATTTTTTTATTTTAGATTCATTCCAAGAAGAGAAATAAATTGGAACATCAAAGATTGCAAGACTTGGTGTTTATCAAGTATCAAGCAATGACAGAGGTTTGAAATTCGGGATAAAATTGATCCTATGAAATTTAACGAAATTAATTTCCACACTGAATGGTTGGTGGGAGAGATGGAAAATGTAGGAGACGATGGTGAAGACTTGATTCATCCAAATCATGATTTAACTTGGACTCAAGTTGACGATGCTAGTGGGGCTAATGAGTCTATAATCTACACTAAAAGTACTTCTCAAGCAACAACGACACCACAAGCAATAATAGCACCAAGAGCAAGAATGGCACATGGAGCAACATTGACACAACAAGCAAAAATTGCATCAAGAGCAACAATTGCACCAAGAGCAACAATGAAACCTAGAGAACCAAATGGAACAACAAGTGGCAGTAAAAAATGTTGAAGATGAATAATTGGAGGAAGATGTTGAAAAAGTTGAAAATGAAGAATTGGAGGAATATGTTGAAGATAATGAAGACGCAGAATTGGAGGAATATTTTGATGGTGCTACATGATTTCTATGTTTGCTTGAATTTTCATATAATAGTACTAAGTTTGAATTTGAATCTTTATGTTTTGAATCTTGATTAAGCATTGCTCTTTGTTTGACATTAGATTTTATAAATATTTTATAAGTGTTGTGAAATTAGTTTAGTATTACATGACATATATTTTATAGATTATTATATAATTATTAGTATATAAAAAGTTATCCCGCAATTTCCACTATTCCCATTCTCGGGGGTCGGCCGCTCCGTTATCCAAAATTAATAACTCTGCCTCTAGTCCTATTTATAAGAAAAAGTTCACTTTTTCTAAAACATGATCATCTTGCTTAATTTGTTGGCAAAGTTCTTCATATAAATTAGCATTTATTGCACTGAACTTCTCCATGGAAGCAAATATATGCCTCATACCTGAGTGTAAACTGGTAGAATCAAATATATTATTCACATAATTGGTCTCTTCTTTAAGTACTTGTGCAATTGGAGTCATATTTTTCTCACGAGCCTGCACCTGTTTGTGCATCTTTTGCTCTTGCTCTCCACAACTATTTTCATTTTTCTCTCTAATTCCTTATCCAATGTTGAATTCTTCTGATGCTCCAAAATATGCTTTTCCAATGGCTTATTTACTCGGAGTATGAATCCATGTACAACTTCAATAACATTCTTCTTTGAGATATTATTCATTGCCTTTGACCACTTGTTACACATATCACAAACACACGTGGTGCATGAAAAAGAGTTGAATCATCATCAAGTATTTCTTTAGGTTCATATATTTGACATCTTACTAACCAGTCATTCAGAGATTTTACACGGGATTTCTGCGCTTAAAGCTTAAAATCCATTTCTGAGCTTAAAGCTTAAAACAAATTTTCTTTGAATGTGTCGACATATAAAGCTTTTGTTTTAGCAATTTTTTGATGTTGAAGATTGTAACATTCTTGAGTATCTTTCCACATTTTTCCTCAGCCTAAAAATTCAAAAGAAGCACGACCTCAATTTATTTTGTCATGGTATATCATCCAAAAGTTGTGAGTGCAAAATTTGAATTCTCATTGGTCAGTTTCTGATTCAGAATGTAGAAGGACTTGTGCAACATCTGAATTAGAAGAAGATGTATAGGGAGCTTAGCGGAGTTGATGTACAATTGATTTCATTTGTTTCGCCAAAATCTTCACATTGTTCAAAGAAACATAAGAGAGTTGGACCAAGTGTTCGGAGGGCATTCATGTGTGCCACATGTGCATCCGCAAGAGCATAACTTTGATGGAGTGATTCATCTATGAATGTAGAACGGTCACGACACAAAGGCACTGCTAGAAGTCTATCAAGTTTTGAAAAACTACAACCCATTGTCATGTTTGGATGGGAAGATAGGAAAAAGATTAGTTTGAAGTTATGAATTTGTGAATGTTTAAATCAAAGAAAGAATTTGAAAAGAGGAAATTGTGTTGGGAAGGGTTGAAATATGAAATGTATATTTTTTTTTTGTGAATAAATATATAGATATGTATTACTTAACTAAGTATGCAAATTGAATAGAATATATGCATTTAATGCCCACAAATAAAATAAAAGTGACAAACATTCATGTCACCAAAACACCTTAGAGCATCTCCAATGTTGCAACTAATTTTTGAGTTTTTTAGAATTCATTAAGTCAAATCATCTTGAAACAAATCATCCAAATTTAACTCTAATGATGCAACTTTAAATAACTCATATAGAATCCCATAACTCTTATCCAATATATTAATATTATATTAATAATAAATTCTATTTTAACTTAAAATATTTGAAATTCTGGTATGACAGAACCCAAATGTCCTAAAAGGATGTCAAAATATTTGGTCTGACAGAAATAGCAAGGCAAGACATAAACAGTTAAGAACAGATACTGAAAAGCAATAAACAAAACACATAATTTTTAACCCACTTCAGAACAACCTTCATACTCTAGGGGCATACCATGTAAGAGATAAGTCCACTAAAATAGTATCAATTTGTAGACCCTCAGCAAACCTCTAGTTTACGACTTAATCACTTAATCACTACCCTTGCTATACTTCTATCTAAGACTTACCTAGATATGAGGTCCTCATCAATCCCTCATCAATCACAGAGAGCAATTTGACAACAATTCTGAACAAACAGGAAGACATACTTTCATAAAAATACCTAACTAAAACTCAAGGTTAAACTCCTATGTTTACAACCGTTCTCCTAGTTCAAAGCTTCCTCCAAGAACAATACTACTTGTTGCGTCACATCTTCGAGGAGAACATAGTGACTATCTCATAACTCGAGTGGTTCACTTACACCAACTCTTTTAGAGAGTGGTAAAATACACAAAGCCCTAGATTTCTACATCTAGAAGCCGTGGCAAACTAGGTGTTAAACTATGTTTTGAAGATCATGGTATGAGTATTGTTGATCACCATTGGATTCCAAAAATGGAATGCCTGGCCATGATGGAGTATGAAGTCTATTCTCTGACCAAGTCTGGAGAAATATGTGGTATGAATGTCTGTCATGATTGTCATCCCCTTGTGTTAGGAGGGTGAATAAGAAGGACGCCAAATCAAATGCCCTAGAATTTGTGGAAAGGGAGCATCATTTGTTGTTTATGTGTGAGGAAAATTTTCTCTGATGATAAATACCTTGTTGGGAGCTGGGTATAAGTATGATCTGATAAAGATGTGCATGTGATTGATAGTAAAGACCTTGTCGGGATTTGGTACTTATTTGATATGTGGATGCAAATCTGCTTTTCTGACCTCCTTGCTTCTGAAAGTATGTGAGATTTTATTTCTCTCCATGGTGTTCAAGTGGTTGTGATAACCTATTTAAGCTCTAGTGGCTATGTTTTTTTGAGCTTCTTGAAGGACTTCTTTGCATAATGAGTTCTCTATATGGTGTTTCTTTAAGAACTAAGGTGATTGGGTTCTGTGATGAGAAACTAATGTCCCAAATGATGTTGTAACATCATGTTTTGTGGTTGTGTGGTCATTTTTCCCAAAGGATGCTTGGGATTATGGATATGGAGTTTGGGGCTCAACATTAGTGTTAGAAGAGGCAGTTCTGACTATGTGGATCAGAATATGCAGATTTCGATCTTGTCTATAGTAGCATGCTTGGTGAATGCATGACTACTATGTTGTATACTTCACCAGTATCAGCAATTACTAGTGAATGTAAGGAAAGAGGACTAGGATTAGATAGTGTGATCTGATCAGGAAGATTGTGAATAGGTGTTTTCCTCTGTTGCAGGTGTCTCCGCCTAGAGCTTATGAAGCAAGAAAATTGATTATTTTTGCTTAAGCGATGTCAAAGCAAGTGTGCATGACATCTTGGTAATTCAAAGAGGTATTATGAAGTGTGTGGTTTTGTAAGGCCATGTATCAGACATGTACTTGAATAAGTCATAAGACCTAGAGCTGAAGTATCTAGTTCAGATTGTTTTCACAAGGGTGTGGTTATGGTTCAGCATGCGTGTGAAGTGGTAGCTCTTCACTATGAGAATGTGAATTCTTTATGTGACTTTTGATGGTGCTCAAATGATTTACCTTCAGCAGGAGCATTGTTTATTCATGACAGAGGATGAAATACTTGTCTATGGATTGTGACTGCAATGGTGCATATGTTGTGATGTTGGGTTGCATAATGTTGTTATGGTTTATGCTTATTAATAATGCATGATTGGTTCAAGATTTGTGAAGCTAGTTGTTTGATTTATGTGAACATATGCTCCTTATGAGGAGTCTGAAGGGTAATTTTGTTTGTGTATGGGAGAACTTATTTTTCTCTGCAAAATTTGGAAGGAATCAAAGGATGTTTTGGGTTGATATCAAACATGTGATATTGTGATGTTTGGATTTATGTTGGACAAAAGGAGGATACTCATAGTCCAGTGGAAGGCTATGTGTATAGGCTTTAGACTTTATGGGGATAGATTTTCTGAAGCATCTTTAACTGATAGTTGAAGAAGTGTTGTCATGAGAAAGTAAACAATGTCTGACTGGATGTCAGAACTTTTTTCAGGACATGTATTTTCCTTGAGCCAAAAAGGAAGTATTACAAATAGTGATGTTAAGAGGATGTGTAAAAAGTGATTTGTGTTTCTGCATGTTCATTTATTGGAATTATGAAGACAGTGGGAATCTGTCTTGGACAATGCACTTCTATTTGTTGATCTCCCTTAAATAACATTCTCATTGACCAAGACCGCTATTTACAGAGGTCAATTCTTCACCTCTTTCATCTTGTGGTGGTTACTCTTTCTCTATTTTTATATCCTATGTTCAGGTGGATGAGTACATCTTGGATCTGGTCATGTGAGGGATTTGTTTGTCAATTTTTGGTTAAAAGAGAATGAGAGATATTGTTCAAATGTTTTGAAGTCCGAGGTTTGTATTTGCAGTTATTTTGCAAAGATGTCATATAAAATGTCATATTCTAAGTTTGTGTCTGGGTGTTTTGTGACTGGTGGTCTGATTTATAAACACAATTATGACAAGTGTTCTAAGTTACCCAGAGTAATAATGAGATCTCATATATTGTTGTTAGGTCACCTCGTAAGTTTCCTCTTCTACGCCCTGTGAGGAATGTTTCTGGATTAAGGGGGAATGATACCTTTGTTATATTATGGCTAAAGAGGGAGATAGAATATGTGGTTCTCTAAAAGAGAGAAAGAACATGTGTGGGACCGTCATGAAGATATCATGTTGTTGATGTTGTGACATAATGTGCAGAGATGTTACATGTGGAGACTGAAGACTTTCAAGTGTGGAGACTAAATATTATTGTTCTGGACTACCCCAACGGATATTGGGCCAACCACACCTTTGGGCCTTATAACGAGCAAACCAAGGCAAATGGTCTCCGAAGGGCATCGCCTGCCCGTTCTGCACCTTGCCGGAACCCCTCCGCTCGACGGTCGTCAAGTAAATTAGTTCAATTCTCCTCATCGAGTACTATGCCAGTTAGTGGCCCTCTTGGTCGACATAACGACTAGTTTCGAGCATTAGCGTCCGGTTTGACCATGTCAACTCGAATAGCTATATCCATGGATCCGCATATCTAGGCCCAAAGATAGCAACCAATGAGAGCACTCTTAAGATCATTATATAAACTCTTATATCACTGAGGGCCAAGTATCTCATTCTTACTCTAAACAACCCTAATATCTTTCTATTCTTATCTTGATCACTTGCTTACTTTAGCATCAGAGTGCCTTGCAGGTACACCATGCCCTCCTCATCAAACACTGCTCGACGGACCTTCATTACTCTGGTCATCTCAGATTCTGATCAACACTCCAAATTAATTATGATTGATTGCTTCGATGTTTCTATAGTTGTTGCTAATTTGTATTGTTTAGCCTTTGTTTTTTTATGGTTCGTGTTTGTGTATGTAAAGGTTATGAAGGTTATGTAAATTAGTTTTAGTAAACATAAACCAAATGGAGATATGGTTAATTCTCAATTTTTATGGTTGATATTATATTTGGTAAAACTAATATAGAAGTAATGTGTTAAATATGATATGTTAACTTGCTAAGAAGAACATGTGGAGCAAAAAGTCCTATTTTATGTTGAGACATGTTAATATGAGATGTTTTCATCAACTGGAGCAACATGTCAGATAAGATATCCTATGCAGGATCATTCGACATCGTGACTGGTACAACTAGATGTAATTTATCTTCACCTTCAAAATCTCCAGCTCCATAAAATCGGGAATGAGTAGTCGGGTGTGTTGTCGTCTTTGTATGGTTCTTAGTATTTTGCTTTAGCTAGGTATTATTTAAACTTAATTCATGCTTGTTTAGAACTAGTAGTTCGTTTAATTTTTTCTCGAGCAATAACCTTTGGGCTAAGTATGTCTTATGTTATTTTAGTTGCCATGACTTATGATAGTTTTAGATATGAATACTTTATAATAGTTTGATTGGTTTAACTGGTGTCTATGTGGTTAGAATGACCACCTTGCTCATGTTTTTTATCGTGTTTATGTTATGGATATATTTTAGCATGGTTGTGGATTTAAGCATTGGTTGGTACACAAATTTTCCATTTTCCATTTCCCCCTAAATATTCTCAAAAAACCCAAAAATTCGAAAAACCCCTTTTCTCCAACAACCCTCCATGGATAACTACAAGAACCTTCGAACTAAGAACACATATATTGGTATTGTTAACCAAGAAGTGGCAGAAAGAGATGTGCTTGATTCCTCACGTTTTTTCTGAACCGAAGATCAAAAGGAACATTACCGAGAGACGTTTCAACAACGTCATGTTATCACGTCTAAGTACAACATTCTTTCACACTTTTCTCGGTTATCTTTTCCTAATAATCTTGATGCACGTGGTTTATGGAAATTTGTTGAATATTCTGGAACTGTTTACCCGGAGCTTATTAAAGTATTTTACTCTAATCTGATTAAGCAAGGCAACTCTTTGATATCTTGGGTCAATGGAATATAAATCTCTATCACTAGCCTTAGCACCATTTTAGGGATTCCAAATGAATAAGCTCTGGTGGTATCTGATCCAGATGAGGATTTTAACAAAATTGAGACCTACCTATCTATGTGTCGTGTATCTTGCGAAGAAGCTATCAATAAAAAGAAAAAGACAGATGAAAGAAACAGTAGAGGTAAACTTATTTTGCATGCTAGTCATCTTCATTTGAATGAAATAAGGTTGCACTACTTTCTTGCATATGTTATTATTCATAAGGCTTGAAATTACTCTTAATTGACTGAATTTGAAGTGAAAATATTGTTTGTACTCAAAGATAAAGGTAAGTTTAATTGGGCATATGCCATCAAAAATCACATGTTTGACTCTAGACTTAAGGTAGGAGGTCTTCCATATGCTAGAGAGATAAGTAGAATTCTTGAACATAGCCAAGTTTCTCTAGCTAGAGAAAGAATGATTAAGATAAAAAAGTTCTACAACTTGATTGATGATGAAGTTATCAAGAAAGCATCTATTGTTTGGGATGGTACCAAGTATGTGTAAAAAAATGAGAATCATCCTTCTGCATGTCCTTCCTCATCCAACTTTGTTACTAATGAAATGGTGATGGAGAAACTATGATCCTTGACCGACAAAGTTGAATCTATTGGGAAAAAGGTTTATCAACTCAAAACTCAATTGGATAACCAAGAACATGTTGCTTACTCTAATTACATCACAATAAACAACAATCTTGATGGAATTTATTTTCACTTTCAGAATCTCCAGCTCCATAAAATCAGGAAGGAGTAGTCAGGTTGTGTTGTCCTCTTTGTATGGTTCTTAGTATTATGCTTTTGCTAGGTCTTATTTAAACTTAACTCGTGCTTGTTTAGAACTAGTAGTTCGCTTAATATTTTGTTGCTAGCAATAACCTTTTGGCCAAGTATGTCTTATGTTATTTTAGTTGCCATGACTTATGATAGTTTTGGATATGAATACGTTATAATATTTTTGATTAGTTTAAATGGTGTGTATATGGTTAAAATGACCTTACTCGTGTTTTTTTTAATCATATTTATGTTATGGCTATATTTTAGCATGGTTGTGGTTTTATTAAACATTGGTTGGTACACAAATTTATTTTTTTTTTGATAATGCCCAAAGGGGAAGAATACTTGTGTTTTTGAATATATTATGTTAAAATTGTAGGATTTCTTCATTAAGTCATACAGGGAGAGTTATATGACTTAGGGGGGGCAATTTTTAAGGTTGATCAAAAACTCAATATCAATGGTTTGTCATCATTGAAAACGGAGAGATTGTGAAGAAATGTTTCTCCATATATCTTAGTTTTGATGAAGACAAAATGTATCAAATAAGAAGAAAATTATCATTAAAAGGCCCTTCAAGAGTTTTCAAAGGTTTCAACTTTCATGGTTAAGAGCTTTTTTTTATAATCAAGTCTAAAGTATAAATTTCAATTCAATGAATAACTTCACTTAGAATGCTCGGAAAAATATGTTTCTAAATCATGTTAACTTTATCTCTTGCATACACATTGAAAAGAATTTAAAAATAACCTTGTACTTTTGAAAATGCATTTTTTTAGAAAATCTGCCAGTAATAGATTACCAAAAACCAATGTTATTTTAGTAACAGACTATCAGTAACAAATTACCAAAAACCAGTGTAAAACCAGTAATCGATTACCCAGATTTCGAATTTCAAAAAATGAGTTGTTGGGACATAGTAATAGAATACCCATTTCTGTTAATCGATTACCACACGAAAAGCTTTACTTTTTCACTTTTAAATCAACCTGTTTTGGATGAGAAACATGCATGAATCATCTCCTTTCATATACATACATTCATAGAGGTTTTACTTTTTCACTTTTAAATCAGCCTGTTTTGGATGAGAAACATGCATGAATCATCTCCTTTCATATACATACATTCATAGAGATTTTATAACATGTATAAAAGCATTTCAAATCAGATTTTATTGTTTACCTCTTCCATTCAAACTTTCTTTCATAATTCAAACATTTTTACTTGAAACTTTTTCTGCATAGTTTCATATAATTATCAAAAGTTTTTGAACAATCTATTTGTGTTATTCTTGAATTATCCATTGGAAGAGAAGACCAAATTTCTAGATAGAAATTGGTATAGCAACAACTTATCACAAAAACTTCATCTTATTCAAATCATTGTATATATTACAAATATCTAAGTATTAAAGATTGTTTGGTACTTGGAGAAATCTATAAGAAGGTGAATTGTATCTTCTTGTAGGGCTCTTTACTTATTAACTAGGATTGTTGGAAATATGTGTATAAAATTCCAAGATAATCGTTCTTGGTGTTTGTGTTGATCGTGTCCAAGTCCAAACAATAATAAAATCCCTTACATGATGTAAGGGGATTAAACATACTTTCGGATTGTGAAAGGAACTAGGACACATCTTTGTGTTCTTTATTTTTTTCCAGCACTTTACCGCTTAAGCACTTAACAAAACCATAAAAATAAGAACAAACTTGTCTTTAAACACATAATTTTTAATTGGTCTTAATTCACCCCCTCTTAGGCGAACTTCGTACTTATAAGAGGACTATCGCAGACTGTCAGATCATCTACAATGGGCTTTTGTAGACAACTACATCATATAGTTTTGTAGGTTGTCATATGCTATCAGGACACCGAATGCTGCTGGAGGATCACTTAGGTCATCTTATTAGGAGATACTGGAGCATGAGCAACTAGGGATGACGACAACCATGTTGTGTTGTCAGTCCGTCAACATATGATGGATATGACAAGATCAAACATATAAGCTGAAATTTTTTAGGAACGAAATCCCCATGTGGCCCTCGTACAAGCCATTATTATGGAGACACAAAATATTTGTAGTACAGGCTACAAAGGAGAAATCGAGAGGTTAGGTCTACCCAATAATTTATGTTTGTTTGTATTATTTTTTATATTTTTGAAACAAATTTGTATGACCGGCACTTTGAATTTATTGAATTAATAGATGAGTTTTTTAAAATGTATGTGTAATATATTTGAATCAAATTACGACATTCTTAAATGATTTAATTATAAAAATTAGTCTAAAATGACCTAAAATATCAATAAAGATATTTTTGAGTTTTCAGATATATGAAATGAATTATAAGATGAGATGGGTATTTTCAAAAATTTATAAAACAATTACAATTTGGGCTTGAGTCATTTTTATTTCCAAAAATTAAAATACTCTCTGAACACCTGATTCTTTTTCACACCCCACCTACTGGAAATTTTATGAGGTTTATTCAAGAAATGAAAAGTATACAGACGTTATTTCATAGACCGGTGGCTTAATTGATTGGGTGGTGTGACCCTTACGTGGTTGTCAAACTCCATGGCTTCTTCCTCTTCCCGATCAACCGCCTCCGGCGCCGGCGCCGGCAATCCGAAGAAGAACAATTTTTTCGCGAACGCGATGAAACAAAAGCACAGCTTCATTCAATTTTTCGCCATGACTGGAATTCTCTTGTTGAGCATGAGATCCGTGGGACAGAAGTACAAAATCCATGGACTACAAGAGGATGTTCATGATCTGAGAGAAGAAAACGACTCAGTAACGGATCGTATGAAGAACATCAAGCGCGAATTGCTCGATGAAGCTTCTAGGGATTCTACTGGAGTTTTCGCTGCTCGTCTTCGTAGTCTCTTCAATGAACAAAACTGATCCGTATCCTCTCGTGAGTTCTTGAGAAATTATTGTAAGTTTCCGTCAATTTTTGTTGTTGCTGTTGTTTTGTTTCACCTCTTGAATTTTCCTGTAGTGTAACTGATTATGAAAATTAGGGTTATGAATAATAATAATAGTTTTTGGTTCTTGACTTTTTACATTTAGAAATTTGAAATTTTAAGTTATTTTGTTGTGCTGGTTAATTCTCTTAAACCCTATACCCTAAACCGACGACGCATGAAGTGTATCGGTCATTTTTGCGTTGACTGTGCTAAGTTTCTTTGCTATGTGTTCATTGGATAGTATTATGGTCTGAACCTTAGCAGTTGCATAGTTTAAACATGTTCCCGTTCAACATATCGACTTCTGTGAACTCCGTTTACTATGGTTGCTAATTAGAATTGCTAATGGATATGCTCTTTAGTGAAAACCACAATTATTTGAATCAAATGTACGTTGCTAACATTGTTTTCTGGATTCTCTTTGTTCGTTATCATAGTTTTCTTTTGTAACTGTTTTTTCTGTGCAAACTGAAATCATAGTTAAATAAATAAACATCCACCCTTTGATTTGGTCAGTTTGCTCTTTGCCCTTTGCCAATGGTTTATTTGTTTGGCATGAGAAATGTCTCTTTTTCTATTAGCTAAATTTCTCGCATAGTTACAGACAGGGCACCTCACTTTACCTCAAATTCACTTTTACTACGGGGAAGAACTGAATAACCTTATATTTTGGTTCCAATTCTTAAAATTTTATTGTCGATGACGGTGACAGTTAGTGCCTCGTCATTGTTGTTCTGTTATGTGATGATGTGGCTCAGAGAGTTCACCTCATAATGATCTCGTGGTATGACATACTCGCATGTCTATTGATATTTTATTTTAAACTCCCGTCTCCGCTGCCACCTCCTCTAATCCCTCCCCCGACATCCTCTCTTTCTCTTCTTTTCTGCTTTCCCTCCCTTGCTTGTATTTTACCACTAAACTGATACCAAAACGTGGCTGCAACTAATAGCTTTTTCAAGCAATACCTAAATTTATCCAGTAGCAACTTATCTTCCTCTCCCCCGGTTCTTAGCTCTCTGTCTTTTTCTCTTCTCTGAGTTAGACTCTCTCAATGGCCACCAAGGTGAACGGGAAACCGGTTCTTAGCTCTGTCTTTTTCTCTTGTCTGAGTTAGACTCTCTCAATGGCCACCAAGGTGAACGGAAAAGTTTATGCAGCATTGGGCTGTGTAGGGATGGAAAAGAAAACCAATTCTATTTAAACCATTTCAGGTGGGTCTTTGCTATTCCACTTTCTTACTTTTTACCATTGGTCATTAAAGACTTCTGTGTCGTTTTTATCAGTGTCACTGTCAAGTTATAGTTTTGCAGGTAGTCATGCCGCAGCTTTTGAATTGAGGTTTGAATTCCACGCTTTTTGCTTAGCCTATTTAATCGAAAACCTTTCTCAGGGACTTAAGATTTTGGACCATTCTTATTGAAAAACATATTGGGAAAGGGAAGGAATGAGTGAGAGGGGACAGTTTGCTCATATGTGAAAAATGACTTATAAGCTTGAGTCATTGTTGCCACATGATCAGGATTGACATGAATCACTAAAGAAGATTATGGACAAAACCTGACAAAAAAGTTAAACTGTATATCAGATTATTTAGCATTAGCTATACCGTATTACTGTAGGTTATTAGCTGTGTAACCAACATGGATGTATTTTGAAAAGCATATCATTCACTAATTTGGAGTTCAATTTGAGGTCCAAAATTTTCTTGATGTCCATAATCACTAGTGTTTGTCTAGGTGTATATCTTATTTCAATTTAAACATGATGATGAGATGACCCACTTAGAGTATAAGCATTTGGCTCTAAGCTTCCAATAAGCTGGTTATTTAAATATGTCATATTTCTTTCTGGTGCTTGTGCAACTGTTCTCAAAATTTCTTTAGGGGTGGTTGTTGAAATTAATCAATCAAAATTTGGTTTTAAATAAAAGGTGGCTAAATGTAATGATTGTTTGGGCTTTAATTGGGTAATTAAAGGCAATGAAATTTTTAATTTGAAATTTAAAATAAAATTTAAATCATTTTTCTCTCTCTATCTCTATCTCTTCGTGGCTAATGGGACATGTGTGTTGGAATGAGATGTGAGTATGTGACTATTAGAATAATATATACCTATAAAATAGCCACCTTTAGAAAGCTAAGCTAACATACAATTTTTCTCATTCTTTCTATTTTCTCTCATAAAATAAAATAATATCCTCGTCATCAAATATACACATAAAGGAAGAATGAAGAAAGAAGAGAATAATTTGAATAAAAAATCAAAAATCGAACAAGAATCATCATCATGGATACAAGTACGTTCTTAAGATCTTGATATTATAAGTTTTAAAATATTCTAATTTCTTTGAGAATTAATAAGATCGTACTCAAGTGCAATTTTTGTTCGGTTATTGATTTCTGTATTTGAATTATTCTCTTTTTTCTTCCTTTTTTTTATGTGTATCTTGATGATGAATATACTATTTCATTGTGTTTGGATTGACGCTGGACATAATTGATTTTAATATAATTGAGTTCAGTAGAATTGACTTTGACAAAATTGATTTATGTTTGGATACATTTATGTAAAAGTGAGTTAGACAACAAATTTCAATATAAAAATGATCCAAAATCAATTCTGGAAGTACAAATTACAAATTTTAACATCAAGTAAAATCAATCAAGTAAAATCAATTCTGAAGATATAATTAATTATGTATTTACCTAACCAGCATATTAATATCACCCAAAATTAATGCTTTTGGACCTTTCAAAAGCCAAATCAAACATGCACTATGTAGCTTTTCAAAGGTGTCTATTTTATAGTCATCTTAATCTTATTTTAATAGTCACATCTCATCCCAACAATCATATCTCAATAGCGGTCATGAAGCTAGAAAATAGGAATTTAAATTTTAGTTTTAATTTCAATATAGAAACTCCATTGATTTAATTATTCAATTAAACCCAAACAATCATCATATTCAATAGATTAAAAAGATTAATCTTGCAACGATTACATCTTAAATTTGAAATATTTACTAAAAAGAATAATAGATTTATTGAATAATTAATATATCTGAAGTATTATATGAATCATTTAAATTAGTTATATAATAAATTTAAAAAATAATTTTTATTAGAGAGATCTCAGAAAGTATATGTAGGAGAATGTTAACTTGTGTAAAATGATAAAAGACTATGGTATTTTTGGAATGGTGTTTGTTGATAAATTACCACGTCCCAATGTTGTTTTAATGTGGAAACTCATAAACTAGGAATTGCCTAGAATTGAACCATGTATGTTTTGCTCACATACATGATGAAGTACCACTGGGCCATTTAACCAATGTTAAACTAAAAGTGCAAAAAAACAAATTCTAGGTTTCAACAAACAATTGGATATTTTACAGATATAAACTAGGGTATTTCTTCGAGTTCCTATCTTCACGATCCTCCTTCTGAAAGTCAGGTTGTTGATTTTGCCGGTCACTTGATCTCTGGTTGCTACCTTCTTGGTCCAACACTGAAAACTTCTTTGGATCCTCATGTTCATCACCACCATCCTTCAAGATTTTCTTGTTCCATCCAAACCAGTCATTCTTCTCTTTAACCTCGTCATTGACTTCACAATTCTCATATTCATTACCGCAACCGTCAAATCCTTCCCCTCCTCTAGGTTCTTTATCCTGACAAACACCATTTGAGTTCCTCATCCTTAACGTTGAATCCCTTCTCTTGGCACTTCTAATTCTAATTCAGAACAAACTCCGTCTGAGTAACATCAATATCTGGTCGATACATATACGTCTGAAACATCATAACAACCTCCCTTGTAGATATAAACAATTTTGTAGATATAAACAATTTTTCCTGACTTTTATCCTCCAAACTCCAAATCCTAGATTCTAAAATTTCCCAAATTAAACTCTAATTCTCATCACCTTCACCTTCATCAATGAAGAATCATTCCAACACTAAGAGAGTCAAATAGAGAATGTTGATGTGTATGGTGTGTAGGGGTGGAAAACGGGTTGGGTCTGCCTGGTCGGCCCGTTTGACCTGCCATTTTTGGCGGGTTGGGCTGAGGTTTTGACTCGGTACCTTAAGTTGGCCCGCCTCGCCTAACCCGCTTAAAAAGGCGGTTCGAGACGAGGCGGGCGGGTTTTGTCCACGGGCTTTTTGTTAATATTTTTTATTTTTTATTTCGAATTAAAACATCTTTAACTATAAAAATAACACTCTTCTCTTAGGATTATGTTGATTAAATTGTATTTTAAATTATTATACAGACAAATTGAATTATAAGCTTAACTTTCTAATCATGTATTGATTGAAAAACTTTGAAATAAAAAAAAAAAACAATTGTATGACATGCAAAATTATTAAATTTTCAATACATTAGCTAACATGTTTTCTTTAGAAATAGATGTTAATTTTAAAAAAAGAATGATTTGATTAGTGTATACGTGTGACAAATTTAGGATTTAACTATTAAGGAGTCAGTCAATTATAAGAGTCTACATGATGTAAACATTGAGAAAATCAAGTGTTGATATTTTATGCACTACTATTTTATACATTGCGGTATTTTATGCAGTGTAATTGTTATCTTTTGTCTTGTGTAAAATCTTAATATGATTCTTTAATAGTTAATTTTTAAATATGATTAGGATGATATGTATCATTTAGTTTTTATTTTAATATTTTTTATTTATTGTGATTGATTTATTTCATTTTTTTGTTGTAATTGGTCTTTATTTATTTTATTTATGAACTATTTAGACTAACACATGTTGAAGTTCCATTATGCGTTAAAAAAATATTTTGTCGATTATTTGATAATAATTAAAAAATTTGTAAATTATGTAGTAAATCAAATTATAAAATAAAAAAATAAAAATTTGGCGGGCCGGCCTGCCAACTCGTTAGTAAACGAGACGGGCTTCACTTTTGAGCTCGGACACCTAAGTTGGTCCGTCCCGCTCCACCCCACTTTTGGACGGGCTTAAATGGGGTGGGCCTAAACAGGGCGGGCCGCCCGCTTTGCCACCCCTGATGATGTGATTACCACGTTAGATAACAATGTTTTTTTTTTTTGGTTTTTTGGGTTAGATAATAAAATAATTTTTGGGTTTGATATTGGTTAGGTTAAATTAAAAGTATAATAATTATATTTAACGTGTAAGTTATAATTGAAAAGGTAAAGTGGAAAAGTGGTAAGGTAATGTGTTTTGCAACTCTTGTGACCAAAGTTCAAGTCTTAGTGAAAGAATTTTTTTTTTTTGAATTTTTTTTGAAATTTTGGTAAACTTGATGATGATCATATGTCACATCATACTTTAGATCAGCCACATAAATAAGTAAAACAGGACATCACTAACAGAAGCAAACTGAAGGTTAATAGTGACACCTTTTTAATAGATAAGAGTTCTATTTGAACATTAAATTTCTTTGAACAATATAATATGGGATGAAGCAGTATTTGATGGACCAACAAGACTTATATTTAATTTTTGTTGATTTGAAGACTTATGATAGAATGCTTATAAAGATTGTGTGAAAAACTCTAGAAAAGAAGTTATGATTGTCTAGATATCTAAGATATGTATAGTGTGTGGACACATGGTGGAAGAACAAACGGTTTTTAAATTACAATAAAATCACACCTGGTTTTACATTACAATAAAATCACACCAAAGTTCAACCTTAAGTTTTTTTTTACTTTAATTTTAAATGTACTCACAAACACATACGAGAGCTAACATTGATAAATATGTTTTTTTTCCGAGTAAAATAGTCCTACTTAAAAATTATAAGAAGGATTTAAAGGGAATATTTAAGACTTGAAGATGAGCCTTACAAACTCTTTCACTTATGCAGAAGACAAAGTATATGAAATAGAATTTAAAAAAAAAAGGAGAAATTTGTTAAGCTAGAGATAAAAGCCAAGACAAAGTATATGAAACATACTTTTAACAAAAAGGAGAAATTTGTCTAAGGTAGAGATAAAAGCCACAGACTATATCATACTACGATCTAACTATCTTAGATCTGTAATACAAAATGATAAAGATATAGAAATGAGTGTAAATTATCGAGTTCAAATTGCATGCTTGAAATAAAGGAGAACCTTAAGGGTTTTATTTGATACAATAGTATTAATCAAGCTGAATGGAAATTTATTGAACGATAGTGAGAGCTATATGTGGTATGAGACAAAGTGTTACATAGTTAAAAATTAACATGAATAAAGTAATTGTAGTGTTGAGAAAATTGTGTTGAATGTGCGGTAAGATTTGATAAGATAAGATTACAAATGACAATATTAATGACAATGTTAGAATATCACTTGTATTAGAAAAGATAGTGAAAATAATCTTAGGTGGTACGAGCATGTGGAAATAAAATTAATAGGTTCTATTATTAGGAGAGTATGTCGCATGAAAAGGAATCAAACAATTAGAGATAAATAAAGTTCTAAAAAATTATAAGAAAAATTATGAACAAAGATTTTGAGATTAACTATTTAGATAAACATTATTTAGATAAACATGATTTTCGATGAAATATTATGATAAAGTTTGATTCATATAATCGATTCTATTTAGTGAATTAAGATTTGATTATTTGTTGTAATATGTCTTTAGTTTTCATTGATTTCCTTAACATTTGACAATTATACACTTTCTTTAACTCTTCTTACCTACTCATGGTTATTATAAAAAAAAATTGTAAAAAAAAAATTCAAAAAGGGACTTAATAATTGTATATATTTCTATTAATAATTGTGGTAGGGTCACTTTAAAGCAAAAACCTGATTTATATCAACCTTTATTTACCCATGTATTTTTTTTGTTTACAATTTACTCCAATGTTTTATTGTTGAAATACGTTGTTGCGAATGAATTTAAATGTTTCATAACTATGTATGGGAATATGTTTTAAATATTTTATTAATTATGATACTGTAGAGGGGTTCTAGTCTAAGTTGTGATTTGTGACTTTTAATTATTATTTTTTATAGAATTTTGGCTTTTGCATCTATCCTTAATATAATTTGAAATAAAGGTAATCTTAAAATATCAAATTCAAACTTAGTTTTACTTTATGCAGTTCAAAGTTCTCATGCTGTTTTAGGAAAAAATGTCGTCAATATGATTAGAGAAAAACAATTTACATAAAAAAATAATATTGTGGGGTGTCTAGCACGAAGACTACGAAGATCACGGGAACATTGTTTACATGTATGCTTATTTTTCACTTACGAGTAATAACCGATTCCATTACTTTTTGTCTACAGAATATCTCCTGACAACTGTTAACCTCTTGTAAATTTTTTGGACGTATGCATTCTGCAGCATGTGGGAAATATTGAAATAGTATGTACTCAAACTTGATGGCATGTGAGGGGAAAGGGGATGATGTACTGCATGTTTGAAGTTACTAGTAATTAAGTTTGATAAAATTATGTTCTTATTATGATTTTATAAGCTTCAGTTAAAATTTGTTTTCTTTATTGTATTTTTTATGAAAGTAGTAGAAAAAAACGATAATAGAATCTATTAGTACGTGTATGTTTCCAATCAAATTTGCAGATAAAAAATCAGTACAAGACCATTCCTACAATGAAAATAAAAAACTACGAAAGATAGCTTAACTTAAATTTGCATTTCCCACTGTTCACACCGTGGAAACAAACACGGACGTATTTGGAATGACGTTGGGAAAAATTGATTTCAGTATAATTGAATTTCGTAGAATTAATTCTAATATAATTGAGTTGAGTATAGTTGATTTATATTTGAATATATTTATATAAAAATGAGTTCAATAATAAATTTTAGTTTAAAAATCACACAAAATCAATTTTAGAGATAGAAATTACAAATTATAACTTCAAATAGAATATTTCGGGAGACAAAATCAAGTTTACATTTAACAAACTAAACACTTCAAAATCATCCAAAATTAATTCTACATCTCTATAATTGATTCTGGAACCAAACATACAGTAAGACTCAATGAAGTATTATTATTGGTTTTAGACATTTGACATATTGAAAATCAACCAAAATCTATATTGAATTTCTATCAATCTTGATGAACAAGATTGATATCACCACACAATAATTATGAATAATATAAAAGAAAGAAAGAATAACAATGATTTTCTGTAGAATAACTCTCTGCTCACAAACTGTGGAAATTTTATTATTCGCTTTACAACTGTAAAATACTGTGAATGAATTGATTACAAAAAATAGGGGTTACTCTCTCTATTTATATATTTAGGTTAGCTAATGCTCAAAACTATAAAAACCCAAAACTACCTATTTTTGAGGTAAATCAGATTTATTCTATTTTAGATCTAAATCAAATCTATCTAAATCTAAAATTAAATTTTTGTGCAGTCTGCTTCGATACACAAGCTCTTCGAATGGACAATAACTTCCTTCGAGCAACCTGCTTCGACTACCTTTAACCTTTCAACACACACATAGTTTCGAGGAATTACAATTTAGCACACCACCTAATTCATTGTGTCTAAACTATCTATATTTATCATAGTTCTTCGTCTTCTAAATATTTCAACCTGCACTCCCTTCGCCATTATGTCTGTAATCTGATTCTCAATTATTCAGTGTTCCAAGTTCATATTTCCATCTGCTACCTGCTCTCGAAGATAGTCGAACCCTATTTCAATGTGCTTTCTTCGACCGTGTGTTATCGGGTTCTTCGCCAAGTTGATAGTTGACATGCTGTCAATCTTCATGGTAATTGCTTCATGATCTTTACTTGTGATTTCTTCTACCAAGTTCACTATACATGTTGCTTGACAAGCACAAAGAGAAGCAATTATGTATTCTACTTCGCATGACGATAATGTCACAACTGGTTCCTTTCTCGAACTCCAAGCAATTGGTGCACCATGTAACATAAACATATATCCCGTTGTTTTGATTCTCAGCATCACCATACCAGCTCGAACCTGTGTACCCTACTAACTTGCATTATTTTCCTTTATCAGCTCCTAAAAATAAAATGTCATAGTCAAGAGTTCCTTTTAGATACTGCAATATCCTCATCGTTACTGCTAGGTGTGATACCTTTGGCTTCTGTATGAATCTACTTAGTATACCCACACTTTATGCTAAGTCATACCTCATATGACAAAGGTATCTTAAGAATCCAATAAGTCTTCTATATTGGGCTGGGTCGACATCATCTTCTTCTGATTCTTTCGACAATTGCAGTCTTGGTTCTACTGGTGTCGAAGTCGAATTGCATTCTTCCATCTCAAATCTCTTGAGAATTTTTCCTGCATACCTTCTTTAATGCATCATCAAACCTCTACTAGTCTTGTAGAATTCGATGCTAAGAAAATATGAAATGTCACCCAGATCAGACATTTTGAATTCCTTGTTGAGATCACCTTTTATCAACAAGTCATTGACATACAGACATAGTATAAGCAATTCACTATTGCTTTTTCTTACATATATTTTATGTTCAGTTGTACTCTTCACAAATTCTTTCTCCCTTAAAAAACTATCAATCATCTTATTCCAAGCTCTTGGAGCTTGTTTCAATCCATAAATGGCATTATGAAGCATGTAGACCTTTCTCTCTTTATCATGTTTCACAAACTCAACTGGTTGTTTAACATAAACTTCTTCATTTAAGGATCCATTCAGGAAATCACACTTCACGTCCATCTGACATATGTGACAATTGTTTATATCTGCTAAACCAACAACCAACCTGATTGTTTTGATCCTAGCCACAAGTGCAAAAATTTCATCAAAGTCAATTTCTTCTCTCTGGAGAAATACTTTCTCCACAAGCCTTGCTCTTTGTCGAGTTACATCCACTTTGGGATTCATATTCACTTTGTATATCCACTTGACATAAATTCCTTTCTTGCCTTGAGGCAATTCGACAAGTGACCAAGTGTTGTTGTCTTTGATGGATTTCACTTCTTCGTTCATTGCTTTCACTCACTTCAAATCTTAAATGCTTCAGTTGCATTGACAGGTTTGACATTTGCATAAAAAGCATAATGCGACAACTCACCTTTTTTATCAACCACATCATCTGATATAACCACACACTCTTGTAACCTTGCAGGCATGCGTCTTGTTCTCTGAGGTATGCTTGTACTTATACTTGGTTGATCTCTAAATTCCTAAATACAATCTAATCAAATCAAATCTAATATTTTTAACAAATCTAATTTAATATTTAACCAACGCTCACTTGCTTGCGAAACATGGAAAATATTTGAAGGAATGATATAAAAATTTCAAAATATGTTTATTTGACTTGTTAGAAAATTTATGAGTGATAGAGATGGTGTTTTCTATCCTAGAATTGTTATTATTTAATTAATTTTTTATATTTTAAACTTAGGCCCTTCTTGTTATAAAAAAAAATGATATGTTTATCATTTAACAAACACATATATCTCTATATATTTTTTTTCACCTACTCAATCATCGTGTCTTTCCTCTTACCATATTTATATATATTTTTCATTATCTCACAATGTTGAAACTTCCTCATTGTTTAAATTTCTTCTTCCAAATCTCTTCTTTCAATATTTCATAATATTAATTTAACATTTGATACATTTTTCAAGATAAAAGATAAATATGAGTTTCAAATAGTTTTTCAATTTCATCCTTCCAAGTATAGAATAAAAAATAATAAATATAACTTTTTTTTAAAAATAAAAATAGTTTAAAATAAATTTTTTTCTTCATAGCTACTCTTTTTAAAGATTAAGTTTTATTGTTCTTAAACAAGTTTCATAGATCTATATTTTTTTTTTATAGATTTATCCTTTTTTCTTAAATAAAAATGGTGAGAGAAACTTAATAGAATTTATAGAAATGTCATATTGTATTTTTCAGAAATTTTCGATATATTTGTAATCGATACCTAAACAAAATAATATTTGAATACGGAACAAGTCTATTATTGATTCAAATATTTTTATATACGAAAAATAGTATTTATGATTCAAATATTTTTTTTATCTAAAAGTGATATATGAGATAACATCTATTATTGATCTAAATATTTTAATATACGAAAATTTACTATTAATCTAGATATTTTTGTAAACGATGCCTAAACAAAAATAATATTTGTATTTATACTACAAAAATCTTTGATTAAAAAATGGTATATGGGAAACAAATTTCTTATTGATTAAAATAATATTTTTTTACGGGAAAAATATGTTATTGATTAAATATTTTTATATACAAAAAATAGTATTTATGATTCAAATATTTATCATCCTTAAATGATATACGCATAAAATCTATTATAGATCTTAATATTTTTATATACGATTTTTTTAATTATTAATCTAATTTTTTTAACCTTTTATTTAAATAAATATATTATGTAAAAATATGCGCGTACCAGATCAGAACCCGTGCGTAGGCACGGGTTTGTTACTAGTTCCTAAATACAATCTAATCAAATCAAATCAAATATTTTTAATAAATCTAATTTAATATTTAACCAACGCTCACTTGCTTGCGAAACATGTAAAATATTTGAAAGAATGATATAAAAATTTCAAAATATGTTTACTTGACTTGTTAGAAACTTTAGGAGTGATAGAGATGGTGTTTTCTATCCTAGAATTGTTATTATTTAATTTATTTTTTTGTTTTTTAAATTTAGGCCCTTCTTGTTATAAAAAAAATGATATGTTTATGATAGTCAAGTAAGTATTATAATAAGATAGATTAGAAAATCATTCCACACCAAAACAATAAATAAAAAATGTAAGTGTGTGTATATAGATTTGAAATTCATTTGGTGGTTAAAAAAAGTAGTAGCAGAATAGAATATGAATAAATCTATTGAGAAGTGGCCTTGGAGACATTTGTTAAGTCATTTGAAGAAAAAAAACCACATGTGTGAGCTTATCACCGTTCCCCGCCCGTAGCAAAAAAAACAAAAACACTTCCCCCCACACACTTCCAAAAGAAAAACCATGTGGAACACAAAAGTACCATTATCATACACTCCCCACCACCGACACTCCACATTTCATTTCTTATAACCAAAACATTATTATTCCTTCCTAAACAAATTTCCCTCTCTTTTATTTTAACCTTTTTCTCCCACCGCACCTCCCTAATCATTTCTCACCCATCCCTTTTTCTCTCTCTCCAATTACCACAATTAGTATTTAGTGTAAACATTGCCTCATAGAGAAACAAAAGAGTCCAAAAAATGAAGCTCAACTTACAACTAGGAGTAACAACACTTCTTCTAAGTATTTCTATTTCTTTCTTCCACATTACTTCAGCTGAAGATCCATATAAATTCTTCAACTGGAACGTCACTTATGGTGACATTTACCCACTTGGAGTTCGTCAAAGAGTGTGTCTCATTTCTCATAACTTCATCTCACTTTTTTCATACTTTTGTTTTTCATAACATTAAGTTTTATGTACATGTTTCTAATTTTATGATAACAGGGTATATTGATCAATGGACAATTTCCTGGTCCAGACATTCATTCTGTTACAAACGACAATCTCATTATCAATGTCTTCAACAGTTTAGATGAACCCTTTCTCATATCATGGTACAAATCCTATCTCTTAATCTCACAACTTTTTTAACTAATTATTATTAATACTAGCATTAATTAAGAACTCAAAGCATATAGTAGTGATGTAATTAAAAACCAAGCATGTGATGAATGTTGACATACTTATGGTATGTTTGATGGTGATGTCGGTTGCATTCAAAAGACAATTGTCTAGTATTTTGAAAAGTGGCAACAGTAAAGTTTCCCATGTGCCATTTCAAATGTGTGGTCATGGACACGGATCCAGATCTGGCACACTTACTTTTTCTGTATTTATGAAAATTTATTTTATTTTATATTTTTCTAAAAAGGCAAAAGCACATGATTATGGTTGTGTATTAACGACACATCCTTAATGAATTCTGTTATGATGTTTGTTGCAAGTAATAATTTTGGAGTAGCAAGTAAGCAACCAATACCGCATATTGTCGGAGTAATAAATGTAGAAAATAAAATTTATTTGAATTTGTTTTTGTCTGATAGCTTAGATTCGAACCTTTCGAACCTGCATCTCTGAATTAAGATGTTTTTGTATAACTATCAACTAATGTGACTTATTAGGAACATAGAGAGTAAAGTTGTAAGTTGATTGAAAAGAACACTAGATGCTACAATTACATTATGGCCCATCTATTTACTACCTTTTACTATTTTCTTGGCTGTTGCTTGCTGGAATCCATTACTAACTTGCCACCTACTCCATCTTGGTTTCTTCCAAATCACGTGCACTATGAATTTTTAAATTATTAGGTGAAAAGTTTTTATCTATTAAGTAAAATTAATGAAATATAATACTTTATTAATTAATGATTGTTTGTGATGCAGGAACGGAATCCAGCAGAGAAGGAATTCATTTGAGGATGGTGTATTTGGAACAACATGTCCAATTCCACCCGGGAAGAACTTTACTTACATACTTCAAGTGAAAGATCAAATTGGAAGTTTTTACTATTTTCCATCACTTGCATTTCACAAAGCAGCTGGTGGTTTTGGAGGTATTAGGATACTGAGTAGGCCAAGAATTCCAGTTCCTTTCCCTGATCCGGCTGGTGATTACACTGTACTTATTGGTGATTGGTACAAGTCCAACCATACGGTAACAATATTTACTATACTATTGTAATCAAATTGAGTTGTCTTTCTTTTGTAATTTTTTGAGTTGTGTGCCACAGTCTCAATTATTCTATTTAGCTATTACCTCTTGGATAGGGAAATTGGCAAGCGGTGATCACAGATGAGACAGTGTCTTCATTCATTTCAAATTTCAATGCAATACGACGGGGCTGACATTTTTTTTCACGCTGTATAACCATTTATATTTATTACTGCTGCATGTGTTTTCAACTTCCTAGTAAAGACAAATTGGAATGTATAATAAATGTATACTATAACCATTCATATTATAGTACTAGTTTATCAGGTATTATTTTCTGCGTGGCTCGAGTCGGAGAGGATCACAATGTAGAAAATTCTCCCATTTGGGTATATATTAGTTAACTATATGGAACTTATAAAGTAAACTTTGTGTGGATAATATGCAGACTCTAAAAGCCCATCTTGATAATGGAAAGAAGCTTCCTATACCTGATGGAATCCTCATCAATGGTCGCGGCCCTAATGGATTATCTTTCAATGTCGAACAAGGCATGTAATTATTAATTTTTCATATAAGCTATGTAAATATTTAATAAAATAAAATAATAATAATTTTGTTTGAATGTCCTATGATTTGTACACAACAGGAAAGACTTACCGGCTTAGAATATCAAATGTGGGACTACAACATTCCCTTAACTTTAGAATCCAGAATCACAAAATGAAGTTGGTAGAAGTTGAAGGGACACACACTCTTCAAACTACGTACTCCTCACTTGATGTTCATGTCGGACAATCCTATTCGGTCCTAGTTACTGCAGATCAACCTTCTCAAGACTACTACATCGTGGTTTCCACAAGATTCTCGGCGAAGATCCTTACCACTACTGGTGTACTTCGATATAGTAACTCTGCAGGCCCGGTATCAGGCCCACCTCCTGGTGGACCGACAATTCAAGTTGATTGGTCTTTGAACCAGGCTCGATCAATCAGGTACTTTATTTTAAGCTACATTGAATTATAATTAAGAGCTTCGGTTAAGGATAAATCGTTTGACTAAAAGATCATAATAACTGTATGAAATTATTCTTGTGACTCAAGCTATGATCCACATTTTCAGGACTAACCTTACAGCGAGTGGACCAAGGCCTAATCCACAAGGATCCTACCATTACGGTCTCATAAACACGACAAAGACAATCATTCTGTCTAGTTCTCCAGGTCAAGTTAATGGCAAGCAAAGATACGCAATCAACAGTGTGTCTTACGTTTCACCAGACACACCTCTTAAGCTTGCTGACTACTTCAAAATTTCCGGCGTTTTTCGCGTTGGAAGCATATCCGATAGGCCCACCGGTGGAGGCGTTTACCTTGACACTTCTGTTTTGCAAGCTGATTACAGAACTTTCATTGAGATTGTCTTCCAAAACAACGAGAACATCGTTCAGAGCTATCATCTTGATGGCTACTCTTTCTTCGTTGTTGGGTGAGCACTCCGCACATTTAACTTCTCCACGTGTTTATATGTATGTCTCCAAAATTGATCACTTGTTTATATGTAGTATGGATGGAGGACAGTGGACAACTTCTAGCAGAAACAATTACAATCTCAGAGACGCAGTCGCGCGTTGCACCACTCAGGTGAGAATTAGTTAGTTTGTTACGCATAAGGTTTGTTAGTTAGTGACTGATGCGATATTTGATTTTGGATTTTGTTAAAGGTATATCCTTATTCATGGACTGCTATTTATATTGCTCTCGACAACGTTGGAATGTGGAACTTGAGGACTGAGTTTTGGGCGCGACAGTACCTTGGCCAACAGTTTTATTTGCGCGTTTACACAGCATCAACCTCAATCAGAGACGAGTTTCCTATTCCAAAGAATGCGCGTCTCTGTGGTAGGGCAAGTGGGCGACACACACGACCCCTTTAAAGGCATTCGAGCTTTAGAATCATGAAAAGTAGTTAACTTATCTACTTGTAATTTTATTGTTGAGTGTTTCAAATATATATGTTGTACTCCGGTCGAATCACGGACATGTTCGAGTCTAAATGACCTCAGCTCGAGGTCACATTCTTTCCCAGCCAAAAAAAGAAGAATAGTACTATTTATGATCCATTTGTATTATCTAGAATTTGAATACTATTATTGTTATAAAGTAAGGTTACATGGATTGCAGAAGTTGGTATTTTGCACTTAGTTGAGAAGGTGATTCATTTGATGTATCAGTTGCTATAATAATATACATATCCTTTTCACTTATGCATTGTTTTTTTAACAGCATATTGCAGCACAACCTTTGATGTTTAGACGTGATCAGCCCAAGAGACTGAACTGAATCTGTATTGGTAACCAATAACAGATAATTGCTAATGAGATAAGCTAAAGAGACTGAACTGAATCTGTATTGGTAACCAATAACCGATAATTGCTGACGAGATAGTTGACATAACAAGAATATGTGTTGAATTTGCTGGACATCATTTTTTTAGAGTGTCAGAAAAAAAATCTGTTTTTAAGATACTAATTTGAGCTTTTTGACATATGTCATATAAGTGCCTGACATTAACGTGTGTCAGACTTTACAAAAGACTCATTTGAGATGTGAAATTCACTGCTACAATTTCAAACACTACGTGGTTATCTTAGCCCCTAACACACTTAATAATGTGAAATTTAACAGAAAGGTAGAAGGAGAGAGAGAGAGAGAAAAGGAAAGTAGTTGCAACTGAATTTGTATTTCTCAAAATGTTAGTTACAATTGGGGATAGAATTAGGTTTGTATATAATCCTAGTGCAGACTAAACTTAACAGTTTAGCTGCCTTACAATATATGTATTTACAATGTATTTTCTACAGTATATTGTATTACTTTAATACCTTCCCCTCAAGATGAAGGTCCTGCTGGCAGCATTGATGCTTTGTCATGAACTTGCAGTTTGGATCTTAGTTGCAGAAATCTCTGAGGAGACAGAGGCTTAGTTAGCGGATCAAGATCGATCAAAGGCAAGCACATGTTGTACCAAATTATTTTGCTCAAGACTTTCACGTAGGAAAAAGATGTCCAGCTCCATGTGTTTGGTCTTGGCATGGAGAATGGGATTGTGAGATATAGCAATTGTGCTCAAATCGTCACAGAACATCACAGGAATGGTGAAAGGAACATGTAGATCAGTAAAAAGGGATTGTATCAAGAGAATCTCGTGTCGAGTTAGCAAGAGCTCTATACTCGCCTTTCTTGGCAACAAGGGTCCGCTTCTTGACCACCATGTCACCAAATTTGGACCAAGAAAAATGCAGGAACCAGAAGTGGATCTCCTGTCATCAGGATCAGACCCCAATATGCATCAGAAAATCCTTTAATAGAAATAGGTTCCTGAGTGGAGGTGGGTTGCAGCAAGAGACCATGGTGAAGGGTCCCTTTCAAGTACCTAAGAATCCTCTTGACAGCTATCCAATGACTTTCTAAAGGATTAGAGAGAAATTGACAAGCCTTATTCACAGCAAAACTAATCTCAAGCCTGGTGAGAGTTACATACTATAGAGCACCAACAATGGACCTGTAGAATGAAGGATCTTGTAGAGTATCAGTCCCATGCTTAGACAACTTTAGGCTAGTAATCATGGTAGTAGGAAGACCTTTTGCTTCAGCCATATTAGCTTTAGACAGTAAGTCCTTGATATACTTGGCTTGAGAAAGAAAAAGAGATCCATCAGCATGGTGCATGACTTCAATCCCTAGAAAATAGTCAAGATTACCAAGCTGTTTTAGAGCAAACTGGGAATTGAGCTTATGAATAAGCTGCTGAATGTGTGGCTGAGAATTGCCTGTGACAATGATGTCATCTACATAGACCAACATGTAGATGGTATAGCTGGAGGTAATAAGTGTGAAGAGAGAATGATCAAACTTGCTGGATGTGAAACCAAGGCTCTTAAGAGCAAGATGCAACCTATCAAACCACGCTCTGGGTGCCTGTTTGAGCCCATACAGGGCTTTGTGAAGCTTGCAAATCATGGTGGGAGATTCAGTTTTGATGCCAGGGGGTTGTTTCATGTAAACTTCCTCCTGAAGAATGCCATTTAAGAAGGCATTATTCACATCTAGTTGGATAAGACACCACTTTTTGGAGATGGCAATGGTTAAAACAACTCTTACAGTTACAGGTTTCACAATAGGTGAAAAAGTCTCTGTAAAATCAAAATCATGTTGCTGGTGAAAGCCCTTCGCCACTAACCTAGCCTTGTACTTGTTGATACTGTCATCAGGATTTTGCTTTATCCTGAACACCCATTTGCACCTTATAGCTTGTCTGTTTGGAGGAAGAGAAGTGAGTTCCCAAGTGTGATTTCTGAGCAGAGCATCATACTCCTCCTACATGCAACCCATTTGGGATCTTTAAGAGCATTTTGCGAGAGAGGTTCCAGTCATAAGTAAAATGCGGTTTAATTCCATTTTGCTCTAGTGGTCATAAGATGATTGTGAGAAGGAGGAACAAGTATAGAACGACACTTGATGACCCTAAGACACTGACAATACATAAGGTGGACCATTGGTGGGAGATGAAGTAGAGGCAGCTGCAGTTAAGGGTGTAGTTGCCATAGGAACAAAATGAAATGTCTAGGAAATTTTAAAGAGGCAAGACCACTAGGAAGGGAGAAAAAGGAACCGAAAATAACAAGAGAGAAGAGGGAAGAGAGGATAAACCTATGCTCATTAAAGAGCACATCCTTTAAGATATAGATTCTTCCAGTTGGTGCAAGACATTTGTATCCCTTATGTTGAGAAGAATACCCCAGAAAAATACATTCATGAGTGTGATAATTGGATTTTTGAGCAGAATAAGGCCTGAGATATGGGAAGCAAGTACATCCAAAGGCCCTCAAAAGCTTGTAATCAGGAATATGTTTTAGAGCATGAAATAAGGTGATTTCATCTCTAGCAGAGGAGTTGGCATTCTATTTATAAGATATGCTACAGTTAAGCAAGCATGATCCCAGAACTTGAGAGGCAAATTAGCTTGAGCAAGCAGAGCAAGGCCTGTTTCAACAACATGCTTATGCTTCCTCTCAACAGAGCCATTCTAGTGATGTGTGTGTGGGCAGGAAAATCTGTGAGCAATGCCTTTTGTGAGAAATAGATTGGTGAACCACTCCACCACCATCTTTGGACACTTTCAACCGTGTTGAAAACCTCAATAGCAAAATGTGAAGGTGATCATAACTTCATACTTGAATTTAATACGAAACACCCAAGTATATCTAAAGGCATCAACACAAGTAAGCAAATACTTATATCCACTACTAGAATTCATAGGAGCTGGTCCCCATACATCAACAAACATCAAATCAAAAGCTCTAGTGTAAGAGGTGTGTGAAGGTGTGCTAGGTAGTCTATGTATTTGTCCTAAGCAGGAAGAAGTACAAAAATCCAAAGGAGATTTGTGAGGCACGAATTTGGCGAGGATAGTCTTCAAAGCTTCATGATGAGGGGCAAGCATTCCACATAAGTGTCAAAATTCGCACTAGATTGCACATAAGTCTTGGTCACATTGTTACTGAGAGAGAGGATGACTTGGAAGCTAAAGAGAACCAAAAGTATACAAGCCATCTTTATTTAGAAATCCTTGAAGCACAATCGGCATCATCCCGAGATTTTACAAAGCACCTATCAGAGTGAAACTCAAAGAAAACTTTGTTGTCCTTAGCAAAACTAAAACAATTTTGGTGATATATGGCACAAGTAAAAGGTTCCGAGAGTGAGATGCGTGTGCTTTGTGAAATGAGTAAATGTCAATGTCAATGGAAATGGCTATAAAAACTTGGTACCAAGTACACAAGACAATTATCAACATATAACATGATGCCACCGAGTCGATACCAAGGCCGAGTTGATTGAGGATAGCCAGTTTGAACAAGAAAACATGTGCCTGTGAAATGAGCTTGTGGTTGGTACAAAACAACATCGTGAGTTCCTCAGGAGTTTGTGACATAGCAGTCGCCACTAGTTTTGAGCACACTTGTGCCCCACCCACCACCGATGTAGGAACCTGAGGCATACCAGGATTAATCCACTGATTCCAATGAGGCATATGAGCTGTAGGAATCATAGCAGAGTGCCTGTGGTAGCAGATGCTGGCATCATGACCAAGTTTAGCATAAATTTGACAGTATACTATGTTTCTGCCACCATTCCTATCTCCTCTTCCAAGATTGTGACTTCCACCACGAAATCTACCACGAGCTTCACCATAAGCAGGAGTTTATGAGTACTGCATCACATTGGAGGCTTCAGTAGTGGCTTGAGAAACTATGTTTGCTTGACCACCGAGCGAGCAACATTAAGAAAGCATGGCTTTCTTAACTTCTCCAACACATCGATTAACAATGAAACACAATGGCACGATACTAAATGATTGAATCTAAAGCATTATACTCCTCAGGTAAACCATCTAGAATAGCTTCAATTTGATCTCTATGTGAAATAGGATCATCAATGGATTCCAGAATATCAACTATCCTTTGAATACAAGTAAGATAGACAGAAATAGATTTATCACCTTTGGTGATGGATTTCAATTCCGAGCGAAGGTACCTGGATCTCGCATTGGTGTGCATAAAGATGTATTGATGAATCTCATCCCAGATCTGATGAGAATGGACGTAGCGAATCACACGAGGGAGAATATCGTCAGATAACGTGGTGAGGAGCCACGTGAAGAGCAACAAATCTTGCTGCTCCCATTCGAGAAACGCAGGATTCTCCTTATCGGTGGCGCGATTGAGATTTGAGAGGAATCGCGGCGGAATAATCGGATTAACAAGGAGACGATGAAGGCGATGCGTGCGTATGATACCTTCGATTTGTTGCTTCCACGATTTGGAGTTGTTTTATCAAGCTTCAGTGTGACGTGTTGCGTAAAGGTTTTGAAGACGTTTTTCCGATTGAAGAAAGGCGAAGCATCATCACGCACCACCGCACTGTGAACGGTGTTGTCGGAGCTATCATCGTCGGAAGCCATGGGAGAGGATCAAGAAGTCTAGATACCATAATAGAAAGGTAGAAGGAGAGAGAAAGAGAGAAAAGGAAATTAGTTGCAACTGAATTTGTATTTCTCAAAATGTTAGTTACAATTGGGGGTAGAATTAGGTTTATATATAATCATAGTGCAGACTAAACTTAATAGTTTAGCTGCCTTACAATATATGTATTTACAATGTATTTTCTACACTATATTGTATTACTCTAATAAAATTCAATTCTACACATTTCAAATACTACGTCGTTATCTTAGTCCATAAATTATTCTCTCTTTCTCTCCTCACTAAAAGTGCGTACGCACTAATAAATTGGTATCCAGAGCATCCAATTATTGTTCTTGATTGAGTTTTCAAAAGGCAAAGGTAAAGGATGTTATAAATTATAAACAATAATTAATAATTATGGTGTGTTCTAAAATGACATAAAAAAAACATGCAAGTGAAGTTGTTCTTTGAATTTGAAAGTGGCCACACTTCATGAAGTGTTGCAGAATGAAAACATGCAACTCTTGGAAATGTTGCTATAGGCCAAACATTGTAACTTTTGGTAAAAGGAAATGTTTCACCAATGGTTGCTACCTTGTGAAACAATACAAATGTACCCGATTTAATTCGAATATTAAATAATAAGGAATTTAATTATTTAATTAATTAAAGGCTTGATTATTTACATTTTTGGATTTAATTGGATTAATTGAAGAAAGAAGGGTTGGAGGTGTGCAGAGTAAATAATGGGTGTGAGGAGTAAATCACTCTACTTTTACTAATTAATTAATTATGTGTTTTATTTGGAAATAATAAAGGAGTATTAAAAGGATTATAAAAAGGAAAAGAAGGAAAAGGAGTCTTTTTGGGGAAAAGTTATTTTCACGTAGAATTGGAGAAGAGAAGAGAAGAGAGAAAAAAGTCAACGCCGAGGAAATCGAAGATCATCGCGAGGTAAGGGGTGATTTCATTCGATTTTAATGCCTTATGGGTTTTGGAAATCAACAGGATGATTGGGTATGTTAGGAAAATTGATTTAGGTGATTATAGGTTTGTAGGATTAAACCCTATTTTGTGTCGGATTATAGAATTAAGATCATTAGTGAGTCGAATAATTAATAGGAATGATGAAACTATGTTGTATGATGTTGTAATGATGTACAATGGTTGTATTTTGGTGTTCTTGAAACTATAATTCGTATAGGAATGATTGGGAATGAATTGGAATGCCTAAATACTGTCAAAATAGCAGAAAATGGTTCTGCAGGTCGTGGGAACCGGTTCCCTGTGGGGAGGAATCGGGTTCCCAGTGTTCAAATTTCAAAACTGGGGAATTTTGTACATAGGAACCGGTTCCTGTATATGTAGGAACCGGGTTCCCATACAAATTCCAAGAAGCGTGTTTTTCAGACTTCACAAGAACCGGTTCCTGTATATGTAGGAACCGGGTTCCACTGTGTAATTTTCAAAATACTTAAAACTTCAAAAATTCATATTTTCTAAACCGTAACTCCGATTCGAGTGCCGTTTTTGGCATTATTTCTTAAATTAAAAATACTATCTTTTAAAAAGAGAAAAATATTATTTTTGCTAAAATTATTTAAAAATAGTCGAGCTTCCGATTTTTGAAAAAGTGTGGATAGTTAAGGATAATGGGAAATTAATATGAATGGTCTGAGTTATTGGATGAGAACTAATGCTTACAATGTTGTGTTGATTATTCATTATGATTGAAGGCGATACATTGGTGATTGGCATTAAGTGAATTATGTTGGGATCATAATCTGTGAATTGGTTTAGATTGTTCTGACAGGGTGAACGAAGATTGACGCTTATGTGTTGGTTTCCTTGTTGTCTATTCATGATTGTATTGATATCACGTGTTGTTGTCGATGTTGTGTATTCATGATGGTTGTTGATCTCAGTTGTTATTGTTGTATATACTGGTGTTAGTCTTACTAATTGAAGAGTAAGCGTTCGGCATATTTATGCTTTGTGATAATTATTTCATGATTATGTTGTTATCATGCGATACTCGTTGATGTTGGCATTATGTGGAATTATGTTGTGATCATATTCCGTTGAATTGATGTTGCATGCTTTTATGGTGCATGCATAAGCATTGTTAATTGGTTCATTCCCATTGTGCGGAAGTGAACTTGCAGAGCCAATAAACTTACCAGGATTTGAGGTAGTGAGGCTGGATTCTTGACTCAGTGTTCTAGGCGAATCATGGATTGAGATTCTTGACTCAGTGTTCTGGGCGAATCATGGATTTCCGCTGTCTTTCCACATGTAAACGGAGCAGTGGGTAAACTCGGTTCACGTTTTGGTACCACATGCATAGAGTCTGCATTGCATATGGGGTTGTAACATGCTAGGATGGTTTCCAGTGTTGCAATTTCCATCGTTTGTTATATTTACATGTTCATTGTGTGAGATGCATTTGTGAATTGGTTATGACTATATGTTTGGATAATGGACTAATGTATTTAATTATTCCGTTATATTTAAAAACATATAATGCATTTTATATTGGATAGAAATATCACCCTTACTTTGATGATTTCAGATTTGAGGTGATTAGCTGCTTGGAATCGGTGAGGATAGCTCTAGAGTTGAGTCAGTTAGTTAATCCGCGTGTCAGTGTCGTGCTCTGGTAGATGTAACACTGGGGAAACGTTTGTTTTGAAATCCTTAATGGATATCCTTAATGGTTTTGAATGATGTTTTGATTTATTTTCTGGAATAGATATGGATGATGTATCCAAGATTTGTTATGTTTCATTTTCCGCTGTTAAACATAACTTTTGGTTGATTTATTTAATGAATTCCTTCAGTGAAAACATGACATCTGTTTGGTTATAATTTTGAATTATATTAAAATTGTGACGCCTCTTGATTGTGATTAAAAACTCTGATTATTAAATTATAAATCGCGGGTAATTAGAAGGGGTGTTACATAGCCTATAAATAATTCATTCCGGATTCAGAAATTCAAAAAAATAAAACATACATCCTCTTCACTAAAATTCCATACACTCTTTGCTACATTCGAGTTTTCGTTGGTCTTGCGCAGACTCGAGAAGGCTGAATTATCCTGGGTATTCCTGCATCAAAACTCCAAGGCAAACAGGAGTGCTTGAAATACTATAAGGAAAGTGTTTCGTACACGATTCTAGCCTCGATTTTATTTGGTTTGAATTAATTTTCTAACAATCTTATAGTATGTCAACCAATGGTTATCGAGGTTTCAGTTTCAAACATCAAAGAGAATAACTAAAGACAAAATATTAGACAAATTAACATTATGAATCCAATTATTATTATAAGGTGTAAAAAGGTCATTTGAAATGGATCACGACTTATATAGAATTTTGAGTTTGGATTCGAACTTGAGATGTTGAATTTTGATAACCTTATCACGAAGGATAAGGAATTTAAAATTTCCATATATTTAGAACCTCGTGAGAAAGTTTCTATGTGGATTGTTGAAACACAAACTGAAAGTTCTTTACAGATTGTTAAAACATATCTCAAACTAAAGATAAGTTAGAGAGTCTGAAATACTAAAGATTTAGGACTGAACAAAATCGCTTTCAACTCATTTCTCTTGTTTAGAAGGAAATAGTGAGAGATTTGTTTGTAAGATTTCTATTATTCTTCAAGTAGAAGATGATCCTAAGATTTATAAGGGAGTGATAGCTTCCAAGGACTCTGATTTTGGAAGGATGACATCCAAAATGACATGGATTTAATTTTCAACAAAAAGGTGTTGATTATTTTTATACATATGTACTAGAAGGAAGCACAATGAAAGTTAGAATTTTATTTGCTTTGGCTTTCTTGCACGGCCATATAGTTCATCAAAAGGATGTCAAAACGACATTCCTAAATGGAGATCTCGATGAAGAGGTTTACATTGAATACCAGAAGGTTATGTACTTTTTAGTGATGAACAAAAAGTGTGGAAGCTTGTCAAATCCTTGCATAGATTAAAAATATACACTAAAACAATGACATCAAAAATTTGAATTTGTCATTACAAAATTCACCAATGAAGGGGAGACACACAACTTGGAGGAAGACCTTTTAATCTTATCAAAACAAGAATTCAAAGAGTTTGTCATCATCAAAAAGAGGGAGATTGTGAAGAATAAATCTTATATCTAGTTTTGATGAAGACAAAGATTGTCAAAGAAGAGAAGGATCAAAAGTTTCATGCACATCAATGATGAAGTTAATCAAGAAGGTTCAAGATAAAAAATGAAGTAAAGATTTGAGAGAAATGAACATAATTAAGGTACTCATTGCAATTTATATTATACTATTTTAAATTGCTCATAATTTCATCTCTCACTTCATCTAAAAAACCTTCTTGCATCATCATGCATGATTATATCAAAATCTTCTTCATCTAATTCTTGTAACTAAGTGTTTGTACTCAAAGTTGTGTGAGAATATTGTGATATTCCTTTGTCTCTGTGTTGATTATATGATTGATCATTCACAACGAGATGAATGGAATTTTAGAAACAAAGAGGTTTCTAACTTCCACATTCAAGATGAAAGATCTTGGACTAGTTGACACAATTTTAGAGATCAAAGTAAAGCAAAATAGTGGGAATTATGAACTTAGTCAAACACGCTATATTGAAAAAATATTTGATAAGTTCAAACACTTACGCTTTATGGAAGTGACCACTTCATTTGATCCTAGTCCCGACATAACATTTGCAGTTAGTAAATGTGTAGATTTACTAGCAATCCAAATGGTGATCATTGAAGGTCATCACAAGAATTTTCGATTATCTTTTAAATCAAAATCTTGATCTCCATTATGATAGGTGCCATATTAGAAGGGTATACCAATGTGAGTTGAATATCGAGTGTTTGGAGATCATAAATGTATAATTGAGTGAATAATTACCTAGTTGGAAGTGAATTTCTTGAAAGAGCAAGAAACAAACATGTATTAATATTTTGACTAACATGTGCAATATTGCACAAGGTAATTGAAAGTAATAATTTTTTATTGAAAAACATTAATTATTTATTAAAAATTATATATTAATATTTCAAGACAAATTTACCATTTTAATTTTTTTAATATATATATAAATTTGCATAGGATAGAAAAATTCTTTTTAAAAATCACAAAGAAAAAGAGATAAAAATTTTTATTTTCATTTCCAGAATTTGCAGAAGTGAGAGAAGCTTAATCTAATCCCGTTCAAGCTTTGAGGGTAAGCAAAAAAACACGCAACAACCTTTTACATCTTTATATCATATTTTCGATCAATCACAACACAACGCTTATTGATTTTACCCTTTCCGTGTTTTGATTTCAGATTTCATGGCACTTCAATCGGACTTCGATCCTTCACTCGCTATTTCTCACAAGTTCCCTGATGTATCTCTCTCGTTTCTCTTATTTTCTTTTTCGATTTTGGCACACCAACTGTTTGTATAAACGTCATACTCACAATAATTGAATCCTAAACTTCTTTTTTTGTTATGCAGAGTACCTACTCTTATACTGAAAGGTAAGGTCGTTATTAACCCCAAAACTTTCAAATGATAAATAAAAATGCTTTTTGAAATGAGTTTCAGTGAAAAGAAAATGTATGCGTAATTGTGCTTCAAATTACAGAGATGCAGCACTTTATGCCTTAGGCATAGGGGCATGTGCTTCCGATGCTGTCGATGAGGACGAGCTTAAATATGTTTACCATGAAGACGGTCAGAAGGCTATCAAGGTATTGTTTATTTTCATACTGTTATCATCATCAGTAAAATGATTACTTTGATACATTTATTCTCTTGTAACATAAAATGCATGTCTAATTGCTTACATGGTCAGAAGTTTGTTAGGTTTTTGCTACTTTTAAGGTATTCTTGATGAATGCGTAATGTAACATAATCATGTTCGAGTTCAACCTTAACTTATGACAAGATTTTGCTAATAATTCATTTTTGTTTAGGGGGACTTTTTTTAGACACAATTGTTGCAAAACATCTGACTTATGCATCATTTTCTGCTTTTTAGGTCTTGCCTACATTTGCTGCTTTACTTACAATAGAATCATTGCCCAATGGTTTTGATCTCCCGGGCTTGCAGTGAGTGCTGCTCACTATTCTCTATATGTTTGTGCTTATACTTCATGTATTTAGTTTGCGGATGAATGTGTAATGCTTAAGTTTCAGTTTCCATATTCTGTCATATTGTATTGTTTGATCTTCCTTTTCTAGCTATTCTGGTGTTTAATCCAAAGTAGAACTTTATGTATGACAGGTATGATCCACGCCTTCTGCTGCATGGACAACAATACATAGAGCTGTACAAACCATTTCCTTCCAGCTGTCATGTAAGGTTTCTCATCAATATTTGGCATACTGGACCCTTGAATTGAATTGTTAACTAATGATTTCTTGTTCCAGTTTTAGCTCGATATACATGCATTTCAAATGAAATTCATAGGAAAATTAAATTTTTGTGCAATAGAGGCTTCCATTCCATCTTCTAGAAATGAAAAATTCTTTATGAAATTCTCATTTCTCGACCTATTATCATTTCTATGCATATGGGAAATAGATGCCTTTTCTTCGCCACATCACATTTACATTCCAATGACTTCTAATAAGAAATAAAACCATATTTACTTGAGAAGAATGGGCTGTCCATATTTGTTTTTAATTAAAATAGTGAGGGTAAAAAGGCCTGATTTAGTCTGATGCAAGTAGTGATAAATATTAGATTTTGTGTAATTAAATTTAGGGAAATGCTAATATGTGCCTTAGGGAACTTGTTGGTGTACTAAAGATAGAAACTTTGTATTAAAATTGTACATTTTATTTCTTAAAAAATAAAAAGTTGTTTTTCAAGACATAATTATTATTTGTGGAATTCTGAACACAGGCTCTTAGAGCTCAGGTTAGCACGACCCTTAAATTTAAGATCTATCTAATTTGCATCAATTTTTTAGCATGAATTTCTTCAACCCCAAAAAATCTCCCCATTCCACACCCGACCTTTACAATTATGATATTCAGAAATAGTTGTAGTTTTTGTCGGTATAATCAAGGTTAATAACTAATCATTTTCTCTTAATCTTCATATATAGGCTCCTAATATATCTTTTATTGATACAGATTCAAAATAAAGTCAGTCTCGCAGGATTGCATGACAAAGGTTGAATTGCCAAAACAGTTTTTACTTAATGATCTGTAGTGCATGTGTTTGCTGTACAGTTTCACTTTAACATCTTAAAAATATATATCTCATACGTGTCTATTTTTTAATTCCTTTTCTTCTTATCTTCTTATTTTATTCTTAACGATGTGATGATGCTTAAATTTCAGGCAAAGCAGCAATTTTGGAGATTGAAACAAAAAGTTATGAGAAAGAATCTGGTGATTTATTATGCATGAACAGGTAACACCAAAAACACTCCTTTTAATGTTTTGGTACTCTCACACTGCAATAGTAAGTTTCTTGCAGGTCAACAGTCTATCTACGTGGTGCTGGTGGCTTCTCGAAGTCATCTAAACCATTTTCCTACTCAAATTACCCTTCAAACCAGACCTCAGCTGTAAAAATTCCTGAAAGCAAACCTTTTTCAGTGTTAGAGGATCGTACGCACCCATCTCAGGCATGTTACAGCTATTCAATTATGTTGAAAATAAATTGCCTTGTTCATTTGCAACACGTTTTTTTCCTCCCCCCATTTTCTAGCCTTTTGGTATATTATTCTCTTTCTAACAAATTTTGATCTTAGACATGAAATCATGGATATTACAAGGGATTCAGAGTTCCTTGCCTCTGCCTTTGTTTTATTACCCTCTCGATATAAATTTGGTTCTAAGACATGAAATCACGCCTATTACATGAAATTGTGTCTCCGCATTATTTTAAATGCTTTACAACTTTGGTTAATTTGATAGTCTAAAGTACACTATTATATCTTTTAAGCATCAATTTGGTTGAAAACTTTTGATATGCTTCGTTTTAGATTTCTGTACAGATTCTGAATGTTTCTTCTGTTTTGCAGGCATTGCTCTACAGACTATCCGGTGATTACAATCCTCTGCATTCAGACCCCCAGTTTGCAAAGGTTGCTGGGTTAGTACTTTCATCCTGTCTTCTTAATGCCGCCATATTATTTTTAGGGTTATTACCACTTTACCCCCTACCATATAGGCCATTTCTGGTTTACCCCTGTAAAAAAATTTCTTTCAAAAACAACCTTGCCATTTCAAAAACCTAAGAATTCAGTCCCTAAAGTCAAAATCCGCAGGTAAATAACATGCGGATTTTGACTTTAGGGACTAAATTGTTAGTTTTTTGAAATGGCAAGGTTGTTTTTGAAAAAAAGTTTTTTACAGGGGGTTAAACCAGAAATGACCTATATGGAAGGGGGGTAAAATGGTAATAACCCTTATTTTTAATTAGATTGTAATTTTCCATTTTCCCCATGAGGTCTTTGTTTGATATAAAGAGGACTAGTCATACAAATTAAATACATAGACACCTTGGTTATTAGACATTTTAAGATTTTAAACTATCAGTTTGTGACTATTTTTTTTGGTTTTTTTTATTATATGGATTTGCATTGTACGGCTAATCTAATGTTTATAATCGATTGCCAAAGATTCTCGAAGCCAATATTGCATGGGTTGTGCACATTAGGATTTGCTGTTAGGGCAATCATCAAAAGTGTATGCAGAGGAGATCCCGACAGGGTAAAAAGCATAACTGGCCGTTTTCTTTTACACGTCTACCCTGGTGAGACTCTTGTTACCGAGATGTGGCTTGAAGGCTCGAGGTAGGTTTCATAAGAAAATTATTTTCTGCTACACCCTTTTAACATATTTTTGTTGCCTTGAAGTTTCTAACATATCTAAAGCTTTTTGCTGTTTTGTTCGAATGCACAGCAAATTCAGATTCATATTATAAATTGAATATTTAAAATTGTGTAGGGTTATTTATAGGACATTGGTGAAAGAGAGAAAACGGACAGTACTTTCTGGTTCCGTTAATCTACGTGGTTTGAGTTCATCACTCTGAAGGAGTTCAGTTGAGAATAGCCCAGATAATCATGCCTAAATGTACAAGGTTTACCGTCCAGTTATTTATGTTTGTAATAAGGACTAAATCTAGACGCAGTATTATTGTACTTAATGTTGCTCTTAAAATAGTTGTTGACAGTTGTACTGATAGAAACTAGAATTTCCAGAAACCAGACATTACAGGTAACAGAATTGTCTTGTTAATTGCAAATGGTTGAGCTTAAACTCTTCCAACGGTGGAGAAAACAGAAATCTAAACTAGAGTTTCAAGAACACCTAAACCAGAGCTTGGTTGCCCATAGTTCAGAGAGTAACATCAACTTGCCAACTAACAACGACCCTTACTAAATTCAAAGTCATGTTCTTGAATTATAATCCTCCTTTCTTGTGTGAAAATAAGAGTCAATCCTGAAGTCATCTCAACTATATTTGTTTTGCCACTTACATGATTGAATGCTGATCTTGGAAAGGATCTTGCAGTAGAGTATGTTGAAAAGAATGGACCCAAAACATTGAAAACACCGTGATCGAACAACTCTTGCTTAGGATCCAAACCCATCTCACCTATTCTTTACTACCACTGCATTTGCAATTACTACAGATTCCAATAGCAAATGATAATGACTCTGTAGTGACACTCATAATAGTGATTACACACCATTTATAAATCAATTCCTCAACAAATCAAATATATTTGTCATTCAATAATAAAATCAAATACCATACATCAGTGTTTATAAAATAAAACAAATCATAGTACAAAAATGTTAACATCAAAATACAAAATGAAAGGCACGTGTGTTGGATAGACTTTCAAGATTAATACTCTAAAAAATGAAGATAAAAAAATGTACTTCAATCATGTCTGCTGGATATATATATTAAATACGATAGACTTTTAAGATTAATAAGTCCAAGATGAGAATAAAAAAATGTACTTCATACATATCATGTGTGCTATAGACTTTTAAGATTAATAAGTCCAAGATGAGAATAATGAAAAATAAAGATAAAAAAATGTACTTCATATCATGTGTGCTGGTTATATACATTAAATACCACGTGTGCTGGCTTAGAAAACCATCCTTATATATCTCGTGTGAAGTGGAGTATGACATTTAAATAGAAAAATAATTTGTGTGAAGTAGAGTTATTGAGAAAGTAAGAGTATAATTGATAAATTATAATATTAAATTATAAAAATAACCCTTAAATAGAAAAAAAAAACTTTTAAAACGCCACTTAAATAGAATGAAGGGAGTACATTTTAATGTATATTACAGGAGTCAAGATCCTCTCCATTTTCTTTCTCTATTTCTCCTCTCCATTACTATAGTTTCAAAAGAATATGTAATGTATAAAATTAAATATACCTATCAAATATCACATTATTACATTTATATTATTAAAATTTTAATAATGCACAAATGGAGAAGAATGGAAATAGAGAGCATCTTGATTCATATTACAGAATGTCAATTAATCTTTTAATTTATAAAAAATAACTTGAAAGTAATTTTTACTATGTCAAAATAAATTAAATAAAAATCATTGAGAATTTTAAAAAAAAAAAAAAGATAATGGATGTGGCTGTTAAACAAGATGCTCATGGACTTTAAAAGCAGTTTTGTACATCAGCCGATCGTAAGCTTGGGAAAAGTTGAACCAGAAGAATAAATTCAAAGCAAATTTTTTGTATGAAGAGTTCTGTAATAGTAGTCAAAAGGTAGATTGGAGGAAGCTAATGTATGGCAATTATGCTAAGACCAAGAGCAGTGCATATTACTTGGATGGCTTACCACAATAGTTTGGCTACAAAGGATAGGCTGGTCAGGTTTGGTTTACTCAACGACATGGACTGCTGTTTCTGTGAAAATAGTGAGACACTCCAACATCTGCTGTTTGATTGTGTTACTAATTTGGCTGTTTATGTTGAATTGGTTGGAGAGCACTCACAGTTCCCTTTGCTGGAATGAGGAGCTCGGTTGGATATTGAAGCAATGCAACAGGAAAGGTTGGAGGATTAGCATCCTGAGGTGTGCTTTATCTGAAGCATTATAAGTGTGGAGGTATAGGAACTCAGTTTGTTTTGGTTCAAATTCTGGCATATGGATAACATAGGCTGGCTCCACAATTGTGAATAGTACTGTGTACAGATGTTGATCACACCCTAAGCTTAGACACCATATAGGAAAGCTCCTTATGCCTTAGGTAAGCGTTCTTTAGTTCCTGTAGGCTGGTTTTGTTTGTGTTTTGCTGGATCGTTTTCGATCGCTTGTGCCGTAGAGTTTCTTGAATCAATCAATAAAGCTTTTTTTATTCAGAAAAAATAGTGTGTTTAGACTTTAGACATACACAGTAGCATCCAATGTGAAAAGATTATTCATTGAACGATCCTTCCATGATGGGCAGTATGTCATCACATTCCAGAGTGCTTTAAGTAACTGAAATTTTACCACATCTAAGTACCAATGTTTTTTTAACAATTTTCAAATATCTATTGTGAAAATAATTCAAAATAAATGACTAACGATTTAATTGGGTGTGATAGCACGGTAACTTAGTCATAGCCCCCAATTCTCAAACGACAATATCATGTTCAATATATTTGCCTATGAATTGGTTGGCCGGTATTGCCTGAAAGAAATTACTCCATTCTCGTGTATACTATTACTTGGTGACCAAGTGAGCTCTCTATTCATTCCAATGTGCTTCTAACATTTTAGCCATAAAACTGAACCGATCAGCAGCTTCATCGATCTGACAAATATATATAAACAGCTTCAGGCATAATATATTATATAAAATGTATAAATCAACCCAAAACCATACTAATTTGTTACCATTTTCTGTGTTGGACGACCTCCTCCATGTCCAGCTTTGCAGTCAATGCGACCAATTATAGGGTTAGTTTGGGGACTATCCTTTAAGCTACTGCATAGCTCATACTGCATGGTCTGCAACAAGAAAAGAAGATAAATGGTAGAACACAGCAACAATTGGAACGAGTTTTTTCTCGAACAAAGTGGTCAAATGAGAGTGACAATCAATCCCCCCTATGGAAAAACTATTTGTTAATTTAATTAGTGTACACCTATTTGTTCTGTGGCTTGCAACATAATTCAATAAATACAAGTTAGGTTGTGATTTCAATCTATGGCTGTTGTATTCATATATGAAGGAAGCTCACTAACCGCCAATAGCTTCAACGAGTGTAGTGGCACAACTCGATCATCGTGATCTGCTGTCAACAACATGGTTGCTGGGTACTGAACTGACTTGTCCGGATGCTTTTCCCACGGTCGCCGGACATTATGCAAGGGTGAGTACCTAGAGCAGTAGATAGTAGAATCATATTTTCAAAACATAAAAACCAAAACTGCTTATCGAAACAAATAAACCTCAGGAATTCTTTCAACAAACTGTCTTTCAAAACATGGTTGAGAAACAACATGATGAATTTCGTATTTACAGTTTTCCAGATGAACCTCAATAGGAGGATAAAATGGTAATGAGAATTCTCAACTTATGCCAGGAACGAACTACTAATACCATACAGTCTAGGCTCCTAACAAATAATTATGGAACTGTCACACAATATAGACCATCGAGTGAGATTCAGCTTCAGGTAAAGCATACTAGACAAGATATTTACTGCCATCATTTTGAAATTTATAGAGTGCCTTATTGTCCTCTATTATATTAAAAATGACACTTTATCATGCCCCAGTAGCACGAGAAAACCACATCATCCTATATAAAATTAACATCAGTTAAGTGACACTATCTCTTTTGTAAATATCTTAACAACTGAACATACATGTGTAGCTTATGAACTTCTGGAACAAGGGTGATTTTACAATCGTCCAACAAAGGGACTGTCTCACAGATGCTTTAAGACGTGAGAGATGCTTTTCAGTGATGTACTATACGAGTATTTCCTATTTCTCTGTCTATTATGGATCTATATTATGAGAACTCAAGTCATGTGTCTTTCAATTGTAATAAGTAATCTTTTGGCCGTCCTCATATGTGAATTGTCCAAACCTGATTCTATCATTATATTTATATTAATTGCCATTAATATAAATTACAGAAAATAAGGAAATTAAATATAGAATTTCTTTCATTAAATATTGAAATTTATCCTTGATATTTCAAGATTGGATAAAACTCACTTGATTAGCCAATGAAACTCTTCCTCCTTGTCTGCAGAACCATAATCTGAGGTCCAGGCATGACCTGCATAGCAATTTAGAATCAATTAGTGACGTTTGTTGAAACAAATTACTCGACATAAAAATTTAAACAAACCTATGGTAAATTTGTGAAACCGCAGCATGTCCATAACACCAACATGAGCCAATGCACAGGCAAAGAGATCAGGTCTCTGTACAGATCAAAGGGGGAATTTAGCATAAATAAAGAGAGCTGTTGAATGGATTGTGACCTGCAAATAGATAAATAAAGAAAATGATTCAGACCTGATTTATACAAGCACCAACAAGAAGCCCACCATTGCTTCCACCCTCAATGCATAACTTTTTGGATTGAGTATAACCAGTGGATATAAGGTATTCGGCGGCAGAAATAAAGTCATCAAAGCAATTCTGCTTTTTAGCAAGGGAACCTGCTTTATGCCATTCCTCCCCATATTCTCCACCACCACGAATATTCGCAACGCAGTAAACAAAACTTAAATGTTTTATGAGTACAGTGCGACTAACACTAAATGATGGTGTGATACTGATGTTAAAACCACCATATCCATATAATAGACACGGGTGTGAGCCATCCAAAATAATACCCTTTTTCGCAACAATGAACATTGGGATCTTGGTACCATCTTTACTAGGGAAAAAAACCTGACATGTGGAAAATGCATGAAAGAATAGAACAACCAAGTCGAGCAACAAAGGTAAAAATACTCAAAGAAATAGCATGCCTGTACACATACAGACTAAAGTTATTCACAACAGTTTAACAATGTGACAAATTTGCATGCCTGTCTTTGTACCGATCAATGGAATTCAAGACAGCCTATTTAACAGTGTGACGACTTGTTCGATGTTAGATATTTTTATGTACCTGATTGACTTGAAACTCAGAGCGATCAAACCCAGGGACCGCAATTTCACGAAATATCTTCAGATCAGGAATCCCTGTTCCCAGGTTGCACTGATAGACGATACCGGGAGATAGAAAGCTTGTAAAGCTAATGAAGATCACATTATCTTCCCGCCGCGCAGAAATTTCAGAAACTGAGCCAATGTCAATTGGCAGTTGATGCTGCAATGAACCTGTTTTTAAGTCTCTTACTTGTAGAAGATGCTTCACATCACTCAAGTAACTAACTATCAGTTGGTTACCATTTACAGCAAACGCCGACTCAAGTACATCATTTTTAGACTCTTGAAGAACATCGGCCCATGTGTTTGGGTTCTTCAAATCTACTCGGACTAGTTTATACTTTGGAGCATCTTTATTAGTTAAAAATGTAAACTCAGTGTCATCATTTGCAATGTATTCGTACTTCGCATCAAAGTTATCAATAAGTTTGACGAAAGGGATGGAGGAATTATCACTACGGAAACCTTCAAATACGCTGGGAAGATTAGTTATGTCAGAGTAGTAAAGTTTGTTAACTGGATCACATCCGTCTGAAATATAGAGGAGGAGATACTGCATCATAAGTAAAAAGAGATTCAGATTCATTAGAAAATTAAAACCATATGCATAAAATTCATTATACCTCTGTTATTGTGCTTGACAAAGAAAATTTAAGTATACTCACTAGTCACTACCATTCCTTGGACTACAATGTCATGAACTTAACATTATATCCTTCAACCTTCAATAATGCTACATGATGTGATTAATATATCTTCTGTCGGAACTATATGTACTAAAATTACAAAGCAATGAATTGCTTACCTTAATATGTTAAATAATTTTTTTCAAAACAAGAGTAAATATTCAGGTTATTATGGAAACACACTTGAAAAACACTTTTTCTTACAGCTATACTCTATAGTTCTCGGTCACTTGCCTCAAAAAAAAACCCGGTCACTTAACAAAACCACAGTCGTGAAATGAAAATGATGCGAAGCAATATAATAGAGACAAGATCCCGAAGGAGACTACTAAAGCAAGAAACTATAAAGTTAAATCAGGGATATATAAATAGATGCCTCCTAAAAAGCATACATGAGACACAGCATAAACCACTGATGTTAGTAAAATTACTAAAAGCACGGAGACAGCAGTTGCGCGTTTTCTTATTTTATATGCACAAACAGAATAAATACAATATCAGATGAATCGAAATCAATGAGATAATAAAGCACCTTCCCATCATCAGTAACAATTCCTCCAAATGAATATTTAGGGTTTTGAAGATCTTTCCAGCACAAAATATCTCCTCCTTGATCAGTACCCAGAAAATGATAATAAAGCATATGATAAAGATTAGAGTTTGTCTCAGTCCCAGCATCTACCACTTCTCCATCTCTACAGTGTAAAAGCAAAATAATAAATTCATATTTCATATCAACAGAACATAAAAGTAATGCTACACTAGTACCAAGTACAATCATACATAAGTGATAATAGTAACTAACCAGGACTATTAAAATGAAAGCAACAAAATCCATATTTATACTTTACTGAACTTGTAAATCAAATGCAATTGCAAAACACGCCCTTCCTAGAAAGAATGGGAGCATAGAACATCACTTACTTGGGTGCTGGATAGCGGCTGTAATAGAAACCCAAGTTATCATGACTCCAACTAATAGAGGAAAATTTAACCTGAAACAAAACATTAAATATCATCCATGTTCTATATGTCCATTTTAATATTTAGCTAAGACATAATGTCATACATACTCACCCATGATAAAGTATCAGGCTCAACAGTCTTGTCCTCAATACGCATCACTTTTATAGTCGCCCAATCACTACCACTGGAACTAAGCGCATAAGCCAAGTAGTTGGCATCTTCACTGACAGAAAATGTGTTCAACGACACAGTTCCATCTTCACTTAAGGCATTGGGATCAAGCAAAACCTTTGGCTCTCCCTCCAAACTATCCTGGACATAGAGAATATCCTGAGGCTGAAGACCAGTATTATGAAAGTAAAAATACTTATCCCCTCTCTTAAAAGGAGCGTCATAACGAGGATGATCAAACAGTTTCGTAATTCGTTCATTCAACTTCGATCTCGTTTCGCATTCTTCAATCACCGAATTAGTGAGTTGAACTTGTTTCTCAACAAACTCTTTCACTTCTTCAGCATCAGGATCTTCGAGCCTTCAAAAATATAAATATATAATCATGAATTCAAAATCGAAAAGGTATAATTGAAATTGAGATTGATTGCTGTTGTTACCATCGATAGGGATCGGCGACACTGACGCCGTGGTAGTCGTCGACGACGGTGTCGTCTCTACGAGCGCCGGGATATTGCAGAGGTGCGGTTAGGGCACTCATGTTATGGTATGGAAGAAAATGAACTTCTGAACTTCTTGAAATCACTGTGCTATTACTTGTTTGCTTGCACAAACTAAAGTTTTATTAAAGATAACAAAATTGAGATAGGGATTAATAAGCGCTTCTGGATTCTGGGAATTAACACTATCCAATCATGTATTCCGAATTAAATAAAGCTAAATTTTAATTTATTTTAGGTTTAATAATTAATATCCTTAGCTTTATTTTGATCATTTAACTCTTTAAAATATATCATATTAATTTTTTTATAAATTAATCAGGAATTTAGAAATTAATTTTTAATTTATTTTCTGTCATTAATATTTTATTAGTATGGTACATTTTAAAGAATTAAATGATTAATATAAATATTTGTAAGTTAAATATTAGATTAAAAAAATATTAAGTCTTTTATTTTAAAATAAAATAAAAAATAAGGTGATATTAAATTATACTACTTTATTAGTTGAGTGTATCAGTACTCAATCTTAAATATATTATTAAAACACAAAACTCAGCCTCCCTTATAAGCGTCTAAATATTTGCATCCCGCCTAATAGTGAGCCTCATTTAAACCATACTCAGTCTCATTTAAAGCAAAATAAAATATCTTCCATTCTTTTTACAAAACACTTATTCAACAAACAAAAAGAACTTACTATATCTTATATAAAATGTACATTACTATTTATTTATCCACCACCCTTCGTATTCCTTTAGAAAGTAGTAAATAAAACTTATATAAAAATATATCTACCGCCCTTCGTATTCCTTTAGAAAGTAGTAAAAAAAACTCGCCCTTCGTATTCCTTTAGAAAGTAGTAAAAAAAACTTATATAAAAATATATGTTATAGTAATAACATTATAATTATAATAACAATATTTTTTAATAGTCAAATAACTTACATTTAATAATATTATTAAATATTTATATTTATTATAATCATTGTCAAAAAATAAATTTTAAATTAAATAAATTTTTTATCTAAAAATAACTTATATATAATAATATTATTAAACAATATTTGATTATTTTTCACATTCATAATTGCTACACATTATCATTATTATAAAAAATATTCAAATTAAATACTATATTAAATAAAAAAATATTTTTTATAAATATTAGGTTAGTAGAGACTACCGTATAAAATTATTAATGAATTTTATATTAAACAAATTATATAAAATAAATGATGGATCAATTCATTATTAATATTTTGAATATAATTTATTTCTCTTTTTACTTATCCACGTATCTTATTTCTTTTTCCAATAAAATATATTTATTTATTATTATTATTATTATTATATTATTATTATTATTATTATTATTATTATTATTATTATTATTATTATTATTATTAGTGTAATTAGTGTAATTATCCCACCTCTTTAGTAGTGAGACGGTTCAAGGAACAAAGAATTTTCAAAATTTGTCTATTTTACCTTCTCTCATTCTTTAAATCTAACTCTTCAATTCTTCTACAATTTTAATTCGGTATGTTTTTCAACTTCCAATGCAATTTCCAATAACTTTACTATTATCATGATTTTAGTATAAATAGATTCAACCTCCATTTTATTATGATCTCCAAACCTTAAACTCACATCAAGGTTCTTCAACTCATGTTTCAGGTATAGAAAATGTCTATTGGGAGTTCTTAATCCACATACCACATATATTTTCATGTTTTGACTTCATCTGTTTCAATTAGTTGTTTTAATTTTTCTTTTGCAATTTATGCAGAATGACTTTATGTATTAGTATGATTTCTGACATCGTCCCTCCAAAACTGAATTGACAGATTAAAGTTCATATACGAAGTTTGTGGAAAGTCCATTCTTGGAATGACCACAATACTATGACCAGTTTAGATATAATTTTGATTGATGACAAAGTTAGTGTTACAATTGTTGTTTATTAGCTGTCATCTGTTATTTAATTTTTTGTTGATTTGCCAAAATATTGCATTTTTACCTCTTTCTGTGTTATTTTTCATTGTTCAAGTATCCAAACTTCGGTGGAATTGACATTAATCGGTGAATTTGGTTCAAATCTTGAAGAGGGATCTTGCTATATTATTCGCAACATATTGGTTGGATTGCATGATCCTAAGTTTATTATGACAGACCATAAGTACAAGATTAACTTCAGCAAAACCACAATTTGATTATATTTTTTATTTAACGAATTATTTTATAGAGTTAATTATCCTTCGCAGGTTTAGTCCATTGGTTGATTATGCTATCAAATGATATTGGGATGGTTAGGAATTTTTACTTCAATACTTTTATATCTCAATATATAAATATATCAACTCCACTAATTTATGTGATGTTTACTTTTTTTTTAATATAGGTGGATAGTGTCAACTACAAATTCGAAAGGTTTTGATGCACATTACATATTGTGTAAGTCTGTTCAAATTACTATTTTAATTTCTTTTCAACATTTGTATATTGATTATTGAGTAAGTTTGTTCAAATTGCTATTTTAATTAACTTTCAACTTTTATATATTGTGTACATTTGTTCAAATTACTATTTACTCTTAAATCTCAAAGATGAATTTACTTTATTTTTATTCAATTGCAGGAAAAATCAGAGAAATGCGATTTATGTTTTATATTTTTATTGGGTCAGTGGAATGTACTTTTTTATTTTATTATAAAAATACAATATCTATTAATAATTTATTAGAAGTACTAGTTGAATTTAAAGATATTTAGGGAATGTTTGTTTTCCGGTATAAAAAATTACTCTCCAAAATAATTTTCTCAAACATAAAATTTTAAGGAAAAGTGTTTAGGTAGTATTTTAAAATATCATAAATCTTTTATTTTAAATTCTTTTTAATTAAAAATATATTTTAACTATAAATAAAAAATAATTATAAAAATGAAATTGTGTGTAGCAGTGGAAGTAACAAACTATTTTTAAATAAAATTTTATGCAAACGGTCGGAAATAAAAGATTGTCACATTTATAAGAGAGGATTGAAAAATCATTAAGGATGTGTTTGTTTTTTGAATTAAAATTATATTTTTTGAAATGATATTTTTAAGATTATTATTTTTAAAAATATTATTGCAACCTATGTGTTTTGGTAGAAATTTAGATTCTTAAGACTAGTGGTGAAGTCAAACTAAAAAATTTGGAATGACCACTAAAATAAATAATATTTTATAAATTATTATTCAAATCATAATATACATAAAATATCTAAATTATAATAAATATAAAATTGAATGATTAGGGTAAATAGTGAAACTCTCTTTTTGCTTAGTGAAACTATGTGTAAATTTTGGAGTAAATTATGTTTTTAATTTCTAGTCTCCATCTTATAATATTAGTGTTATTAACATTTTTATCTGGTTAAATAATATTGTATTTAGATGATATATTTACTGAAATGAGAGACATTTCTCAACTAAATTATATTTTCTCCGCCTCAATTTTATAAGAAATACTTTGAAAAAATCACACCGACCAAAGAAACTAATTTTTTTAATAACAATTCTAACATTGATTATTTTATTCCAAAACTAACCCAGAAATATTAAATACAGTAATTATTATTCTTGTTTTTTGTAATTACCAATAAACTACTATGTTTAATTTCAATAGTATCTTTTCCTCTTCACAAGAATAGTCTTGTCCTACTCAAACTTCACGTTGCATTAAACTTTATAAAAACAAAACTTTTGCAAATTTGGCTTTCCCACCATTTTGTTTCAGCAGTTTACCACCAAATTTTTAACAAGTAAACTTTTGAAATTTCAAATGTTAAATTTTGAATCGTTAGCACAAAAACTCTCCACATGTTCATTCATTCTTTATATAAAGAGATTGAGCTTTCTATATTTGTTTGAATTACACGAGATTTTGTTAGAATTTTTTGTCTAAATTTTTTGTTCAAGGAGTTTGTAAATCATGGAAGGAAAAAGCTTGTCTGGTTATCATATTAGAGTCATTGTCTATTTATATTCAACCATACAATGAAGTAAATTTACCATTGTATATGGTCAATACATGCATGTGTTGAAATTATAATATCAGTAATATCAGTAACATCAGTAACATGAATTTATATACATTGACGTGAAATAATGTCACCTGGCCGGTATGCTCCAGCTTGAAATTTTCGTCGGCAAACTTATCACCATAAATTGATTCTCCAACTCTTCCATGACATTTTTATTATTTAAGCAGAACCGTTGACAAGTGAAATTAATTATAAAAAAAAGTGAATTTCTAACTAATGAACAGAGGAAGGCTAGACATCATTTACTCTTGAGTTTGAGTGTGGATGGGAAGTCGCATGAATGTTTATAGAAGTGTCATTACCGTATATGGAAGCGTCAAGTACCATTATAAAAAAGGTCAACCTATCGAGCTTTATCTAATGCTCTTAATATTCCTAAGACGTTATTGATAAGGTTGCAAGAGTCGGGAGTTATAAGACGCCATTCAAATACACTTAAGCCATATTTAAAAGAGAATAATATGATTAATCGTTTAAGGTTTTGTAAGGATATGCTTGATACTAACAGCTTGCCTCGTGATCCAAAGTTTATTTCTATGCATAATACTACTTTCATCGATGAAAAATGGTTCTATATTACCAAAACTAAAAACGACTATTACTTGCTTTCAGATGAAGATAAGCCATATAGAACATGCAAAAGCAAGAACTTTATTGGTAAGCTTATGTTCTTAGCTGTTGTGGCTAGACCTAGGTTTGGCAATGAAAAAAATATGACGTTCTCAGAGAAGGTTGGTAAATTTCCATTTGTGTATGAACAACCAGCTAGAAGAAGTAGTGCCAACAGAGTTGCAGGGACATTAGAAATGAAACCTATAACTTTTGTATCCAGAGAGGTGAATAAAGCTTTCTTAATAAGTACAGTACTATCAGCCATTAAGAGTATGTGGCCAAAAGAATATGTAGGGAAGACAATATACATTCTATAAGTATTTCAAATTTGAACAAGAAAAGTATAAACATAGAAACAATTTTTCTACAATACCATACCTAGTTCTTGCATCATTTAGTACTCGACTTAGGTAGTAGATGGCTTTTTATATGTCATTCTCACCTTCTTGTTCGAGCATACTTCATATGGTTGCATCTAAAGCACATATGTACAATCTCATACTTTTGTTCCTACAAGGGGGTGACAATATTGGAGATTGAACAAGGTATTGTTTAATCTTGTCGAATGTCTCTTGATGTTCTTGCCTACATTCAAAGCCTCCTTGTTTCAAATGATTAAGGGAAGAGAAGTTCTGAGTACGTCCGCTTAAGTTTGAAATAAATCATCTCAAAAGATTTATTTTCCCAAACATAAATTGCAACTTTTTCTCTGTTGATGGTGTAATACGGTGGGAGAACTGACTTTTTTGTTTTGCGTTTTATCGCAAATGTTGCGGATAGCAAGAGTCGCCATCGACTTTTCTTTTATCCAATTAAGGGAAGGCGAAAAGAACAGGAAAAGACCTTCGTCAGATTCTGAGTACGGGAGGCAGTTATGAAAAGGGAAGGTATTAGCATCCTTTTCATCCGTAATTATCTACAGGCTCTTAATTGCTTAGCTCACTATATAATATTGCTTTCTGTGTGTGTGTGTGTGTGTGTGTTTGAAAAGATGTTTTTGAAAAGGCATTTCACTTTGACTTCGTAATGATTCTCGCTGGAATGTATACGAAGTGTTTGGAAATGTTTTGTTTTGGAAAAGTGTTTAACTTTGTAATGATTCACGCTGGAATGTATACAAAGTGTTTGAAACGTTTTTGAAAATAGTGTGAGGTGTGAAAAGTATTTTTGAATTGATTGGAGTAAGCAAAAGAGTCTTGTTACCTACTTAGAATAGTCGTTTCCATGTTATTTTTGCCATCATTTTCACACTTAGCATTGTTAGATGTTTCTGGAATCTCAAAGGCTCTTCGTCATATATTCCATCCAGCCTCTGGTCTTTTTCTTCAAAGGATTTTATTTTTCCAGGGGGTTCTGACTTGAATTTGACTTTAGGTCCCTTTACATGGCTTCCTTCATTATTGGCTTCGACAACCATATACTTCACTTCAGCCTCTAATGTCGTTTTTAACTCGTTTTTGGCTAAGTAAGCCAAAATTTTAAAAAAAAACTGAACTCAGACATTATCCATGTCTTCGTCTTATCCATCTGATTATCTTGTTGAAACGAATGGGTTGGGTGCAAAGTAAGGAAATATAATGCATTCTTTATTGTTCATTAGGCAGTATCGGCGGGATTGCACGAGCCTATGTTGGCCAGACTCCTGTTGAAATTTCTTTCGTCGACATGGTTAATCTCAACCATATAATAACTTTGATCTGCCTCTATATTTTCAACAGTTCCTTCTTCTCTCTAAATTTAAATCCTTTGGTGAAGTGATGATGAAATTGCCTTGTCACATGAATATATTTATGACCAAGCAACAAGTTGTAATTTTCCCTTGAGGCAATTACCATAAACATGGTGGGTCTGGTGATAGATCTCACGATGAGATCCGCTTGGATTACTCCCAGATTGTGGCCTACTTTGCCTTCGTAATTTGATATGATCATATTGTGAGGTTTAAGGCCTGTATAAAACATTCCAATATTTTTGACCATGAATTGTGGCATTAGGTTAACTGTTTTACCTTTGTCTTCTAGGATCTTATTAATCCCAATTTTCCCCACTGTTTCATGAATTGTTGTTTAGGACGTAATTACATAGTGGCCTATGCTTGACCATTTCCACTTCATCAACCTCTTCATTTTCTTCAGCCTCAGTCATTTGGTTGTACTCCCGAGGGAGTACAAAAACCACATTGCAACAGGGCTGGCTCGAAAGCCAAGCCACCTAGGCTAAGGCTTTAGGCCTCAAAAGTTTTGACTTAAAAAATGCTTCAATTTTTTTCTATTTAATTATAATAATATATAATGACACATTACACACATAAATATTCATAGTTTAATTGCTAAATTTCATGCCTCTTTTCCTTTTAGTCTGGATTTTAACTCTTAACAACCACAAAATTATTATTTTAAAATACATTTTAAATATCTCTTTTTAAAATTTTCTTTAGGCCTTTAAACGGGTTTTGTAACACTTCATTTCTACCCAAGTAATTATATAAGAATCAGAGTTATGAAATTCAACATCTAATAATGGGATGACACACATTCAACGTAAAACAACAACAATCAGTCACCTGTAGTACACATACATAACACATAGTTTCAGGTAAAACATTAATGACATGTTTAGTCTTCAAAAATAAATAACTTTTATTTCTACGCAGCGGATTCATAAAATTTAACCAAAATATCTTTGCATCAAGGCCAATTCAAAATAACGTGAAAACAACAAGTCTTTAACATCAAATAATCATAGCATCTTTCTCCAACGAAATACAACTTAATAAAACATGTGTTATCCCTCCGAGTGTTACGTATCAAAGCGACAACACCGACTCAAACTAATGAAGGTAGACAGTCTTCACTCTGGATTACCTGCACATTTCCCTCGTAGAATCAACATCACAATAGAAAGGGTAGGATATATAACAATATGATTGAGCGTATGATAAATAGTATACTAGAATCATATCAAGTAAAATCACCACCACAAACTCATAACAACATTTATCACAACATAATCATCAACTAGTATAACAACAACAATTCATCAACACAACAAGTAAAATATGCAATGTGGAATGTAACTCGTTACAATGCACATGCATGTGGTACCAATGAAGCATAACTCTGTTCACAGTGATTTCTGGTGAAACAACCGCTAGTCCTCCAAACTATCGAATAAGCTTTATTATTGTTATTCAATTCCTCTGGTAACTTGCAGGATCGACTAGATTGATCCTATGGGGTATTGGTCGTTTGGATAGAATTAATAACCAAATAAGTGTTCATGTTTAAGACTTGTATTTAAAGTATTTTATATATATATATCCAAAGTATTTCGATCACAACGCTAAATAACTTAATGACATGATCAAGCAAAATAACATAAAACTGATTTGAACAAGTAAACGCATAAAGGTTCGATTTGCAAAGAAATGTATAAATGCAGGAAAACGTAAATGGTTTTTAAAGGTAAAAGACTTTTAATGTAAAAGCATGAATATAAAAGCATGAAATGTAAAAGACAAGAATGTAAAAGATTTCCTGGAAAGTAAGAACGTTAATGTAAAGAGTTTCTGAAATGTAAAAGACTTTGAAATAAAAGAAACATTTAAATGCAAGGAAAAGTTAAATGACTTTGAATGTAAAGAATTTAAAAGACATTGATGCAAAGATAAAGGATAAACTGGAAAGATAAAGATGTTTACTGAACAATAAAAGTTTTGGTGCAATAATACGTACATCATTCGAGCATTCGTTTCCCTAGCCATGTGGTATTTTGAATGTTTACTGAATTTTTGTACAATAGATATGACACACAAAATCCTAACACTAAGACTTCTATTTATACTACTTCGACCATAACGGTGTGACTTATGAGATCTTGCCACGTTCAGAACATGCAGGATATTGTGCTTCTCTTGCTTCCACACGTCTTCGAACCGTCTCCAGCGCATATATTCTAACTTCCAATTATCCCGCTCGCGTTTGAATTTCAAATGCCTTGGCCACTTCGTTTCGAACTCACTCCTCAGATACAATCCTACTACCACTTCGAAGCTTCCTTTATATGTATCATCACAATTATCGTTCGAAGCTCCCAGTTTCAGTACATCCTTTCGAAGAGCCAATTCTTTCATTCCGAACTATGACATTCACTTTGTTCCCACGAACACTGACATCATTTTGTTTCGAGATCAATGACTCCATTTCGAATCATATATATCAAAATCTTCAGCCAATAAAATGCCCCTTTAAAATATGTATTTCGAATCTCTTTCTGAGAAATACTTATTTTAAACCTATTCACAAGATTTTGATGTGATTTTGAGTAATCATGATACTGTGTATGGTTTTCACTACATCAATCGTGACGTCTCTTGGGTTTCCGAACCGCTTCAAAACAGTTGCTACAGTATGGTGCGGTTATTAAAGACAATGATTATCTTTAATCACGCTTGTTACCAATGTTCACTTTACGCCACCTCATTCCATATCCAACCCACGACCTCCACGTATTTGGGCTTTAGTTGATGAGTGCTTCAACTTCCTTACTATAAAACTAAACAAACTTAGTCTTTTACTTTTTTTCACACTCTGAACTTTTTCTTCTTCTCTTCTTGTTAAAAACCCTTAGCTCTTAACAACTTCCAACAATGTCTTCAACAACATCTCAGATGAAGAAGATTTCTAAGAAGAAAAACAAGAACGCTAGAACGATCATGGAAAGCAAAGTTGGTATTCACGAAGGTCAATCCGTGCTTATTCCCCAAGGAATCTCCAAAGAACAAGAACTCCTATATTCTTCCCAGGTATTAATCCCAACCAATGCTGCTGGAAAGAGGTTTGCCCTAATGGGCCCTCTTACAGTTTTTGAAATCCTGAAAGATACCAGGACTATCTTCCCTGTTTGCTATGATTTTAAACCATTGTTTAATAAGATGGAAACCCCTAAGTTAGGAACTGAGAATGTGAATGAATCCTCTGCTTCGAAAAACATAGAAACCTCTAATGCTCCCCCAAAAGACCCTTTTATCCTGGATTATGTTAAAAGCAATTTTAAGCCGTTTCGATCTTACCCTACCCCTGAGGCAGCCTACCAAAAATTGTTTACTAAGGTAGAGGCCAAGAAATCCCATCAGTGGGAAGAGCTAGGAATCTACAATCTAATCAAGTTGTCGAAACCAGGCTTCACCTACAGCCATCCCTTATTATTTGCGTCTTTGTACTTTTGGGATAGTACCTATAATACCTTTCACCTTCCTGGAGGAATGATCACATCCACATTCTTCGATATAGCAGCTATCACAGGATTATCGCCAGTAGGAGAGACATATATCCCTGACTCTGAAGAACGTTCAAGCATCATTGACTTCGACGTCAAGTTAGCCAGCTTCTCAAAGTTTATCAATCATTATCACACTGAAGGTGATAGTGTATCGGATGTGGAGCATATTGCCTTCCTCACCCTTTGGTTATCGAGATATGTATTTTGCAGTAGGTCACTACAAGTAGCCAGTAGGTTTATTCCTCTAGCTAGAGATCTACATGAAAATAGGAGAATTTGTTTGAGTGAGCTCTTACTCGTTGATCTCTATGAAAGTTTGAGATCAGCTGTTTCGAGTCTGAAATCTCACACTCCTAAAAACATTTTGCTAGCTAGTCCTTTCTGGTTACTCCAACTATGGCTTAATGCCATGTTTGAATCTTCGTTATCCACCGTTGATACCATTGTAGAGCAAGATCCAGAGGTAGCGGATCGAAATGTCGAAGGCACAAGGCTGAGGAGACTGACTCCAAATGATGATAAGGCTGATTTCCAAGTTCTATTTTCACAATACATCATGATCTTTGATGTGCGATAAACCTAATGTGTCTAACAGTATCTTAACTGCAAGCGCACAGCCTATCGCGGTAGTAATAAAAGATTGTCGAATCCACAGGGACTTTGTAATCACTCTAGTGCGGGAAAGTAATGTTAGTTTAGCTAAGGCGGAAATTGTCACGTTTGGTTTTAGGAAGGTTAAGGAAGGTAAATTAATTGATTTTAAAGTAATTATAAAATGAAATGGTCGGTATGCAATAGAGTCGACCTAAAGGATCTAATCGGACCTAGGCATATAAGGATGGTCAACTTGGTTTATCTGTAGAATTAATCAGTTTAAAAACCCTCAACTCACACTTTCATGGTCTTATCTCGGATTATACGTCTAAAGCCCTATACCTGCTTTCGCTAGCCTATAAGTGTTTAGAAGTATTTTTTGGAAACTTAATTAAATCTAATTTGGTTTAAAGCGCTTTCACTGTATTTAAATCAAATGCCTAACTTTAGCTATCCGGTTAAAAACCTCACACTTTCATGGTCTCGATCTAACCTATTTACTCTTTTTACTTTCGTAACAAAGGTTTTATTTTTAAGCATAAAAAGTTATAACCAGAGTCAAGTTAATTAAAGTTTTAGCCTAAGTTTGATCAGATGCCTAATGTCTCTTACTATCCCATACCGACGCTAAAGGTTTAGCTAGCCATGGAAATTGAAATGAACGTAGGAAGTATAAGCAAACAAGTATAAATTGGACATTATAAATAATAAATTAAACATGCATTAATTAATTAAAAAGTATGTAATACAATTGCAAAATAAAAACCTGAAATAAAGCAGTATCCTATATCCTTCTTCCACAGGTCGGAAATTCGGATTCAGAAATTAGAATGTAAGAAAAATTCTGAGGCTTGAATTATAAATCCTAAACTATAATAATAATTTCTTGATGTTGGAAATTATTATTTGGACAATGAAAATAAAAGGGAATAACTGAATGCAGAGGAAATTAGAAACTGAAAATAATACTGGGTTCGAAAATCGGCAGAGCTTCCGCACAAGTAAACTATAAAAAACTCTGTACCTCTAACACTGAAATGCTGAGGTATTTATAGAGGAATGAATATGGCAGTTGGTTCCAAAACTTGTCACGAAGTGTTCCTAAAAAATCTCCATGAATATAGGGATGTGGGCAGTTGAGCAAGAATTGGTGAATCGTGGGAGAGAATTCAGGAGTTTGAAAACTCCTCTGTTTCACTTTGCCACGATCTGCACTTTTCATTGACTGTTATGCGCGTTACGCTCGTCACTGCTGTGTTACGAGCAACTTGTGGTTTCTTCCGTGTTACGGTCGTGGTGGATGTGTGACAACCGTAACACGCTTCAGGATGTGTTACGGTCGTGGTGGATGTGTGACGACCGTCACAGCTACAAAATCTGCATTTCTTGACAGATTTATCTTTTTCCTCTGTTCTTTGATGGTTTCTTGCATTGTTTCATATTTTCTTCTGTTTTGAGCTGAGTTATGAATATCTGCAAAAAGTAATGACAGTCTCGAAATATTCAGGAGTTAATCGGGTCAAAATAATATAAAACGGGTTAATTTCATGTAAAATAAACGATATGATTTCGTGTTATCAAATTCCCCCATACTTAAACCTTTGCTTGTCCTCAAGCAAAATAATCAATTTAGAAATATCGGACAAGTTTTTATAAACGCACATAACTAGTATACCTTTCGTTTTCAAATAGTTACAAGAAATCCTAAGTTAGTTCGGCCAAGAAAATCGAATGAAACAACAACGATACGCTAATGACACAAGCAACAAGCTAGTCGACGACTATCCGTTTTAAACGAAACGTCCAATTATACCATTATAATTCAACTCAAGGTTTCTCGTTCCTATTTCACCCGGTTTCGTTCTTGCGCAATCACATTAAGCCCATTATCTTTACACGTACGTAGTGGAATAGCCGGTTAGTGGTTCTGATCAAAACACAACGGTTTCTGGCACAATTATGTGGCAACCTCTTTTTATCCAATTGCAAGATGCGGGGGATCAAACCGTAGTCCGCCTCTACCCATTCGATGCGGATGCTTCGAACCACCTAAACAATGGATTCTTATGTTACTTAGTAAAAGCTTTTGCATCCGTTGGATTAAACGATCTGGTGAGGATCGCCCAATTTAATTGGTGCATTACCTATTTCCTTAAATCATGTAACATTTTTCTAAATAATTAACTGAGATCATCCACTTATATTCATCGGCTTTCCACGTGGTTTGTGCTAAGACTGGTGCCGACGGCTAATATAAACTACTAGGGGCTAATTTAAGACTTAAAACTCAAAGTATCGGATAAAAATGGAGACGATTCGCGTAAGTAGTCGAAAGTGTCATAATCGTATAGTTCTCGTTGGATCGCTCTCGGCCTTCTAACTAAGATTTCAGTTAAAGTAGGTAACTAACGATTATGCGAATATAAAAGGCGAAATTTTTTTGGTATGGCTAAATAAAACGGGGGAGAAAATGAAATAACGAAATATTACTGAAATTGAAATGAAATTACTCGTTCTGGAATTTAGAATGCAGTACTCCTCCCACACTATATCAAACATTGTCTCAATGTTATGATATAACGGCGAGGTTAAATTAAAAGTACATCGGAAAAACAAGGGAAACAACAAGAAAAGAAAAACTACTGGCGACCACGGCGGCTTCGGGTTCGTGACCTTCTGGAAGGAGTAGCTTCAGAGTCAGTGCTCTGGGTTCCAAGAGATGTTACGTCCATCCTTAAGGCATTAAGCCCGCTAATCACTTCATCAAGCCTTTCATTCGTCGAGCGCTGACCACTTAAGATTTGGGCGGCGCGGTAAGCGCTCCGATGCACCCTCTGCTCGCGATATAAGATTCTGATGATGAATGGCTCGGAGGATCTCGTCAAGAGACGGAGGTGGTGGAGCAGAGGATGACTCAGGTATGTCAGGCACGGGAACAACTCGATCCAATTCTTCCTGCATCTCATCAGCGGGGCCGACATGAGGATCTTCTTGAGCAGCAGCAGGGCCTTCAGGGTCTTCAAGGTTAAATAGCCAGTTGGCTCGGTTCTGAGGGTCGACTCGGTCCCTGCAAGGCAAAACAATGTTAGTGTAAACTCGGTTCTGAATCACTGGATGGAACTTCCCGTCGTCCCGCTCGTGGATGAGGTGGGCTGATTTGCAATGGTCTAAAGTGAGCAGGACCGGTGGTCGGGATGGAAGATGAGCGAGAGTGTCACCATGGTTGAGTGCTAACGCAAGAGAAGTGACAAGCCCTCCAAAATAGAAAGGTTTGCCTCCTCCGTGCGTATGGAGTGAATATGGGCCAGAGGAAAGGTGCGGCATTAATTTTCGACCGAGAATGCACAATGCATGAAGAACAGCCTTGAGTTTAGCTTGTGGTTACTATCTCTGCGAAGATTGTGTTACCCAGATACGGTGGAAGTAGCGTATGGCGGATTGTGGATTTGAGTGGCGTTGAGATGATCATAAGAGTGTGCTCGGTTGTTGGTGAGGCTATGCCAAAGGTTGAAAGACTCTTCTCCAAAGTTGTCGACACGGAGGTGGGAACCTTCCTCGATCAGCATTGTCCGCGCTGCGAGTGAACTCGTACTGGTACCAAATATGCGAAACTTCGCAACACCGTAAAGTTGGTTTGTTGAACCGTGGAGTGATGTAGCGAACCGAGGAACTCGAGTGAGTGTCTCGTACGTGGGTTGGGCTACATAGAGTCCACACACTCGAAGGACACCCTCGCACACCAAGGTCTCAGGCGCTGTCAACATACCTAGTGGGGTGCAGACCACGACGTTGGAATTTCAAAAACTTAATGCGTTGAGTCTCACCTTGCTCACCATTACGTAGGATAACGCCAGGAATAGGCTGGAGATTGTTCTCCATTTGCATGCAAAAGTGTTTGAGTGAGAATGGGTGTGGTTGGTGAATAAAAGAATGAGAAAGTGATACGGGTAATGGGTGTATAAATAATGGAAGGAGATAGTGGGAAGTTTGAAAATTGAGAGGGATTGATGGGTGGTTGAATGGGTTTAATGGGTAGTTATTGGAGGAAGTGGGATGATTGGGGAGTTATGAAAAAAAGAAGAGAGAAAGTTTGAAGGAAAAAAAACTACGCTCGCTAATAGAATGTAGCCCGTTATGGTCGTAACGCCAACGACGCGAACATCGAAAGGTGGCGGCGATTACGATCGTGGCAGCTACAAAGTTTGCAAATTTTTACAGAACAGAACACATTTACACAGAGTATATAATTTCATAACAGGCAGAACATCTGAGGCTTTCCAACATAAACACAACATTAATTCATTCAACATATAATCCAATATATATAATTCGCAATAGAGAAGAAAACCATAAAACATTGTAAGCAACATAATGATTGTAAGTTTAAAATTGAAAACAAACAATTGCATTAATTCAAATTGGGTAGCTTGTTCTTTTTGACAGAAAGTAAATGACTTGTAAATTGAAATGCAGTAATTTAACAAAGAATTGAAAACTACCTAGAAACAAAACAGAATGGAAAAATTCTAAAAACTAAGAATTGAAAAACTGAAAGCTGAAAAACTAAGAAACTAAAAACTGCTTCATCCAATCTTTTCTTTTAATATCTCTAAAGCTTGGGTGATGTTATAGAATTGCTCCACTGTGATGTCAGTTAAACCAATAAGATCCAAACGCATAGTCTTCAATTCATTCTTTATTCCATCAATGTCAATTTTATAAGCATCCAAAGTGGTCAGAATGGTGTTTAATTGTGTAGTGTTTTCTCCTTGGTTTACATCAGGAGCTACTTGTGCTTCAGCCATATTTGTAAAGTCATGGTAACCAGGAGGAGTTTCGAGGATCTTCGCTTTCGCACATGACATTGTCGGCAACAAAATATGATTGTGGTGTTTCGGTGGGTGGTCAATTCAATTCATACAACCAATTATCACGGTTATGGACACTAACTCGGCATGGTTCGAAGGGTAAAAAGTGACAACTTCTTATCGTTAATCATAAAGGCCTAAATTTCCTATTATCATGTTGTTGAAATCAATATTCATATGCCTAATCGATCCGAATGGTGCAGCTATTAAGTTGGTAACGAAGTCCAAGAGCATTTGCAATCATTGTAACCAATCCTCCCACACGACAGAACATTAGGGTCCTCACTAATGCGGGTAAAGGTCTTCATCGTGGGACACATTAGGCGTCCGTGTTTATACAATAAAGAGATAATTCATCCTTGGATACAGATTTTGGTTTTGTTCTTTCCAAACAGTGTGGGCAAGAATCCTATGGAAATAACGGTTTATGTATCTCATTGTTATCCATACTTTCACGGTGATAGTTTCCTTAAAGTACCCGAAATAATCCACTCAAAATCTAATAAATCGCCTCGGTAGTAAAAGCTAAGGGTCCACTGGGAATCCTAATAAAGCTTAAGTCCCTATGGTTATAGGTGAACTCAATACCAAAAAGTCTCAAGGCAATGATTCGGGCTCCGACACCATGTTCGTGGATGTAAACTAATGAGCTCAAGAAGTCAAGGGTGAGCTCAAGTGATAAACCTATTTTTCGTGTGTGCTCTCTCTCCCAACGGTTAAACATGTAGTAAACATGCCATATGCCTAAAGTGTCCATAGTTGGTTCATCATAATGTGGTTAAACGATGTCTCTCGAGACAAAGCCTCAAATCTTCTCCTTTGGTTTCTACCTCTAAAGTTGGTTTCCATAAAGTTATCCATAGCAAAAGTAAAGCGGGAAAAGTAGAGGAGAAAGTAAAGAAAAAAAAAACTCCATAAAGTAAAATTGTTTTGAAATCAGCAGTTTTATAAAAGTTTTAAAAGATGAAAAATACTTATATAGCAAGCAAAAAAATAAAACAAACAAAATAGCAAGCAAAACAAATAAAATGGGTTGCCTCCCATGAAACGCTTTAAACGCGAAGTGCCTAGTGAAAGATTAGTCGAGAAATAGGTGGCGTTCTACGAGTTTAAGCTTATTCGTATAATCTCTATCTATCGATGATATTTTAACCGCTGCCCGTTGACAATAAACGGGCACTATTTCTATCCTTAATTGCCGGAAATACTTTTGTAATTTCGAAAGGACCGGACCATCTAGATTTAAGTTTTCCGGAAAGAGTCTAAGTCTAGAATTAAATAAAAGTACGACATCTCCCACACTAAATTCTTTCCGAGATAAACGATCGTGCCATTTTTAGTTCGTTTGTATATTTTAGCGTTTTAAGCGCCTAATCTTAATTCTTCCAGTTCATGTAAATCGAGGATTCGTTTCGCGTAGTTAATATTGAGTGTCTTTATCGCCCAATAAGCTTTATGCTCTAATTCTACCGGAGATGACATTTTCCGTAAACAAGTTTGAAAGGTGTAGTTAATAGAGTCTTGTAAGCGTCCTATAAGCCCATAAAGCCGTTAAGCTTGGATGACCAATCTTTCGAAAATAGTGACTTTTTCCAATATTTGTTTAATCTCCTGCTTTCGACTTGTCCGCTAGTTTATGGATGATAAGGTGTTACGGTGTTTCACTCCATATTTGGATAGTAATTTATCAAATATCTTCGAGATAAAATGACATCCACCGTCACTGATAACAAGTCGAGGAACACCAAAACGCGGGAAAATTATATTCTTGAAAAGCTTTATCACCACTGTGTGTCATTTGTAGGAGAAGCTATTGCCTCGATCCATTTTGAAACATAATCGTACGAGTATAAACTTGTTTCCAAAAGAAGATGGGAAAGGTCCCATGAAATCTATTCCCCAAACATCAAAGACTTCAACTTCAAGTATTCCTTTCGAGGCATTTCATCGCGTGTGAGATATTACCGTGCGCAGCGATCACGCTTTTAACGGCGATGTGGACATCCTTCCACAAAGTTAGGCGAAAAAAGCCGGCTTTTGGCCACGTTTAGAGGTGCTAGCATGTCCGCCATAAGGAGATGAATGACAATGGGAAATGACGTCTTCTATTTCTTCGTCGGCATACAACGAAAAATTCCATCAGTCCTCGCTTAAATAAAAGTGGTTCGTCCCAATAATAACTCTTGAGATCATGGAAGAATTTCTTTTCTGGTAAGTTAAGTCGTGGAAGCGCAGCGCTAAATAATTAACGATGTCAGCATACCAAGGCAATCCCATGGTCATGTCAATGGCTTCCATGACTTCCTTAGCTTCTGGTTGATGTAAATCCAATTGAGCTAGGTCGCTTATCATATTTGCTATCAGATGTTCATACGGAAAATCGTCGTTAATTGGCACTTGTTCGGGTTTTATACCTTCTAAACGGGATAAATGATCCGCTATGACGTTTTCGGTTCCTTTCTTGTCTTTAATTTCTAAGTCAAATTCTTGTAAAAGTAAGATCCATCGGAGGAGTCTAGGTTTTGCATCTTTCTTGGCAAGTAAATATCCGATAGCAGCGTGGTCCGTGTAAATGATAATTTTTGCTCCTACAAGGTAAGAACGAAATTTGTCAAGCGCAAAGACCACGGCTAAGAGTTCTTTTTCAGTTGTGGCGTAGTTCATCTGAGCTGAGTCTAGCGCTCACTAGTAAATTGCGTGAAGTTTCTTATCTTTCCTTTGTCCAAGAACCTACAGTAATCACTTGCATCGCACATGATTTGAAGGTAACCGCCAATCGGGCGGTTGCATGATTGGTGCAGAAATAAGTGCGGCTTTAAGGGTTTCAAAAGCTTTAAGACAATCGTCATCGAATATGAACTCAGCATCCTTCATCAATAGACCGGTAAGTGGTTTTGTAATTTTGAGAAATCTTTAATAAAGCGTCGGTAGCCTAGAAAACTTCGTATCTCGAATGGTCTTAGGTGGTTGGAGTTCTTTAATCACTTCTATCTTAGCTTTATCGACTTCAATTCCTTTATTGGAAATAACATGTCCAAGTCGATGAAATGGCATTTTTCCCAATCGCTTGCTAAAACACTTAAATTAGATAGACATCCTTCAAAGCTTTGTCCACACACAGAGAAGTCGTCCATAAACACTTCCATGATGTTGTCAATGAAATCTGCGAAGATTGCCATCATACATCGTTGGAAAGTTGCGGGAGCATTACATAATCCAAAAGGCATTCGTCTGTACGCGAACGTTCCATAGGGACACGTGAATGTAGTCTTCTCTTGATCGTCAGGGTGAATGGAATTTGGAAAAATCCGAATAACCGCTAAATAGCGTAAATAGGTGCTTGGCTAATCGTTCTAACATTTGATCAATAAAGGGTAAAGGAAAATGGTCTTTCCGAGTAGCTTTGTTCAGTTTTCTATAATCAATGCACACTCTGTGTCCACTAACTACTCTTTGTGTTATCGATTCTCCTTGTGCATTTTTCACGACAGTGACACCTCCTTTCTTAGGTACGACATGCACTGGGCTAACCCATTTACTATCGGAGATCGGGTATATAATTCCAGCTTCCATTAGCTTTTTGATTTCATCTCTGACTACAGTGCTGAGGATCGGATTGATTCTTCTTTGAGGTTCTCGAGAGGTTTTGCAATCCTCTTCTAATAGAATACGGTGCATACAAATTGAAGGACAAATTCCTTTTAAGTCTGATATGTTGTAACCTAACGCAGGGTATTTCCTTAGAACGCCTAAAAGTTTTTCGTTTCAGCGTTCCTAAACCGAATTCACTATTACATGTCGAGTTTGTTCAAGATCAAGGAATTGCATCGTAGATTTTTAGGTAAAACTTTTAATTCTAGTTTTGGTTTCTTGGGACATGGCATATGATTAGGTGTAAGTGCTAGACTTTTGCTTAGATCATTATCTTTATATGGTTCTCGCCAATTGTCGTCTTCGAATATCGTAGGGTTTCAATTTTCATTATTTGGTATATGTGGTTTGCTCACTTCCATCTCTTACGCACTCGCCTATAATATCGAGTAAATAACATGTGTCATTCATGGCGGTGCTTGTAGAAATTGAGTGAGGATGAATTCCACTTTTTCCTCTCCGACTTCGAATGTTAATCTGCCCTTCTTTACATCAATTATAGCTCCAGCTGTAGCTAGGAATGGTCTTCCTAATATGATAGGGATGACTGAATCTTCGGTAATGTCCATGATTATAAAATCGGTCGGGATATAGAATTGACCTATTCTAACTGGAACATTTTCCAATATACCTACAGGATACTTAACTGATCGGTCACTAATTGAGCAGAGACATTTTTGTAGGTGTAAGTTCTCCCATTTCCAGCTTTTTGCAAATAGATAGGGGCATGACACTGATACTTGCTCCTATGTCGCATAGAGCTTTGTCTATGACGAATTTTCCAATATTACAGGGTATAGAGAAACTACCTGGGTCTTTTAGCTTAGGAGGCATGTTATTCTGAATGATAGCACTACACTCAGCAATGAGGGTAACTGTTCCGTTATCTTCTAACTTTTTCTTGTTAGATAAGATTTCCTTAAGAAATTTAGCATACGATGGCATCTGGGTTATAGCTTCTGTGAATGGTATTGTGATATTTAGTTGTTTCAGAAGTTCCACGAATTTCTTAAATTGGCTCATCGATTTAGAATTGGTTAATCTCTGAGGATACATAATTTGTGGTTTATAGGGCGGTGGAGGCACATAAGGTTTCTCTTTTTCTACAGCCTCTTGAGTTTCGTTTTCCTTTTCTTTCGGTTCGCTCTCGCTCTCACTTGGCTTGTCTTGCTTCTGATACATAGCTGGGTTTTCTAGTCTTGGATCAACAGGTCCGTCAAGTTCTTTTCCACTCCTTAGTATCACTACATAAGCGTGTCCTTTCGGGTTAGGTTGTGGTTGACCAGGAAATATTCCAGCAGGAGCAGCAGTAGGTGCCTGCTGTTGAGCTACTTGTGAAATCTGAGTTTCAAGCATCTTGTTATGGGTAGCTAAAGCATCGACCTTGCTAGATAATTGCTTAATTTGCTCATTGGTATGTAAGTTCTGATTTAAAACATCCTTATTGGTCTGGGATTGAGAAACAATGAAGTGCTCTATCATAATTTCGAGGTTTGATTTCTAGGAACGTTGGAAGTATTAGGTCCGTTATTAGGATGATTCGGGATAGCTTTTGGATAACCAGGTGGTGTAGCAGGAGCTTGTCCAGGAGCATACAACGCATTGTTGCTTTTGTACGAGAAATTTGGATGATTCTTCCAACCTGGGTTATACGTATTACTGTAGGGATTTCCTTGCACGTAGTTAGCTTGTTCGGCTGGTACTCCGGTCAAAAGGGGACATTCTGGAGCAAGATGTGATTGAATACCACATAGATCGCAAGTTGGAATCACTGCAGCTACGGTAGCTGCGGGAGTGACGGAAAGGTTCTCTAATTTTTGGGTAAGAGCCTCCACTTTAGCATTAACTTGATCCAGGCTGTTCACTTCAACCTTGATACCTATCGTTTGAGATTTCTCTACATTAGCTCTCTCGCTTCCCCATTGGTAGTGATTCTGAGCCATACTTTCAATAAGTTGGTTTGCTTCGGTGTATGGTTTATCCATCAGTGCGCCACCAGCAGCAACGTCTATGGTTAATCTTGTATTGTACAAGAGACCGTTATAGAATGTGTGAATAATCAACCATTCTTCTAAACCATGATGAGGGCAGAGTCTTAGCATATCCTTGTATCGTTCCCATGCTTCGAATAAAGATTCATTGTCTTTCTGTTTGAAACCATTGATGTTGGATCTGAGCATAGCAGTTTTGCTAGGAGGAAAATATCTAGCTAAGAAGACTTTCTTCAACTCAGCCCAAGTGGTGATTGAGTTGGCAGGAAGAGATTGAAGCCAAGCACGAGCTCTGTCTCTTAAAGAAAAAGGAAATAGGCGCAATCGTATTGCCTCGAGGTTTACTCCATTCGCTTACGGTGTGCGTCGCACAAACACGATAGATGTAGATTAGGGTCGTCGGTAGGAGCTCCAGAGAACTGGTTCTGAGCAGCGGAAAGAAGCGAAGGTTTCACTCGAAATCGTTTGAGCAATAGCAAGAGCTGCAATCATTATGAGGCTCCGCTGAGAAGGACTGCGTAATCCTTAAGAGGACGAGGAGGAGGAGGTGGATCACATTCTTCGTAATTGGCCAAGATCCGGAAGAGCAGACGGAGGAAGATTGTTGAGTGCACGGTACTCTTGAATTCGTCTTCTTAATAGAAGATAACGCCGATATCATATATGGGTATATGCAAAGTACCGCCTTGAGAGCGCGTATTTGGCATACACAAAAGGGAAAATAAATAGTTGCCTTAGCCTAGACAGTGCTACTTTAAGAGTGCACTAGTGACTAGATCAAAGTTCCCGGCAACGGCGCCAAAAACTTGATGTGCGATAAACCTAATGTGTCTAACGGTATCTTAACTAAGCGCCCTATCGCGGTAGTAATAAAAGATTGTCGAATCCACAGGACTTTGTAATCACTCTAGTGCGGGAAAGTAATGTTAGTTTAGCTAAGGCGGAAATTATCACGTTTGGTTTTAGGAAGGTTAAGGAAGGTAAATTAATTGATTTTAAAGTAATTATAAAATGAAATGGTCGGTATGCAATAGAGTCGACCTAAAGGATCTAATCGGACCTAGGCATATAAGGATGGTCAACTTGGTTTATCTCAGAATTAATCGCTTTAAAACCCTCAACTCACACTTTCATGGTCTTATCTCGGATTATACGCCTAAAGCCCTATACCTGCTTTCGCTAGCCTATAAGTGTTTAGAAGTATTTTTGGAAACTTAATTAAATCTAATTTGGTTTAAAGCGCTTTCACTATATTTAAATCAAATGCCTAACTTTAGCTATCCGGTTAAAAACCTCACACTTTCATGGTCTCGATCTAACCTATTTACTCTTTTTACTTTCGTAACAAAGGTTTTATTTTTAAGCATAAAAAGTTATAACCAGAGTCAAGTTAATTAAAGTTTTAGCCTAAGTTTGATCAGATGCCTAATGTCTCTTACTATCCCATACCGACGCTAAAGGTTTAGCTAGCCATGGAAATTGAAATGAACGTACAGGAAGTATAAGCAAACAAGTATAAATTGGACATTATAAATAATAAATTAAACATGCATTAATTAATTAAAAAGTATGTAATACAATTGCAAAATAAAAACCTGAAATAAAGCAGTATCCTATATCCTTCTTCCACAGGTCGGAAATTCGGATTCAGAAATTAGAATGTAAGAAAAATTCTGAGGCTTGAATTATAAATCCTAAACTATAATAATAATTTCTTGATGTTGGAAATTATTATTTGGACAATGAAAATAAAAGGGAATAACTGAATGCAGAGGAAATTAGAAACTGAAAATAATACTGGGTTCGAAAATCGGCAGAGCTTCCGCACAAGTAAACTATAAAAAACTCTGTACCTCTAACACTGAAATGCTGAGGTATTTATAGAGGAATGAATATGGCAGTTGGTTCCAAAACTTGTCACGAAGTGTTCCTAAAAAATCTCCATGAATATAGGGATGTGGGCAGTTGAGCAAGAATTGGTGAATCGTGGGAGAGAATTCAGGAGTTTGAAAACTCCTCTGTTTCACTTTGCCACGATCTGCACTTTTCATTGACTGTTATGCGCGTTACGCTCGTCACTGCTGTGTTACGAGCAACTTGTGGTTTCTTCCGTGTTACGGTCGTGGTGGATGTGTGACAACCGTAACACGCTTCAGGATGTGTTACGGTCGTGGTGGATGTGTGACGACCGTCACAGCTACAAAATCTGCATTTCTTGACAGATTTATCTTTTTCCTCTGTTCTTTGATGGTTTCTTGCATTGTTTCATATTTTCTTCTGTTTTGAGCTGAGTTATGAATATCTGCAAAAAGTAATGACAGTCTCGAAATATTCAGGAGTTAATCGGGTCAAAATAATATAAAACGGGTTAATTTCATGTAAAATAAACGATATGATTTCGTGTTATCAATCTTCTCCAAAAGGCATAAGTTTGAAGAGACTATGGCACCTTCCGCTTCGAGGACTCATGGACCGTCATGGTTCACCATGTCCCTTTCGGAGGCTTCTAAGAGTAAAGAACTCCAAGATATCTGGAAAGCTATCTTGCTCCCAAGACTAGTCTCTTCAAGAATCACTCCAACCAAGAACCAAATCCTTCTGTTTGCCTACCAACCCAATTTCGTTTCAAGACAATTCGGTTTATGTCAGTTAATTCCTGAACCCCTTTTTCAAACCCAAAGCGCTATTACCTCCGGTCGAACTTTCAAGGCCAGAGAAGCTAAACTGCAGCAGGAACAATATCAAGAGTTTGCCCAGTTCGAATTAATTTCTTTTGAACCAACTCATTTTTCATCAAAGGGTTTTCTGGATTGGTGGACTAAATTCTACCAGTCTTATATGTTTGATACTCTCACCATCCAAAAGAAACTAACCGCTGCGTTCGATGTGCAGGTACACAAAAAGAAAGGTATGTTCACTCATGCTCAAGAGATTAAAGCTTTTCAGAATTACTTCGAAACAACTTATGATCCCACACGCTTGCAAACCACTGTATATCGAGCGTCCCAAACCTTGAAGGAAAAATTTAAAGAAAAAGTCTCTAAGTTCAGACTTCCTTCAGGGTTGTCACCTGAGGATAGGTATAGGTTGGCACTCGAAATGCATCCACCTAAGTTTCCTAGATTACCTACCTCAGAGCTGGCTCTGGCTTGGTTTCCCCCATACCCTCGGTGGTTGACTTGCAAAGAGATGTTCAAATACAAATCTCAAAGGAAACTAAAGCCATCTGAGACTGTGACATGGGCTCGACATTGGCTCCATAATTTCCCAGGGCATCTTCGCTATGACCTTTTTGCCATCTCGATTCTTTCGAATGAAGGCGCAGGTGCGAATGCTTGGGAAATCCCCAACTAATTCTTACTTTCTTTATTTTAACATTTCGTCTTAATTGTTTCGATTTCCAGCCATCAGAATAAAGACTGTTGCGTCGAAGACCAAGGAAGGAAGTAGTTCCCAACAAACTATTGAAACTGGTGACAATGTGCCCCAGAAAATTCCAACAATTACTCCTGAGACAACAACAACAACGGCAACAACAACAACCATCGCTCCAACTCCAACAATTTCTCCAATTCCAACAATTGCTCCAGCTCCAACAATTGCTCCAACTCCAACAATTGCTCCGACTCCAAAGGTAATCAGTTTATTTTGGTATTTCGACTGGACTTGAATTTATGATTGAAGTCTAATCTTATGTATGCACCTTTTCAGACTAATAAACCCCCACCAACCACTCCAAAGAAGCGAAAGCCTAGTACCACTGGGAAAGATCCTAAGGTTGGGGGAAGTTCACCAACGGCTTCGAAGAAGAAGCAGAAGAAAGATGTTTCAAAGGACACTAACGTCTCTGGACTCGATTCCAGGGATGTTGCTCCCTTACCAAAATCCAAAAATCCACCTTCGACCTCCAACGTAATGTTGGAACATATAGACAGTAATATCTCTTCAGACAATCCCCAGGTGAATTGAATTCGAAAATGTTTTAACAAAGCTAGTTATTCGTACCTTAGTGCAAGTTTTAATTTCTCTTTGTTTGTGTAGGATAATTCAATTCCAGTACTTACCACTTCGACTCCTCCATCCAAAGCAGCTGCTCCAATCCATTCTTCTCCTCATGGGGATTCAAGTAATCTGGTGCAGTATAAAGGATCCTCCAATATGGCGGCTCCGACTGGGGCTCCTGAGCAACCAGATGATCAAGGCACCTCACCCCCTCTCAAGGATACAATCAAAACAACACTTGAAGATGCTGCAGAAGTGCCTCCAGAGACTTCTCATCCAAAATCTCCTCTCAAGATTCCTCAAGAAAGTGAAAAAGTCACCCAAGTCGAAGAGGAAAAGGCTTGCCCTTCTCAAGAGAGCGAAGATTCTAGTGAGGAAGGATCTGGGGACGAAAGAGGAGAAGAGGCTCAAGGTGATTCGAGTGAAGGAACGGAGTCCGACGCTCCCAGTAATGAAGATGATGATATCGAAGTGGTGGACCTGGTTGGTGATGACGAAGATGATGATGAGGAAAATAATGAAGGTGATGGTGTTCCTACCAATGAGCCAATGGAAGTCGAAATGGATGTTACTCCATAGCGCATGGAACTTCCTGAGTCTTCCCAAGGTCAAACAGCTGAAGAGGAGTTAGCCCTCTTAAAACGAAATGACCCTATTGGGTATATGAAGGCTAAGCTAGCTCAGAGAGACACTCCTCTTCCTAAGGCTGGTGCTGGTTTGACTATTGATTCAACGCCTTTTGATGATAGGGTTGTACTTCTTCATAAGATTAGGAAGACAATCCTTGATGTGGATCTATTCGAAGTACTCAAGAAAGATAGTACAACCTGCTTTATTATGAAGGGACTTCTTAATCAAGTCGACCTCACCGCCTGTTCTTTGGAAGTTAGCACCATCCTGTTCGAACTTCAATCTTTGATAGACAACGTGACTGGGTGTCTCCTCCAAGATGAATCTGCTACCAATAAAGTTCAAGAGAAGCGAGCTGCAATGGACGCTGCTTATGAGCATGCTTCGAAGCTTTCTAAAGAAGTTGAAGAACACGCCATGCATATCAAGCAAGCTAAAGCTGATTATGAGCTTCGAGCTCAATCCATTCTTCTCTGGGAGAAACAGAATCAAGAACTTCAAAGTAAAATTAAGGAGGCCCAACAGCAACAGATGGCATATGAAACCAACACTTTTGGCAATCGATTCGAAGAGTTCCTTAATAAAGGACTTGCAGAGACGGAAGCAGCTGAGCAATTTAAGGGTGAAGTCGCTATCCTAGAAGGAGCCAAGCGCTTCACTCAACAAAGGCTTGAGTCTTATCGGAGTATTTTCGATCGATTAAGGAACAATACTTATTTCTAAAGATTGTCTGTTTATTTTGCTTGGAATATTAATTTGACTTTAATCTGTAATACCCAAACAATGCCATTTTGGCAATTTTAATTTACCATTTTGGCATATCTTCACTATGTTTCGATTACGCTATTATTATTCGAATCTCCTGCAGGCGTGGCTTATATTTCTTTAAATATTTCCCATTTACCCTTAAGATTCGTTTATTATCATTTACTTCTTCAATCTCATATGCATTGTTTGAAAATGTTTTTACTATTCGAAAAGGTCCTTCCCAATGAGGTGACCATTTACCTAATGCTTTATTCTTCTTGTCCATGGGTAATATAACTTTCCAAACTAAGTCATTCGTACTTAATGTTTTACCTTTCACCCTTTTGTTATATGCCCTGGCTACTCTTTCCTTTTGCCTCATCAGGATTTCCAATGCATGCAACCTAACTTCATCCAATTCAACTAACTCATTCATCATCATTTCCCAATATAAAGAAGATGGGATTTCATTTTGTCTTTGAATTCGAACTGATTGTAGATGAATTTCTACTGGTAAGACTGCATCATGACCAAATGTTAGTTGGAAAGGTGTGGTGTTAGTAGCCTCTTTAGGAGATGTTCTACAGGCCCATAGTATTTGGTCTAAAGTCTTATGCCAATTTCTTGGTTTTTTACCAACATGTTTCTTTATCAAACCTATTATTACTTTATTGGCTGCTTCGACCTGACCATTTGCTTGAGCATAGTATGGTGTTGATGTTAGCAATTTAAATCCCATATCTCGGGAAAATTCTTGCATCTTTTTACCGGTAAACACAGAACCTTGGTCTGTGGTGATGCTCTCTGGCAATCCGAACCTATAGATAATTTGTTTTTGTATGAATTCAATAATAGCCTCTTGATCTACAACTATTAATGGCATTGCTTCAATCCACTTGGTAAAGTAGTCTATTCCCACCAAGATATATTTCTGACCTTTGGATGAAGCAGGATTGATTTCTCCTATTAAATCTAATGCCCATCCTCTAAAGGGCCATGGTTTAATGATCGAATGCAACTCACTTGCAGGAGCATGTTGAATCCCTGCATGTTTCTGGCATTCTTCACACCCTTTAGCAAAATACAATCCTTGAGCATACTGGGCCAGTACATCCCATATCGAAATAGCAACCATTTCATTTTATGGCCTGCTTGATGTGCCCCACATGCCCCATTTGTGGACTTCTGATAATGCTAAATATGCCTCACTTTCTCCTAAGCATTTAAATGTCGCCTTCTTGGGTCTTTTGAACAATTCATTTCCCATAAGAACATATGATAATGCTCTATGTTTTATTTTTCTGTCAACATTTAATGTTGGATTTTCTAAGTATGTTACTAATGGACTTCGCCAATCTGTATCTGATAAGGTATTTATGGCTAATACTTCGAATCCATCTTTATCACCACAACCTAATTTAATATTTTCTAAATCTGATGGTATGAGTCTAGTAGCCATAACCCTACCTCTTATTTCGACCAAATCCTCAAAGTTTTTGGCAGAAACTTTATACCCTGAAGCCAATTGTGCTAAGTCATTTGCTTCTTGATTTTCTATTTTGGGTATATGTTGAATGTCCATGTATTCGAATTTCTTGAGTAGCCTATTAACTATGACAAAGTATGTCATCAGATTTTCCTTGATGCATTTATATTCCTTTGTTATCCTTGACCACTAACTCGAATCACCTTTAATTTCGACTCTAGTTGCTAATTCCAACAAAGCTTCAAGTCCAACAATGAGCGTTATTGACTTCGTTGTTCGAGCAACGAGGGCCATCTAACTTATACTTGAATTTTGTTGGAATTCCTTCAGGAGAGATTATGAGAACTCCAACACCACTGCCCTCCTTGTGGGTCGAACCATCAAAGTATAATTTCCAAGGTTGCATTTCGACGTAACCCATGACAGACTTTTCGACCAGTGAATGGTCCACAATGAAATTAGAAATTACCTGACCTTTCACAGCTCTTAAAGGCATGAAAGTCAAAGAATATTCTGTCAAGGCTAGAGCCCATTTACCAACTCTGCTATGCATTATTGGTTTTGAAAGCATGTGTTTGATAACATCGAAATGAGACGAAACATAAACATCAACAGGCTTTATATAATACTTAAGTTTCATACAAGAAAAGTATAAACAAAGACATAACTTTTCTATGTTGCTATATCTAGTTTTTGCATCGTTCAAGACCCTACTTAAATAATATATGGCTCTTTCGATGCCATTACTATCTTCTTGTGCTAACATACTACCTATAGTAAATTCAGAAGCAGATATGTACAATCTCATGGGCTTTCCCCATGAAGGTGGAGACAAGATAGGAGGCTGAGAAAGATATCCTTTAATCTTGTCAAAGGCCTCCTGATGTGCTTCGTTCCACTCGAAGGCTTGGCCGTGCTTTAAGTGAAGTAGTGGAGAGAAAGCTTGAGTCCTTCCACTTAGATTCGAAATGAATCTTCTGAGAAAGTTAATCTTCCCCAGCAGAGATTGCAGCTCCCTTTTCGATGTGGGTGCTTTAGTTTCCATGATGGCTTTGGTCTTATTCTGGTTGATTTCTATTCCTTTCTTATGAACCACAAAGCCCAGGAAATCTCCAGCCTGCACAAAAAATACACATTTAAGGGGGTTCATTTTTAAGCCATGTTTTCTCATTCTTTCGAATGATTGGCTCAAATGATGCAAATGGGTTTTTGCAGATATAGATTTGATGACTATATCATCAATATACACCTGCATAAATGTCTCAATAAAATCATGGAAAATGGAATTCATTGCTCTTTGGTAAGTTGCCCCAGCATTTTTTAGACCAAAAGGCATCACTACTCATTCATAGGTGCCTAAGGCTCCTGGGCAACGAAATGCTGTCTTAGCAACATCTTCTTCAGCAATAAAAATCTGATTATAACTAGAATTTCCATCTAACATACTTAGGTATTCGAATCCTGCAGCAGAGTCTATTAACATTTCTGCCACAGGCATAGAGTATTGATCTTTGGGGGTTGCAGTATTTAAATCCCTAAAGTCTATGCATATTCTCAGAGAACCATTTTTCTTAATAACAGGTACTATATTTGCTAACCATTCGATATATCTTGTGGTTCTGATGAATTTGCAATGCAGCAACCTTTCGACTTCAGCTTTGATCTTTGTGAGCACTGCTGGCGCGAATCTCCTGGGAGTTTTCTTGATGGGCTTCTTGCCATCCTTAATTGGAAGTCTGTGCTCCACTAACTCTCTTTTCAAACCAGGCATTTCGTCATAGTCCCACGCAAAGTAATCTTTGTTTTTCTTGAGGACTTCGATCACCTCTTGCTTGAAACTTGGGCTGAGTTTTGTGCTTATGTAGGTTATTCTTTTTGTGTTATCATCCTCCAAATTCACCTCCTCGAGCGGATCCTGCGCTAACATTTTGGCCCCTGAGTTTGTAGGATCCTTCTCGAAGCCCAAGGGTTCTTTGTCATAGATGGCATCAAGCCTTTGATCTATTTCGTTTTCTTCATAGGGTGAATCTTTCGAACCATTCCCTTTCATTTCATTTACTTCAACTATATTATCTATTTTAGCTTCAGAAGCTGCTTTCCATTCATTCTCAGTCATATAGGCCGAAATCCTTTCGAAGATGGAGGACTCAGTCATGAGCAGGATTGTCGAACTCCCAACCTGGTGGCTGTCTTTGCGAAGTGCCTTCGACTCCTTCATCCCCCCTTAATTATTTTTCTGTCCCAGTACATGCCATCATGGCGAAGGGTCATATAGTAGTGTGCATCCCTTGTTTCATTCATTTCGTCACTTGGGGTACAGGGGGCTATTCGTGCCAGGTACTTGTCATAATTCCTTTTGTTAACCAAATTGACTTGTTGTCATAAAGTAACTCTGGTCCGCTTCGATATTCTCCACTATACCATCTTCTCTCCACAGGACTAACCTTTGGTGCATTGACGAAGGAACTGCCCCTACGCCATGAATCCACTCTCTTTCCAGCAGCAAGTTATAATTGGCCTTGGCTTCGATCACCATGAACATGGTGGGCCTGCAGCTCGATCCGACGGTTAAATCCACTTGCACCACCCCCAACGTTTGACCTACTTTCCCCTCATAATTGGATAGGACCATGTTGTGTGGTTTGACATCACCCTCTTGAATTCCTAGCTTTTTCAGCATGAATTGAGGCATTAAATTAACTGCAGCGCCTCCATCCACTAAGATCTTGTTTACACCATGGGTTCCTGCCTTTGCTCAAATGAACAATGGCTTCAAATGATTCTTCATTGCTGGCTCTGGATGTTCGAAGAACGCGTTCTGCTCTTCGACCGCGCCGTTATCCATTAGATAGTAGCAAACTGGTCTGTGTTTCATCAGATCTATGGTATCTTCTTCCTCATGCTCTTGATTTTGGTCTCTGTCCAAACTCGGAAGGTAGTCTGAGATACCACATTGCGTTTAAATTGAGTGAGGACTCCCCTCGATTCGAAGTTATCATCGGCATATCCTCGTTCTTCGGACTTGGAGTGTAATCTTTCGATTCATCTGGTTGTGTTTCGGAGAAGAGTCTTCGACTGACTGGAGGCTTGTTTTCAGGTTGGTTGTTTATTATTGGTTTGTTGGTACTTGACATTTCTTTGTTGCTGGCCGAAGCTTCTCTTTTGTCTGCCAAGGCTTCTTTTTCAGCCTTTCGAATTCGATGTTGCCTTCGCCATTGTGATCTAGACATGGGGTTTTTTCCTTTGTAATTCTCAAGTCTCATTTCTTCTCTATTCGCAGTGTTAAATTGCCTCCTATACACCATGGCGTGACGTGCATTTCGCTCGTTGCCTTTCCATTTATCCTTCCCCCTATTGGTTTTGACTTGCAGCCACTTATCTGTTGGTACTTCAGTAGGGATTTTGAACATCACCCTTCGAGCACCTTTTGGGTAGGGGCTATCAGGCTTTTGTTTTGTATGATTACCCTCGAAGTGTTGACTTATCTGACCAACCTCCTTGTGATTCCAGCATGGGGCGAAGGGAATAGTTTCGAATGCTCCAGCCATGTTCTGGTCATATGCTGCTGAGCACCTTGGGCAAATCAGGCACTTGGATGCCCCCTTATGACAGCGAACTACGAACTCCAACAAACTCTCCCCAGCTCTAGGGTAGCATCTAAATAATTGGTTGTCTTGGCGCCAATTGACTCCGGTTCGAGCCCTTTGTTTCCTCTCGAAATCTACAGCAATCCTCTGGTTGCAGATGATGTTGCATCTGGGACATAGCATCATTTCAGCATTTCCTTTGTGGCACAACATGAGATAATCTTTGAGGCTGGTATCTGCAGCATAGCCATCCTCCATTTTGTATTTTTCTTTTTCAAGATATCTTTCCATCTCTTTCATCTCAGAACAGGGTCTCTCCATGTCCACCATATTGACATCTACATCTTCCCCTTTTGTATCATCATCTCCCCATCCTGTGGGCCTGACATCTTTGATTGGGATCTTCGAACTCTCTGGAGCAGAATATTTTACCAGATAATCACACTTCCCACTGGGTTCTCCCAAGGTGTCCCAGATTTCTTTTTGAGGTGATGCTGGTTTCGTGATCTTTACTCTCTCCAATTTTAGCCTTAGGCCTTCAGTGGCCTGTGTCAAATTTTGCTTCTGGTCTTCCTGGCCCTCAGTAGCCTGGATCTCTTTCAAAACACCAGATGGCATTGTTTCGTTCGAAGCCTCTAGTTGTTTGTGGACGTCCTCAGTGACTCCATTATTGACTTCGACTAACACCCAGCTTTCACTTTCAGTGCTTTCTTCTTTCAATGTAGTGGCCCCTTGGTCTGCTTCCACCATATTGATTTCTCCAATGCACGAAGGCTCGGAGTAGTTGGTGTCTGCAATATCCAGAGGGTCTTCATCCACTTTCATTTTTGGTTTGTCAACAAACTTTAATCTGCCTTCCTTAATTGCATTTTGAATCAAATCCCTGAAAAGAAAACACTGTGAGGTTTTGTGGCCTAGAAAACTATGATATTTGCAAAACCCTCTTTTCTGTCTTTGATCTAAAGGAGGTATTTTGACATTTGATGGCACAATTAACTGGCCATCTTTGACAAGCAAATTGAAAATCTCATCGCACTTTGTCACATCGAAGGTATATACCTTCTTTGGGAATTTATCACTTTTCTCGTTTTCAACAATTTCTTTCCCTTTTGTAGGAACTAATAGTTTACAAGAGTAAGGTGGAGCCTATTTTAATTCACCGAGATCTATTTCGACCTCTTCGAATTCAGGATAGTCTTCGACTTCCTCAGTTTCGACATAGGAAATTCTTTCTTTCTTATTACTTTTGAAAGCCCTGGCCTTTTCGGCCTTTAGTCTTTCGACTTGTCGAACCCTATCTGCTAACTGAGCCATATCCCTCAAGTATTGTGTGTCTAACTTCTTTCGAATAGAATAGTCCAGGCCACCAGCGGCCATTTCGACTAACTCATGTTTAGGGACTACTGTGAAACATCTAGATTTCAAGAGTCTAAACCTATTTAAGTACTCATCTATGGGTTCAATAAACTTCCTCTTAACACTTGCTAGTTCCTTTAGACTTATCTTGGATTGTCCCATATAGAATTGTTCATGGAATAACCTCTCCAAGAGGGTCCAAGTGTCTATGGATCCCGGAGGCAAAGTGGTAAACCATGTGAAAGCATTTTTAGTGAGGGAACTTGGGAAATATTTAATCCTAAGATTCTCATTATTTGCTATGTCTCCTGCTTCGGTCAGATATCTGGCTATATGTTCGACCGTTGATTCATTGGTATCTCCAGCAAACTTTGTAAACTTAGGGATCTTGTATCCCTTTGGTAAATCAGTATGCATTACATAATCTGCTATAGGGAAGGCATAATTTGGCCTTCTAATCCCTGTATTAATACCATTTTGGGCCATAATCCTCTCTATCATGGTGGTTAGGTTATTTTCTGCCAAGATATTGTTATTTCGAACTCTATGGACAACTGCATCAATATCTTGGTTTCGACCCACCATGACAACTCCTCTAGGTTGTTCTTCTCGAAACACTGGGGCTTCTAATCTTTCGACCCTTGCTAGTGGTTCTATCAATCCCCTTTGTGGTTCTTCTCGAATCATTGGGGCATCTACCCTTTGTGCCCTTGCCCCCAAATTAACCCCTCTCTGGGCCTATAAGGTGGGTCATCAACTTGTTTGATGATAGGTATGTTCGCCGAACCAATGCGGTTCTTCCTCGCCTCTGGAGGAAGAAATCTGCTATTCGACTCATATTATCTGCGTTTTCCTGTTTGTCACAGTTATATTTTGCACTATTGGGGCAAAGATTTCTTGCATAGTTTGCGCTAACACTCCTATCATATTATGGTTACTATCATCCATTAGCGCTAAAAGCTATCTGATTTTCTGTGGTTAGGATAGGCAATGCACTATAACCTACTGACCCTTGGTTATTTGTCATGAATTGATTAGCCCCAGAACCAGACCCTAATTGTGGTGACGTGTTCGAAGTCGAAGTTTGTAAACCTTCCATAAAAGATATTGGCATCCCATAAGGGTTTGGGTCTATTGCGAACGGGTGGTCTATTCGGTGGTGGGGTAGCGAAATGGGTTTGTACCCCACTTTGTGGGACAGATCCCCCAAGATAACCAGTGGTCCCTGTATTTCCTAGGGTCGAATTGTTTGTTGACATGCCACTTGTTCCGTTCGTGGCCATATTACTAGTCGAAGATGCAACTGACTGTGCATTCGAAGGGATCGCGCTGGACGTTCCCGTCGAAACAGACGCACTAGTGCCTGTTCCATGTGGGGCATTTTGTTCCCCTTGTTGATTGTTTGGATTAGACATCCTATTATTTCGTTTTCTTCTAGGTAAGGGTTGGTTACTATTAGTTATTCTACCACTCCTAAGGTTCATATACCAACGAACTTTGTTTACTCAGAAAGAACTTTTATAATAATTATGTCTTATAATCCTTATTTTATTTTAATTTCTAACGACCAATGAGAGTCCCACTGGGTGTGCCAATTTGTTCACAGTGATTTCTGGTGAAACAACCGCTAGTCCTCCAAACTATCGAATAAGCTTTATTATTGTTATTCAATTCCTCTGGTAACTTGCAGGATCGACTAGATTGATCCTATGGGGTATTGGTCGTTTGGATAGAATTAATAAAAAAATAAGTGTTCATGTTTAAGACTTGTATTTAAATTATTTTATATATATATCCAAAGTATTTCGATCACAACGCTAAATAACTTAATGACATGATCAAGCAAAATAACATAAAACTGATTTGAACAAGTAAACGCATAAAGGTTCGATTTGCAAAGAAATGTATAAATGCAGGAAAACGTAAATGATTTTTAAAGGTAAAAGACTTTTAATGTAAAAGCATGAATATAAAAGCATGAAATGTAAAAGACAAGAATGTAAAGATTTCTGGAAAGTAAAACGTTAATGTAAAGAGTTTCTGAAATGTAAAAGACTTTGAAATAAAAGAAACATTTAAATGCAAGGAAAAGTTAAATGACTTTGAATGTAAAGAATTTAAAAGACATTGATGCAAAGATAAAGGATAAACTGGAAAGATAAAGATGTTTACTGAATAATAAAAGTTTTGGTGCAATCATACGTACATCATTCGAGCATTCGTTTCCCTAGCCATGTGGTATTTTGAATGTTTACTGAATTTTTGTACAATAGATATGACACACGAAATCCTAACACTAAGACTTCTATTTATACTACTTCGACCATAACGGTCTGACTTATGAGATCTTGCCACGTTCAAAACATGCAGGATACTGTGCTTCTCTTGCTTCCACGCGTCTTCGAACCGTCTCCAGCGCATATATATTCTAACTTCCAATTATCCCGCTCGCGTTTGAATTTCAAATGCCTTGGCCACTTCGTTTCGAAATCACTCCTCAGATACAATCCTACTACCACTTCGAAGCTTCCTTTATATGTATCATCACAATTGTCGTTCGAAGCTCCCAGTTTCAGTACATCCTTTCGAAGAGCCAATTCTTTCATTCCAAACTATGACATTCACTTTGTTCCCACGAACACTGACATCATTTCGTTTCGAGCTCAATGACTCCATTTCGAATCATATATATCAAAATCTTCAGCCAACAAACTCCCATCGTAAACAATATCTGCTAATATCTGAGACATCAACAAGGGATAAGCCTTCATCATCATGTTGTCAATCAAGGCCATCGTATGATAGATTTGATTTGATCGGTAGACACAAATTATAGCATATCACTTATCAAAAGATTATAATTATAATAAGAATAAAGTACCTTGTAGGATTGAAGAGACTACCGATGTACCTTTTGGATTATAGAGATTGATGTAAGAGAGTATGAGAGGATTACTATCCTCATTACCGTTTAGGGTTTCAGACTGAGTTAATCGTTTAATAGGGCAATGCTTAAATAGCTAAGCGGCTGAGGGCAGGGACCTCTCATTGGGCTTTAACTAAATGGTCCAACCCATCACACTCCATTCAGAGACAATAGCCCAATTAGATAAATTCATCCATAAGTGCTTAATAACAATAGACCATAATTAATATTAATAAAAACGTCTAATAATTGATTATTGTTAATCCATAATTGATTAATTAAATAATTAATTCAACAATCTCCCACTTGGATGACAATAATCAATTATTAAAATATATAAATTTTAATACTATAACTTTAATTATAGTCAAAGCACTTGTTCACAAAATAAAAGTAAACTTCAACATTGTAGAAATGAATCTGATAGGGAAAACATATCATACAAGTCAAAGAAATTCAGTTTATATTAAAAAGATGAATTTATAGAAACATATTTCATATGAGAAAAATATGTTATTAATCCAATGGATGAAAATGCTATCAATAAACTCCCACTAATCCAAAATATCATAAGACTTACTCATGTGTATAAGTTTGTGGTCAGTGATTTACTAATGAGTTTTCACATTAAAGGTCATAGAATATCCACGTAGGTCTAAGAATAGTAATTACATATAGGAATTACTCTATTACAAAAGTAATCACATTTAATTATAAGTACCTTCATAACACAATATCATACTCGATAGAAGTATTCATATTTACTTGTACTTTCATATTTTGATCTGACAAAAGTGAACTATTGAAGATAGAATAACTCGATGGACACATGCACCTGGCTCCCCCGAGCGAGCTCAAGTTCCTCTCTTATTCGTGGCATTTCTCATGGTGGGGGCTTGATATCCTCGGGCCATTCATTCTGGGAGCATACCAGAACAAATACTTGATAGTGGGTGTAGACTACTTCACCAAGTGAATAGATGCCGAAGCATTGGTCAAAATCACCGCTCAAAATATCCTGCGTTTTTACAAGAGAAATATATTAGCCCGATTTGGCATCCCGCAAGCCATAATCACTGATAACAGGACACAATTCACCGATAAAAACTTTTAATACTTTGTCGCCCATCTGGGAACTGTGCAACATTTCGCCTCGGTCGAACACTCACAAACGAACGGGCAGGTTGAATTCGCTAACAGGGTCATACTGCGCGGACTCAGGCGACGGTTGGAAGAATCAAAGAAGAAATGGGTCGAGGAGTTACATAACGTACATTGGGCCTACCGAACAACTCCCCACTCATCTACTGGGGAAACCTCATTCTGACTCGCCTATGGAACCAAAGCAGTCATTCCAATAGAAATTTCTGAACCTTCAAGAAGAACCGAATCTCCCCTCGATGAGGAGACGGACGACCAATCCTTGAGGGAAGAACTTGACCCGGTCGAAGAGATACGAACGGGGGATGCCTATAGAGAAGCATCGCTCAAACAAAGAATATCCCTCCGATACTACACCAAAGTCATTCCCCGCAAATTCTTCGTCGAAAACTTAGTCCTTGAGCGAAATCTTAAGAGCTCCACCAAAGGGAAGCTTGCAGCAAACTGGGAAGGTTCCTACTGTGTCTACGCCAAAATAAGAACAGGGGCCTACTACCTTGGAAACCTCCAAGGGGAGAAACTCACCCGATCATGGAGCGCGAAAAAACTAAAACAATACTATAGTTAAAACACTAACGGCCGACACACCTCAGGAAACCATCCAGGTGCTTATAGCTCGACATCACACGCTCTCCTCGGTACCAGCATTGCGTGATATAATGGCACATAAAGAGATACTCGCTCCATTAACCTAACGAGCTAGATCTCTGCCTCGACGCGGGGGACTCAAACGAGCCTCGTTGTCTAAGTACCTTGCCCGACAGAACACCTAACTCGCGATAGGATGTTCACGCCACCGATCTTAGGCCTTTAATCAAAACTTGAGCTCTGGACTGAGTCCAGCAACCAACTGGCCCGCTTTGACTAGTCTCCCCACATTGTCAAAGACCACGCACTAATAACGAGTGTTCCCTCCCTGAAATACAATGTATCACATGCATACAACGAATAAATAACACAAAACACTTAGATAATTACGGCCACAAGAAGCGGATTTGTCTTGGAGTTACAATTGGGACTTTACCCACAAAAAAAAACGACCAACAAAGGTCGAAACTTCACATTACATAAGTGGGACACGCCCATAACAAACATAATAGAAATTACGAGCAGAATTCATTTAGCGAATTCAACAAGGTCATTGGATGGGGTCGGTTGCGTCTCTTGAAAGACCAGATCTTCAAGGAAGTCGGGCATCTTAATTTGACCCTCCTCGACATATAAATGGACTCCCATCACGTCCGTCACCAACTCCACGTCTAGATTCATGACATGCACCTGGGCCAAAGCATTCTCAAATTTCCCCGTAGAAGCGACCATCGCATCATCATAGGCAGTCTGAATACGTTCGAGAAATTTCGCCCGAGTCTTCAACCCGGAGGTATCATCAGGCTCTCCCTCAGTCGGATCATTATCGACCTTCAAATGCGCCACCTCATCGGTCAATCGATGCCTATCATTTCAAGCGACATCGCGCTCTTCGATAGTCCGTTTGAGTTCCCATGACGAGTTCTCCAACTTTTTCTCTAGATCCTAACGGTCTCCCTCATCTCCTTCGCCTTGGCCTTGAGCTCCCAAAGCTCGACCTCTGGGGATTGACCCATCTCGGCGTAAGCGGCAGCCATCTAAAAAATACGCACCCAGGCACCCGCGTCCTTCGATAGAGCAACCATCTTAGTCGGGCGATCCATCTCCCCCAGATGAATAGATTCCGCCTGAGGAAGAACCACGCACGTATTATCAAAGTACGTACGATAAAGCCAGCTGGGCAGGAAATCAAATTTCCCCTCACCCTTTTCTCCAGTAAGGTCTATCGCCCCGTCGACCCGAATTCTTTTGTTCCTCGAAGGGGTATTTTGGGGGGATGAAACCCTAACTACTTGAATGGAAGATGCTTTTCCCGGGACTGCCTTGGAAGTGGTCCCTGTTCGGTCGGTGATACCTTCCCCATCTTCCCTTGCTGCATGGAGTTCCAAGCGATACGCTCCAACAAAGAATCCATCCTAGTTGTAACAAGAAAATAAAAAAAAACACGTCAGAATCAAGTGAATCCAGTTATATTCAGCAACAACATAAAGACGAAAAGAAAATGACTCAAACAAATCTACCCAAATAAGCCTTCGGATCCCCACTAAAAAGGAGATCCCTCACGTTGATAAGTTTGGGCTCATAAACATAAACCCCATCTTCGCTCATGAGCGGTTTCCCGCCTCTGCCCACGCGATGGACCAGAGGAAGACCCTCAACATAAGACGACAACGCACCCAAACTCTCCAGGTCCTCGACATTCAACTCGTCCCTGGACCACACATATTGGTCGGCATTCCGCTCGAAATGCTCCTTCTTCCAAGGGAAATTGAACTTAGGCACGAGTTGGCACACCGTTCTCCTAGTTCATTCAGCTTTTGAGCACCGTCCTCCAACAACGCTGGCCTGCTCGAAAAGACATTGAAGAGGGCCCGTTCAGAAATCGGGCGGACTAACATAAACTTTTCCTTGAAGAAACGACACTCAGCTCCACTTGACCAGTCCATCTGTTTTATCCGAGACCCTCTGGAGGAAAAATATATGGAAGAATAGGGGGAGGTGACACCAATCTCCAAGTATTCCCACACAATTTCGAACGCCCTGATAAACACAATCGCGTTCAGATGGAGCTGAGATGGGGCAGACGAAGATGATCGAAAACAACCACTTTTATATCGATAAAAGGAAGACAAATTTCGAGTTCCCTGAACTAGATGTCATACTTAGAGATATGATATGCCTCATATATCGAGCAGACTCGATGCTCCTCAGCAGGGATAAATACTGCCTAATCCTCCCGTTTCTCCTCCTCGGTTACATTCCCTTCCTGGGGATCATACCAATCAATATTGTCAAATAGGTCGTTCTGACGAGCAGTAAAATGTGACCCCCTTGAACGGACATCCAGAGCCACCCAAACGGTCGGATCCTGATTGTTGGATTGAATAGTTGAAGACGGATCCGCGACAAATTGAGATCCCTGGATCTGCCGAGGATCCTCCCTCATGATCTCGTCCGAGGTAGTCTCTTCATAAGCTACAGTATCTTCATACTCTTGCTAAAAATGACTCGAACATTCGCTACTGTCTCCGCTATCATCTGTCATGACACCTGAAAAGCAGAGGAAGACAATGACCTCAACATTAACGTCAAAGCCACTCTTCCACTACTTATCAAGTGAAAGGGCTCGGACAAACGAGAAACTATTTCCTCGGTCAACAACCCTCTCTTAGGAACAGATTACTATTCAGAGTGACATCCCTCAGTTCGGGAGAAAAACACACGAAAAGACTCTGGCGTCAATAAGAAACGCCAAGGAACAGCAGAGCAACCGCTCACCGCCAAGAAAAACCCATAAAAGAAAACTCTAACTGCATGCATTATGTGGATATTACATTATATAAACCCTCATATCTTTGAGGGCAAGGTATCACATCCGTACTCTAACAACCCTAATATTCTCTTGTCTTCTTCCTTTAACATTTGTTTACTTTAGCATCAGAATGCCTTGCAGGTACACCACCCCCTCCTCAATGTCAACTTGCTCAAAGGACCTTCGTTCACTCCGGCCGTCTCCGGTTTTGATCACTTGTTCAAATCAAGTGCCAAAACCAATTTGAATGTATGTTGTACCCGCTTCAAACTTCTTGAGAAATCTATTAAGTTTTCGCCTTACACTACTTTTTGTGGGCTAATTTCAGTAAAATATATCTTTTACAGAATATCCTCTACAGCTTTATGTCTCCTACTTCCATGATGCTGAAATCTCAACCTTTCATCTTTATTTTTTTTAAATTTTTTTAAACACAATTTATTTCTTTACATGTTTTTCATAATTTCTTATCCATTGGATAATAAGCATGAGAGATAGCTGAAGACATGGATAGGAATTTTTTTTGTTTTTTACCAATATTTATCGAAATAATGACTTCAAATATCCAACAATTCACTTACAAATTTTCCTTGAACATTGCTTGTTGAAAACATCCAAATTACAGTTAACGCCTTCATCAAGTGACAATATTTTTATATAGTAAGAGACATTGTTCGAACTAAAAAAGGACTAAAATATAACGTATTTTAGAGCTAAAATTTATATTTAAATTATTTCGTTATTTTTATAGTACACAAGAAAAAGTAAAAGAACATTATTCTATAAAATATTATTGATCGATATGCATTATATAAATATATGAATAATGTTAAGACTTTCCAAAGTATCATGAAGTATTTTGTCGATTAATTTATTTGCATTCAATTTACCTAATTTAATGAATGCCAATCGAACCAAAAATTTAATAGAAAGAGACACTTTAAAATTTATTTTATACAACTTTCATCGTACGATTTTCATCTTCTTTCTCTTTAATATTTCAGATTGCCACCAACAATCATATTTTAAACGACATCACATCCTAATAGTTTCCTTTACATTCAAAAGGGACTCGCATAGTGTTCCATAATGAATGATTGCAAAAATAAAAAGACGCATAACAAAATGCCCCAAGAAAATCATGTACCACATATGTTCAAAATAACCGCAACAGATTCTGTCATCTCATAACACCATGGCCGACGGCGGTTTAAATATGTAGAGTCACTCAAGTCAAAAAATATTATTATTAAAATATGATTGAAATGTTTTCAAAATGCCACCGTAGTATTTTTCAACCACGGACCAAAACATCTTTCGAAAGTAGATTCTAAGATTTATAAGACTCACCTTAGAATTTTAAATAAGTGGTATACATATTTAAACAATATAATTTAGTTGCTTAAATAATTAAATATCGTGAAGAAATATTATATGAAGTGTACGACAGAATAGATGTGAATGTTGTTATCCACTCTTCTAATTCTAGTCTTCTTCTAATTCTTGGGAACACCTATCCACTTCTACTATAAGGAAATAAATTCCTTGTTAGGCGTTGGTTTACACAACATAAGCATTTGATGAGAACAACGTAATAGACGACAACATATTTGATCATACATCTCTTTTTGAATGTCTAATATATCTAAAAATTATATACTACTTGAGAACCTACGAGTTGTAGAGAGGATCTAATAGATCTAGATCAAGTATAAATCGTAGTTATGACTCAATGCTATGAATAATATTTCAACGCGATGGTATATCACTTGAATCTAAAAACAGTTGGCCTCTATTAACTACCATATCTTGATTTCAAGCAAGTGATTTTCGCCACATCAAAGCATAACAAATCAACTCTTCTGTTAATTTTGGAGAAAACTAAATCCTCTAGGGCAGATGTGAAGACCATTAAATTTATACTGTACACATCTTCCACTAGATCTAAGAGTTAACACAGCTGATACAACTAACGAAAACAAGGAAATAATAAATCCTGGTAGTAAAACTAAGAAAAGAAAACGTACTAAGATGGTGAAAGAAGTAGTAGAAGAAAACAGTGGATGCACATACATACATAAAACATACACTATACGCGTAATAATAGTAGTAATGACTTTACCAAAGAAATGGTTAAAAAATAAACTCACGCGCCTTGAAAAATAAAATGTCAGATTTTTCAATCATGGGCCTAGATTTGTGTTCAGCAAAAGGGAAGATCAGTCGCATGAATTAATGCTTGCTTGGTTGGTGGAGTATTATGCTGCCTCATGGATTACACAAATGAACAATTAAACCACAAACTTTTACTTGAAAAGATTAAGCAGAATCAGACAAAAAAATAGCCATGCATTTTTTAGTTCTAAAACACTAGTATTGTTATGTATAACCTATCTTTTGATAAACGAAATAGAGATCTATATCCATAGAAGATGAATCGGTTTAAAGTTGATGAAAAGGTATTGAATCCTGAATCCCTGGAGGTGAAAACAAAAGAAACACTAGAAACCCTAGACCGAAAGAACTCCTAAGAAAACACAAACAAAGGTATCGACAAAAATATGCAAAAACAAGACCAATTAAAAAAGAAAAAGAAAACCTATGACTGTCAGGTTAGCATGGAAACTATTTTTTACTTTACCACAAAAAAGATATATATACATCAAGAAGATTTTACAGAGAGAGGCCAACACAGTTGTGTTGGCAGTATGACCACCTCCGACTGCAAATAGAAAGAAGAAGAAAAAGGGAGGAAGGCGGTGGAGGTGGACAGAATGCCAAAAAACTGTGTAGGCAGCAAGGCTTTGTTAAATCGACCTGAAGAAAGAAGGTGTAGATAGATATGATGAGATTGAGATTGAAATTGATAGTGGTAAGGTAAGGGTGTATAGGCAGGCAGCAGAGGTGACTTGAGTGAGTGATGGAGATTGGATTGGATTCGGAATAAATAACACAGACGGAGGAGGTGGGTGTCATTAATTCACTCCCTCTTCCTAAATTAATTTAACCTAGTGTAATTTCTTTCATAGTTTTTTTTTTACTTCATGTTATTGTTACTGTTATTGTCTCCTTGATAGTTTGAAATATGTTATGTAAAAATAGTTTTAAATTGATTGTTCTTTAAAAAAATTATAGAGAAAATAAATTATTTTTATTTAATTTTATCTTAAAAGCGTTTTTTAAAATAAAATTCGTAATAAATACTTTTAGTATATTTATTATAATTTTTATATAAAATTGTATTGGAAATTTAAATCCAATGAATATTTGTCAAAGCAATAAGTATACTTTTCAATTGTGAGTTTAACATAAACTCTTCCCTTTTTATATGATACAGTAATTGTGTTGAGGACATAATTTAAGAAATTAAAAAATAAAATAAATTATTAACAAATTTAATTTAAAAAATAATGTATGGTGTAGGATATTAAAAAAGTTACATTTACTTAAGAAAAAAATCTATCGGTAAATTGAATTTATATTTAGAAAAACTCTATTAAATGATGTACCGTGTAGAGAGATTGGTAATGTAATATTGTTGGACGAAAAATTAATGAGATTGGACAGATAAATTGATTGATGAGACGAGAAGGCATATTTAGAAAGATCAAAGGATCATCATAGATATTGTTAATTTTTCTTACTCCTCCCTCGTTCTTGTTGAAATTCACTCTTCTTTTCATCTCCCTAGCCCTAGTCTTTCACTACCTCGATTCTGAAACCCATTGCCATTAATATTACTACAAAAACACTTGTCTAACCGCTTCAGCTGCTTGCTTGGCTGGACTAGTATGGGAAGCATCATAGTTCTTCCTTTTTCTTTTTAATATTTTCATTCTCGTGATTACAAGTAAAATATTTTTTTTGGTAATTATAGAAAACATGTTTTGACTTCTTTTTATAAAAGATTTAGTTATATTTAGTATTGACACCGAACCGAACCAATTTGAAAATAGTCGAGATTTGGTTCGGTAATTAATTTATTGGACTTGTTTTATAAATCATATGAATTAAATTTGAGCTCAAAATTAAATATGTAAAATAAATGAGTGGAATTTGAGTTATATATAACTCGATTTGTTTGATTCATTAATTTGTTCGATATATAGGTTTTATGAAAATATCAATATTTAGTTTTCATATTTATTTATATCATTTGAAAGATGATAAAATAATTTATAATTCTATTTATTGAAAAAATTCAAATTCAACATAATATTTTGATGATAATATTTGAATTATGGATATTGAAGTCACATCTTCTTAGTCTTCGATCATGAAAGCTATCCTAAAAGAAAGAGAGCACTTCCGGACCAAGATTGACCGGGAGAACGGCATAAAAGGAAATAAGTTCAATATGAAGGAGGATTATATAACTATGTTGATTTTGTGATCAAAAAATAGAGTTGAAAAATTTGATGCATGGTAATATGGCACAGCTTCGAGCAAGTTTTATATTGTGGTTGGCTTGTCATGGGAGACATGAACTTCAATGGCTTATACAACAAACAAAAGAAAAAAAGTAATAAAGTAGTTGTAACCAAGACTACAATTGCAGAGACAATCTATAAATTATAGGCTATTAGAAATGAGAAATGTTTTGAGAATCTAGTAGATACAAAGATATATGCAAAAATAAATTATAGGCTATTAGAAATGAGAAATGTTTTGAGAATCTAGTAGATACAAAGATATATGCAAAAATATAATAAAAACAATTGTGTATAGGTCGTAGAATAACACGAAACTTAGGAAATACTATTCCGTATTAATTTATAAGCAAAAATTTAATATTTCACACTTATTTAGAAAATTTAAATTTTAGTAGTATGTTTCTTGAAAAATATGTTTTATAGAAAGATGTAAAAATAATTTTGATTGGTTGTTGTCTATTGAAAAAATGAGAGAGAAAGTACATTAAATGCAGTTTGCATTTAATTTTATCTTGGAAAATATGAATTTTTTAAAATAAAATGATTAAATGAAATAAATTTAATGTTTTTTGCTTATAATTTGGAACAAAAAAATGAATGTTTTTTTGCTTATAAACGGGGACGGAGGAAGTATACAATTATCCTTATGTTAGAAGGGTGATAGCTTCTCGTTTTTGTTTTGTTTTGTAGTCCCTTTAATTTTTTGGTTGTCGGATCCTCATGATGGCTTGTACTAGGGGTGGACAAAAAATTTCAATCTGGCCCAAATCGACATATCCATAGGGCCCGATTGCTTGCGGGTCGGGTTAGTCGGTTAACCGAATTAAGAAACAATGGGCTCAAGTGGTTTAAGTGGGTCGGTTTAGGATGTTGTGATTGAGTCCAGCGGAATCCATAACCGACCGGCCCAATAATTTACTAGCTTGACCTAACTTAATCAAACAACAGTAACGAAGATATTTTGAATTTTCATCTACTCTCTTTAGTCTCTAGGATTTCGTTTCACACTTTCACTAACACAAGTACCACAACACAACTCACAACAAAAGGGATTGCTCGCTGCTCTCTCCGCTACCGCTAGGGTTTCGTAGCCACTATTCAACCATCATCGTCGTTTGTGAAATCAAGAGCACCACCACGAAAACGAATTATCGTCGCCATCACTGTAAGTTCTTCTTCACTCTCTTTCTCTCTTTCTCTTTTTCTCTTTTCCCCCTCTTAACTCTCTTTCTTTGCTTCTGAAAGAACGGTGAACCATATGTTTGTTATGCTAATCCATTTATATATTTTGTTTTATTGAAAGATGGAACATGGAGAAGGGAGCTTTCAAGGAGGTGGAGAAGTTGGAGAAGGAAACTTGCAAGGACTCAGTGAAGGAAGCTTCCAAGGACTGAGTGAAGGTAAGATTTCACAACAAGTTACTTGTTGTTTGTGGGTATGGCATGAAAAGTAAATATACTTCAAGTTTCTATAACTTTTGAGCTTAGGTTAAGTTTATAAGTTTTTGTGTGTTTGCTGGTTAATGTTGTTTTTGTGTGTTTGCTGGTTTATAAGTTTTTATACGTTTGTTGGTTATGTTGTCTTTGTGTGCTTGGCGATATATAATTTTTTGTGTCTCTGTGAAATGTTTGTTTTCATAAAAAAAATACTTGTCTGTCACCAAGTTTTTCTATTGTCAATCTTTCTGAAATGTTTGTTTTCATAAAAAAGAGAGATGATTGCAGTATATTGTTGAACATAATACTGTGTTGTGTAATATTGTGTAGTATTGGTGGTTTTTTAGTGTATGTTGAGTAACATTGGTTGATGTTTAATGATCTTTTCTACTGCATAACATATAACATGGATGGTTGATGTTTAGTCTAACATTTAAATTGGTCATATAAATGCTATGTTTTAAATGTTATTTGCCATGTAAATGCTATGTTTTAAATGCTCATTTTTAGATTAGTTTAACATTTAAATTGGTCATGTAAGTAACTGTTTTAGATTATTCATATAGGACTAAGTGTTTTTGTTGACCAAAATATTTTCAGTGATGGAACATCTTGTTCCCCATGTTGAACCTACACAAGCAGCAGAAACTGCACTTTCTCCCATCCCCCCTTCTAGGAAAAAAAGATTAGTTAATGCTAGTGGATCTAGGAAAACTTCCATTGTTTGGTTAGACTTTAACATTTTGCCGAATGAACCTGAACCAATAATTGCGTGTAAACATTGTCACAAAAGATATCGATGCGAACCTAAAACACATGGAACATCTAACATGTTAGCTCACTCAAAAGTGTGTCACAAAAACCCTAACCTTTTACAAAAATATTCCACTCAAAGAAACCTTGTAAGTGGTGAAGGTGGTTTTTAGGTTCAACAAGCCAAAGGTTCAATGCTCAAGCATGTAGGAAGGCTATTACTTCCTTTGTACTTCTTGATGAGCATTCATTTGGAGTGGTAGAGGGTAAGGGTTTTGAGAGACTATGCAAACAACTACAACCACAAGTGACTATCCCTTCAAGGAGGATTGTTGCTAGGGATTGTTTTCCACTTTACCTAGCTGAAAAGTTAAAACTTAAAGCCTTTTTCAAATCTGATTGTGCAAGGGTTGAACTAACCACAGGTTGTTGGACTTCTATTCAAAATCTTAGTTACATGGCCATAACTGCACACTTCATTGATAATGCATGGAACTATCATAAAAAAATTATCAGTTTTAGTTTAGTTCCTAATCACAAGGGTGACACCATTGGTAAAAAAGTGGAGGATGTTTTGAAGGAATGGGGGCTTAGGAAAGTATCAACAATTACCCTTGACAACGCAATATGTAATGATGTGGTTGTTTCTTATTTGGGAAAAAGACTTAAGAGCAAGAATGCATTGATTGGTGATGGAATTTTTTTGCATATGAGGTGTGCTTCCCATATCTTAAATTTGGTAGTGAAAGATGGACAAAAAGATCATGAGCTTGCTATTGAAAGTGTTCGTGAAGTTGTTAGGTTTGTCAGGTCCTCACCACAAATAACCTTAAAGTTTAAGGAGTGTATAGAAACTGCAGGGATAAAATGTAAAAGAAAACGTGGCCTTGATGTTTCGACACGATGGAATTCAACTTACTTGAAGTTGGATGTTGTTGAGAAGTTCCAAACAACATTTGAAAAGTTAGAGGATGAGGATTCAGGTTACATGGATTTTTTTGACCTTGCTGGTCCTCCTTGTTCTATTGATTAGGAAAAAGCTAGGGCTTTTGTGATTTTCTTGAAAACATTCTATGAGGCAACCAAATTGTTTTCTTCTTTGCAAGAAGTGTCGTTACATTTTGCCTTTCATAACCTGTCCGAAATTTTGTGTAAGCTTCAAGAAGTGTCCTTGAATATGAATACCTATGTGGCTCCAATGATTTCACATATGAGGACCAAATATGATAAAATATCGGGGGATGTTGAAAAAGTGAATCATTTTCTTTATTTTGGAGTGATCTTTGACCATAGGTTTAAGTTTGGTTATGTTGAGTGGTGTTTCAATGAAATGCATGGGGTTGGTAGTGTACTTTCTAAGAAAAATATTGAGTGTGTCAAAAAAAGTCTATCTAAGTTATACACTTGGTATAAATCTGAACATGATAAAAGTGTTGGGGTTGCCCTCTTAGATGCACCATCCGGGAGCACTTCCCTTGGAGAAACGTGAACTCAAACTAGAAAATCATCACTTTTTGCAAGGGTTGATGCTTTTAAACAACACTTGAAGGAGAAAGTCACCGTTGATACTAAAAATGATCTAGAAAAGTACTTAAGCGACCCGTGTTGGGGAGATGGTGAAAATTTTAACATTCTTAAGTGGTGGAAGGAAAATTCATCTTGTTATCCTATATTAGCTTCTTGGGTTAAGGATATTTTGGCAACACCTGTTTCAAGTGTAGCATCTGAAAATGCTTTTAGCACCGGGGGAAGGATTTTAGACGTGTATAGGAGCTCTTTGAGTCCGACAATGGCCGAGGCGCTTATTTGTTCTCAAAATTGGTTGATGGCTTCTGACGAGAACGACTCAAATGTCATTGATCTACTTGAAGAATGTGACATAACCGATTCAATAGTTTTAGGTACTTAGTTAATCATTTTTTCCTTTTAAAGGTTATTTGATAAAATCAAGTCCCGTCTCATTACAATTTTCTCATATTGTTGTAGAATTTCAAGTTGGTGGTACTGTTGGAGCAATTGCTCCTGGTCAGCCTGGCGCTGTTTAATTAAAATTCAGGTATGCTTTCACTTTACAATTTTCTAATATAGTTTATTATCTCATTATAATTTTCTGACATGGTATTTTATATTTTTATTTGCAACAACTTTTTGGAGTCATGAATGACTCAACTTTTTGAAGTCTCAACGACACAACCAACCTATAACAGTCACGCGCATCAACTCTTGCACGACACCGGATCCATTTGGCAATGATACAAGTTAATTTTTGGTAACATTATTCATTGTTTCATTGAATTTAAATGTGTTTTGTTATGTTTGTGCACAACACTGGAATTTCCACTGTGATTTCTAAATGACTATGAACATATTAGTTTCTTTTATGATCTTTTGTTGATTAAACCTTTAAACATATGCAGATGGTTCAATGGATGGATGAGATCATGTTGGAAAAAAACTATTTTTGTTTCTTGCTGGCCTTTGAGATCTTTTGTTGAAAAAATATGTTTTGTTCTAAAAGTGATGCTTGATTGACTCCTATTGGCCAAGAACATAGCAGCTAACAAGTGAAAATGTCTCACTTTTGCAGTAAGTCTCACTTCTTTATTCTCTTATGTCTTACTACAAATTTAGGAAATTGACATCTTACCTTATATTTTGTATGTCTCTTTTGCAGACTACAAACTCAGGTGCATCACATTTGTCTCATGAGGTATGATGATGGACATTTGTCACTTGATGACAGACATCTTTCTATTTCATTTGAAATAATTTGAATACAATATAGTACATTTGTCTCATTAAGAAGTGATGTAAATATTTGATTTTACTAATTTGAATATAATATAGTAATTTGAATGATGTCTCACTTATGAAACTTGTCTGTGCACATCGCTAGGTTTTTATAATGTCAATTCTCAAAACGAAATACTACTCAATCGTGCTTCTCTTGCAGATTACTTGGAATGTATGCAAACACTTACTTGAAATATCCTTATGTTATCCGAGTCTAGTATGTAAACTATTATTTGAAAGGTTTAAATAATTTGTTTAGAAGCCAAAGCTTATGTAGTATATTATTTCTAAAAAAAACTCTTCTTTTGCAGAGTAAGTGAGACCGCGTAAAGCTTATGGAGTGCGTTTAAGTGCTGGAAGTATGATGATGGACAAAAAATATAATTAATGTTGGTTGTGATATGTTGGCTTTTCATGTTAGTTTTTATATGAAGGATGATTGTAATTTTAGTATTAATACAATATTTTTAAACTCCAAGAACAATTAGTATTTAAGCTTCAACAAAAACTACCAAACTACCTGAGCTGTAGATTTTATATTCAAAACTGAATGTTTAATTTTGATATAACGATCAAAATATTTATTATTATTTATCAATTTTTATGCTATATAATATTTTGAAATTTTGTCAAAGTACAATTATTTGACACCCATGTTATCCGGTATAACCAAACCGTTTTAACCGATAAACCAACTAACCGTAATCCGATCTAACCGAGTTTTAAATGGTCGAAATTGGGCCTTGGTATTACACCCGAGGTTTGAGACAGATTGAGATTTTGGATCCGAATCCAACCCTATCCGACCGTCTGTCCACCCCTAGCTTGTACCTAATGAATTTTTTTAGTTAATCAAGTATATTAATTTCAAAAAAATATCTTGAATTACGAGTATTATTTTGATGTGAAACTTATATTATATGAAAATTAGAAATATTATTTATAATTCTTGTGAATACAATAAGGATAAATAAAACTCTTTTAAATAAGATTGTTCTAACAAATCGAGTTTGAGCCGGAAAAAAAGTTCGTGATGAACTCGAACTCGGTCAATTTTTAACGAGTCGAGAATCAAGAAAAATAAGGAGATCAAAACTGTAATTAAACATTTTTAATAATATTTGACATTAATTTGATAATTATCCCGCTATAAACCACAAATTAAATAATTTTATATTACATATTTTGTATTCTTTTGAGTACACAATATCACAATTAAATTATAAAAATAGTACTCCATCCATTTTAAAATGACCGTTATTTTCATTTTCAATGTACTCTCTCAATTATTTTTTAATTGTCATATTTAGGCTTTTTACATATTAAAAAAACTTAATAATTGTTGTTAGTTTTCAAACTATGACTTTTCGTTTTATCTAGAATAGCCCTAATATTTATCACTTCAATGCATTTTTATGTAAATACTAATAGATCGAATTGAGTCACATGTCTACTTTGAAATTTAAAAATGACAATTAAAAAAATATAAAATTTTATCAAAAACGACCATTAAAAAGGAACGGAAGGAATAATAATGATTACCATTTACTTTTTACTCTATACACTAATTTTAATACATTAATAAAATTGTTTTTGTAAAAATATAATTTCTTATGACAACATTATTGAATTTCTCAATCCGTCTAAAAAACATTAAATGAAAATTATTTTAAAAATGGGGAAGTAATAACTTAATAATATTAGGAATCTCATTACAGTCGCCCCTATAATAAATAAATAAAATTTAATTGAGTTCATTTTGACGAATTGAAAATAATCATTTGTGTCTCAAAACAAATTGATACTATATAAATTAAACAATGGGATCAACTAGACAGGTGATCCAATAGAATCTACAAGTATTTGCATACAAAAAATACAATAGGATAAATTTGTCCTTATACCTGTCACCATTCTCATTTCATTAAGGGAATTTTTCTTTACACCATGTAGAGGTGATTTTCACCACTGAAAATCCAACAATATCCTCCACATATGCACTTGCAAAGTCACCTCTCAGGCTGTTTCGTGTGTGTACATGCAAAGAAACTATTTTTTAGCACTTTTAGAGGTTGTTTTGCATGTGCAAAACCTGCTGAGAAAAAGGTTTCGTATGTGCACTTGCGAAACTTCCGTTGTTTGTGTCATTTTTATTTAAAACTACATCATTTCTACTATTTTATAATCAGACTAATTTTTTACGATTTTTTCAAAATACAAAACGGATATAACAATACGGACATAACAATTAAATTATATGTTCATACATAATTTTGTACATAAATTGTTCGAAAAGTGAGTACGGTCAAAATATTACATTAACAACAAAAAACATAACATAACACAACATAGGCTATTGCGTATGCTTAATCCTAACTTCAGGCGCCCTCCTTTATTTGTTGTACGACGATGCACTGGATGCTTCACTGACCATCCTCTCAACTATGAAAATCGCCTCAGGACTACCTGTCTCGATAGTCTATGTATTAAACGCCTCCTGCCCAAGTAGGTGGATCCGACGACAGATCGACAATAGATCAATTGTATGGTCATCATCGGCCTGCTGGTTCTCCAAGATCTCCTCACGAGCTGGCCTAGGTGATTATCCAGGACCATCTGGCTTGACCTGTCTTGTCTCAACCGCCTACTCGAGTCCTGGTTGTCAGCCATGTTCCTCAAATAAATAATTATAATTGTTAGGTTTTAAAAATAAACCAACTCAGACAATAATTCGCAAGTGCACTTGCGAAACTGGTACAAATTAACTTCGCAAATGCACATGCGAAACTCCCATGCGCACAACCATTTTCAAAGTTGTTGCTTCTTTCCCTAAAACACCCCGAATGTCATTTTTGTCATCCAAACAACTATATTTAACTATTCTAACACCAACATGCACAATGTAATTTTTATAAACTAAGTTAATAAACTATTACAAGATTGCAATGTGAATCAAAATAAATTTGAGAAAACTTACGTAATTTGAAAGTTTGGAGATGAATTGGGATGACTTGAAATTGAGAGATGAACAAAAATGAGTGAATTTGAATAGTAGAAATGTTAGGGTTTGAAGTGAGAAGTTTTAGTATTTTAATAGAAAAAGGAATAGAGTCTGTTATGTTCCTTTTGTTCAAAACAATTCACGCAAGTGCACATGTGAAATGAGAAATTACGTAATACTTTGCATTTATACATGCGAAGTCACAATTATTTTTAACAAATTATTAATTAATTCGCATATATACATACGAAATCACTTGTTATTATACAATATAGTACTTTCACACGTGCGGGCAAAATCTGATATATTTTCGATTATAAATAAGAGGATTAGATGAATACTATTAGAAGGGAAAAGAAATAATGGGACCTACTCCCCACTCGTTAAGTATCTAAAGTATCCTCCGTTGAATACTCAACAACATATCGAACTGAAAGAAAAATGCTTTTGACCTAACTAGATTAGACCAATATAGGGCATCAAACCCTTTTCCTTTGCATTGGTTAGAAAGTGAGAATATGGTCAATAATCACACTTTTATCTTCTGATGTTCCTTTTTCCATGGAATAAATTCTGAGTGACACAACACAACAACGAAAGATATGATTTAATCTTCCTTCCTTTTGTCACTCGATATGTCGCACTCATCACACCCACAACCACAAACCCACGCTCTTACAAACCCCAAATATTTATTACTCACAAGAACAAACTCCCACACAAATTATTACACCACCTCTTTTTTCTATATGTGCATTTATCACACCCACCTCATATTTTCACTTGCCTTATTTATTTCTAACCTATAACTCTACCACACTATTTAATGTTTTTTTCTTTCACCATTTCGAATTCAAAAGAAATTGATATCTGTTGATACCATAATTTCATTTTCTTTGTTTAAGGTCCCTTGCTTGTTTTATTAGTCTGTGAGGGTACAGACCAGTTGGCCTGTAGAATTATTGTCAGAGAGCTATGATTAAATCATTGGAACAATGAAAATACCAGCACTAAATATAATGATGAATTGTCATTAATCTTTTTGGAATATACTCATTAATTTGTTTTTAAACTTTAAAATATGTATATTTGACTTTATGTGGATTTTTAATGATGACATTAAGGGTTGGTTTGAAATGCTAAAGAGGATGATGATTGATAGCTAAAAATATTGCAAACACTCCATAAACTCCACGTTCAAGTTCAAATACTCTAAGAAAATTTCTTCTTACACCTAATAATTTTCTCTCACACTATTAAAAAAAAATTAAAAATATCTTTTATAAATATATTTATAAATTCACATACATTTCAGAATGTTTTGTAAGTGCACTTAAAATTATATATATATATATATATATATATATATATATATATATATATATATATATATATATATATATATATATATATATATATATATATATATATATATATATATATATATATATATATATTAAATAAAATCCTAGATATTGAGAGAATTCGTAAGTATAGTTACGAAACACCCTGAAATATAGGTGAATTCGTACGTGCACTTACAAAATAGATCAAATAAATTAAATTCGTAAGTGCACTTGCGAATTTATTTTATTTTAAAAAAAATTAAATTATTTTATAAGTACACTTATGAAATCCATCTCTAATATGAATTCATAAATGTACTTATAAAATTTAAAAATACTTTTGAGTTTCTACTGAAAATGGAGAAGAACTCACTAGATAGATCAAAATTTCCATACTCCAATATATTATCAAAGCAGTAATATGTTTCAATTTTTTAAAATATTTTATATAAAAAAGTTATGAGCTGTCTCCCATTAAATACATAATATTATAAGAAAATAATAAAAAAATTATGTGAAGTATTTATTTTTAAAGTTGGTTTTAAACTTTGCAACCGTTGGAAATAATTTTTTCCAGATAGTATAAGTGATAAATTATTAAATAATTATTTATATAAGTAAATAAATAATTTTTTTAAGAGTCAAAAGTAATGTATATTATGTATTAATAGTGTAAAATAAAATAATTTTACACTATTATCCAATAAAAATTTATTATTTAATCATGTTATATAATTTATTTAAAAATAAAAAATATAACTTAAAAAAATAATATGATTGTGATTGGTTGACAGTATAAAATTATTTACAATATTAACATATATCCTTTATTCTAATAATTTTAATAATATTATAAATAAAGAATAATGTTAACATATGTCATCAAAGTACATGTTAAAAACTAAATAAAAAATATTTTTATAAAAAAATTGTGTATTAAATTTATAACAAATGTATAATTAATTTTAAAATTTTTTAGACAGATGTTTTAATTATAGGTTTTTAACATATACCATAAATTTGCTGAAACAATTCGAAGGTCAACGAAAGAGCTTATTATATATTCAGGGACACACCTTTGTGAGAGATAAATTATATACACTTAAAACTTTAAGGTGATAGATGAGTGAATCTCCACTTATAAATATTTAAGTCACCACATTCATATCCAATGTGAGACTATTCTCCACTAACTCACACTTGCATTATTATTCTAACACTTCCTTTTAAGTGTGAGTCCACAATGTCCCCCTCAAGACACTTGTACCACCGTTGACACCTTAAAGTAAAACACCTCTTCTTTGGCATTCAATACAAGTAAGTCAGTCTCTTTCTCAATTCAAAGGCTCATGATACCAATTTGTTAGTGCGTAAGACACTTTTAATGAGTAGAGAAAAAGAGAATAGTAAAGAAATAAGGATTATATTATTCACTTGAATTGTATTGTGCACAAAATAAGTATACACGCTATGACTATTTATATACAACTCTAATTGGGCTTGGGCTTACACAACATGAATTATATTTTAATATTAAGTCTAATCTAATCTAATATTAAATGCAATCGCAGATAACCATGTCGAATCCAAGATCTGGTTCCTCGACTCAAGCTGCTCGAATCACATGACTGATCAAAATGTGTGGTTGGCAAATTTCGACGAGTCGAAGAAGAGTAAGTTAAACCTTCATGATAATAGTTTGTTGCAAGCAGGAGGTATTGGCAACACAATCTTTCAAATAAGTAATGAAGGGAAATCTATGATCAAATATGTACTCTATGTACCTGAAATAAAGTGCAACATGTTATATGTTGGTCAACTTGTCGAAAAAGGTTTCTCAGTTGTCATGAAACACTGAGTTTTAAAATTGTTCGACACTCAGAATAATTTGGTCTTGAAATCTCCTTTGTCGAAAAATAAGACATTTAAGACTATGATTAGTTCGACAAAAGTTCAATGTTTGAAAAATTTTGTCGAACACAAGAATAGTTGGTTGTGGCATTTGAGGTTTGGATATTTGAATTTTTGATCACTCGATCAACTAATGACTCAAGATATGGTTACTGATATTCCAAGCCTTGAGATGCCTGACAAACTTTGTGAAGGTTGTTTAGTCGGAAAGCAATCCAGAAATTCTTTAGTTTTGACTTTGCCAATAAGATCATCTCACATTCTCAAAGTGGTACATTCAGATATATGTGGCCCATTCGAAGAATATATTATTGGTGGAAACATATACTTTGTTTCGTTGGTCGACGAGTACAATCGAAAGTTATGGATCTATATGATCAAGAGAAAGGATGAAGTATTCGAAATCTTTAAGAGATTCAAGATAATTGTCGAAAACCAGAGTGAGAAGAAAATCAAAGTTTTGCGATCAGATAGAGGTAGCTAATACACATCCAATATGTTTGAGCATATCTTTGCAGAACATGATGTCGATCATGAGGTAACTACTCCTTATACTCCTCAACATAATGGAATTTCATAAAAAGAAATAAAACCATATTGAATATGGTGAGATGCATGCTGAAACAAAAGAGTTTGCCAAAATCCTTATGGGGAAAATCTATTTTGAGTACAGTTTATATCCTAAACAGGTGCCCTACCAAGACATTGTAGAACAAGGTTCATGAAGAAGTGTGGGACGTCAAACGACCATCAATGAGTCAATTGAAGGTGTTTCACTCTATGTGTTACAAGTATGTTCCTGATGCAAGAAAAAGGAAGCTTGATGACAAGAGTGAACCTATGATTCTGGTAGGATATCATAAAACTGGTGCATCCAGACTATTCAATCCAATCAATGAGAAGATTGTGTTGAGCCGTGATATTGTGATTGATGAAAATTCTGCATGGAATTTGAATTCTAATGAAACAATTAATAAGCCATTGATGAGATATGAATTTGACAAAGAAACTAATGAAGTTGAAGTCAAAGAAATTGATAATATTCTAGTTGAAGTCGAAGCAGTTGTTGACATTCCTAACAATGTCGAAGTCGAAGAGGGTGTGGCTAGTACAAGCCAAAGACCTTACAATACTATAGTTCTTCCAACAAGACTTCAAGATTATGAAGTAACTGGTGATGGTGAAGTCACACCAGATGGAGGATTAATTCATTTTGATTTACTTGCAGGTGGTGAACCAATCAACTATCGTGAAGCTTTGAATATTAAACCGTGGAAGTTATCTATGGTAGAATATTTACAGGCAATTGAAAGAAATAACACATGAGAGTTAGTCGAATTTCTAGTACATGCAAAAGCTATCGAAGTAAAGTGGGTGTTCAAGTTGAAACATAATACATATTGTTCGATAACAAGATATAAAGCCAGATTAGTAGCTCGATTTTTTTGTTATGGTAGCAAGATTGAAGACTATTTGACTAGTGGTAGCATTGACATGCAACCAAGGCTGGTCGACATTTTATTTAGATGTGAAATCAGCATTTCTGAATTGTCATTTAGACGAAGAGGTCTATGTTATGTCACAAAACCTAATGGGTTTGTGATTTAAAAGGAAACAAGTAAAGTATATAAGTTTCACAAGGTGCTCTATAGTCTCAAGCAGGCACCCAGGACACAGAACAAAAAGATCGACTCATGCTTAGTCGAATTAGAATTTGTAAAATGCAGATGTAAGTATGGTGTCTATGTTCAAGTTGTAGCATAATATATAACAAGCTTTCCTTATATTTCAATAATTTTATATTAAATACAAATAACTTGGAGAACTTATCGAAGTTCAAAGAGCTGATGATGAAGGAATTTGAAATGTCTGATCTAGGAAAATGGTCTTATTTCCTAGGCATGGAAATTCAAATGCTGAAGAAAGGTATGGTGATACATCAAAGGAAGTATGTCAAAGAGATACTCAAGAGATTAAAAAAGGATGATTTGAATCTTGCATCCTCACCTATCGAACCAAATTTTATGTTGGATAAGCATGGAGAGAATGACAAAGTCGATGTAATTTTGTTTGTACAAACTGTGGGATTTTTGAGATATGTGTTCAATAGTCGACCTGATATGGGTTACACAGTCGGATTAGTGAGCAAACACATGAGTTACCCAAGGGTGTTAAAAGGATCGATAAACTGTGGAATACTATTTCGAAAAAACTCTAACAAGAGAAAAGATATAGCTAATTGTTTTTTATAAGCTAATTGGTTTGAAAATAAGGAAGATCTAAGAAGCACAAATATATTTTTTTCCAACTACTTGGTGCCCCAATCTCATGGTGTTCGAAGAAGCAACCTGCAGTGGATATGTCATAGTGTGAAGCTGAATATATAGCAAGATCCTATGTTGCATGTCAAGCAATTTGGATCAGATATGTACTTGAAGAAATGGAGGTCGAATTAAAGAAATCTATAGTGTTGTAAATTGACAACAAGTCAACCATAAATCTGATGAAGAATCCAGTTATGCATAGAAGAAGTAAACACATCAAAGCTAGGTTTCACTTCTTGAGGGAAAAGGTAAATCGAGGTGAAACTTGAAGTTAGACATTGCTCAAGTGAAACACAGTTGGCCGATATCTTCACCAAAGGATTGAGGATCGACAGATTCCTGAATTTAAAAAAAAAATTAAAAATAGTTCAGATCGACTATGATTAACGTAGACCAAACAACTTGATTTATGAGGAGTATGTTGAAATATTAGATTAGATTTATTAGATATAATATTTCAACAAAAGTCACATGTTAACATTACCTTTAAATAAAAAACAATACAATAATTTTAGAACATCACTATAGCAATTATTATAGAAGTTGAAATGCATTTAATTTTTTAATGCATAATATAACTTTGTAATATCTTTTGAAATAATTATTTGGAGAAAAATTAATGAAATCAAGAGATAAAAATTTTAAATCATTTATTGTGTTAATTATTGTATACCAATTCTCACCACAATATTACTTTTAGAAATAGTAAAAGAATTAATAAGTTTTTTGAAGAGATAGAAAACATTTACTATTCAAAAAATGAAATAAACGAGCTTTGAAATTTTATAAGCATTTTTTTTTAAATTAAAAAAAATAAAATACCAAAACCATTTAAATTTTATGAATTTTTTTTAATAAGATGATATATAAAAATAAAAATAGGATCACATAACTAAAGAAGGGACACTAAACCAAAACCCTCTCAAAATTAAACAAATCTAAAAAATGACATCCTAGCATGTTATTTACAAAATCAACTCTAATACTCTTCAGTATTGAGGAAAAGAAAGTGATATCGGTCAAAGAAAGATTTATGTTAGCAAGGACATCTGCACATTTATTCTCTTCTCTAAAAATGTGAGAAACTACAAAATTCCACTTGGAAACAATATTGATAAAATTAAGCCACCTATTCCTAATTCACCAAGGAACACAATAAGGAGGACTGAAAGCTTTCACCATCGCCTTCGAATCCATTTATAACCAAACAAAACACCATTCTGCTCATGAGCGAACTCAATAGCTAGCATAGCTCCCAAGAGTTTGGCAATGAGAGAATTAGACATACCTAAAAAAGAAGGTAACACACCCCTAAAAGAACCACCATTGTCTCTAGAAATGACACCACAGGCCGAAGACCACGAAGAAGTTTAGGAAGCTCTATCACAGTTCAATTTAATCCAGTCCAAAGGAGGAGGCTGCCAAAAAACCTCTAAAATATTTGGGGCATGAGGCTGGCAGATAGAAACCTTAAGTCTTTTAAGAATATCGAAATTACCTATAAAAGGACGATGACCAATCATGGTAGCATTACCGACTATGGAAGCCATAGAAAAAATATAACTAGATGAAGAAATAAAGGTAATTGTGGTGTTATTAAATCTAACCAGATTCCTAGCCTTCCAGATCGCATTGAGCGTGAAAATGGTAGCGACTTTAATGATGAGAATATAATGATTCACACTTACTGTACCAACCATTTTCCAAATATCCAACCAGCCATGTGTTGAGTAATTGATTTTGAGCATATCTTTAATCCAAATCCAAAGTTTAGAAGAAAACGAGCATTCAAAAAATGTGTGATTCTGATTCCTCCGCCAAGTATCAAAGATCGCATCTAGAGGGGAAGGAGAAACATCTTCGTTTCCATTGATCATCTGTCAGAAGCTTATGGTGAAACAAATTCCACACCATGAAGGACTTAGAATGAGGAATCGACTCATTCCAAATCCACTTCCAAAAATATATATTAGTGCCTCTATTGCGCTTGAAATTGAAATCTAACTTAAGAGATAAATAACCATCAGTGGAATAGTGCCAACACCATTTGTCCTGACTAACAACCAGAGGAATATGGCAAGCACTGATCCACAACTGAATGGAAAATGGAATGTTGATGGCAGATTTTGAAAAATCCCAGTGACCGTTCACAATGATACTATTGACAACATGCTCATTAAGCACTATAGGGGCATCATCATCCAGACAAAAGGGAGATCCACACCAATTATCATACCATAAACGAATTAAATTACCATTCCTTAGGCACCAAAATGAATTGTAAAAAACATTGGACATCTTATGCTTAGCACTTAACTAATGGAGGAGAAAATGTGATAATTAATGATCTTGTTTCCTTGAAAGACACGATTCCACATAAGAGCTACCCAACTGTCTGAAGAATTGCAAATATCCCAAGCAACCTTCAAATTATAAGCCTTGTTTAACTTGAAAAGAGATCTAATTCCAAGACCATCTTCTGCAACCGGAAAACGAATGTTCTTCTAAGCGACTGCCACTGACTCGTTTTAATTTGTTTCACCACTCCAAAAAACCTACTAACAACCCTCTCAATATCACCAATAAGCGACTTCGACCAAGCATACTTTTCCATATTGTAATTCAACATGCCAAGGATAATGCATTTGACTAATTCCACTCTACCAGCGAATGAAAGCAAGGAGCCTTTCCAAGAAGCCATCTTGCTTATAACTTTGTCGGCAATAAGTTGCAAGTAGGGATGGTAGGAAGACCCGAACCCGCATAGTCCACCCGCACCTGAACCCGAGTTGACTGGGTTTGAGTTCGGATGCCACTCGATATTTCGGGTGCGGGTTTATGTTCACTCAAACCCGCACCCGAAACCAGAAGCTACGCCCACTTAGACATTAAACTACATAAGTACCCCTAAATATATATAAATGTAAAAATTTAAGACCTTAGTTTTAATTGTAATGTTACCAAACTTGATGAAAAGTTATAATTTAATTTCTTAATTTCTTTGAGAGACCTTGATGGAATTCTTGTGTGTAAAATTTCAATGTTGTTGTTGTATTTTTGTGTTTTTGCTGCGGGTTCGGTTTTGGGTGGAAAAACCTGAACCCAACGGGTGTGGGTGTGGGTGATATTTTGCCACTCGGATAACCTTTGGGTTTGGGTTCGGGTTCAGGTGGTGATTTTGGGTGCGGGTTTGGGTAGTGTGAATCCCACACCCGACCCTACCAGTTGCCATTCCTAGTTGCAAGAAAAGCTTCTTTTTTTTGTTTTCCTTTGAAAAGCGGGACTCCAAGGTACATGAAATGAGAGTAACCAATTTGAAAGGCCGAGCAGGTAGCAAAAATGTTAACCCGAGAGTTAGACATTGCCCCACCAAAAATGAGAGATTTACCACAATTAACCTTCTGACCCGATATCTTTGCATAATCCTGGAAATCATAAATAATATTTTTTAAGTTGGAAAACTTCCCTTTGCAGAAAATAAGGACATCGTCTACGTAAAGAATGTGAGAAGGGACATTGACTTTTATAAGATCCAACCGGTTAGAGGAAACCAACTACATAATCCTTCTGCGCAGAACATCTTCGGTCAAGTATAATGGCAGCGACGAGAGCGGGTCGCCTTGAAGAACACCACGAGAGCACTGAAAAGACCCCTTAAAACACCATTGACATTCACTGGTAACTACGCAGATTGAAGAATAGATTTGATCTGGGAGCAAAACTTGTTATTAAAACCAAAAATGCAGAGGAATTTTATCAAAAAATCCCAACTAAGCGTATCAAATGCTTTCTTGATATCCGCTTTCAGAGCCGAATTACCACACCATAATTTAGTGTGCCTACCGTTAGAACAACTTGATATCATCCTTGGAATGAACTGGTTGAAATTCAACCAGGTTCATATCAACTGTTTTGAGAAGACGGTTATTTTTCCTGAAGAAACTAGAGTTGAAGATGTGACTATGTCAGTTAAGCAGATGAATTTAGCTGTTAAAGATGGTGCTGTGGTGTTTATATTGTATTCTTCGACGGAGGTGAAAGGAAAAGCTAAGAGTGATGAATTGCCAGTGGTGAATGAATTTCCAGAAGTGTTTCCGGAAGATGTTAGTGAGCTGCCACCTGAGAGAGAAGTGGAGTTTACTATAGATTTAATTCCTGGAACTAGTCCGATGTCGATGGCGCCTTATCGCATGTTGGCATCTGAATTGTCTGAGTTGAAGAAACAGTTGGAGGAATTACTTTGGAAGAAGTTTATTCGTCCTAGTGTTTCGTCGTGGGGTGCTCCGGTGTTGTTGGTTAAGAAGAAGGAATCAAAAATCGGTATCCATTTCCGAGGATTGATGATTTGATGGATTAGTTAGTTGGAGCTTGTGTATTTAGTAAGATTGATTTGAGATCTAGATATCATCAGATTCGTGTGAAGACGAAAGATATTCAGAAAACTGCATTTAGAACGAGGTATGGACATTATGAGTATTCTATTATGCCGTTTGGAGTTACTAATGCACCTGGTGTTTTCATGGAGTATATGAACAGGATATTTCATCTGTATCTTGATAAGTTCGTTGTGGCATTTATTGATGATATTCTGATCTATTCAAAGAATGATGAAGAGCATGCAGAACATCTTAGAGTTGTATTGGAATTGTTGAAAGAGAATAAGATTTATGCGAAGTTGTCCAAATGTGAATTCTGGTTGAGTGAAGTAAGCTTTCTTGGTCATGTGATTTCCAAGAATGGTATTGTTGGTGATCCTACGAAGATAGAAGCGGTATCTCTGTGGGAAGCGCCGAAGAATGCTTCTGAAATCCGTAGCTTTCTTGGTCTTGCAGGTTACTACAGAAAGTTCATTGAAGGATTTTCGAAGTTGGCTTTACCGTTGACTAAGTTGACCAGAAAGGGTCAGGTGTTTGTTTGGGATTCTGACTGTGAGAAAGGATTCCAAGAGTTGAAGAAGAGGTTGACTAGTGCTCCGATTCTAATTTTTCCGAATCCGGCAGAATCTTTTGTTGTGTATTGTGATGCGTCATTGATGGGATTAGGTGGTGTTTAGATGCAAGATAAGCAGGTTGTGGCTTATGCTTCGAGACAATTGAAAGTTCATGAAAGGAATTATCCGACTCATGATTTAGAGCTAGCAGCAGTGGTATTTGTTTTGAAATTGTGGAGGCATTACTTGTATGGTTCTCGATTTGAGGTATTCAGCGATCATAAGAGTCTGAAGTATCTCTTCGATCAGAAAGAGTTGAATATGAGGCAGAGGAGATGGTTGGAATTTCTCAAGGATTATGATTTTGGTTTGAATTACCATCCTGGTAAGGCAAATGTTGTTGCAGATACATTGAGTAGAAAGTCCTTGCATATGTCTATGTTGATGGTGCGTGAACTGGAGTTAGTCGAGCAGTTCAGAGACTTGAGTTTGGTATGTGAGACTGCTTCTGATAGTATTAAATTAGGTATGTTGAAGTTGACTAGTGGTATTCTTGAGGAAATTCGAACTGGATAGAAATCTGATGTTGTTTTGGTGGATAAGTTGACATTGATCAACCAAGGTCAAGGAGGTGAATTCAGAATTGACAAGAATGGTGTTATGAGATTTGGTGATAGGGTGTGTGTTCTGGATATTGCAGAACTTCGGAAGAGTATTTTGGAAGAAGGACATCGTAGTGGATTGAGTATTCATCCCGATGCTACTAAGATGTATCATGACTTGAAAAAGTTATTTTGGTGGCCTAGAATGAAAAAGGAAATTGCTGAGTTTGTTTATGCTTGTTTGGTTTGTCAGAAGTCAAAGATTGAACATCAGAAACCGTCAAGATTGATGGAGCCGTTGTTTGTTCTAGAGTGGAAATGGGATGAAACTTCTATGGATTTTGTGTCGGGTTTGCCAATGACAGCGAAGAATTGTGATTCTATCTGGGTTATTATTGATCGGTTGACGAAGTCCGCTCACTTTATTCCGATGAGAATGGATTATCCGATGGAGAGGTTGGCAGAATTGTATGTTGAGAAGATTGTAAGCTTGCATGGTATTCCTTCTAGTATTGTGTCGGATAGAGATCCGAGGTTTACATCAAAGTTTTGGACGGGACTGCAAGAAGCGTTAGGTACTAAGTTGGATTGAGTTCCGCTTATCATCCGCAGACAGATGGTCAGATGGAGAGAACGATTCAGTCGTTAGAGAATTTGTTGAGAGCTTATGTGTTGGAGAAAGGTGGAGCTTGGGATAGTTATTTACCATTGATTGAGTTTACCTACAACAATAATTTTCATTCGAGTATTGGTATGGCTCCGTTTGAGGCATTGTATGGTAGGAGGTGTCGGACACCGTTGTGTTGGTACGAATCTGGAGAAAGTGTTGTGATTGGACCAGAGATTGTCCAACAGACTTCAGAAAAGATTAAGATGATTCAGGAGAAGATGAAAGCTTCTCAGAGTCGTCTGAAGAGTTATCATGATAAGAGGAGGAAGGATCTCGAGTTTAGTGAAGGAGATCATGTGTTCATGTGAGTTACTCCGATCACTGGTATTGGTCGAGCCTTGAAGTCAAAGAAGTTGATTCCGCACTTTATTGGTCCGCATCAGATTACCAAGAAGGTTGGAAGAGTTGCTTATCAGATTGCTTTACCGCCGTCACTTGCAAATTTGCATGATGTCTTCCATGTATCTCAGTTGAGGAAGTACATTGTTGATCCGTCTCATGAGATCCAGGTAGATGATATACAGGTGCGAGATAATCTGACTGTTGAAGCATTACCTGCGAGAATTGAGGATCGAAAGGTGAAGCAATTGCGAGATAAAGAGATAGCATTGGTAAAAGTAGCTTGGGGAGGACCAGCAGATGGAAATGTTACTTGGGAGCTGGAGAGTCAGATGAAAGACTCGTATCCCAAACTTTTCGTCTAAGGTATGTTTTCGAGGACGAAAACTCTTTTTAGTTGGGGAGAGTACCCCAAATTAATTCAACTATTAAATAATTAGAAATTTAATTATTAATTTAATTAAAGATTTAATTATTGGCATTTTTGAATTAATGGATTTAATTTATTTAATTAAATAAATGGAGTATTGGAGGTGTAAATTGGAATTGGGAGGTGTGTAGAGTAAAAGACTCTAATTAATCTAATTTATTTATTTCTATTATTTGGCAAATATAAAGGAATAAATAAAGGAATAGAGGAATAAGAGAAGGATTTGAGAAATTAGGATTCATTCTACGTGCTTTTGGAAAAGAGAAGAGAAAGAGGAGAAAAAGCCAAATCGTCAGAAATTCGAAGATTCATCGCGAGGTAAGGGGGATTGATCTGATTATTACGCCATATAGGTTTTGATGATCAATAGAATAATTCAATCTGTTAGGAATCTCGAATTATGATTCTAGGTTGTGTCCTACCGTTATAATCCGACGTAAAACCATGATTAGAATTGTTATGAACGATTAATTTATGTAAGATGATTCTAGGCTAATTAGAAAACATGTTCATGTGGTCAAAAGTATGTAAAATTACATTAATTAATTCTGTTCTGGTGTATCATGAAGTTTGGTGATGGATGGAATCCATAGGAATTCGTAACAGTGAAGAAAAACTGGATTTTGGGTGAAAATTAACTGTATGGGTCAACACATGACATTATGGATCGATGCAAGCAGTGAAATTTTAGAAAACCAGAAGCAAGGAAAATGTATGCATCGACCCATAGAGTCATGCATCGACTCATAGGAAGAAAAACAGAGCTATGCATCGACACATACGTGTTATGCATCGACACATACTGAACCAATTTTGAAAAATGCAGAATTTTTAACTGTATGCATCGATGCATACGACCTATGAGTCGACGCAAGCAAGTTATGTATTGACACATGAGGTTTTGTGTCGATACATACTGTATAGGAACAGAAGGTGATTTTCTAAAAACGTTCGGGCATATCTTTTCGACCGTAACTCCGATTTAGGCATAGTTTGTATCGTTGGAAAGCTTAGAACGAGTACTATCTAATAAAAACATTTTCAAAACCAGTAATTGAGATCTTGAAGAATTAATTATGGCTTCTGTAATAAGAATTCGTTGTGATTCGTGAAATATTCGTTGCGTATATGTGTTGTATGTTAATTCCATGTGTTGTAATTAACATTATATGTTCATGAATTGTCGTTATCATGTACTGTTGTTGTTATTGATTATTATTGGAATACTGTTGTGTGATCATATTCCGTGTTTGAATTGTTGCACGCTTCTGATGTGCATGCATAAGCATTTGGTAATGGTTCATTCCCATTGTGTGGAATTGAACTTGCAGGGCCAATAACCGTACCCAGTGGATAGTGGTGGTGAGGCTAGAGTCTTGACCCAGTGGTGTATGGGCGAATCATTGATTGACACTGTATTCTGAGTAGTAAGCGGAACAGGGTGTGGACTTGGTTCACGTTTGGTACCACATGCATTGAGTCTGCATTGCATATGTAATTATAACATGTTAGGATGGTTTCCAGTGTTATAATTACATTGATTGTTGTTATGTCCATAATGAATTGTATGGAATGTAATTGTGGATTGTTAATCTGGTCATGCTAATACGGGTGGAATAATGTGTTGATTGTTTTATTGTTTTAAAGAAACTTATAATGCATTTTAATCTTGATGAAATTTCACCCTTACTTCAATGATTTCAGATTGAAGTGAATGACTGCTCGGGGATTGGTGAGGACAGCTTATAGAGCTGTGCTAGTTAGATAGTCCGCGTGTCAGTGTCATGCTCTGGTAGATGTAACACTGGGGAAAGATTGTTTTGGAATTTTAAGGATTATTAAACTTGTGTTCTTTTGAGTTTATGCTTGGAATAACTATTGATTGAATTATTCCGGATTTTATGTTATCTTTCCGCTGTGTAAAACATAATCATTGGTTTAAATTACGTTTAATAAGTTCTTCAGTAAAAGCATGATCACTGTTTTGTTATTTTTGAATTTTTAAATTGTGACGCCCTCTCGTTATGTTAAAACTTTGATTAATTATATACTTCGCGGGGAAATTAGAAGGGGTGTTACAACTTTGACTAGTGTGAGTGTTAGATTTTGGGGGAGGGATTCACTGTAGTGTCATGCCATAAGTCCATTTTTGAACGCCTTGATGCAAATTTCTTGGTTCAGAGGGACATCCTTGATGATGTCTATATTGAAGCAAACAAGGTATTTCCTCAACGATTCTGATGGCCCTTGGTATATGTTGATTAGGCTGGTGATGAACATCTTCCTATGGCGACTTGAGAAAAACTAGTGTACCAACTCTTGATAGTTGTTAATAGAGGCACATGGAAGGCCTATGTACCATATAAGGGTGGCCTCCGTGAGGTGAAAGGTCATGTAGAAGATCGGAGCCGCTTGGTTGCATACAATTAGATTGATTATGTATGTTACGATGGTAATGGGTGTGGTACTCTTTGAGTAGTGGGGAATGTATATTACTTGGAGTTTTTTCCTTATTCCCTTGAGGGATAATGTATTTATATGAGTTCCCAATAGGGGTGGAAAATGGGCATGCCCATCCCGTTTAGTCCCACCCACATAAACAGGGCAGGACGAGCTTTGTTAAGTATGCGGGCCTAAAACCTATCCCCGCCCCGTAAAAAGTAAGGGCAGGACGGTGAAAGCCCGCAGGCACTGCACCTTTTAAGCCTAAAAACACAAAAATTTATGTAAATACTCATGCCTGCAAAAGCCCGTGTAAAAAACATGGTGGGGCAGGGAAGATACATTTAAGGGTGAGGGTCTATACCCTTGGCTGGTCCTGCACTAAAGTGCGAGCAAAACATGTATGCCCAGCGGGTCAGACCCGTTTTGCCACCCCTAGTTTTTAAGACCTAGGTTTTTCCCGCTTGGACATTGTCTTAACCACTCACCTCTTAATAGGATAGGTTATTAACTACCTACCTTCTAGGAGTCATTGGAAAATCTCTCTTATTTGACTCCACATTCAAGAAACCTCTTAGATGACTCATTTAATTATATTTGAACGTTGCCCAATTATTGAGCAAAGACCACCATATTCTAAGATTTTACCAAACATAACAATACAAAGTGTATAAATTATAAGAATAAAACTTTAACACTTGAAAATTTTTCTAAGTGTTAGAAAAAATTTCAATCTTGACTTTCTGTTGACTTTTTCATACATTTTGATTTTTTATGATCATGATGGATGATTTGAAATGATTTCATGATTGAAAAAAATTGGATTTGAATAGTTGACCAAAAAGTCAAAGTTTGACTTTTCTAAACAGTTGAATTTTCATCAGATGATTCAAAATTTCTCTGAGAATCAATCATGATATTTGGAATATTTTGAACTAAGAAATTAGATCAAGATGTTTAATTGATGATTTTAAGATAAATCTCCAAGCAAATAGGTCATTCATTGAGCAAAAAGTCAATGATACACCGTCCTCAATCAAAACCCTAATTGATCGATTCAAGATAGATCTTGAGGAAATGATGGGAATTTGAAGATCCAATGTTGATGATTGATGAAGATAGATCATTTTAGGTGAATGGAGACTCAAACCCTAATTTGATCACATCTTGAACAGATAAATTTTTTGATTAAAACCCTAATTTGGCTCTAGGAGCACACACACGATCTATCTTGTTCTGAAATTGTTAGTGGTGCAATGATGCATATGTGAATGATATGATGTGGTATCTGTTGTAGGATTTTTCCGTGAACAAAGTATTTTGATTATCGATTCCACAGGGATTGGTTCATGTTATAGTCTTTCAATAGAAAAGTATGTTTTAAGATGATGTAACCAAAGGGTTTGTTATCTACTCTACTAGAACCATGAGTTTCCAAACAACAACTAAATCAATTCTTTCAAAAGAGTTATGATTTGGATTAGAGAGAGTTTGAGATTGTTTTCAAGTAAGAAGGCATGTCAAGATTAGTTTCATTGATCTAGTTTCATACATATTCATTTTAATCAAGTGATGAACATAATAGATGATTTCTACAAATACATATCCTCTCAATCTTGTAGATTTCCCACCAAGATTGTGAGTGTTATCATGTTAATCCTTGCATGATTCCTCACTACAACTATTAGCATGATAATCATTAAGTTCAATATTTTGTATACTCTAACACACAAATCTATTCCTAGCATTTGTTCATGAGAGGATGAATATCCTAGGTCACTTTGAAATATTCTTTTCAAGCAAAACTCAAAGCATAAAGATGAAGAACAAAGATATTCAACTATATTAATCATCAACCATGTTCATACACAAATGGATTAAAATAAATACATACTATATAGATCAACTACCTCTAATCTTGACACAAAAGGAGCTTAGCTACTCATTTCCATGGTTGCCTTGCTCTCAAGATTGTTGGTAGAGATGGTGAACATGAGAAAAATCAAGAGAAAAGCTATGGTTTTTCTTCCTAAACTTGCCCTAGATTTACAAAGATGAAAGATAATGATGGTCTATGTTTTCTTGCTTCCTTTACAAGCCAAAAAAGGTCTGGTGAAGTGATGGGTTGGTGGCTCCAAAGTGAAAGCATGGGCTGTCCTTTTTCAATTTCATGAGACCGTTGGCCGATTAAGTCAGTGGCCTCATCGGCATGTTGGCCGACCACATGCTTCCTCTTCCAAAATTATCTTCAAAAGAATCATCCCTAAAGCTCTTCAAGTACCCTTGAATCCAAGCTTGGGAGAATTAGTTAATAAATTCCTACAATTAAGAGTAACTAAAGTCAAATAATACATATATTAAACGAAACTAGATAAAAACCTAATTAAAGCAATATACTAGAATAAATATACAAATTAAATACAAAGACATTGTTAAGGACCACAAAATAATGTACAAAATACTACAAATTGGTCCTTAACAACTCTCCCCAACTTACTTCTTTGTTTGTCCTCAAACAAAAGTCAATAATCTTACAAAGCTAGAAGGAACAAAATGCCAGCATGCAAACTCACACAAGAGTAATGGTTCAAACTCGACATACCAGGCAAAAGCACACATCAATCGCTTCTTCTAAACACAACATGGCCATGAATTAAGTTCTAAACACAACATATCAAAACATATAACAAAATAAAAGATATGTTCACACTTGAATCACCTAATCATTTCTTCAAAGTTCATGAAGAACAAAATGCATATTCACAAAGGACTAAACACTCTCACTAATAATTATGTACATCCAGAATAATTCATGTGTTCATCGAAACAAGTTAAATGATAAAATGGAAACAAAGATCACTAAGGACTTTCAAGGTTGTAACTTGGCTTAGGTTAGAAATAAGGGATATTTAAGTACAAAGCCATTGAAACGAATCGGGTAAAAGGATATGAAGAGCATTTCACAACTAATTCCCATCTTATTATTCACAACCTCTTTTCTTTTTCTACACAATGATCCTCTCTTTCTTTTCTTTTCTTTTGTATCTTTTCATAAACAAATTTCTTTCTTCTTTTGTATTTTCTTTTCTCTATTCTTTTCTTTCTTAGGATCATTGTGCCATCAATTCTAGGTTCTTTTGATCCACCTCCCAACTTCATTTATATCAATCCTTTTTATTCAAAATCATGCTCTTCAAGGGTTGATTAACAAAAGGTTGGTATTCACAAACAAGAAAATTTATATAATGAATTATCATTGAATTTTTCAAAGATTATCAACAACTATTAAGTGACCTACTTAACAATTAGTCGATTTGATACATTCATCCTACAAATACTATTTAAGCTCAAAAGGGTTCACAAGGATTCACTCTCTCACGGGTAATTGGAGCCCTTTTAGAATTGGTGGTTTTCCTCATAATGCACAAAAATTGCCTTGATCATTTCTTAGTTTCCAAGTTATCACAAACAAGTAAAGATTAAGCATGAATCACACGAGTTAACACAACTATTAGACACTCAATATTTGGTAGAAAGTGGAAGCTTCTCACATATATGGTTTATGTCCTAATGATTCGAATGTGAACACAAAATTTTTGTACATGCCGAAATATCTTGCATAAAGAACAAATTTCATAGACATATTATGTTTCTATAAAACGATAAAATGTGTACCTTCTTTGTGGAATGAATCAAGAATTTTATCATCACCATCACTTTGGTGAAACACGCTTACTAGCTTTGAAGAACCATTTGAACAATCCGGACAAACCACAAGAAGTAAATTCAAACTAAATACTATAATCTAAAAATAAAATAAAATAGAACAAAATAAAAGAAACTAAACTTAAAATAAAAAGACACCCCAAAATGGTGTTTAAAACTTAAAAAAGTATTTAGGCTTCATGCCTACAAAAATTAATTGGAATTACAAGCAGTCCCAAAATTGGATGGCAACCAACAAAATCAAAGTTTAAAACTAAATTGCAAAAGTAAAATCTAGACTAGAATCTGAAAGTAAAATAAAAGCGGAAATAGGAGAAAATCAATCGGTGGTCTCGAAATCGAATCTCCAATCGACCAGTCGAACCGGAACCGAACCGAAACGAACTCTCTTCACCATCGCCTCATCTCCCACCTCCTCTCATTTGGCCCGACCCGGCCAACCTTTCTGAGCTGCTCACCCGTCGAGTGAAATGGTTCACTCGGCTCTCTAATCTGTAGAGCAAGGTGCTCCATGCTCTCATGCATAAACATAAATGCTCTCGATGAGCGAGATGCATCATGCTTCCATTCTTCGATGGACTAGCTTGAGGAAGTGCACATGGCCCAGTGGCTGGCAGATATTATCAAGGACCCTACAAAAGCGATCACAGTAGTGATCATCAACAACGCCATCAATGGTAAGGTGTCCTACTGCAGGAAAAACCACCTTCGCTCTCTTCAGCAAACCCATGATCAAGCCAGGATAAGTGAGAGCACACTTTATACGCTCCCCCCTGGAGGTATAACTCAGTAACCCTCTTGACTCATTCAATCGACGGCCAAAATCAATTTGCTCCTCATCGAGCATGTAAGCAATCAAACTGCCGTCTCAATGGTTATCGAAGATGTGTGGCTCCTAGGTTTCATTATGCGAGCCACACACATCATAACTCTGGCACTTGTTTTCAGGCTGGCCTGTTGAATTTCAAAGGTTGACCAGCCCGATTCAACTCATAAGAATGCCCCGACAAACAGAGCTTAGTCCTCAGCATGGTATGATCCCAATTACCACGAGCAGTGCTCATGGTAGACATCAATTGGTCCTCAGGGCTGTCGGTTGAGGCCCGCGTGATAGGCGTGCGAAAAAGCAGTTTGCCTCGAACAACGAGTAAATCGAAACTCACATCCCTCCGGGATAGCATTAGCATAGAACTCGCGAACAAGCTCCACGTTCACCTTTGTGCGAGGTTGCAAAGAACGTCCAACCCGTAATTATCGAGGATGACATGAGGCGTGTGGTAGTGCCCTTGCTCACGGAGGCGATGGTGCGCTCGATCCATATGTTTCGCTCCTCGAGCTCTTTGTAGCGAGCCTCTGAGCAGCCCCAAGAATCGCCGAGGATCGAGCGCGGCCGAGAGGGCCCGGCTCAGCGAGAGGAAACTCGTTGGCTTAGGTGCCATCGAAATTTTCAACACAAAATCAGCGGAAAAGTGACACCGAGGTGTCCATTAGCAAAGAATCATGCAAACAGCAAAGCAAAGCAACCAACCAAGGCATTACAACTAATCGAAAACACTAAATACACAGCAGAAGAATTTTTCAAAATTCGCGGATGTTGGCGGCTCTGCGATTTTGAAAATTCTTACAAAAGCAATTTTCTCCACACAACAACTTCCTAGGGCAGCGAAAATAACATCCTAGTACTTCTCTAACACAAAAACATCCTAATCTTAAGAGAAAATTCAAAAATTCCTAACCCTAGGTTTTCAAAATCTAACCTAAACATGCAATGTACACAAAATTGAGAAAGGAAAGACATAGAATACTTACTAGGATGCCTTGGGTGAGTGATTTGACAAAGAAATTTGCAAAAATTCGGAGATTTTTGGTTGGGGATTTTTGAGATTTTGAGAGGATGAGGAATGGTGAAGAAAAGAGTGAAAAAGGGTTTAAAAGAGCCCTAACCCTGATTTAAACATCTCAGGCCACGAATGGGCCTCCAAAAATATGATTTTTCAAATTATTATTATTTTTAAAATCCGAGGTCCCTATCATTGGTTCCGGATGGGTCAAAGTTCGGCTCTGGCTTGCGAGCTCTGCGAATTTTGAATTTTGAAAACAAAAAATTGATGCGGGCAAGTGTAAATGAGTTCAAGGAAGAATACTTACAATATTGGGGTGCCTCCCAACAAGCGCTTTGTTTAACGTCGGTGAGCTCGGCGGTTCATGATGATCATTGATCATCAAAGAAAGATTCGGCTATGTTGCGGCTCACCTCTCCGCCAACGTACCGTTTCAACCGCTGCCCATTCACCGTCCATTCTTTTGTTCGTGCAAGATCTTGCAAGACAATTGCACCATACTCTTTGACCTCTTTGATGAAAAACGGACCGGACCACTTTGTTTTGAGTTTTCCCGGAAAAAGCCTCATCCGGGAATTGAACAAGAGAACCTTTTGTCCCGGCCTAAATTCCTTGATCTTTATCTTCTTATCATGAGAAACCTTAACCTTTGCTTTATACCTCCGGTTTGAATGATAAGCCTCGTCACGCATTTCGTCCAAATGAACAAGTTGTATTTTTCGCTTTTCTCCCGCCAAGGATGGATCGAAATTTAAGAATCGGAGGGCCCACAATGCTTTGTGCTCCATCTCTGGGAGGTGACAAGTTTTGCCATACCTGACACGAAGCGGGGTTAGTCAATAGGAGCTTTATAGGCGGTTCGTCACCCACAAAGCTTCATTTAATTTTGCGACCAATCTTTTCGAGAACCGAAGCAGTTTTTCTAAAATCTTTTGATTTCTCTATTAGACACCTCGGCTTGGCCATTTGCTTGAGGGTGATAGGGGTCGTCACCTTATGTTTTACACCAAATTGTTTCAAAAGTTTTTGTAACAATGCATTGCAAAAGTGCGACCCACCATCACTAATGAGCACCTAGGCACACCAAACGAGAAAAATGTTTCTTTTCAAAATTTGATAATTTTGGCGTCGGCCTTAGCGACAATGGCCTCTACCCACTTTGACACGTAATCCACACTACAAGGATATATTCATTTGAAAGCGAAGATGGAAAAGGACCGACAAAATCAATCCCCAACAATCAAATACCTCCACTTCCAACATATTGGTCAATGGCATTTCATCTCTTTTCCTATCCCACCACTTCTTTGACATTTGTCACATGATTTAGCGTGAGCACGCATCTTTGAATAGCGAAGGCCAATAAAACCCGATTGTAGGACTTTGGTGGCCGTCCGCATTCCATTATAGTGTCCCCACAAGGGAATTATGACAATGCCAAAGAATGTTTTGGCCTCTTCATCACTCACACACCTTCTTAGCAATCCATCACTACTCAACCTAAAATGTAAGGTTCATCCCACACATAATACCGTATCGGCTAAAATTTTCTCTTCTCATTCCAAGTCAAATCTTGGCATTAATCCGCGGCCTTGTAATTTGCCATGTCGGCAAACCAAGGTCGCTCTTGGATACAAATAACTTCTCATCCGAATTCCTCCTTCACCTCTTTTCCTTGTCCGTAATTTTCGTTCACTAAGCGAGACAAATGATCCGCTACCAAATTTTCCGAACCTTTTTATCACGGACCTCTAAATCGAATTCTTGCAAAGAAGAATCCATCGGATTAGCCTTTGTTTAGAGTCCGGTTTGGTAGCGATATTTTATCGCCGAATGATCCGTGAAAACTACAACCTTGGAACCAATTAGGTAAGGGCGAAACTTTTCAATGCATATACAATTGCGAGCAACTCTTTTCGGTTGTTGCATAGTTTATTTGAGCATCATTCAAAACTTTGCTCGCATAATGTATAGCATGGAAGATTTTGTTCTTCCTTTGGCCTATCTGCTCCCATAATCACTAGCATCACACATTAGTTCAAAATCAAGTTTCCAATTAGGTGCGGTGATTATGGGTGCATTATCAAATTCTCCTTTAATTTTTCAAAAGCTAACAAACAATCATTATCAAACAAGAAAGACTTATCTTTGTTGAGCAAGTTGCTCAAAGGTTTGGCTATTTTGGAGAAGTCCTTGATGAATCTTGATAGAATCGCATGACCCAAAAAGCTCCGAATGCCTTTGACATTGGTAGGTGGGGGAAGCGTCTTGATAACATCAATTTTTGCTTTGTCAACCTCGATTCCTCTTGAAGATATCTTGTGGCCAAGGACAATTCCCTCGGTCACCATAAAGTTGCATTTCTCCCAATTCAAGACCAAGTTGGTTTGCACACACCTCTTCAAGACGGTGTCTAAATTTTCCAAACATAAATCAAATGAAGCTCCAAAAACGGAAAAGTCATCCATAAAAACTTCAATTGTCTTTTCAATCAAATCGGCGAATATAGCTTGCATGCACCTTTGGAATGTTGCGGCGGCGAAAGGCATCGCCTATCTGCGAAAATTCCAAATGGACATGTGAGCGCCGTTTTCTCATGATCTTTCGGATTCACGATATTTGATTATATCGAATAACCATCCAAGAAACAATAGTATTGTTGTCCATGAGCCTTTCTAACATTTGGTCCATGAGCGGAAGAGGAAAATGATCTTTTCTCGTCGCTTTGTTAAGCCTCGATAATCAATACACATTCTCCACCCGTCACTTTTCTTGTTTGCACTAGCTCATCCTTATCATTAGATACAACCGTCAATCCTCCTTTCTTAGGAACCACATGAACCGGGCTCACCCACGTACTATCCAAATTGGGTAAATCATCCCGCTACATCTTCACTACTTCTTTGAACTACCTCCTTCATCACGGATTCAATCGCTTGAGGTTGGGCTACCGGTTTGTACTCATCCTCCATCATAATGTTGTGCATACAATAAGCCGGCTTATGCCTTTCAAATCGGCTAAGACCCAACCAATCACATTTTGTTCGATTTCAAAACTTCAATTAAGCTCTCCTCCTCATTCTCCGACAATGTATTGCTAATGATTACGGGCTTTTTACCTCCTCCTCAAAACACATACTTTAAATGAGACGGTAGCTCTTTCAACTCAAGTTTTGGTCGTCATCTTTTAGATCTTTCTTCAAACTTTCCTCTTCTTCCTCCCAAGGGTGCATTTCCTTTGAAATCTCCACTCCTTCCAAACACTCCTCAATATCTCGACTATCATCATCATCATTCACTTCTTGAGTTGCTTCCTCAATAACGTCAATCTTAAAACAATCTTTCTTATCCATGGGATGCTTCATTGCTTCAAAAGATTAAAGCAAATCTCTTCATCTTGTACTCTCACCTTCATTAGGCCATCATCTATATCAATCATCATCCTTGCCGTCTTCATGAACGGTCTTCCAAGAATTAACGGTGCATCAACATCTTCCTCCATGTCTATGACTACAAAGTCCACCGGAAAAAAGAATTTGTCCACTTTTACCAACAAATCTAAAGCTCGCCATGCGGACGAGTAATAGACTTGTCCGCTAATTGCAATGTCATTTTCGTGGACTTTAATTCAATCTCCCCAATCTCTTCACAATGGATAATGGAATCAAGTTGATGCTTGACCCCAAATCAATTAATCCTTTTCCGACATACACATCCCAATAGTAGCGGGCAAAGTTACGCCCGGATCACTTTCTTTCTTCGGAATGGTGCGTTGAATTATTGCACTACAACTAGCATCCACCATTATGGTTTCTTGATCCGTATACCTCTTCTTTTTCGTCAAGATATCCTTCATGAATTTTGCATATTTTGGCATTTGCTCTAATGCTTCGGTAAATGGAATATTTATTTGCAATTGCTTGAAAATATCCATAAACCTAGCATAGTGCTTTGCATCATCCTTTTTAGAGGGAAGGTGAGGGTATGACAAACTTCTCAATGGATAAGTTACTTCCTTCTCTTTTCCTTTCTTCATTCTTTTCTTTTTCTCATCTATTCTCTCCTTTTCAACCACACCATTGTCCTTTTCATTTTCAACTAACACCTCATTTTCAACTAAATCATCCTCCACATCAACATTATCATGTTTTCAACTTCATCCTCTTCATCTTTTCAACTACCTCTTCCTCCACTATTTCTTCTTCATCCTTCTCCACTACTTTCTTTTTTCTTTCAACTATCTTCCTTTTCTCATCACAAACTCTACCACTTCTTGTTGTTATGGCTTTGCAATGCTCCTTAGGATTTGTTTGCGTAGTTGGGAAAATGATGTGAAGCACTTTGTTCGGAAAGTTGCTTAGCTAGTTGTCAACTTGAGTTTCAAGTTCTTGATAGATGCCTCCGTGCTCTTTTGATTAGCCATTGAGGCTTGCATAAATTGAGCTAGAGTGTCTTGAATGTTGGAAGATCTCACTTGACTTTGAGGTTGGTTTTGTTGTTGACTTTGATTTTGTTGTTGTGTTTGATTTTGATTTTGTGTTTGATATGGATTTTGCCTTCCTTGGTTATTGTTATCTTGCCTCCACCCTCCTTGATAACCTTGATTACCCTTTGTTGGTAACCTTGGTTTTGATTTTGATAAGGGTAAGGAGCTCGTTGTTGGTACCCTTGGCCTTGGTTGGCCATAGTTAGCTTCCTCATTCTCCGGAGGACAAAAGCCGGTTTATGATCCCTTTGCACAATTCACAACAAGCTATTTGGTGAGCTTGCTTATGTGATGCTCCTTGTAACTCCATGATTTGTTGAGGAGTTTAGCCATTTGTTTTGTCAATTCTTCAACTTGTTTAAAACAATTTGTTTTGCGCCACAAGTGCTTCATGACTCGAACCAATTTCTAAAACTCCCGTTTTCACTTGTACACCTCCTTGATCATGTTGAGTTTGATGATCATTCCTACCCATCTTTTCAATTATTTGGATTGCTTCATACGGTGTTTTTGCCATCAAAGAACCTCCCGCCGTGGCATCCAACAATAATTTGTGTTGAGGTTGGAGACCATTTCGGAAAATATGAATTTGTGTAAGCTCGTCAAAACCATGGCTCGGACACTTCCTTAGCATAGACTTATATCTTTCCCATGCCCGATTCAAAGGCTCGTTTACTCCTTGCGAAAATACCGAGATAGCCGTCTTAGCCTCCATGAAACGTGATTGAGGGAAAAAGCGTTCAAGAAACTTTTCCTCCAAAACGTTCCAATTAGTCATTGTCTCTTGCAATTGATCAAGATACCAATCTTTTGCCTTCCCCACTAGAGAATGAGGGAAAAGCCTTTGGAAATATTGTTCTTCTTGGTCTTCGGAGCACCCGCGCTCCGCGATCTCATAAAACTTGGTAAGGTGAGTGTAAGGGTCTTCATGGTCGTGGCCATGAAATGGACTTGCATAGAAGTTGAAGCAAGCCGTTTTCATTTCATAACCCTTGCATTTGCTTGTCGGGCAAATTGAGCATTTTGCGAGGGCTATTGACACACGGCCCCGTGGTGGTGGTGGTGGTGGTTGATTCTCCTCCATAGTGGTAACTTCTCCAAACACGGGTGGTGTTGGAAGTAGATGCTTCTCCTCTTTCTCCTCTTTCTTTCCTTTGCCTAGCTTGTCTTTTCTTCTTTTAGCACTACTATTAAGTCTCTAGCCGTCCTTTCAATTTCGGGATCGAAAAGGGTTGGTCGACGGAATACTTCCCGTATAAACTAATTCACGAAAAGTCTAGCCACACAAAAGAAACAAAGAGATTAGTGGAAAAAGTCTTAAAACACACAACTATTGCTATACTAACAACATCAACGCCAATCCCGGCAACGGCGCCATTTTGTTGTAGGATTTTTCCGTGAACAAAGCATTTTGATTATCGATTCCACAGGGATTGGTGCATGTTATAGTCTTTCAATAGAAAAGTATGTTTTAAGATGATGTAACCAAAGGGTTTGTTATCTACTCTACTAGAACCATGAGTTTCCAAACAACAACTAAATCAATTCTTTCAAAAGAGTTATGATTTGGATTAGAGAGAGTTTGAGATTGTTTTCAAGTAAGAAGGCATGTCAAGATTAGTTTCATTGATCTAGTTTCATACATATTCATTTTAATCAAGTGATGAACATAATAGATGATTTCTACAAATACATATCCTCTCAATCTTGTAGATTTCCCACCAAGATTGTGAGTGTTATCATGTTAATCCTTGCATGATTCCTCACTACAACTATTAGCATGATAATCATTAAGTTCAATATTTTGTATACTCTAACACACAAATCTATTCCTAGCATTTGTTCATGAGAGGATGAATATCCTAGGTCACTTTGAAATATTCTTTTCCAAGCAAAACTCAAAGCATAAAGATGAAGAACAAAGATATTCAACTATATTAATCATCAACCATGTTCATACACAAATGGATTAAAATAAATACATACTATATAGATCAACTACCTCTAATCTTGACACAAAAGGAGCTTAGCTACTCATTTCCATGGTTGCCTTGCTCTCAAGATTGTTGGTAGAGATGGTGAACATGAGAAAAATCAAGAGAAAAGCTATGGTTTTTCTTCCTAAACTTGCCCTAGATTTACAAAGATGAAAGATAATGATGGTCTATGTTTTCTTGCTTCCTTTACAAGCCAAAAAAGGTCTGGTGAAGTGATGGGTTGGTGGCTCCAAAGGTGAAAGCATGAGCTGTCCTTTTTTCTGAATTTCGCAGACCGCGCTGGCCCATTGAACCTTCGTGCACAACAATTATAATATTGTTCCAGCCACATATCTTCGTTAAAGTTTGCGGGTATTCTTTAACTTTCTGGGATTTTTCTGACAAATTCTCAATTATATCTTCGTTAAAGTCTGCGGGTATTCTTTAACTCTTTGTGGGATTTTTTTGAAAAATTTCTCAATCATATCTTTGTTAAAGTTTGCGAGTATTCTTTAACTCTTTGATATTTTTCTGACAAATTCTCAATCATATCTTCATTAAAGTATGCGGGTATTCTTTAACTCTTTGGGATTTTTCTGACAAATTCTCAATTATATCTTCGTTAAAGTCTGCAGGTATTCTTTAACTCTTTGGAATTTTTCTGACAACTTCTCAATTATATTTTCGTTAAGACATCCTGAGATGCCTTAATTTGTTGTTTTTCTTTTCGTTTGAGAAGTACGGTTTTCTTCTCAAAGCATTTTCGTTAAGACATCTTGAGATGGCTTAATTTATTGCTTTCTTTTTGTTTGAGAAGTGAGGATTTCTTCTCAGTGCATTTTCGCTGAGACATCCTGAGATGGCTTAATCTATTGTTTTCCTGTTCGCTTGAGAAGTGCGGTTTTCTTCTCAGTGCATTTTTATTAAGACTTGCTATTTATTGCTCATCGTGGTTACTCGATTATCCCCAGTGATGTTGAGATTTTCTAATATTTCTCAATCGTTACTATTGTGTTAATACATTATGATGTTGCTTAACCGGTTACTAATCCTCAATCATCTTTTCTTGGCTATGTAGTCAGGAGTTTTTGGTCTTACTCTTACCTCATATCATTGCATTTTGCATTCAAATTTAATTTTTGTTCCATGCCCATTAATTCACATGGAAAATTTTGGGTATTTGGTATTTAAACTATCTTTCACCCTGACAATTTGAAGACTGTTTCTTCGAATTCTATGGTTAAAGATGTTTGAATAGGGGCAGTTGTCATACCCCAAAATTTCCCCTGCTAACTTTAATTTATCTGAGTTAGATTTCACATTCACCTGCATACGCTTCCATTAGATCGTTGGCATTAAACAATCATCCATTCATCATATTTGCATCGCTAGTTGCGTATAGGTTGACCGAAAGTCAATTCAAACCAAAGTTCGCATCATATTATATAATTATACATAATACTTTTGATCCTATACTTTGCTATATTCATTTGTAAATAAAGTTATATTGTTATTATCATCATTGTATTGTGATTTCGAACTTTAAATTCGATTTGATTTTCGAATGCGTGAGAACACAAATATGTTGTTTGTCTCATTATATTTGATTCCTACATGAATCTATTCTAAATTTAATTTAATAAAGTGCAATATTCAATAATTGACACTCGAACATTTGTAAGCTTCTCCGCGTTGTTTGATTTTGTTTGTATCTCATGCGATGTAGGGACTTCTATCCGACTTTCATTTGATACATTGAGCTTAACCGATTCTCTACGCTCTTACTTGACATTTTGAGTCTACATAACTTCATGCACCCCCAAATCTATCTTCAAAACAGGCCATCTCTAAACCCTTACCTCTTTTCAATTATTATTTAATTTTTATTTTACATACGCAAATAAACTTTGTTGTGTATTAAATAATTAATTGTCTAAAATAATTTTATTCGATATTATTGATTAAAATATTAATTAATTTTATCAAAATAAAATTGTTATTCTAATAATTATTTAAAGGATTTGGACGTGTATTGTGTGCATAATTATTTTACTCGTCTCTTGTATACTTGTATGAATTATTCACACTTGTACACTCCACACACTTGATACAATTGATTTCATTTTCTCATCTTGGCTCATATGTCAAATTCCTTAAAGGGTCTCATAGTTGGGGATATGAGCACCTATCCTCACGAGATTAATTAAGTCCATATACTTGATTAATCATAACCCGATTCAACTTCTCTTGGTCCATATATCAACATCAAAACACTTTCATAATCAAATATTCAAACCTCGATCCAACATCGAGTTTCTTTTCAAAAATATTTTCATAAATAAAATGTTCTACTCTCTCCCTTTTCCAAGCGTAAGGTAGTCATTCCTTTTTCGACCATCGATCGTACGCTTGGCTTCTTTAAATGAATCTAATCAAGCGAACCTTATTTCGCATCACCTTTTTTTTTTCAATAAAAATTTTTGGGTAGAAAAAGATGATTAGGATGATTCTGTCCTCTCCATCCGAGTAGTTGGAGCATTAGTTGTTGAACGCTTATGGTCCGATACTTGTCTCCCACATGAAAATAACTTCAACTCATCAAACTTGTCTTTTTCGCTCATATGCCATCATTGAAAATCTTTTCATAAAGGGAGTATGTGTTAGTCATTTAAAAAAGGGAATACACAAGACTTAGCTCTCATACGAGCAAAACAAGTTGAGGTTCAAGAGTTTGAAATGTCAAACGCATCATTCTTCTAAAATCAACCAACAAACTTCTAGCCTTTTCTAGAGGAACTACAGAACTCTGACTTTCCCATTGCACGAGGGAGTACGTAGGCACAAGATGCGACATCTTTGGCGAGTTCAAAAACCCAAAAATAAAGACACTTTTTCTTTCTCCTTTCTTAATTTAGAAATTAGCGAATTTACACACAAACACTTAGAACTAAACGGGTCCCATCGAGTACGATGGATGTGAGGGATGCTAATACCTTCCCCTTGCATAACCGACTTCCAAATCCGCATGTTTTGGTCACGTAGACCGCCTTATCCGTCATTCATGGGTTTTATCTATATTTTCTCGTTCTTTTAGAACAAATAAAATTAGGTGGCAACTTCATTGTTTTAAATAACCGATTTTGAAAAAAAACCAGTTATCACAATATCAAAAGAAAATATTTTTGGATTTTTTTGACATAATCATAAAATAAATATATTAAATGACAAGTGGGCAAAAAATCATCTCAAAATGAGAATTTTTGGTTGGTTTTTGAAAATGTTGAAGTTTGATAGAAAAATGAAGAAAACAAGTGATAAAAATTATTTTGGTCCTAAGGGGGTTTGAACTCAGGACATGAATCTCAAAGGTGAAAAAGTTAGCCACTGGGCCACATGTGTGGCTTGTTATTAACACACCTTCATTTGAATTATATTTGAAAATAAGTTAGTGAAGTTAGTTGGAGAAAATTTGTTGAAAAGTGAAGAAAAGAATGAAAACTGAAAAATAAAAAGGTCTGGGTGGAGTTCGAACTCCAGACCTTGGGCAAGGCAAAGGACTAAGAGCGCGCTGGTTGCCACTGGGGTAGCTGTTTCATCCGATCATTAATCCACTTCCATTAAATATATTACAAACAAAGTTTTTGAATTTTTAAGAAATCAGAAAACGTGCACATACTTCACCTTCAACCTCACGATTATATGATTCCTAACTTCTTTATTTTTTGATGAAATTGGATGGCATAAAAATGAAACTTTCTCGATTTTTGCCCAAGAACATGATGGTATCATTTAATTTTTATTTATTTTAAGCTTATGATGACCGAATTCGAATAAATCAAATGAACCCAAATTACGAAAAGTGATCATGAAATCGTTTAGGTGCAACAATTCAAGCAATTGATTGAGGATTTATGATCCTCATAAGTGCAGAAACATGATAGCATGTCAATATTTGAACTGTAATGCAGAAATCATAGAATTCGAAGTTTGAGTTACTTACCTCTATGAGCAGAAATCGAAGTTTCAGTTAGAGTGTTTCCAGAAGTTGTTTGATGATTTGTATAGCTTCATTGGACCTCAAGGAACGTGTTGAAATTCTCAGCTATCTTTGAAATGGTCTGGAACTTCCTACCCAAGTCCAGTTGCAGCACGACTGGTTTGATGATGGAGATGATGATTCTGAAGTTACAAAAATTATCTAAGGGTTTGGATCATCTTCATGGAGTGTATGGATGATGTTTGAAGTGATAATTTGCAAAGTGCAAGAGTGGATTAAGAGTTTGCAAGTTAAGGCTCAAAATGTAAGTTTATGGAATTTGGACTATAATTATGAGTTTTGGCTGTTTTTGTGGTGGCTTAATGATTCTACAAACTTCCTAAGGATATTTGGTGAGTGTTTGAAGCTTGAGATTGCTCAGAAATTGCAAGGTTTGGAGATTTGCAAATTCTCACATTTTGGAACTTTGAAACATGGAAAAGAAGAAAAAAGTGAGAAAACAAGTTTATGAATGCTTTGGTGTGATTTTAAAATGAGTAAAGGCCTCTATTTGTAGGCGAAGATGTTTGGCAAGCAAGGCAAGGATAGGATTGATGATTTGTGCAAGTTGCCTTAAGTGGTAAGAATGAAATATTTCCATTTAATGCACATGGTTAAAAATTCAAACCATGGTTAACTCACTCAAGTGATCTTATCTTCCTCTCAATCATTGCCTTTGGATATTTTTGAGTGAAAACTTATCTCTTATGGTGACAAGGCTTCTAGAAGAGAAAGTTGGCAAAAAATGACTAGAAAACTTGAAAAATGACTTGTAAATTATGGTTATAGACCTCTAAGTTTCAATTTTAAAATCCTAGCTACACAAAATGTTTTTGCAAGTTCTTGGACATTTTGAAAATCTTGGAACAAGATATACAACTTTCATGTTGAAAATTTTTCTTGAATCAAAATGGATCTACGTGAAAAATGGCCATGAAAATGATGAAAAAGTGATAAAAACACTTGAGAATTTTTCCAAGTGTTAGAAAATTTTCAAGTTTTGACTTTTTGTTGACTTTTTTTCACACATTTTTGATTTTTTATGATCATGATGGATAATTTGAAATGCTTTGATGATTGAAAAAAATTTGAATTTCAAAAGTTGACAAAAAGTCAAAAATTGACTGCTCTGAACAGTTGACTTTTTGTCAGATGATTCAGAATTTCTTTGAGGATCAATCATGGCATTTGAGATGTTTTGAATCAAGAAATTAGGTCAAGATATTGCATTGATTATTTTTAGATTATTCTCCAAGAAATTAGGTCATTCATTGAGCAAAAAGTCAATGATACACCATCCTCGATCAAAACCCTAGTTTGGTCGATTCAAGATAGATCTTGAGGAAATGGTGAGAATTTGAAGATCAAATGTTAATGATTGATGAAGATAGATCAATTGAGGTGAGTTAAGACTCAAACCCTAATTGATCATATCTTGAACAAATGAAAGATTTTGATTCAAAACCCTAATTTTGCTCAAGGAGCACACACAAGCTATCTTATTCTGAAATTGTCAGTGATGTAATGATGCATATATATGAGATAGTATCTTAGGTCAAAAATTAAGGTATGACACTGGTTGTGTAGTTTTATTTTTTCTGGGCTTATGCCCTCCCTCATAGCAAAAAAAACATTGACTCGAATGAAGAGAGAGAAAAAACTAAAATGTTACAATAGACAAATATAAAGAACGACGAGATGTAAATTGATACATGCACCATTTTTTTTGTCTATACGCTAAATAATATTCTCTTTATAATTGAAGAGATATTAATTAACAGGAAAGCAATTTAAAATGATTTTACATGATTAACTAATTATCATCATGTTAAATGTCAAGTCATGCTATTATTTTTAAGTAAGTTATATGACATAACTAATTGATAAAATTTTATTAGATGAAAATATTTTTTTGTGTAAACAAGATTTATATATAAGGGAGAACTAAGGGTTCTCCAAACCTTTTACACAAAAAAACAGTAAAAACCGCCAAAAAGAAAAATTACAAACCAATTAAAGGTACGATAAAAATAGCAAAATAGTTTTTCTAAACTTATAAAAAGTACAATTGGTATGCGTAATTTCTCCGCAAAAAGACCACTTATATACCATCATTTTAATGCTCCAAACCGTATTATTCACATTCAAATCATCATTTCGGAAGCAAATGTCATTTCTAAGTAACCATATACTCCAAGTCCCAGTTATCCACACTACCCCCAATTTACCTTCCATAACCTTTTTGTTCTTACAAAAAGAGTACCAACACATGAAGTTAGAAAGACAGTCCTCCTCTTCCTCCTCCTTTCCGATCCAAAAAGCAATCTTCTTCCCTATACTTTTAATAACATGACCTAAAAGAAAGGTATGGTTCATATTTTCCAAACCTATACCACAAAAAGAACAATTTAACGAATCAATAGGAATAGGAATACCTCCATCTTCTGAATAAAAGTTAAAGCCACATCACTCTTATTAGGAGGTCCGAAAGGAACTTAGAAACATGCATAAAAATCATAAAAAGAAGATACCGAAAAAAAAAAACTCCGAACTAAGCCTCCATTCCACCAAATTTGCGCCTTCCGAAACTCCACCAAACTCCTCAAACTTCTCTTTCAACGTTTCAAAGTTCTCCATACGATGAGAATTATTCATTACCGCGGTACCTAAACCCAAATCTCCCCATTGCCACTCCTTTTTTATCCTTCTTCCCATACCCGTCATCGCGACCTCCTTCAACGAAGAAGCCATGAACAAATTCGAAAAAAGTTTCTTTAAAATTTTGTCCTCCAGCCATTTAGCCCCCAAAACGGGGTTTTAAACCCATTTCGGATGATGAATCTACAATTCAAAGGAATAGGATATTTAAAGGAAAAGTCCCTAATTTTGATAAGATCTCTCCACCAAGTAGAACAAGAAGGAGATGTGACTTTGGAGGCATCCCTACAAAACGCCTTTATGGACAAATCACCATACCAAACTTTCAACACTTTAAACCACAAATTATTTTGCTCTTGTAAAATTCTCCACCTCCATTTATTAAGAAGAGCTAAATAGAACTCCACCATATTCTTAATGCCTAGTTCCCCCCTTTGCATAGGCAAATAAACGGTCTTCCAATTTATTCAATAAATCCTCATCTTTTCCTCCACACTCCAAAAAACATTGCTTTGAATTTTATTGAATTCTTCACAACTTTCTATTACAATTGGGGAAATGATATTTTTAATTTTTATTTCACGTAGGCATAGTATTGTCATCCGCTATTTGAACAATGGCAGATAAATTATCTTTTGAATAAGTTTTGACTATAGCTTTACTAAAAGTGCCGTGCCAAATATGCATGTCATCACTTGTGAGTCCTGTGCAAAATTCACATTCAACAATGGTAAACAGTGAATTTGTATAAAAAAAAAACAGTGTAAAGTGAAAACCAAGGCTAAAAAAATACTGTTCATTCCTACTTGTAACAATAATTTTATTATTCAATATTTTTTTTCATCCATTTTTTATATTTTACATCATTTTTTCTTTTTTCATCTAATAATTCAACGCTCATTAAATTTTTATTTACTATAATGATTTTTGTTCAATAAAATTCAACACTATATTTCATTATGATTCACAATACACTAAAAATTTAAATATTTATGACAATTAATAAAATTTTATAAAGTATTTTATTGAGTCTCACTCTCTTCTCATTCAACATGTTAAATATTTTCATTAATTAATTCACCTCACTTTCAACATATTATCCAACACCCCATTATAAATATTTAATTATTAAATTTTTTTTAACACTCCATTGTACATAGCCTAACTAATACAAAATTGAAGAGAGAAAAATTGGTGAAGTCATTATTGAAAGGTGTTTGATATCGAGAAATTGACTTGAGACGATACAAAAGGAACAAGTTTTCTGGCCTATAACCTTTCAAAAAGGTACATGCTTTTTGCTTCCTAGTCTCTATGCAGACTAATTAAGCGTCAACCTTTATTCTTTTGTTTCTTTTTTGAAAGAAAAGAAAAAAGCTAGGGGCATTATAAGGTGGGGGACTTATTCCATGTATATCACCATCTACTAGTTTAAAGGAATGTCCAAGGTATAATCGAAAAGGGTAAAAGAGAGGACTATCTTTTATTGTTTTTATTGAGAAAAAGATTATAGATGCCTTAAAATAATTTTACCCATACAATTAATCAAAATATTTATATTTATTATATTATTTTAATTTTTAAAAATAAAAATAAAGAAAAAAAATATTGATCATCTAAAACATTTTTATATTATCAACGAATGAGAGACATGTATCACAATAAATCTCAATTATATTTTTAAAATACTGAAATAACATGACAAATATAAGAGTTTTAAATGATTGTAGGTATAAAATTGTTTTACACTTACGTTATACTATTTTTATTGTGTTACAGATCTCTTATAAATTAATAATATAAAAATATTTTAAATTAGACTTAAATGCATTTTTGGTTCTCCCATTTTCAAGTTCTTTAAATTTTAATACTCAGCATTTTAAAATTCAAGTTTTTAGTCCATAAACTTCATTTCATTCAAAATTTTTTTTGACCCCCTCCACTTTCCTCCTCATTACAATTAATTATTTTTCATTTTATAAAATAGTATTAACAATTTATTTATTAATTAATATATATTTTTACAGAATAAATTTTAATAATTTAATTTTAATTAATTTTTTCTGATTGTGAAATTAAAATTCGCTTTTGCACACCTGGCCTCCTCATTACAATTAATTATTTTTCATTTTATAAAATAGTATTAACAATTTATTTATTAATTAATATATATTTTTACAGAATAAATTTTAATAATTTAATTTTAATTAATTTTTTCTGATTGTGAAATTAAAATTCGCTTTTAACCAATTTTTTATGAAATTGAAATTAATCTATTAAAATTTACTAAGAGTTTATAAGCCCTTAACATAATAATTTCAAACACATTGTCATCCGATCTATTTAAGCAATATGTAAGAAATACTTAGGTTTATAAACGTTTAAATTTTTTTCTAAACAACCGATGTGGGACTTAGTGCTAAGCTTTTTATTTTTCTACAGGTACTTTGAGAACCATCACCACCATTGCACATGAACTGCATCCACCAAGCAACATAACTTTCTCATAGTTATCTTTTACTAACTTAACATCTAATAGATTCTACCCTAAACTAATTTTCTAATAATTCTAAGCATTCAAACTAACATGTTTTCAGTTACAGTAATAATTTTTCTAACATAACTAATATGTTTTAATTTTTTTCTCTCCCTAACAACTAACTTATTGATTTTTGAATTTATTAACCTTTTAATTATCGTAACAGTCAACTAACTATCTTAAAAAAAATTCTGTGGTCTCAATATACAGTGACAAGAGAGTTGCATCACTTAAAAGTTTTAAAGCAAAAAACTGTGGAGACTTGGTTTGTAATATTGCCGACTTGTAGGTCTCTTAGCAGTAACACTCTAATGCAAATGTGGTTCCATCACATCATCACTTACAACAACTTCAAATTCTTCTGCAAATGATGATTCAGGAACAACATTGTACTGATTCCTAGAGCTGTCAATTTTAAGGGCTAGGGCCTAACTTTTAAGGCCCTTAAAATATAAGGGGCCTAATTTTTTTTAAAAAAAGAGGCCCTAAAATAAGAAGGGCCTCAAAAGTAAAGGCCCTTTAATTTTAAGTAAGCCTTAAAGCCCCAAATTTTTCACAAGTTTCTTTCATAAATTTTTTTTTTAAAAAAAATTTAATAAAAAATATATTTACAATAAAAAATATTCAAAAAATTATTAAAAAAACTGTTTTTTATAAAATAGTATTTTTTTTCTATAAAAAATAAACAATTCTATAATAAATAAAAGACAATTTTTTTATTTTTTTTTCTTCAGTTTCTCAAATGAAAAAAATTCCAATTTTTCTTTGAAAAAAATATTTTTTTTTCAGTTTTCCAAAAAACATAATTTTTAAAAAAATTCCAGTTTTTTTTTCGAAAAAATTTATTTAAAATATTTTTTGTCAGTTTTTAAAAAAAAAAACAGTTTTTTTTTAAAATCTCCAATTTTAAAAAAAAAATTTCAGTTTTTTTTGACAAAAATAATTTTTTTTTCAGTTTTCTAAAAAAAAAACATTTTTAAAAAAAAAAAAATTTGCACTTTTTTTAAAAAAAATTCCAGTTTTTTTTTCGAAAAAATTTATTTAAAATATTTTTTATCAGTTTTTCAAAAAAAACAGTTTTTTTTTAAATTTGCAATTTTTTTTCCGTTTTTATAAAAAAATTCCAATTTTTTTTTGAAATTTTTTTTTTCAGTTTTCTAAAGAAAAATACATTTTTTAAAAAAAAGAAATTTACACTTTTTTTCAAAAAAATATTTTTTTTAAAAAAATTCCAGTTTTTTTTTCGAAAAAATTTATTTATTTAAAATATTTTTTATCAGTTTTTAAAACAAAAAACAGTTTTTTTTTTTAATTTCCAATTTTTTTCGAAAAATATATTTTTTTTAAAGTTTTTTTTCTCTTTCAATTTTTCAAAAAAAATGTTGTTTTTTTTTTTAAATTCGAATTTTTTTCGGAAATATATTTGTTTTTCAGTTTTTTAAAAAGAAAAAACTTTTTTTTTTAACATTTTCAGTTTTTTTTTTAAAAGAAATTTCTTCAGTTTTCTAAAAAAAAAAAATTCAATTAAGGGACCCTCAAAAGGGCCTAAAAATAACACATTAATTAAGGGGCCTAAAATTATGGGGCCTAAAAAATTTCTCACTAATATGGGGCTCAATAAAGTGGGGCTTTAGTAGGGCCAAAAAATATGGGTTTTGAAAAATTGGACTTATTTGACAGCTCTACTGATTCCTAGAGAAAGTTGAACTTGTTGTGGAGTTGAGATCATCAACAACTTCAATGATGGAACAAGCTTTGTTGAGACAAATTGAAAGAAAAACATAAGGTTATGCTGTTGTGTTTTAAAGAAGTCCCATATTGATCAATCATTAAATATCCTTAGGGTGTGTTTGTTTCAAGGTTATAAAAGATTCATGGAATATGGTCATGAGAATGTGATATTCCCATGTTTATTTCAATTTTTTAAAAAATATTTCATGACATAAATTATTCCCAGAAATTTAATTTACACATGACTCTTTTATTTTTGTTCTAAGGATTAAAAAGTGGGAATCCAATATTCCCATAAGAATAATGATTAACTAACTACAACTTCCCACTACTAGTCATATTTATTCATTTATTTTTATAATTTTTAAATTAAATAAATATTGTAAACATAGGAAAATCAATTTTTGTCAAACATTTAGATATGAATATTATTCCAGGGAATAATAATGATGGGAATAGAATTCCAAAGAATAATGTTTTTTAACTTGAAACAAACACACCCTTAGTGTTTATATAGCACTTTTATGCTAACAAACAAGTGAAGTTGGATATTGGGCTAGGGTTGGCAAAACGGGCCCGGCCTGTTGGGCATGCCCATTTTGTCCACACTTTAGTGCAGGGCGGACCAAGAATTTAGGCTCTCACCCTCTAATGTGACCGCCCCGTTCCATTTTCTTCGCGGGCACATGTTTTAACATAAAATTAAGCATTTTTAGACCTAAAAGGTGTAGTGCATGCGGGCTTTCCCCTAAACGGCAAAAAACATATTTTAATTAATTTAAAAAAAAATAAAAAATTGACTTATTAAAAAATATTAATTTATTCAGTAAAAGTATTAATTTATTCATTAAAAAAAATTAAAAAAAATATTTAATAACAAATTATCCCAATCAGCGTTTACACATCATTAAAAATAATTTTTTATCCTAATAATCACTAACATGTCAGCAAAAATGGAGGGGGACCAAAAAAATCCTGACTGAGATAAAGTTTAGGGACCAAAAACTTGAGTTTTAAAATGTGGGAATTAAAACTTAAAGAACTTGAAAATAGAAGGACCAAAAGTGCATTTAAGCCTTTAAATTATAAATACATTTTCTTTTTTTCTCATTTAGAAAACAACTTGGTGGAATAATATGTACCAACTAAAAACGTCTCATAAAAATGTCTCATTTAGACAATGCACGATTTTTAAGAAAATGACTTGATGTGATAAAATTGTACTATGTTTGTACTAAAATATCCTTAATCAACTTTTTAAGAAGAGAGAGAATATGACATAAAGTTAGAGAAAAGTATGAACATGCATGTTTGTAATAAGGTATTAGAAAAAAATAATAAATGTTGCTTTGATATTCTAAAGAGACAATTATTCTGAAACATGAAAAAAGTACAAATGAGACATTTTTATGAGACAGAGAGAGTAGTATTTTAACACAAAAATGGGTTGGATGAGAGAGATGTAATTTTACAAAAGTGAACGAATAATTCACGATATGTCGCATGGCAGATAGTCGATTAAAACTGTTTTCGCTTAATTCAACGGGAGTGAGAGACTTTTTGATCAATTGACATTGGTGATGAGTTATTTGACATGATCTTATGTGTGACCTTGTGACGAGAGTCTAATTGTCCATTTTCCATCTAAAAGATTCACCGATTCGACCACTCGTATCAGATCAAATTATTGGGCCTTTGGACCCATCCAAAACGATATCAAAAGTAGCCATTAAGTAATTAAAAAAGCTGATTATTTGAGAAGAGCAAGATTACTATTTGCATGTCTTCTTCACGCAAATGAATCCACTATAATTCATGATTACTGGCCATTAGTGTTGGCGCAATAATCAGGGAAGGGTCGAGCGATGAGCATTCTTAAATTTGGGACATTCCGTTTTGAGCAACATAACTTTATGGGAGACACACCACTTCTCCACCTAAAACCTCAAGATCTTTCTATTTACATTTTTATCTATAAAATTCAATAATAGATTTGTATATGACAATTTATCATATTTTACTAGTAGCTTGTCATTTAAAAAATAAAAAACATCATTAGTTTAAAATACAAAAGTATGAATAGGGAACCAAAACTGTTTTAATTTAAAATAGAGAGAACAAAACTATTTAAATTTAAAATAGAGAGATCAATTTCTTAATTCAAAAAAAATAAGAGAACCAAAATTATAATTAAACTTATTTGAAATAAATAAATATGTATTTGTGTTTTTTTAAAATAAGTAAATAAATAAATATTTATTCTGAATTCCTAAGTTAAGAACTCATCATTAAATATTGACAACAATTGGCTTAGTTGTAAAGAAAATTACACAAACACCCCAAGGGATAACAATCCACTTCTCATAAGCAATTATCAGGTACTTAAACTCATTCAGACAATCTTCAAACATAAGAAGCAGATTATGTACTTAGTGGCGGCAACAATACTATGACTTTACTGCAATTTATGATGTCTATGAATAAAAAAATAAAGAAGAAATATTTAATAAGATGAGAGAGATGGGATATAGGAGACATGCAGACATAACATTACCATGACTTTTGCATGTTAAAGTTATATTGTAACACCCTGACTTCTCCATGACATATTTATATAAAAATCAGAGTAAATTTAAAATTTAAAACAACATAAATCAGGATGTCACATGCTTCAAAACCACAACAACTCATTTAGTTAGATACATAACACATGATTAGAATAAATTTAACATAGTCTGAATCAAAAACTTTATTGAAATAGCGGAAATATTTCAATTCTCAACAAAACGACATCAATAAAATATTCCGGAGTTCAAACTACTACAATCGAAATCAACAACAGAAAACCAAATCAAAATAAATATTTAAACGTTTATCCTAGGGATGACAAAAAAACCCGTACCCGTGGATACCCGCGGATAAAACCCGTCACGGATATGGATATGATGGTTTAATAGGTATCCACGGGTAAAATAAACGGATATTTAATTACCCGATTATTTACGGATACGGATATGGATTTGATGGTACCCGTACCCGTAGATATCCATATCTGTTAATAATTAGAAAAAATACTTAAACATTAATTTGTTTCATCAAAATTATTATTGTTATTTTCTTAAATACGATATTATTATTACTATTATTATTATTATTTGGATAAAAGAAGAAATAAAATGAAAGTGATTTATTTTTATTAATGTTTATAATTTGTTAACTTTGAAAATATATTTTTTTACTTTAAAAGAAATTAAAAAATAATTATTTAAATATACATATTTTTAAAATATATTTAAATAATAGTATCCATGGATACCCGTTAATACCCGCGGATATCTCAAATTTCACGGATACCCATCTAACGGGTATCCGCACGGATATGGGGAGGGTACGGATATCATATTTATTAAATGGGGCGGGTAGCGGAAGACTACTACCCGTACTTATGGGTACCCGTTGCCATCCCTATCCCTATCCCAAATGTTACGTATCAAAGCATAACTTCGACTCGAACTAAAAAGAAGAGCAAACTCTTCGACTCCTGCTACCCGAGCTACTCCTGAGTATCTGCACGTTACCCATGTAAAGGCACCATAACAACAGAAGGGGTGAGATATCACAACAATATAAAGAACAATATAATCAGAGATATACAAATTCATCATGCATAATTATCAGTGTTCAAGTATCTCATCACCACAACACAATTGTCATAAATCATGCAATAAAACAATTCACAAATCCTCATCAATATCAATTATGGAATGCAACTCAACATAGACACAATGCATGTGGTACCGAGATTTCCACCGAATCCACTCCATCTAGGATCGGGGTCACCATTTTCGTGAACAATTGGTTCATCTAACTACTAATTTACTCCATCTAGGATTAGAGCCATCAACAAGGGAATAATTGTATTCACCTCGCTCGTATCCACTCCATCTAGGATTTGAGCCAACAACAACAACATATACAACATGAATGCATGAGACTAAATCATGCAAGTCAACAATATAAAATATTGATTTCAACAGTTATCAATGCCTTACCGTTTCCAGCCACCTGCTACAAACCAATAACAACAATACAACGCAACACAAACATTGATTTTTACACCATCGTTCATAAACGCATACACATACGTCACCAAAAAGGAACACAAACCCAAAATTATAAAGTTTCTGGTTTTCAAAGTATTTTTATAAGAAAGTTAGTGATTTTAGCTTCCCGACAGTTCGAACGGTGCGTCAAAAGGATACTCGAGCGCGAAGATATGAATTTTTAAAGTTTGAAATAATTTGGTTCAGCACAGACAGAAAACCGGTTTCTGCAGTTTTTACAAAAACTTTTCAGAACAATTCGAAGAGGAAACTGGTTTCTTAAAAACTGATAACCGGTTTCTTCTTCGATACTTTTCAAGCTGCGATTTCCAAACCCTTCAACCCCAAATCACATACCAAACCAGAAAATTACTTTACACGAATTTTCACAACATACATACAACAATTCACAACATTTATCACATCCAATTAACCAATAAAACAACAATTTCAACATGGTTTCATCATTGGATTCAACATACATAAACCAATCAATTCATGAACAAGCACACCACAACAATCATACACTCAACCCCACATACCTAGGATTATACTATCCCTTAGAAAGTTGAAACCCCGCCTTTACCTTAGGATTGATGATTACTCTAGGTTCTCAACAATGGTGTTCTTCCTCTTCTTGCCCTAATGTCTTTTCTCCTTCTCTTCTCTTTCTCTTTTGCTTTTTCCTTGTTTTTATGATGCAACTAATGAGAATTATCCTTCTTATTTTACCTTATAGTCATATCTACCCTTAAGACCCTAATATTGATTTTCCTTTTGTATCCTCACTTACTCCACTAAAATTACCAAATTGTTCTTATCATATCTTTACTAACTATTTTATTTTAATTATTTAAATAAAAATCAACTAATTAGTAACAACTTTTAATTATATTATTTCTATTAAGTCTAATAATTAAGTCTAAATCTAATAATTTATTCTCAAATTACTAAATTCAAAATACTCTCAACAGATATTAAATCTGACACTATCCAACACATAATAGTATCAAAGTATACCATTCAACACACCAATTATCAGATAATTTCTAACTACAAAAGTAAATAATTAATAAATTAATCGGAGTGTTACATATACAATCTCAATCTTTACTAAAACATCTCTTTTAAAGAGTAATTATATATAGCTAGAGCATCCACTAATTGATTGGTTTCACAATAAGAGTCTTGGACAACCACTTCCTTAGTCAACAAATTGAATAACATTTAACTTGAAGGGACTTAGGTTCGTGACTCTATGGAAACAAATTTTTTATTTTTTATTTTAAATTTATAATTATTTAATATTATTTTAAATCATGAGAATTTGTGGTAAAAACTTATGACGTGCCTTAAAGATCTTAGGCTCAATTCCTTAAAAAAATCAATTTCATATTTAAAAAATAAAAAATAAAAAATAAAATCAACATGATGGTTTAGTCATGATTTAAAAGTATCAAAATAATCTGTCTCTCAAATTTTTGTTTTATTTTAAATATATATAGAATATGATTAAGGATGTAAAACCAGTGAGAAAAATAATTGAGTTAGAAGCAAGAAGCAGATGAGAAGGAGATAATGATTTGTAGCAAGAACCAGTAAAAAGAATAAAAAACATATAGAAAGAAGAGTGAGAGGAAGAACATAAATAATGTACAGCTACTGCAAGATCCATCAAATTAGGGTTGCCTGTAAATTATAACACTGAGCTTGTGAATTGTAGTAGTGGGTTTTGGAATATTTTTTTTCTAAGATTTTAGAACTTATCAACGAAAAGTTCTTTTTGTGCCCCTATAATTATATCTAAATCACTATACACAATTTTTTTACTGAAACATCCTATATAAATAGTATATATTTTAATTTTTTTTTAATTTTTATATCATTTTTCAAAAAAGCTTTCGAAAAATTGATATTTTAAGTCTTTCGATAAAAAATTTATTTTTATTATATTTGAACAGAGTTCCGGTAGTCAAAATTTTCAATTTGCATACTGAAACACTTATTTAAAATGTTTTGGTGGTTTAATTTTCAAAAACAAATTTTAAGACTTTATGAAACGGTTAAAAAGCGTTGCTAAAAGTGATTTTTTTGCAAAAGGTGGTTTTAGGCAACGGTTTGTAAACACCAGCTCACTTTTAGCAACCCTTAAAAGCGTTGCCTAAAATATTGGATTTAAAAAAAAAAAAATTTACTTCGTAGTCCTATAATTAGACTTGTACCTCTACAAATTTTAAAAATTCCAGATTTACCCTTCAATTTTTTAACTAATTTGTTATTTCATTTTTTATAATTCACTAAAAATTTAAAATTTTCACTCCTTCGCATGCATTCTGGAACACTTAAAGAAAGTGTTTCGGCATGTATTGTAGCAAATCGAAACAATTTTTGAAAGATGGTTAAATTTTTTTTGAAAGAATTTACTTTGTACCCTATAATTATCAACCAGAACACTTTTTGAAAGTATTCCGGTTGAGTGTATTATTAAGTAGGGTACCGGAACACTTTTCAAAAGTGTTACTTAAGGAGTTTTAACAACGGTTCAGAACCGTAGCCAAAACTGGTTTTTAAAAGAAAATACCGTACCAGAACATGTTTTTGAAAGTGTTGCGGGTTTTAAAATTGTTAAAGGAGTTTTAGAAACGGTTTAAACCATAGCTAAAATTGATTTTTAAATAATTACTCATAAAAATTATTGAATGAATTTTAGCAACGGATTTAAAGTGTGGCTAAAAGTAGCGAAACAATTTTTTTAAAAAAATAATTATCATACCGGAACACTTTCTTTAAGTATTCTGGAAAGCATGTATAGGGGTGTAGAATTTAATTTTTTGATGAATAATAAAAAATAAAATAGTTATTATTGAAGGTTAAAATTGATATTTTTTAAAAATCGTAGGGGTACAAGTCCAATTTTAGGGGTACAAAGTGAATTTTTCAAAAAAACATTAAAACACCGGAAATCAAAATTTTCAACTTGCATACAATAAATAAATATTCCGGTGTATTCATTTTTTTTATTTTAAATTTCAAGACTTCATGCAATGGTTTTAACACGTTGCTATAAGTGAGCTTGTGTAGAAAAACCGTTGCCTAAAGACACTTGTTGCAAAAGAATCACCTTTAGCAACGATTTTAAAGTCTTGAAATTTTCTTAAAAAATTAAATCACCGAAACACTTTAACTAAGTGTTCCGGTATGCAAATTAAAATTTTTGACTATCAGAATACTTTTTCAGAGTTTTTCGATATACTAAAAATTAATTTTTTTACCGAGACTTTGAAAAATATTTTAGTCTATATATTTTTGGGTGTTTCAAATTTTTTTTATGAACAGAGAGAGAAATTTTTTTTTCAAAATATAAACGATATTTTGGTCTAAATATTGTGTGTGTAGAAATATGGATATATTGTAGGGTACAAAGTAAATTCTTTCCTACCAACAGATACCAATTAAAAAAGAAAATTCCTTTATTAAAAAATTAAAAACACATAGCATATTAAGTCTTGTTTTTTGCTTATCTAATAATGAGTATGAAGTATTACTATTATTATTGGTTTATTTTCAAATTTTAGTTTGTGTAATAATATGAGCTTGGTCATTTTTGTTTTTTATTTTTTATTTAATAAAAATGATTAAAATTTGTAAGTTATACATTTCAATTATTTTTTCCATTAGTTCAATTAATAATGTGATTTAATTTACATTTAGACCACAGATAATAAAGGTGTTAGTTTTTTGAACTTGATGAGATTTAATATAATTTTATGATAAATGATATATTGACACTCAAATTTGATGTAAAAAAATTGTGAAATATAATTTTTAAGTGCAATAGTGTATTATTGAAAATCGTGTAAGTGTGTGAAATGAAACAAAACGAAAGATAAAAATATTGATATATGATTAATATATGGTATTAAATACTTGTCAAATATTTGATATTCAAATAATACTGCTCTAATTTTATTTGGTTTAGGTTGATATTTGAATTATGTTCGACAACTATAAATTATATATTTTTTAATTAATATTGCTTAAAAATTAAGTCTTTGATACACAATTTTATCAATAATTTATTTGTGTATTTTTTAGGAGGGTAACAATGATCAAACATTTAAAAATATTTATTATATTATATATCACTCTTACACTGTTAATTATAATATTATATATATATATATATATATATATATATATATATATATATATATATATATATATATATATATATATATATATATATATATATATATATATATATATATATGGAGGATTAAATTATATTAATGTGTCAAATTTAATATTATGACACTTTCAATAACTCTTTATTGTATATCAGTGTAACAAAATTCACCGTTGGATTAAAAGATATTATCATATTGATCATGTATATAAAATCTAACATCAATAAAAAATCATTTGATATATTGAAGAGAAGGATACAAAATAAGCGTTTCGATGAAATTTTGTAAGACGTTAATTTAAATGCATCTTATTGACATGTCAAATGATTTTTGATCGATATTACATTTTATAGACACGACCTATATGATAAGATCTTTCAATTCAACCGTGAATATTATTATACATATACGCGGTAAAGAGTTATCGAATGTGTTATAATATTAAATTTGACAAATTAGTGTCATTTGATTATATATGTCAGAATATGAAAATATTCCTAAAATAAATATGTAAATAATTATAGTCATTATTATAGTGTAACTACTACCTTAATTATAACCTAGAATCTCTCATGTATTGTTGTATATATTTTGACCAAATCAATGAGAAAGGCAACACAATATACAACTTATAGGGTATTAGTAGTATCATGATCCTAATATAAAAATAACACAAGTGCATCTCTCTTTTAGTCAAGGGCTGGAAAAAAATATTCACTCTGCCCTTGTTGTAACCAATGTCAAAAACTTCATCCCCATCTCTCTAGAGATGGAAACTAGCCAATACTCCTCAAGAACAACCATTTTGAAGATCAGAATCGATAATGAGGAGTGCATTTCAGTTAAAGGAAATGGCTCAATTGTAATTGAAAGATGCTCAGGTAATAAACTCATCACTGATGACCTTTATGTACCAGATATTAATCAAAATTTGTTGAGTGTTGGCCAATTACTTGAAAAAGGCTACAAAGTATTGTTTGAAGATAAAATGTGTTTAATTAAAGATGCAAAAGGACATGATAAGGTCAAAATCAAGGGAAAAAGTTTCACTTTAGATCTTATGGAAGAGGTGCATGCTGTCGTTTCAAGCCCAATCAGTACTACTAATCTTTGGAATAAAAGATTAGGACATTTCAACCATGATGCATTGTTGTATGTTAAAAAGCATAATATTGTGGAAGTCTTGCCATCATTAGAAGACTATGTCGGAAGTTGTAGTGCATGCCAATACGAGAAACAATTCAGGCTATAATTTCCTCAATCGAATTGGATAGCATCACAAAAATTGCAGCTGATTCATACAGATCTTGGAGGACCGCAACTTAATTATCTTTAAAGGGAAGTCAATATTACATTGCCTTTATCGATTATTTTACTAGAATGTGTTGGATTGAAAATCAATGTGATTCTAAAATTCAAGTTATAAGGTCTGACAATGGAAAAAAGTACATATCACATCAGTTTAAATTATTTTTGTGAAGAGGCTGAAATAGAGCACCAACTTACAACTCCTTACACTCTACAACAAAATGGGGTGGTTGAGAGGAAGAATAGAACAATAATGAAGATGGCAAGGTGTATAATGCATGAGAAAGTCCGACCAAAGAAATTTTGGGCGGAAGCTGCTAATACAACCGTGTTTCTATTAAACAGGCTTCCTACAAAGGCAGTGCAAGGGAAATCTCCTTTTGAAGCATGGTATGGCCATAAACCTTTTGTTCAAAAACTTAAAGTTTTTGGCTGTATTTGTTTTACCTGTGTGCCAAAGGTGAATAAAGATAAGTTAGATAAAAAGGCAGAAGCATGAATTTTTATTGGCTATAGCACAACTTCAAAGGCTTATAGAGTCTTTCAACCACAAAAAGATGAACATAATCAATTTTATGATTTATAATGTTGATGATCCACCTATTAGAGGAACTAGATTACTTTCTAACATTTATGAAAAATGTAATGTTGTTGTGTTAGAGCCTGAAAGTTTTATAGAAGCAAATAAGGATCCAAAGTGGATAGCTGGAATGCAGGAGGAGCTCAATATGATAGAGAAGAACGAAACGTGGGAATTGGTATCTAGACCCCGTCACAAAAATGTTATTGGTGTAAAGTGGATGTTTAGAACCAAACTCAATGCAGATGGATCTATTAATAAGCACAAGGCCAGACTTATAGTGAATGGATATGCTCAAATATTTGGAGTTGATTTTTTGAAACAACTGCTCCAGTAGATCGACTTGATACAATCATATTGGTCCTTGCTTTGGCAGCATAAAAGAGTTGGAAGGTGTTTATACTTGATGTGACACCCGCCTTTCTCAATGGTTATTTGCATGAGGAGATATATGTTGACCAACCAAAAGGATTTATTGTTAAAGGGCACGAAGACAAGGTTTATTTGTTAAAAAAAGCTTTGTATGGTTTGATGCAGGCTCCAAGGGCTTGGTATAGAGGGATTGATGAGTACTTGATAAGCATTGGCTTTACAAAGAGTCTCAGTGAGTCACTCTATGTAAAGTGCTTGAAATCTAATATTTTTGTTGTGAATCGGATGTCTTGTAATAAAATATAAACTTGTTGCTTAATGATCAAGAAACAATTAGGGTAGGAAAAAGAACGATGAACACAAGGATGACTATTAACTGCTATTCTTTCTTTACTCTTGAAATAAGATTACAAGTATACAAGAATAACAAATAACCCTCTCACCCTAAAATAGGATTTGCAGTATGCAATGATGAGAGACTAGTATGCTATTTATAATAAACCTAACATACTAAACTAATGGGCTTTTATCACAAATACCCATTACAAGCTAACTTAGGGTACAAGCTAATTTAACCAATTGGACATAACAAACAGGCCCAATTCAAAATACTAACAATCCTAGCATTTCGACACCCACATACTAGAACGCACTTCGCTACAGTATGTAGGTCTTTGACACCAGCATGTGAACAGACTTCAACGACATGCTTAATTATGTCGAATCGTCGAACCAAGATACTACCTTTGACCAAATATTATTCGATCCAATATCTCACGAATCTCCACCTTAGAATAAACTCTATTATCAATTAACGAACTAGTTTTCTTCACGCAGCTTTATCAACTGCATACAGTGGAAAACTTGCAACTAGGCAATGTCTTGGTGATCATATCAGCAGCATTATGATCTGTCGAAACCTTCAGCACTTGGACTTCTCCACGCTCGATTACCCCTCTGACTAAATGTAGTCTCACATCAATGTGCTTGGTTCTCTCATGATATGTCGAATTCTTCGACAGGTGTATTGCACTTTGACTATCACACTTAACAGTGATAACTTCACCTCGAATTTTTAGCTCCTTAGCAAAACCTTCAAGTCATAATGCTTCTTTCACAACTTCAGTTAAAGCAATATATTCCGCTTCAGTGGTTGATAATGCAACAACCTTCTGAAGTGTTGCTTTCCAACTAATTGTTGTACCAAACAAAGTGAAAACATATCCAGAAATAGATTTTCTGAAATCCATACAGCCTGCATAATCAGAGTCGACATATCCTTCGATTACTGCTTTACTATCTTCACCCAAGGCTCCACCATAAATTAAGACTCTGTTCAGAGACCCCTTTATGTACCTTAGAATCCACTTCAATGCTTGCCAGTGAGCCTTTCCAGGATTTTCCATGTACATGCTTACATGACTTACTGCATATGCTATGTCGGGTCTAGTACAAACCATAACATACATCAAAGAACTTACTACATTAACATATGAGATGATATTCATATAAGCTCTTTCGACCTCAGTACTGGAACACTAATCAATACTCAACTTGAATTGAGGGTTTGTTGGAGTCACAACAGGCTTCGAATTCGACATACCAAACTTTTCGAGAATCTTCCGTAAATATGCCTCTTGAGATAAGCATAATTTCAATTGCCTTCTATCTCTTTGAATGTCAATCCCAAGAATCCTAGAAGCTGCTCCTAGATCCTTCATTTCGAACTCCTTATTGAGTTCAACCTTCACCCTCAATACCTCTTCGACATTGTTACTTGTGACCAGGACGAAATCTGAAGTAAACACATTGGTCAAACTGACTTCTAACAAAACTTATGTGTGCCATGAATTTTTCGAATCTCCTATTCCACTGTCGAGGAGATTGTTTCAGCCCATATAAATATCTATTCATTTTGCACACATAATCTTCCTTTCCCTTTTCTACATACCCTTCAGGTTTCCTCATCAGGATTGTTTCATTTAGATCACCATACAAGAACGCAGTCTTCACATCCATCTGTTCCAGTTCAAGATCGAACTGTGCCACCATGGCAAGCAACATTTGAATGGACCTATGCTTCACAACATGAGAAAACACATCATTGAAGTCTACACCTTCTTTCTGAGTGAAACCCCTTATAACCAACCTTGACTTGCATCTTTTCAACGTCACTCCTTCGATTCCTTCCTTAAATTTGAAAATCCATTTACAATTGACTAAGCTGGCTCCAGTAGGTTTCTTGATCAATTCCCAAGTGTTGTTATCATGAAGAGACTTCATCTCATCATCCATGGCCTTCAGCCATTAAGTCTTATTTAGACTCCTCATAACTTCCTTATGGTCTCTTGGTTCTTCGTCTAGAACTTCATATGCAGAGATTAAGGCATAAGCTATAAGATCTGCATACCCAAATCTATGAGGTGGTTTGATGACTCTTCGTGTCCTATCTCTTGCAAATATATAGTCATCGACAGCTTCCTCAACTTCATCAGCATCCTCTACTTCTTCGACTTTATCTGGGATATGCAATTCAACATCAACATGCTCCACCTCAACAGGAATCTCTACCTGTTCCAGCTCTTCGTCAGATACTTCTACACTTCAACCAACATCATCCGTTTTCTTGAAAGCCATTTCAGCTTCATTGAAAACAACATCTCGACTAGTGATAATCCTTTTGTGACCTGACTCTAGGAACCATAGCCTATAAGCTTTGACTCCTTCAGGGTATCCCATGAACATGCATTTAAGAGCTCTAGGTTCGACCTTGTCTTGCCTAATGTGAGCATAGGCTACGCAGCCAAATACTGTTTTTCGAGATTTGGTGGATGTCCCGACCAAACTTCTTCAGGTGTCTTCATATCTAACGCAATCGAAGGACATCTGTTTATCAGATATATTGCTGTCGAAACAGCCTCAGACCAAAACACCTTCTTTAACCTAGCACTAGTCAACATGCATCTAACTCTCTCCAAGATGGTTCGATTAAACCTTTCAGCCAAACCATTTTGTTGTAGAGTCATGCAGTAGTTTTGTGCCTTGCAATACTAGAGGCATTACAAAAGCAGTCGAATGCCTCATTGCAAAATTCAAGACCATTGTCTGTTCTCAACCTCTTGACCTTTCTGCCAATTTGATTTTTGACCAAAGTCTTCCAACCTTTGAAATTCTAAAAAGTTTCATCCTTAGTCTTCTAAATGAATACCCATAACTTTTTGGAATAGTCATCAACTATGGATAGAAAATACCTTGCTCCTGAATGTGATGGACACCTTGCAGGCCCCCAAAACTCAGTATGGATGTAATCAAGGGATCCATGTGTTCTTTGTTTTCCTTTGTTGAACTTCACTCTACAAGATTTTCCAAGTACACAAGGTTCACAAAACTTCAGCTTTTCGACTTTGTCTCCACCAAGAAAATTTTGTTTCCCCAATTCGACCAGACCCCTTTCACTGACATGGCCTAATCTCATGTGCCAAATTTTTGTCTTCCACAAAGATTTAGTGGATGCAACATTTGTCGAACCACTTACAACTTCATCCTCAAGGGTATACAAGCTTTGTTTCTTCACGCCTCTCAAGACTTCCTTCGACCCCTTCATGACTCTTAGGATACTTTTATCTCCTTGAAAAACATATCCTTTCTTGTCGAATTCACCAAGAGAAATCAAATTTCTCTTCAAATCAGGTACATACCTGACTTCAGTCAATAACCTTATTGACTCATCATGGAGTTTGAATCTCATAGATCCAACACCTGCAATCTTGCAAGCTTTGTTCTTTCGATGTCTGGATCCACCATCTTGATCACATAATTCCTCGAACAAGTCTTTGTTTGGAGTCATGTGCCAAGTGCACCCAGAATCCATAATCCACTCCTTCGACGGGTTTCTGCTCGAAACCACAAGAACATCAGATGAGTTGAAATCATCTTGAACAATAGCTGCATTGCCATTATCCTTTCCTCCATGATCTTTCAGGCGTTCAGGGCACACTTTTCTTGTGTAACCCTTCTTCTTACAATGATAGCATCGAATACCAGATGCTTCACCATTGTAAAACTTCTACTGACTTTTACCTTTCTTCTTATCAAACTTATTATCCTTTCACAAGAATTTTCCTTTAACGGCCAAACCTTCACCAACCGTCGAAGGTTTATGCTCCTTTCGTTCATTCAAGTCCTTTGAATACAAGGCTGATTGAACTTCTTCAAAGGTCAAGGACTCCCTTCCATACAAGAGAGTTTCTTTGAAGTGAGCATGTGAACTAGGCAACACGCACAACAGCAATAGCCCTTGATCTTCATCGTCGATCTTTACATCAATATTTTCAAGATCAAGAATCAGCTTTTTGAACATATCCAACTGCTCATCCAACATTTTTTCTTCAATCATCTTGAATGAGTAGAAAGCTTGCTTCAGGTAGAGTCGATTCACCAACGATTTGGTCATATACAAACTTTCAAGTTTCACCCATAACCCTGCCGCTGTCGTCTCCTTTGATACCTGTCGAAGAACCTTATCACCAAGGCTTAACAAAATTGCATTGTGGGTCTTCTCTATCATTGTCGTCTTCTCAGCTTTCGTTAACGCTTCGTTCATGGTTGATTCTCCCTTCAACGCTTCCAAACAACCCTGCTGAACCAGTAGGGCTTTCATCTTCAAGCGCCACAGGCCGAAATCGTTCACTCCAGTGAACTTTTCAATCTCATATTTTGTCGAAGGCATCTTCTCCACGCTCACCGCACCAATTTGTTGTGAATCGAATACCTTGTAACAAAATATAAACTTGTTGCTTAATGATCAAGAAACAATTAGGGTAGGAAAAAGAATGAAGAACACGATGAACACAAGGATTGGTTATTAACTGCTATTCTTTCCTTACTCTTGAAATAAGATTACAGGTATACAAGAATAACGAATAATCCTCTCACCCTAAAATAGGATTTGCAGTATACAATGATGAGAGACTAGTATGCTATTTATAATAAACCTAACATACTAAACTACTGAGATTTTATTACAAATACCCATTACAAACTAACTTAGGGTACAAGCTAACTTAACCAATTAGACATAACAAACATGCCCAATTCATAATAATAACAATCCTATCATTTCGACACCCACATACTAGAACACACTTCGACTACAGTGTGTAGGTCTTCGACACCAGCATATGAACAGACTTCAACGACATGCTCAACTCTGTCGAACCGTCGAACCAAGATACTACCTTCGACCCAATAGAGTTCGATCCAATATGTCACATTTTTAATTATTTCTTTGTATGTGGATGATCTTTTAGTTACATGAAATAATGTTTTGTTTGTTGAGGAGTTTAAACAAAATATGATGAAATGGCTTTCTTTCTTGGAATGAAAGTCAAACAAAATTAAAAGGGAATCTTTATTGGCCAAAAGAATATGCAAAAGAGATTTTGAATAAGTTTCGGATGAAGAGCTGTAAATATGCGAATACTCCAATGACTCAAAAATTAAAATTATGCAAGGAAGATGGTGTAGAAAAGGTTGATGAGATTGATTTTAAAAGTCTTATTGGCTGCCTTTTGTATCTTACAACAACAAGACCTGATATTTTGCATGTTGTGAGTGTTCTCTCAAGATTCATACATTGTGCAACAAAAGTGCATTTTCAAGCTGCTAAACGTGTGCTCAGATATATCAAAGGAACTCTTGATTATGGTGCATGGTTCAACTACAATCAAGAATTTAACTTCCATGGATTTTATGACAGTGATTGGGGAGGATCGTTGGATGATATGAAAAACACATAAGGCTATTGTTTAACATTTGGTTCCTGAATATTTTCTTGGTCTTCAAAGAAACAAGTATTATGGCACAATCAACTGCTGAAGCAGAATCAGTTAATCAAGCTTTGTGGCTGAGAATTTTTTTAGTTGATCTACATATGGCTCAAGAAGAATCAACAAAGGTGTTTGTAGATAATCAAACAGCAATTGCAATCTTTAACAGTTCAGTGAATCATGGAAAGACTAACTAATTTAATATTAAAATGTTTTTCCTTAAAGAAGTCCAAAAGGAAGGAGAAGTCTTGTTACAATATTGCAAGACAGAAGACCAATTGACAGACGATTTTACAAAGGCTCTTTCAAAAGGAAGGTTTGAAATCTTGAGAGGGAAACTTGGTGTCAAAAGCTATTAATCCAAGGAGGAGTGTTGAAAATATGGATTAGTACCTATTATTAGACTTGTTTTGAGCATTCATATTGTTATAACTATTATGGAATTAATTATAGGAATTATATGTAGTAGTAGAATGTTACAAATTTATATTAGACGTTACAAATTTATGGGTAGTTTTATTTCATTATTTTCTATTTAAGAATTTCTTGTATTTAAAGGTTATTAGTAGCAATGAAATGAGTGTGTTTTCAGTTTTCAATTTCATAAGTTGTCCAAAATTGTTTTTAAATTCCAACATAGGCGTTCACGTTTTATATCGTCTAAGCCCTTTCATATGGGTATTTTTACTTCAATAATCGATCGACACCTGTTTGTTTTACTAAACTATGTTGTGAATAGGTCATTTTAATATGTTCATTTATTTTTCAACACCGCGTGAGTTCGAGTTTTATTCGTTTCAATTCTTTTCTTTTATAATTGAATTAATCAAAACAAATAATTATAGTTTAATTTTAATTTTAATAATAAACCAAATAGAGAGTAAAATTAAAATTATGTAAGATATAAATCACTACTTTGACACTGAATTGCACACCTACATCATATATTGTACCATAATTATGTATTCATCCAATTTTTTAATAATTTTTTATTTATATTGGGATTTGTGAAACACTAAAATAATTATACATATACGGTGTAGCTTCTCCACTCTTTCTCTCAAAACCCAACTCAGATAATAAATAAAAAACCAAAAAATAAAAAAAGGAAATTCTTAAAATAAAATTGAAATTCTTAAGGAAATTCTTAACATAAACACAACATAATACCTAAAATTCAAAACAACCGTTAAAAACAACATAATACCTGAAATTCTTACATAAACAATTGTTTCATAGTACTCAAACATTACTATATTAGTACATAACAACAATCTTCATTACACAAAATAAAACTAAATATCAACAAAACACTTTCACCAACATTGTCAAAAACACCCTATCAACCTTGACCTTCCAGCAACACCATATTAGGATTCAACATTTCAAACGAGTCACAATGATTTCTCAAACTAGAGGATATTGATGCTAAACCCCACTACATCTCCTTTTTCCAGCCGCAGGTCCTTTGCAAATTCATACCACCAGTGGCATATGTACTTCTACATACAGTTCTCCTTCGCATTTATGTGAAGATCATAAAAGATACTTTCACCAGTCGTAGAATCGATAAGCTGTATACGACACATTCCTGCTAAACCGCGGGTCTCTATCACCCTCTGAGGTAATTGCTGCACATTTCAATATCAAACTTCGTTAAATTAAATGGTCATCCTTACTATAACATATAACTTTCAATGTGTAGGTTGGATCATTGAAACAATAACTAAATTACTAGAACATTTTTCTCCAAAATCTTGGGATCACCCACTTCTCTCTTCCAAAGGCACCACGTTCGCCTTGCTGCAACATCACCAATATTTGGATATTGGACAAATACATATTTCTCTTTGTTGTACATGAGCAAAACACAATGCATGTTAAGAGCCATCTGTATCAAACACTAATGCTTTAACATATCAGACCTTGAAATCTTACCTTGAACTATGAGATGATAAAGTTATAACTTGCTTATGTTTTTTTTCTTTTCACCAACGTTTTACCCTTAACGTAAACGTCTTCTGATTGTTTTAACTTCTTACCAGTACGGCTTGCGCCGGTCATTTCATACTATACAAAGTCATCATTCATAACCCTTCTTCTCACACACTATTATTTTGCCCATCCTCACGGAAACTGGAAAAACGCATGTTAAAACTACATACCAACAAACAATAATCGATTTAAAGTTAACATGCAAACAGAATATTGATACCTTCCCATGCCGTTTGAACTGTAGTTCTTCACCATTTCATAGAAAAAATTAGGGTCGCAAATGAGTATCCGTTACAAGTGCTTAAGACAAATCCTTATATCTCACCAAAACGTTTCAACTGATCTCACACTGAATAATGATAACACATACCGAGCAACGTGCACCAATAGTGACATGACTTTTCCAATACATTATATCATTACACTCTTCTTTTTTTTGTTAAACACCCAACCAATACAAAGTTACTCTTATTAATTTTGATTTAATAATATCTTTTTGGTTAAACATTTTTTTTTAATTTGTTAAACACTCTTTCTTTTGTACTAATACAAAGTTATTCTTATTATAAAGTCTCTTCCTTTCTAATTTTTACTAAATATTAATTCTTCAATTTTGTTTTAGTTTTACCTTTAAACTTAATTTATACATTTATATAACTTTATTAATATTTCTTTTGGATTTTTCACATTAATTGTGCACCAACAATTGTATTTTTCAAGTACATTGAAGACACAAAATCTGACATGACTATTGACATTCTAACCGTATAAACATACTTAAACATTCCAACTACCAAAATGTTTTAACTACCTACTTACTCTTCAAAAACCACACAACTTCACAACTTCATTGACACACAAAAAAACTACAACTTCATAAACAATCAAAATGAAACAAACTTCTCCATCAATGGGAAAAAGAAGCACAAAATGAAACAACACAGAAACAAGCTCAACATATAAGAAGAGAAAAAAAAGACTTCAAACATTTCAACTCATTCCCAACAAATTAGGGACAGGTACTTTGAGACTCACACGTCGCGCATAACAATTGAGATTATCGAGATATCATCCAGGTAATAACTCATTTTTTTTCTATTTTCCAATTTATCAATCCATCAGTTTCTTCCCATTATTCTTCACATATTGTGGTTTGAAAATGTATGAATACATTGGTAAATGTGTGTGTTTGTGCCCTGAGCTATGTTTTTTTAGTAAAAGAAATTTAGTTTGTCATGAAATTCATAAATTCAAGGAGTTACATGTGTTTGATTGATAATTTTTCCAATTTGAGAATCACCTTTTCAATATCATATATGTTGGTTACGACATAATGTGGAACTTAGCTTGTACTCTATTTCTCAACTATTAGTAAACTGCCTATTAAAATAATTTGAGTCGTCATCATACTACTACATTGGGCGGTGACAATGAAGCACCTAATTATGATTCCTCAACATCTACACCTATTGTGGATCGCAAACAGACCAACAGTTATGCGGCAACTGCAAGGAAAGTCACAAAGTATAAAAGTAAGGTGACTATGGGCGCAACCTCGGCTCCCCCTAAAAACAACACAAAGGAAGGCGGTAATTCAAATATAAATGACGGAAAACCACAAATGATTCAGAAGTTGCTTTTCAGTCAAGATGCGGAACCCTGCGATAATGAACCCATCAATAATGACTTTTACATCAATTGTCATATAGGTGATTTTGTTGGATATGAAGGTGTTCATGTTGCAATTAACATTCTTGACGTAAGTATTCGATATTTATTTTCAAAATCCTAATATTACATGATACTATATAATTTCTCATTACAACATTCTTTATTTCATGTGTATTGAATGACAACGGATGCCAATCACATTTAGACCACCTCAAACCACATATCTAAATGACATTTGTTCTTACACAGCCGCATACATCTTTATGCAAGATGAAGAACAACTTAATGGGTATACACATGCTAAAACCTAATAGGAGTTGTGAATTTATTAAACATTGTATTTTGATGATTATATATATCTTCTCTGTAGTCATGAGGTTTTGGTCAAAATAACTTCAAGTGTATACGAAAGTAGGAAAGCATTGAAGACGTTGATGCCAGGATGTCCTATGGACCTGGAGGTTAATGTTAATATGATTCCGAGTTAAATTTATCCCATTAATGTAAAATTTTGTTAATATCATTTTCATTTGACTATACAGATTATCAATCTTGTCATTTCAAGACAAAACTGGTTCATAAATATTATGGCAAAATCCAATTCCACATGGTTTCTGCCTACTGAGTTTGCAGTGAATACTACTACTAATAATACTATCAAATGTATATTCTTTAGTATTAATTATAAACTTAAGATACACTTATTCTAATTGCAACAATATGCTTTGAGCAGACATCGTACTGTTGAATATGTGAGGAATATATACCAACCCACCATAATGAGACTAAATAAATTGATTGGGAAAGTGAGTTGTCTGACACTTCATTGTCAAAACAGTTGATACATAAAAATATTTCTTTCTACAACTTAATATTATGTTTTTGCAGATTTTTATTCCCATGAACGATGAAGGAGTGCACTGGTTTTTAATTGTTGTTGATTTTTTTGGGAAAAAATTGGTTTTACTGGACTCATGGAATTGTCCTGAAAGACATTATATCATACACCGTGCAATCAAAAAATTGGTATGTATGTGTGATATTATTGGTTTTTATGTTATCAAATCAACTATTTAGATTTTTTAACTTTGGTTTGTATTATGCGGCATGTCATATTTCTTGAGAAAATTTTGATGCATGAATCCTTTGGTGTTAACAATTTAGATTGGCCAAGAAATTCAATAACATCATTCAGCATATCTCGACCAAAATGCCTTCAACAACAACCTGGATCATAAGTACACCAAGTTATTTGTTTGTTTACTATGTGTTTTGACCTTTTTGACAAATTCAAAACAAAATACTAATATTACTAGTATATGATATGACAGATGCAACCAAAATCACAAAAATACTCATATATGTTGTTTCAAAGTGCAACAAAATTTAAGTGATCATTAAATCCAAATCATAAGCTCATTGTGTTCATGAAATAGTATTCAATTCAACTTCTTACAAAAGATATACTAAATATCATTTTAGCCTGATTTTAAACATAATTTTTTACCAATAGTAGTTTATAACACAAATGACTCTTCTCTTTCACATTAATTGTGCACCAAAAGTTACATTTTTCAAGGTACATTGAGCACACAAAATCTTTGATAATTTGGCATTCCTGCAGTAATCATTATTACTTACAAGCTAATTACTCCAACTACCAAAACATTTCAAAAACTCTTCTAAAACCTCACAACTTAACAACTCCATTGACATTTGACTACACAATCAAAGAAAATGAAACAAACTTCTCCAGCAATGGGAAAGAATGGCACAAAACGCAGCAAGCTACAAACGAATGCAACAAACAATGAGGAGAGTAAAAGGACTTCAAACACTTCAACTCATTCGATACAAAATAGAGAGAGGTACTCTGATTCTCACATAAAGAACGAAAAACTGAGATTATAGAGTTATCATCCTGGTAATAACTCATTTTCCCTATTTTCTACTTTTGTTATCCATCATTTTATTCCCCCTATACATCACAAATTGGTCTGCAAACGCATTACAACATTAAGAATGAATCAGTTACTTGTTAACTTATTTATTAATTTTTACTTATTAATCCTATTTTTTATCTCATTACTAAGCTGATCTCTTAATGGTTTGTGTAGTCACTAAACAACTAGGACAAGATTCACTAACAATGAAGATGGTTATGACTCCACTGCTTCAAAACCTAAAGTGGATAGTATAAATTATATTAAAAATATGCATGCTACCGAAATAAAACCAACCAAGTCTAAATATACTAAGACTTTGGACACAAGATCAACACCACCCAGATTCAAGATCAGGAATGAATTACTAGATGAAAGGTTATACAATAGGCTAAAGAAGAGTTTGTTCTTTATGCCTTAAGAAGAAGATGACAACGATTTTATCCCCCATCCATCAAGTAATATTGGATATGAAGCTCCTGACATTGGTTTTGTTATTCCTGAAGTAAGTCTTAACTAATTATTTTAAATAAAACTTAATATAACATAATATCAATTTACTACTGAGAATTGTATTTATTTCATATATATTTAACAATAGTGGATCCCAATGACTTTTAAACCCACTCCATAGATGACATTTGAAAATTTTAATGAAAATAAAATCAAAACCAAATAAAATTAAAATAAGTAAATCAGAAATTTTCGTTTTCATCAGCAAAAACAACCAAGGAAACTAACATACCATAGATCCTTCTCTTAAGTTCTCTCTCAATAGACTCACAGTTTATTTTTTTTCCAATCCTCTCTTATTCACTCTTTCTCCTTTCCGATTTTAGTTCAGCTTTGTTTGACGTTTGCAGTATTGCGTTTCTGTTGTTTTTCTCAGAGTTTGAGTGTGATGAAGTTGATGTTCTGGTTTATGAGTTCACTACAAGAAAATTGGATTTTTCTGACGAATTTCCTGCGGTTTTGAGGAAAAAATCCGCGGAAAACGCTTTCCCGCGAATTTTCCTGCGGTTTATGATTATCAGCTAATACCTTCGTGGATAATAATTTCTGCAGGAAAATCCGCAGATAATATATTTCTCATATTAAATAATTTTTAATTTTTAAAACATTATAAATTAGATATTAAAATAAGCATAATATAAAAAAATTAATTTAAAATACTTTGGAATTTAAATAAGACAAATACTTATAACAACAATTTACTATAAAAGTTAATATTATAATTGTAACAAATTCTTACAATCTCATTACTAAAAAATTTTCAAACAACCGCTACTAATATTCATTTGACTATCCAACTTTAAAAAATAAAACTATCCAAATTATAACCATATTAACAAAATAGTACAAATCAAAATTCATTATTATGTTCTTCTTCGTGTGATTTTTCGACGTCATCTTTATTAAAGAATAGAAGAGAAAAACTAATAATGATCAAACTAACACATAAGAGAGAGAAAAAATTGTAAGAAAAAATGTTTGATGCAAGTTATACAAGTAACCTTTACAAAATTGAAATATAACCCAACATGTCATTGAAACAATAAAACAAATATGATATGCATAATTGAAAACTCCATAATCCAAAACGTGTACCAATGGTAAGCCAAAGCCTTCACACATGATAGATGATGTTCTTCTACCATCCCTCCACCTCTGAGAAAATTTGAGTTTCTCCATTGAATACAACCTCGATAGGTGAAGATGAAACAACGGGTGGTGGAGGGAGATGGTGATGAGATTGGAAAGGTGGAGAAGCGTATCGTGAACGGTGTTTTTGGTGGTGGTTATGATTGTAGTGGTCGAGGAAGTGTTGATCCATGATGGTTGACGGCGGCGAGATGACTCTGGATCGAGTATACGCGGTTAAAAAAAAATGCACTTTTTGTATTCAGAAGAGAGTTTTGGGGGTTTGATATAGCCGTTAGGGTTAGGGATTCATGGTTATGAACTATAAGAACAACTAGCGCCAATGTTACACTGTGTTTTTTCTTGTCCAGTTCACTAATTTTGAAAGTTGTGAAATTAGATCTTTTTCCAAGTAGTTATTGAAAACACGTCACCACTGATATCTTTTTTTGTTAATAATTTTATAGACTATATTGACAAATGAGAAAAAAAAACATGTTTGTGAATTAAAGTAGCTATATCAAAAAGTAGATTTGATGACAAAAATGACGAGTAAAAAGCATAATGTATATTTGATTAGAGTGGAAAAAAACTTAATTTTTTTATAATATTAATTTTATTAAACTTCGTTTAAATATTTATTTAAAATTGAGTTGAACAATAAAATTAAGAGAAGATGGATAATATAAAAATGGATTTTTTTTCTTTGTATTTTTGAAAATAGATTTTGTAAAATCGTTTTTCAAAATATTAAATATAAAGATTGATAGAATTCGATTCTCACTCTCTAATTTCAATTTGTATATTTTTTAAATTTTATTTTATACCATAATTTTTTATTCATACTATTTTTTAAATTTAAACTTTACCAAAATTAAAGAAATATATATCAAAATCAATTTAAAAATGATATATTAATGTAAATTAATTAATGTTAACAATTAATTAAAAAATATCATAAAAATAATTAATAAAATAGAAAAAATAAAGATTAATATTTTAAAAAAAATTAATCAAAATTCACTATTATTATTATAAAACATTTAAATCAATTAAATACTTTTTGAGAAAAAAATTTACTTTATAAAAAAATTAAATAATTTAAACAAACTACAAAATAAGCTGCAGTAAAATTCGCAGAAAGTTTTCCTGCAGAATTACCTGCGGTTTCATAATGGAAATATGATGTTATACTTAAAATTAGGAATCTGCAGCAAAATCTGCAGATATCCCTGCAGAATTTACTGCAAAATCTTATTTCGCATGATGGTTTACTATATTTAATAAAGTTGCATGAAAATTCAAGGTATTCCTGCAGATATTTTTCCGCGGTGGTGGTAGTGTTAGTTGAGGAAGGTGGCAATGTATGATGGTTTTGAGGGAAAGTGAGCCACTGGAAAATCTAACAAAATAGAGGAATCTGGCCGTTTCAGAGTTGTATATCGGAAGAGAGAAGAAGGAGATACTTCATTCCTCATTGTTTTTATGTCTGCTTTGCTTTTCCATTTAGGCTTTGATAATAAAACTATTTTCCCTTCATTGATATATTTTCTTAATATCTTCTAATTAGCTAAAGACAAAAATAACTATAAACAAAAAATATATTTTTTTTCTTCTTCTAATTGAGTTAAAATACATAATATAGACCTAAAATAATTATTTAAAATTAATTTCATTTTGAAATGGTGAATTAAATCGAAAAATTAACACATTTTTTTTACATTTTTAAATGATGATAAACGTAACAAAAACAAATTAAAAAATAATTTTATTATTTTAAAAATGAAAAATCCGGATAAAATATTTAAATCGGGTAAGAATGGGAACGTACGCAAGATTCAAAAACGCAAATGAGAGTTTTTTTATTGGATAATAGATGCAATATCTGATACGTAATTAGAGTATGACACATAACTATCATCACACACAATAAAAGAGTACAAAATACAAATCTAAATAAATTTTGAACGAAATTTAATTATAATATAACTAGATAATTAAAGTGTAATTTTAAGGAAGAAAATTGTTCTAAATAATTTTTTAATAAAATCTTTTGGTATTTTCTTTTTAGTTTTTAAAACAATTATCAAAAAAAGACAAACATTTAACCATCAATATTTTATATCGTGTACTTTTTTCCGGTACATAAATGAAATTGCCGAGTTTATCTCACTTTCAATTTCATAAAGAAATGGATTAATTTTATGTACAATCATATTCTTATTGGTTTGCTATATATTATATTACTGATTTTCTACTCAATTTGATAAGACAATTTATTTTTAATTTATTTTTAAAACTATAAACTTTGTTGGCATATGGCTGAACGCAGTGATTGATGTTCAAATAATTATAATATTTATATAGTTTTATAAATAAATTTTTTTATGTCTATTGAATAATTTGTTTATAATTTTATTACATCGTAACTTGTTTATTTTTTTCCTAATACATAATATTATATTATTTTAAGTTCTCGTATGGATTGTTTATTCTCAAATGATATTCTTTATTATTTGTTAACATTTCTTGGGAGACCGTATAAGTTTTGAAAGGTGATTTATCGCGGCACATTATTTTTGTTTATGATTTATTTTCGCATTGTGACATTAAATCCACCTTGAATATTGTATCTAACCATTTCATTTACTGATCGAACTCGCTTGAAGTTTTCTCAAATATTTTCTACTATGCTTGCTTACTACGAACTTTTCTGAAATATTTTCTACTATGCTGGCTTACTACGAACTCTTATTCATTTGATATCATTTTGACCATTATAAAAAATGTTATTTTTATAATTATTTCAACTTTCTTTTTCACCATTATCATCCCAATCATTTGTTTTTATTTTCAAACATAAATGTTCTTATTTCTTAATCTATTAATTTTTTAATAGATTTTTTAAACTTTTTCAAATAATTATAATATTTATATTTTTTTATCAAGAAATTATATGATGGTCATTGAATTTCTCTAATTTGATAACTTTAGGAAAACAAGGCATCGTATAATTGGGGAAAACATTTCCTATTTTTATTTTCTAATATCTATTTTAATTTTACTTGATAATAAGAAATAATATAGAATTTTCAACTAAAAAATGACTTTCAATATTTTAATGCAATAAAAATGCTAAAAATATATTTTCATTAATTTCAAAAATAATTTTTGTTTAATTAATATTTCATCTTCTCTCCATTTTAATTGCTACTTTAAATAAACACATGTTTAAATAAACATATGTTACAAACTCTCTTACCAAGTTTAAATAAACATATGTTCCTTAATAAAAAAACAAAAACAAAAAATGTTATAAAAAATGAAATTAGAAAATATTCTTTTAAAGTAAATCTACTATCATTATTTTTGTTAAATATAAAGAAAATAATAATAGTTGTAGTAATAATAATCATATTAATTTTTAACTGAGCTTATGTTTAAAAAAAGTAAGATAATAGCATCATTTTTATAATAAAACACACTATAACTTTGAACATTCTATTTATTTCTTCGAGAAAAATATTCTATTCATTCTGAAAATCCTAAGCACCATAATAGATCAAATAAATATTATGAAAAATAATTAATGATTACTTACTAAATTTTATTTAAAAATTTAAATTAAATTAAATTTCATCATCAATATATTATTTATAAAATACATATTCAACTATTTAAATAATAAGATGTGTAGGTTGAACTCTCTTTAACACATCTATTATTTATGTGAGTAACAAACTACATACAAATCAACTTGTAGCAAAATTTGTTTTATTTTAAAAAGGCCAAGGCTTACATTCACAATTGAAATAGCATCATTGTGCGTTTGAAATGCTAGTTTCATTGCAATTTCGGCAACGGCCTAAAACTATTCTCAAAATGCATTATTCATGAGTCAGTTGCATTATCCAGAACTGTTACCCAAACTCACGTGCATTGCGTTTCATAACATTTTTGTATGGAAATTTCTTTTCAAACCATGCTCTGAAAACAAGAAATATCCTCACCTAGTTTCATATATGCATTTTCGATGCAATTTAAATTATCTCATCTTTTATAAATTAAACAATCATTTTAATTTTGTCAAAAATTAATTCGAAAATACATTTTTGAAAACATCACTCAGAGCATTTTTTTTTTAAATGTATAAACGGTTATATTTTAAATATTATGAAATATTTTTGAAGATGTAATTTTTAATATATCACATAAAAAATTTACTCGCCCATTTCACACTTATTTTACAGAAAAATAATACACCCGGAGATATATATCTGAAAATTGAGATTTTTTTAAAACTTTTTGCCATAGTATTTAAAATATAGTGAAAGTATTTACAACTAAAATGATATAAAACTCAATTTAATATAACAAATAAAATTTAGGTCTAAATACACTTTTAGTTCTCTTATTTTTATATTTTTTAAGTTTTAGTACATCCATTTAATCGGCCAATTTTTTATTCTTAAATTTTATCTAACTCGATATTTTATTGGTCCCCTCTAATTTTGTATGTGTGGCACCCTTAATAATGACATGACACTGCTACAATAATTCCACGTTTGATGAACACATATTGTAGAGAGTTACTCTAGCTGGACATGTCATTAATAAGGGCACCACATATGCAAAACTATAGAAGGACCAACAAAATCTCGAGTGAAGTAAAAGTTTAGGATCGAAAATTGACTTTTAAAATGGAGAAACTGAAACTCAAAAAAACGTGAAAATTATGGGGATCAAAAGTGCATTTAAGCCCAAAATTTATTTACAACAGTCGGAGACTAAGTCCGACTACCTTATATATATTTATTGACTGTAATTTTTATAAAATTTATGATCCTTGAGCATATTACAACTTCACAGCTGTTACCTAAAGAATTATTTATTTAATCATATTGTATGATCACATCAGTTATGTTCAGAGAAGAAAAAAAAAGCATACTTTGTCTATTTAGCATACAATATAGTTGTTAGTCAGGATTTCGACAAAGGTCAAAATCCTGCTAAGGGGAGTGATATGGCCGAAGGTGATATGAGAAGTGTAAGAGAGAGATCGATTAGGAATCTGGACTCAAAATAATTGTCTAAAGAGAATAAGGCAAAGTCGACATAAAGCATGGTGACGATTGTAACACCCTTTTAAGCCCAAGAAATTTTTCGCAATTTATTTAAACAAATAATTAGAGTATGTCATCAATGGAATTTGGGTGTTGATAGGTCTCTTGACCAAATCTACCAAGAAAGTTGATTGATTTTGACGAAGTTAGACCGAATAAATTCATCTGATACAAAATAAACTTGGAAATTATTTCTTCCTTTTCATCTTATTTTTCTTTTGTCCCAATTCGGAGAAAGTGATCAATTGGTGGCATGAACTTTAATGTTCTAACATAAGCCCCAAAAGATGACTTGAGCTTTGATCTTGCTTCAACACCTGTGGCACTTGTCGTGTGGTCGCGTTGATTTTTAATCAAGCTTCTGACAAGTTTCCACTAACTTTGTCTAAGTGATGTGATAATTCCAAAACCGGTGATATACTTGACAAAAAATAATTGAAATGTGTCGTGTAGTCACATTGAATCTATCAAACTTTTGGCAAGTCTTCATGCGTTAGTTTCAAGTTGGTCACCTTGTTGACGACTAACAATTAACAATTCGATGATATACTTGACAAGTTTCAAGATGGTCATCTTGCTAACCTTTATTAATTGCTTTTTATTTTCAGCTCTTTACTTTCCGCTTTTACTTTTATGGTCTTTATTTTTATGCACCTTTATTTTTAGCATTTACATTTCATGTCATTTTGTTTCTTTGCTCACTTGAGCATTTTATTTTCTATGTCATTTTTCCTTTGTTTACTTGAGCATTTTACTTTCTTGTTATTTTGAATTTGTTCACTTGAGCTTTATTTTTCTTTTCCAAAACACTTGATAATTCAACCTAAACATAAAAATCTCTTAATTGGACTTGGTTACTATCCTTGTGCTCGGAGTTTGATCTTTGGACTTAGGATTAGGACCCTTACCTCAGCTTGGAGATTTCTGCGCCCTTGGTGTTATTCTGTCTTGTCTGGTTATTATCTTTGTATTCAGGTTATTCCGTTATACTCGATAAAGAATGGATTTCCTCTGAATACAACCGTCACTCTGCCCGTTTTTCTTAGGACAAGAGTTCACCTAAAAGCATTGGTTTATCTGAAGCTTGTGTTTTTTTGTCCGGTTATTTGTCCCTTTGTATAACTAACCCCCGATCCCATATCTCTGATCTTTTTTTGTTAGGATTGTATCTGCTCTTTTTCCTAATCCTTTGGATAAAATAAAAGCCCGGTGGAGACTCTTTTGTTATTTTTTTGAGTTAAGTCAATTCAATGGCTTATACTAGCAGTTTTTGCCGCTATAGGACCGTCCAATTTTTTCGGTATAATTTTTCATTTTTATTTATATTTCTATTATGAATTTTATTGTGAATTTTATTATGATTTTTGACTTAATTTTATTATGAAGGAACGTGCTACGCTCAAGGTCATTAGCCATGGGAGGAAGATTAGTAAACTCGTGCCCCAAGCCAAGCCATGGTTTGACGAGCTTCTATGACTTATAGGGCTGAAAGATTGACCCTTTGTGGAGGTCAACTAGGGTATGATCTACGATTTTATTGAGAGGTGGCACCATGAGACGTCGTCATTTCATCTACCCCATGGTGAGATGACGATCACACTCGACGACATCACATGTCTGCTTCATCTGTCGATCAGAGGCACACTCTTAGATCATGATAGAATTGGGAAAGAGGAGGCACTGGATTTGTTGGTTCATAGGTTGGGATTTACCCCCTGTTAGGACCCTGATAGAGATTGATAAGACGCGTGGTTGCCACGTGAGGTATAAATACTTGGCTAAGGTGTTCAAGAATGAGATTGCGCGTGCGCGAGCGGCTGTTGGTAATGTCGAGCATGTTACTATTCAAAACGGTTATACCATGAGAGCATACCTCTTGTATCTTGTTGGGACACAAATCTTTGTGGACACCAATGCCACTTATATCAACATCATGTACCTGAGGTACTTTTCTGATTTTGAGGAGATCAGTGGGTGGAACTGTGGGGTTGCCTACTTGCTTTACTTGTATACCAAGTTGAGTTATGTCATTAAGTATGATACGAAGTAGATGACAAAAACATGTCACTCATGACGGAATAGATTCTTTATCTTTGTGGCCTTTGTTAATTATTTTGATAATGAAACTAACTATTTCTTTTTGTTATTATGGATCCTACAACACTTCCCCGCATCCCCGATTGGTCGTATGTTACAAGTTATACTGAAGATAAGTTGTGTGCCTGCGCATACGACCCCCTCCGAGGGAACCAATCGATAGAGCCGTTCTGGGTTTACATTGATCGAGTGGTGCATGAGGACATCTATTTCAGTTTATATGTTGACCACCGTGAGACGATACCGTTTGACGAGGTTTTGCTGTTTATTGGTTGGTTAGCTTGCAGGATTTGCAAGACTGCTGCTCATATTCCTGAGCGGATGATGCGTCAATTCGGGTTTACCTAGACCATCCTCCATGATCCTGCTGTATGTGCTTCTCCGACTATTAGATGGAGGGATATGGATGAGTTGTTTGATGATTTTGAGAATCATCTTGTTCTTGATGAGGCCAGGAGTACCTTGGTTCCAGACGACTGGAGTTACGAGTACGGTTACATGCTATGGTTCTTCAAGGTTTCTCATTCGTACATGGTAGAGGATGCTCGAGAGAACCCACTAAGGTCAGTTCATCAGGAGATCTTAGACGTGGAGTAGACTAAGAGGGATCATTCTTATGACGTGTTGCCTAGGTGCCGTCATATAATGGAGCTTGCGCGGGATGATATTGACAGAGGGTTATTTTCAATGTTAGAGATATTTTGGATGCCATCATAGCGGAGGCTTAAGGTGCACTGTCATACAGGAGGCAGCAGAGGGATGCCTTGAGGGTGACATGCTGACTAATCATCTGCCATACTTAGTAGTTTATGTATTTGTATTTTGGATTTAGTTTTTTGGTATTGTATTGTATCATTTTTGTACTTGAATTACATTTTTATACTGTGTACAACTCTATCACAGTATATTTATATATGTATATATGTATTTTGTTCCATTTGTGATATGTGTGAGCTTATTTAAGTTTTACTTTGTGATGCAAAAAAACAAGAACAAAAGTGTTGTTCTATTCCATTTAACTAGTTTTTCTGCTATTGTCAATAGTAGAATCAAAAATATATTGTCGGTTTAAAACTGGAATAATACTTCTGATTTTTAGTCAATTTTTAAAAATAAAAACAAAAACCGAAAGTATACTTTATTTTAGCAGAGCATTTTAAAAAATATATGAAGTTTAATACAACCCCATGGATGGGCTAAGAACCCTAAACTCAAATCGCTATAATCTAGAAAAACACATTTTGAGTGGCTGCCTTCTCTCTCTAAAACCAATCTCTCTGCCTTCTCTCTAAAACCACTCCTCTCTTTCTTCCTCAAATCCAAATTTTTTCGGTCGACCATATAGGTTTCGGTTTGGGTGGTGGGATGCCCTTCTGGCCGCTCCGCCCCTAACCTCTTCTGAGGTTGTCATATGAGCAACTGGGTTTTTTGTCTCCTCTCCGACTCACTGTCTAGGCTACCGTTTCGTCAGATTTCAGTCGCTTGATTTGGGATTCTGAGTTTTGGAGTTGTTTGCACTTGCTTGTTGGAAGATCTCACTTTTTATGAGTTGGATATTTTGGATCTGAATTTTGTTTTTCAGAAGGTGGTATTCCTTCTGGTTTCGAAGATTCCGATTCTAATCTCGTTGTTTGGGTGTTGTATCTTGCTTTTGATTTCTGATTTGGCTCAAATTTGTTGAAATATGCAATTATCAAAGTGTTTGGTTTGACACTACCACAACAACAATTTTGCTGTGTTTCAACAACCTTGTCGCAGTCTGTCATATTTATTTATGGTTATTTGTAATATGGACTTGTTTAGCTTGAAAAAGCTTTTATATTTGCTGTGATTTATCACAAGAACTTTTTGGTACGTGAATTGGTTCGTGTTAGCGGTTTATTAATTCACCATCTCTTAAAGGTTGTGAAGATCTCCATAACATATTTTATTTTGCTATCTAATTTTATTCTTGTAATCAGATTTGTTAAATAATGTCTGTGTGGTTTTTTTTATGTCTTGTAAGCCATTGTTACAGTAATTATTTTCTATTTGAAATATTATTACTTTTGTTATGCTTTAAGTGAGTCAGATTTGACCTCTTAGTATGTTATACTCTTTTCTTTTTATTTAATATATTATTAGTTTATTAAAAAAAAAAAAAAACACAATTTGGTAAAGTTGAAAAATACCGAACGAGCAAGCAAAGCAATTTTCTTAGGCAATTTTCTTATTCAATTGCTTAGGCATAATAACACGTGTGTTAAGAGTACATGATAGTGATTGGTTTAGATGACACTGTAAATTATTTTCCTTTTTTCTAATATAATATTTCTTTAAAGTATGGAACAATTAAAATTTAAAACAAAAATAATTATTTTTATGCCTTTTCGGTATAAAATATTTCACACGATTTATACTTCACACAACATAATCATTCACAAATAATATTTTATGAGATTCAAAATAAATTAATTATTTATAAAAATTTAATAATAACAATTTATTGATAGTGTTATTTCAACTAAATTTTTAAAATAGTAATAAGTTTTTAAAACAATAATAAAATTTAAAGTAATGCTGACTAGTGCCATTAGTTGTATTGTGAATTTATTAATATTATTAAAATATTATTAAAATATAACTAATAAAATGTTATTTAAGACAAAACAAATATTTAAATTTTATAAGTCATATATTTTTTATATGTGTCCTCTTTTCTATTTTACTCTCATTTATTCTTTCCACCTCTTCTTTTTTTTTACTCGTAAAATAATTTTATAATAAATAGAAATAGACAAATATGAGAAAATAGAAGAAAATAATTCAACGTATTTTCATTTTCTGTAGAATAATAATTTACCATTTAGTAAAGTAAATAGTGTAAATATATATATGATTTTAATTCAACCGAAATAATTATTAGCCTCTCAAAACATTTGTCGAAGATTGACCGATGATTTTTTCTTTTAATTCGCATTAATTTCATAAACAGAAAAAAAGGTCACATGAAATCTTCTACTAACATTTACTTTTTCAAGATGTGAAAATTAATAAAGTGATTATTAAAAAAACGTTTCTGACTCATCAAAAACCATGATTTTATTTTAATAAAATTAAATTTAAATTTTGTATTAAATAACATTTTAATAGTTCTTGTAAATAATATTATTGAATTTACAATACAATAAATGTTCTTTAACAAGTGTCCGAGGACACGGTTAGTATTACCCTAAAATTTATAGTAGACGATCAATAAGATTGTACTTATCACATTTAAAAAAAAAATGACATATTTGATTAATTTAACTAAAGAAACTAAATTTAAATACTTAAAAATAAGAAATATTAATTATAAAACTAATATTATGAAACAAAATTTTAAATATTTAAAGAAATGATTAGGTTTGTTATCTCTCTTTAAATACTAGTTAATACTAAATAATTATACTACATCATTTTTTACCTATTTTTTCTAAGGTTAACAATGTTTTTGGTCATTATACATATCTTACATTTTATTTTTAGTCTTTATTAACAAAACATAAATTTTGATCCTTAAAAGATGTATGTTCATGTGATTTTCATCCCTACTATTTTTTAAAATTTTAAAAACAGTTAATTATCTTTAAATTTTTAAACAATTTATTTCATACGTATTTAAAATACTATAAAATATTTTTTAACAGATTTTAAATTTTTTAAAATAAAAAGAATTAAATATAAATTTTTTAAAATTAAAAAATCTTAATAAAAGTTATGAAAATCTCAACTTAAAAATTAAATTTTGAATTTCTTTTTTTTCAAGAAACTTTTAACAACAAAGCTTAAAACTAAGTACATAATAATTTTGTAGTGACTAAAACATGTGTTTTTTATAGCGATCAAAAACAAAATTTGATAATTTATAAGTACCAAAACATATTTAACCATTTTTTCTAATACAACTCTCTAAATCTAAATTATTTTTAGTGAAGCGATACTTGAAAATGCTGTGAATGAGACTCAAATGTTAACGAAATAGAAAGCATAATGCTGTAAAGGAGCTCAACAAGTGAGTTATGGTAAATATCCTCAAGTGAGTGTTTGAATGCCATAGTGTACAATAGCTCCTTCAAATGTGAAACTGGATAAGGGCAAGTTAAATAAACATATTCTTTACCCAACTCCGTGAGGGTGGAACAAGGGATTGTTGAAGGTCAAATTTTACGCTGCAGAACCTTTTAAGCCCTCCCCTGGAATGAAGAGCTGCTGTGTTACGTATTTGGAGCATAGTAATAAGATGAGTTCCAAACCTCTAAAGAAAACACTTATTGGAAAGCTCCCCTGAAAGATTGGTTGTGAGTTCCAACATGCATATCACAAGAGTTGAACTCTGCATATCACAAGAGTTTGAATGACGATCGCCACCTTTGAACAAGTAAATAATGGTCCAAGAGTCCTACACAAGCCAAGGCCCCTCTCGAACAAGAAATTCTTTCATTTGTGAAGCTTCCGAGATGTTGCAGAGGATCTTTATGCAGTTTTGCTGGTATAAACCAAAAGCAGTGACCACTGTGCAAATTTAGAAAGATCGGTGACTCATCAGTGAGACTGCCCTTACTCACCTGTACATTCAGGTTAGCATCTTTTCTTACTGGATATATATCAAAGCACACACCAAATGCAAACACCCAAGGGACTGTTGTTGATATAATATAAACTTTGAATGACATGATAAAAGAAGTTCCAGTGGCCAAGACCATTTGATTTTGGTCAAATGGTATGATTCTCAAGTGGTGTGATTCTCATTCTGGGTGAGACAGATTTCAAGTTCAAATCACAGAATGGTCTGTTATCCAAGTCTAAAACATTCAGCTAAATGTTTTGGTTAGTAATTACCAGCATAAATATGTCTTCTCTAAACTAATGTAGACCAAATTCATCAAGTATATAATAAATATATTCATATACAATAAAAGTTTACAGCACAGAAATAGGTTACTTTACAGCATTAATACATTGATCTAACTTTGCAATTTAGAATCTCTATACACAATAAACACAATAAATGAATATACAATACATAGTATAATAACAAGGCAAGCTTTTAAATAGAACATTTGGATGAAGCCCAGATACCAATAACACAATTGAGTGATGAGAGATATCTCAACTTAGCAAGGATTTGGAGAAACCCAGATTGGAAGCGGGCATCCAAGCCAAGAATACGAATTCCGAGGATAACTCGGCAACAACGGGTCAATGATCTGATCCACTAATCTAAAGACACCAAAATCATGTTTCCCATAAGCATCATCATGATTAGACTCCGAATAATCATCAGTGAAATAGATACAATCTGCACAACATCCTACAAAATCACGCGCCGAAAAACACATCGAAGAATTTCCACCCACAAACAAAGCCTTATCACCCAACGATTCGATCTTTTTCCAAGCCATTACATTCCAATCCATCTTAAAAACCTCAAACCCCGCCGTTTTATATACAAACATATCATTGGTTTCAGAAAAGTCCTGTTCCAAAACCCGACTAACCAACAACATTTCATCACCAGAAAACACCACATAAAAGATATCCCCGGAGAATTCAACCGGCACATTCGTCTCCATAACCGAAACTTTCCGAACATCAACATCACACACGGCAATCATCCCTCCCTTGCTCACAGCATAAAACAACCCTTTATGATAAACAACATCTTCCCAAAAGTGAAAAATCTCTTGACTCATAAAAACCCAAGAATCATACCCCTTTTTACAGAAAGCCAAATTGTTATACCCATCAACAATAGCAAACGCAACAAAATCATCGTTTTTAGGACTCGATGATAACACAATTTTTCTAATAAAATAGTTACACATTTGTTTCAAATTGAAATAACCCAAATCACCGCTAGGGTTTCTAACCAAATACTCACGACCAATATTGGAATAATCGAAGCTTACAACATTAGGAAAACTGTGAAGCGGGGGAAGAAAGAGAGTAACGCTTGTTAAGGGGTTGAAAACACGAATCTGGGGGGTTTCGTTGAGAATTATGAGGAATCCATGAGAAGAACCGCAGATGCGAGTGCGGTGAGAAGAAAGAGGGAGATTGATGAGGTGGGTTTTGTGGGTGGAGACGTCGAAGAAGGATTGTTGGGAAAAGATGAGCCATGGGAGTTGAGGTGGGAGATGGAGAGGGGTTTTGGGGAGGGAGGAGAAGCAGGTGCGAGAGACGGATCGGAATCGGATATAGTCGGTGTAGATTGGAAGCTTTTGAGAGATTGTTTCTATGATTTCTGAAGGGAGGTCACTCCATGATACATCCATTCTTTTTTCTTCTCAAAACTTGGAATGGTTGTTGCTTTTGTATATACCACACACACCTTTTTAATTTTTTCATTGGGAATGGAAGTTGTGTACACCACAAGTTTCATTTAATTAGAAAAATGTCTTTTTCACTAGGTTGAAAAAAAAGATAACAAATGGAAATTAAGTAATCATCATATCAAAAAGAAATAGAGATCGTGACGAAGAGACAATCTGATATGGAGGAATAAATAAGACGATTTAAGTAAGGTGGTGGAAATTAAAATATTCGTGATCAAGAACTGGAGAATGACAGAAACAATGATTTCGACATTGATAATTATCTCGGTCAAAATACTCCGTAAAAACACTTTTTATTTAATTTATTTTTAAATTTGAATTTATGTAAGATATTAATCAATTAACACTTTTTAATTTTTAATATAATAAAATTATTAAATTTTAGTTTACTAACTTTATCATATTAAATTTAATTATATAATTTTAGTTTATCAAATTTATTATATAAAATTTTATTCTATAAATTTATTATACAAAATTTTATTCTATGAATTTATTATTATATAATTTTATCATATGAATTTTATTATATTAATTAGTTAGTTTATTTTTTATAAAAGTATTAGAGGCTATAATAATTATTTTTATTTAAAATTACATTTAAAAAACATATCAGAATGTTGTGACATAAATTTTACGTCGTAACTAACCTATACAAATATGTTACGACGTGAGTACCATGTCACAACTTTGTGACATGAAAAACACGTCGCAATAAATTTGCCATTTGTTCTCCAGCGACATATTTGATCACGTCACTAATTATGAGTTGTGACGTGATTTCTCAAATTGTGACGTAAAATTTACGTCGCAACTGACCGTGTTTTTTGTAGTGTTATAAATACAAATAAATATAATAAAATATATACATATAATACATGTTGATTTCTCTAAAGAATTAAAGTCATATATATTGATTAGTAAGATTTTATAAGATAATGCAGTTTGCTTTGGTTTGATTCAGATTACAACATACAAACCATAAACCGAACCGAATCGAATCGCACGGTTCCGTTAACAATGACCTAAATACATCCAAACTAAGGCTCTGTTTGGTAAGACAGTATTTGAGCTTATAGCTTATGGCCTATAGCTTATAAGCTCTTATGATAATAAAAGACTTGTTTGGTAACAGTCTTTTCAACACGAGCTTATAACTTATTTTACTGACTTATAACTTATTTTTCAGACGCTATTTCAAATAGCATTTTAGCTTATAGCTTATAGCTTATCATATTTTCTTCAATTTTTAACCTTATTATTTTATCTAAAATCCACTACTACCCTTTTTAATTTTTGTTAATTTAAAATGAAATAATTATATATTAAATATTTTTTATGTCATTTTAATTTATCAATTAATTAAACCACTAATTTTAGCAAACATTTTAATTAACTTACCCGCTATAAGTCATCAGTCATAAGCTATCAGCTATCAGTTAGTTTATCATTCAACCACTACTTTTATCAAACAAAACTTAAATATGACTTTTTACAGTTTTGATTTGATCGATTCAATTTTGCAGCGTACCGATTCGGTTTTGAACAACTCTAAATATTCAATTGAAATTCACGGATATCTAAGAATTTACTGAAATATAAATGGTTTTTAAGGTTGTTAAATATAGCTTAATAAAATATTTGATTTAATTAACCCTCCACAAAATAGAATATTCATCTGATTGGTAACTCCTAAAATTTAAGAGCATAGTTTGGGTAAAACTTCTTCATATTCTTTTTATTTCCGGTGAGTTTTATCGGCAAATTCTCGTGAAATGAAAGAGCTATAACAACAAGCGACTCAATGTAAAGTACGAAACACATGCCCCTCAAATTTTGCTGCAATGTGAAAATTTGACTTCTTTTTTATGTTAGGGTTTCTAATCTTGTTTTTATTATTGTTTGTGATTATGTTTCTATGCTTTGGTTGTTTCAATGTTATGTTAGGGTTTCTATTGTTCTTCTTTTCTTTTGTTCGTAGTTTATGTATGCATCGGTTGTTTCAATGTTTTGTCTTTCTATGATAAATAATCATGTAACACAGATTAGGATATACACATAAGTTAAACATTATAACTATTCTACAATATGCAAATATCATTTTTAGCTTTCATAGTATTGTTTATTTCAAATTGTTGTCAAGGTTGCAGTGATTCAATTTTAATGACTTTATTGTTTTTTTTATGACGAAGATTCTAAAAAGAATCATGATATAAATTTTGTCCATTATATGGCAGATCAAGGACTAGCCCTTCGCTGATCAAGGACTTTGCCGCACTCGCTATTCTCAGTCGTAATAACTTAGCATTCTGCAAAAAAGGCTATGATTCTTGGGTTCTCTTCAATGTGAATGAACATCACAAATGGATGGACGCTGTGTACCAAACGGTTTGTTTTATGTTGTGAGCACGAGAGGAACGATAGCGGTGTGTGATGTTGAGGGTCCCAAAGTCTATTATTGAGACGACAGTCTCTATTGTTTTCTTGGATAAAATCTGCTATATAATATTCTCCGGAGAGGACATATTGATGGTTACTCGAGATATTACAATGGAATTTGAGCCTCAGGAGTTTGGGCCAGATCCCGATGGTGTGACAGTAAGGTTTATGATTTTTAAGATGAATTGGAGTTTGCTCAAGTGGGAGGGCATTCAAACTTTGGGCGAACACTCGTTGTTTATAAGAAAGAATTATTCGCTTTCCTTTACTGCTGCTGATTTCGTTGGATGCTGTCCAAATTGTATCTATTTTACTGATGATATTTCTGGGAAACACGATTGTGGCATCTATAGTTTATCAGATAAGCGCATTGAGCCGTTGCCCTTCAATCGACAAAATCCGTATAGTCGTTTAGGATGTCCAATTTGGGTTACAATGAATGATAAAATAATGATGTAAGTTTATTTGCTATTTGTATATAGAGATGGATTCCCTCCTTAGAGGTGAGAAAATTACTCTTATATATGTCCACTGTCTTGTCTTGTTTAACAGCTTGTTTACCATATTTTGATGATGCACACTACACTCACCATATTGAGTCATGGACATCTCAAGAAGTGTTGTTTTGCTTGTACCGTAAGACAGATGGAAAATTCAAATGCAGTATTTACTATGGTTTGGGTTCTTCTTCTTTTGACGGTAATGTCTTATAGAGATCTACTATTGCAGCATAGCAAGATTAGTGTATTATTGTGATTACCTAGTTTACTGTAAACTCGTCTTGAATGTGAATGTTACTATTTATTTGGGTGAATTTGGCCTGGTTTAATTTTCTGTGTCATGCTGGATGAAAATAGGATTTTGTTGTTAAAAATTTGTTGAGTATTTGAGGTCAAATTATGTGTTTTAGACTCAAATCTTATCTATTTAACTTTTATTGCTTTTATTTGTTTCCCTGATATTTTCCAAACTGACCAAGGCTACGGCATCATCTATCTATGTAATCATTATGGTGCACTGATAAATTATGAGGCTGTTACTCCGCGTCGCTGTATTGGATAGACTATTCTACTAGTTTGGTTTTTGGTTTTGGATGATTGTCTCAAACTCGTAATATTTATGTCATACTTGTATGATTATGTCATATTGTATCAAAATTTTCCCTTTAGTGTGTTGAGTTTTGCTTGCTCAATATATTAATGAATTCTTTTGCTTGCAAACAAAAATGTTCTTTAACATTTAATCGATGTTTCTCTTTGAATTGAAATTGAGAAAGGACATTGAAAACATAAGGCTAAAACTTGAAACCAATTATGTTACTACAACATCCAGTGTTCCTAAAAGCAGCACTAAGACTTCTTAAGAAATATAACCATCGAGAGAGTCAAAAGGAAGATAGAACTAATCATATTCTGTGAGTTAGTAGATACTTTCTTTAATGAAATTATTTAAAATTCTAAGAAGAGAACATTGAATTGGTTAGAGAATTATGGGGTGATTTTTTGGGTCAAGAGCAAGGCACCAACATTGGTGATTTTATGTTGATATTATTGTGGTTGATTCCGTATTGTTGCTACTGATTTTGATATTGATGTGGTTGATTTGAGTATTGTTGCTGATTTTGATATGACTATTTTTGTTATCTATTATGGTAGCCTTTGATTTGAACCTTGATAAGAATTTCCACTCCATCTGAAATTAGAATGATTACTCCATGTTGGTGTGTAGGTTCTAAAGAACATATTATTTCTTTGCAAGTTGCCTATGAAATTGACTTCTTCTTCCACATATCCTCGTGAATTACATTGGCTACTTTCATGAACAAACTACAACAAAATAACTCTCGGGGTTGTAACTCTTACCAAGCCTTGAACAAACAAATTAAATAACACTTTCGGACAATCATCATAAACATGAGAACCATAGTCTTAATGCGAACTCCATTTAGCTAAAACGTCTGCACATTGATTAATTTCTCTGAACACGTGAATAAAGTTAATAGAGATGACATTCTTTATCTGTAGAATTTGGCTGATCAAACCTTTGGAAGTTTCTATGGATGATCTCTTCCAATTAATGCTATCAATCACTAGCTTGTTATCCGATTGGACTTGGAAAAATATGATGCCACGACTGACCGTAAATTTGTCTCTCTCTAAAATCCCCCAGGCTTTAGCAAATTCTATGTTGCAAACTCCAATATATTTAGAGAAACCACTACACCACGTCCCATTATGGTCTCTTATAAGTCCTCCACAAGTTTCCTTAGCTGACTCATTAACTGTCTCATCGACATTCACATAGAATCAACTGAGGGGTGGCGGAGACCATGCAATGTTCTTCACCACTCGCGGCTTCGAGAAAATGCTTTGATGGACCCTCTCATTGTCCCCATACTCCTTAACCCTGTTATGAATCATCCCTGTAAAATCATTAGGCATAACAAAATCATTATCATGATTTCTCCTATTTCTCCAATGCCATAATTGATGGCATATAGTGGCCCAAGTCTCTCCCGTCAACTTTTAATTATCGATAGAAAACCTGTTAGATAAATTGTCTGCAATCCATTCTTGTAAACTGGACACAAAAAATACACCCAAAGTTGCTTATTAACCAGCTACCACCAAACAACTCTAGCCTTAGGACAATCCCGTAATACATTTTGTAAATCTTCTTCGACTCGGTTGCAGTCATCGCATGACGGATCAAATATAGATAGTCTGTGTAGGTAAGCTTTCGTCAACACTCTTTCATGGTTCACGAACCAGATAAAAGTTCTGATTATTTCAAAGACCTTCAACCTACAAATGCTCTTCCAGATTTTAGCATTACCTCCATCTTGATTGACAATACTCATGTGACTATAAGCGTTGGATATCAAGAAAACGCCACTAGAATTGTCTTTCCAAAGGCAAACATCTTCACCATAATAAGCTCTAGGAAATGGATATCTCTAATTTCATCAATAGTTTCCATGTCAAAAATACTACTCCCTCCGTTTCAAAATGAATGTCGTTTAATGTTTTTGCACACGGATTAAGGATCATGTTATCATAAGATATTACAATTTTAGCAAATTAACCTTATTAATGTGTTGGAAGTAGTGTACACATTAATAATTAAAGGATAAAATTGGAAAAATAGTCATCATTACTATATTGAAAAGTGAAAATAACATTTATTTTTGAAATAATTTTTTTCTTTAAAACGACACTTATTTAAAACGGAGGGAACTTGCTTACAAGCTTAAGTTTCACTCTTAATTGATGTCGACCAATTCAAAATCTTTTTTCTTGATGCAGATCACTAATGTTGGTTTCTTCCAAATTGAAGAGGCGCCCAAGTTTCAACCAACAGTACTGCCAGATGTTAACATGGTTTCCATTACCAATATCTGAGTATGTCAACTCTTGCGGCTCATGCCAAAGGATGATCATTTGCTTCCACAAACCTGAATCATAAGTTAAATTAAATGATGGCCGAACATAAGTTAAATGATGGCCTTTTTCAATGATGATGGTGGTATATTAAAGGGTTTAATATTTTGATTTGTTTAAATTATTATGTTTTTCCTAGTAGAAGGATTACATTAGCATTCAGTAGCAGATTTATATGGGGTCGAATCATATCACCCCTCAACTTCACTTCGTTGAAAGGTAAAAATTATATATTTTTCTATAAAAGGTATGTTCCATATTTGATTCCATCAATTTTAAATTATTTTTTTAAAAAAAAATATTAATCTCAAAAATAATTTGTACATGTATACTTAATTATTGATACCCCTAAAAAATTTCTTAAAGATCCGCCACTGAATATAATACTCCATATTATATAAAATATATAATATGTTTATAATACTCCATATTATATAAAATATATAATATGTTTGTATATGTTATAATTCCTTTCGTCTCATAATAAGTATTTTACTTAAATTCTAAGTTTTTTAAAAAATGGTTAAATATATTAATTTTAATAATAAAATTAATATTATTTACTAAAATATTTTTATTTAACTAGAATTATTGCAAAATGTGAAAGTTAATATATAAAAGTATAATATTAAAATAAAAAATATTATATTATGAAAATGGATCACCTCCTGCTTGTCTTTTCTTCTGTGTTTATCCAATGGATGAATGTTCATCAAAACTAAATAATAAAAAATAGATGAATGGTTGTGATGAGGGAAGTAGGGACAGCAGGAGAGGATCTAAATACATTTATTTTGAGACAGAAAAAGTGAAAATTATTAAGGTGCAATTCTGAGAAGGGAGCATTTTACATGCGACACACCTTTGTGAAAGAACACCACATATCCACCTAAAACCTTAAGGTGATAGGTGTGTGGGTTCTCCCACTTATAAAGTGTTCATTCTTCCTTTTTCTAACCAATGTGTGACTTCTTCCTCATACTTGATTCTCAATACTCCCCTAAAGTGTGAGACACAATGCTCCCCTCATGTGAAAGCTCTCTCTTCCGCATACACTTGTATCACCGTTGGCATTCTCCAACGGAACACCTTCTATCCACCGTCTGCGAGAAGTGTTTCGATACAAGTTAGTCGGTCTCTATCTCCACCTTAGGCTGATGATACCACTGTTAGAGGGGAAAATTCGAGGAGGGAGCATTTACTTTGGACATACCTTTGTGAGAGAACACCACATATCCACCTAAAACCTTGAGGTGGTAGGTGTGTGGGTTCTCCCACTTATAAAGTTTCTTCCTTTTTCTAACCAATGTGAGAATTATTCCTCACACTTGATTCTCAACACTCCCCCTCAAGTGTGAGTCACAATGCTCCCCATCATGTGAAAGTTTCTCTTCCACATACACTTGTATCAACACTGCGCCTCAAGTGTGAGTCACAATGCTCTCCCTCATGCGAAAGCTTCTCTTCCACGTACACTTGTATCAACACTCCGCCTCAAGTGTGAGTCACAATGTTCTCCCTCATGCGAAAGCTTCTCTTCCACGTACACTTATATCAACACTCCGCCTCAAGTGTGAGTCACAATGCTCTCCCTCATGCGAAAGCTTCTCTTCCACGTACACTTGTATCACCGTTGGCACTCTCCAACGGAACACCTTCTACCCACCGCATGCGGGAAATGCTGACACTCTATGATGTTGGAAATCCACCAAATATCTATGATGAATTTCTACCAATCTTGATGAATAAATGAATTGAATTACAAAAAAATAGGGGTTACTGTAAAATTCTGTGAATGAATTGAATTACAAAAAAATAGGGGTTACTCTCTCTTTATAGATTTAGGTTAACTTGCTCTCTAGCCAAATCAAATATATTTGATTTGTTTTCTAAGCCAAATCAAATATATTCTATTTTAGATTTAAATCAAATCTATATAAATCTAAAATCAAATATATGTGTAACAAATCAAACTCTTTTCACACTTCTAAATCAAATCAAATCAAATATTTTTTAACTTAAAGAATTACTTTCAACAAAAATGAGATACTTACTAGAGAGTAGATAAGTATTGGCAAATGGTCATGAAATTAAAGAAAGAGCTATAACACAAGCGACTCAATGTAAAGTACAGTGTTTGACGGTAAAGTACGAAACACACTTTCAAATTTAGATTTTGCTGCAATTTAAAATTATGACTTCTTTTGCATGTTAGGGATTTTAATCTATTGCTCTTCTTTTGTTCATTGTTTATGATTAGCTGTTTCTATTGTTAGGGTTTCTATTGCTTTTTTGTTTATTTTTTATGATTAGGTTTCAATGCATTGCTTGTTTTAATGTTTTGTCTTTCTATGATAAATCGTTGGAGAAATCGTGGAACACAGATTAGGCTTATACACAGGTTACTTCATAAATTGTTATTGTTGCATGATATTTATAGTTTAACAGTATAACCTAAATTAAGCATTATCAATTTTCTACAATATGTCACTATCATTTTTAGGTTCATAGTATTGTTGAATCAAGAATAAAGGAACTTCGTACGTAAAATGATTATTACTCAACAGAACCTTTTTGTTCATTTCAAATTGTTGTCTAGGTTGCAGTGATTCAATTTTAATGACTCTATTGTGTTTGTTGTTGACAAGTTTCTAAAAAGAATCATGATATAAATTTTGTCCATCACAGGGAATACCTGATGATTGAGTATATATGAGAAGCAATCGAGAAGCATACGATGATGAATAGTATAACAAGACTTGGTGTTCCTCCGTTCACAATAAAAGAGGGAAAAAGAATGGGCATAGACTGGACTGAGTTACCGCAAGAAATCATTGAATCAATATCCAAAAGGTTGACGATATACATAGACTATCTCCGATTCCGATGTGTATGTCGCAACTGGAATTCCTACGTTCCCAAAATTCCTCTCCATCTACCTCCTCAATTCCCATGGCTCATGCTTTCTCCCAAATCCTTTTTTGACCTCTCCACCAACAAACTCCACTGCCTTAACCTCCCTTCTTCTCACTGGACTCTTATCGTTGGTTCTTCTCATGGTTGGCTTGTTATTCTCAACTTAATCTGCGAGGTTCATCTTCTTAACCCTATAACATGTGCAACTGTCTCTCTTCCTTCTATCCACACTTTTCCAGAGTTGGTATCTGGGCTATCTTTCGATCCTATTAACTACCTTATCAAAGTTGTCTTGTCATCTAGTCCTTCGCTTAGCCAAGACTTTGCTGCACTCGCTATTCTCAATCGTCAAAAGTTAGCATTGTACAGAAAAGGCTATGATTCTTGGGTTGTCTTAAATGTGAATGAACGTCGCCAATGGATAGACGCTGTATACAAAAACGGTTTGTTTTATGTTGTGAGCACGAGAGGAACGATAGCGGTGTGCGATGTTGAAGGTACCGGACTATCCATTATTGAGACGACGAACTCTACTGGTTTCTTACATGGAATCTGCTGTTTAATGTTCTCCGGGGAGGACATGCTGTTGCTTACTCGAGATATTAAACGGGGATTTCAGCCCCCGAAGTTTGGGCCAGATCCCGATGGTGTGACAGTAGGATTTCATATTTTTAAGATGAATTGGAATTTGCTTAAGTGGGAGGAAATTCAAACGTTGGGCGAACACTCGTTGTTTATAGGAAAGAATTATTCGCTTTCCTTTATTGCTGCTGATTTCGTTGGATGCTGTCCAAATTGTATCTATTTCAGTTTCACTGATGGTTTTTATGAGAAACAGGATTGTGGCATCTATAGTTTATCAGATAAGTGCACTGAGCCGTTGCCCTTCAATCCACAAAATCCGTATTGTCGCTTAGGATGTCCAATTTGGGTTACACCAAATCCGCAATGAGCTAAAAATCTCAATGACGTAAGTTTAGCTGACTTCTATTTGTTTATTTGTATTCCCTCTTTAGGGGTGAGAAAATGACTCGTATTTATGTCCACTGTCTTGTCTTGTTTAACAGCTTGTTTACCATATTTTGATGATGCACACTACACTCACCATATTGAGTCATGGACATCTCAAGAAGTGTTGTTTTGCTTGTACCGTAAGACAGATGGAAAATTCAAATGCAGTATTTACTATGGTTTGGGTTCTTCTTCTTTTGACGGTAATGTCTTATAGAGATCTACTATTGCAGCATAGCAAGATTAGTGTATTATTGTGATTACCTAGTTTACTGTAAACTCATCTTGAATGTGAATGTTACTATTTATTTGGGTGAATTTGGCCTGGTTTAGTTTTCTGTGTCATGCTGGATGAAGATAGGATTTTGTTGTTAAAAATTTGTAGAGTATTTGAGGTCAAATTATGTGTTTTAGACTCAAATCTTATCTATTTAACTTTTATTGCCTATTGTTGTTTCCCTGATATTTTCCAAACTGACCAAGGCTGCTGCATCATCTATCTATGTAATCATCTATGGTGCATTGGTAAATAACATGCTTATTGAAACACCATTGGTAAATAAGATGCAGATTATTTTTTATACTGAAACACCATTGGCTCAGAATATATGCTTATTGTTTGTTTTGGGCATAGTAGTCAATAACCACCATTAGCAGCTTCATCATGGTCGCGTGGGGCCGTGGAGCCTATCTGCGGTGCCTTTATTTTTATTTTATTTTATTTTTCTATATTTTTATAATATTTTACATGAAATACATGTTTAGTAATTATTTATGTAATTTATAAAAATATACACTAAATAACAGTTATCCTCCTGCTACATGATATCACGCTATTTTAATTTTGAGGTCGTTACTTCGCGTTGCTATATTGGATAGACTATTCTACTAGTTTGGTTTTTGGTTTTGGATGATAGTCTCAAACTCATAATATTTATGTCATACTTGTATGTTTGTGTCATATTGTAACTCATAATGTTTGTGTCATAATATTGTAACATTTAAATGATGTTTCTGTTTTGAATTGAAATTGAGAAAGGACAATGAAAACATAAGGCTAAAACTTGAAACAATAACGTTCAAGAGAGTAAAAAGGAAGATAAAACTAATCATATTCGTAAACAGAGTTAATTGAACAAGTTTCTAAACAGAGTCATTGTATTCTTTTTTTGTCCACCACAGGGGATTTGTATTGGTGTTGCTTACTGTTCATAGTTGTTGGCTTTCATTCCAGTGAGACTTCATCTGGAAAAAGTATTTAGCTTTCTGTATTTTTTTTCCCAACAGATCCCCAATTCCCTAAACAATGGGTGTAGATTGGACTGACTTACTGATTAACAAACTATAGATCAGACAACTTTATTCATGTGTCATATCCTAAATTTCACCCCTGAATTTTTTCCACCGTAAATTCATCAACATTAGCATATCGTAATTATTTCATCTAATTATTTATTTGCATTTTCAATCTTATATTTTACTACTGTTTGCACAATTATGACATATTTGAATTTTAGGAGGTAATCACCTTTTACTTTTTAAAAAATAATAATAATAATAATCATTGTCAATTGCATTTTTTACTTTTATGAAATTTCTTAACACATTTTTAGCATTTTTTTAAAAACGATTTTGATTGCATTTTTATTAATTACTTTTAGTATTAATAGAATCTATTGTTCTTTTATTAAATAATTTGAATTATTATGATATTTTTGTTTATGTACAAATCCAAGAAAAATGCACAAAAATAATAATAATGTTGTAGTAGTTGTTTGTTCCTTCCACGATATCATCCATGCTACCACCATCTTTGTAACACAACCTGCTAAACACAAATTCAAAAAAAATCAAAAGAAAGCAAAAGTCAGTACAAATTTTCAGCTTGTAATTGTACTACCATTCCACCACCCCAATTTCCACTACTTCACTACCTCTCCTCAACTTGTACAATTTCAACTAATAACAATTCCACTACTTGTACCTCAATTCTTCCTGTCGAACGCCTATCGCAAAATTCGATAACATCGACACAAATGATGAAGTCGCCACCGAGATTTATTTATTCCAATAAGGAAAGGAGAAATATCGAATAAAACCCACGAGAGAAAAGAATAAGATGGTCTACGAGATTAAGAGATGCAAGTTCGAGAGTCGGTTATGCAAGTGAGAGGTATTCACACCCCTTACATTCATCGTACTCGATGGTACCCATTTAGTTCAAAGTGTGTTCGTGTGTTAGTGTAAAATTTTACGATCTTCTAAGTTTTGAAAGGAGAGAGAAGAAATGTTTTTATTATTTTTGCTCGCCTTTGGTCGTAAGACTTAGTGCCTACGTACTCCCTCGTGCAATGAGAAAGTCAGAGCGCCGTAGTTCGGCTAGAAAATGATTGTTTGTTGATTAATTTTAAATGAAAAGACAAGTCGTCATTTTTTTAAAGGAGAAGACTCGTCTAACGCCCACAAGGTGTGATAAAGAATAAAGGACTACACACCAACATGAGGGAGGGTTTGAGAACACCTCTAGTACTCAAGTGGAGAAGTCGAAAACCTTAGGGATAGAGGAAGAAACATCTCGGTTATAAATGAATCATGTCTAATCTTGAAAAGGATTTAAAGGTAAAAGGTGCTTGGATGCACAATAAAAATTTGAATGAGTTAAGGTTGATTTTAAGTTGTGGATGACAAGTATCGAAACATTAGACTATCATCTAACAGTTCAAATACTAGAAATTGGTGAGTGAGCTCAACCAATCATCTCTCATCCCAAAAATTTATTATGAAATTGGTGTTTCGAGTGAGATAAAATATTTAAATTATTGGGCTATCGTCCAACAATCTAAAGACTTTAAATTCAATTAAACCGTCGGGCTATCATCCAACAATTTAAACAAATGTCACTCCACTATTTTAATGCAGATAGAAGTATTTAACTTATTGGGCTATCATCCAACAACCTAAAGACTTTTAATTCCATTAAACCGTCGGGATATCATCTAACAATTTAAACGAATACCGCTCTAGTTTTTTGACATAGATATAAGTTTTATCTTATTGGGCTATCACATCCAACAATCTAAAGGTCTCAAGTTTGTTTAAACCATTGGGCTACCATCTAACGATTTAAACAAACATCATCCAAGTTTATTGTGAAAACATTTTTAAAAAAACAACTCGACGTTGGATCAAGGTTTGAGAAGAAGACTCGACATTGGATCGAGTTTTATTAAAAGTATTTTAATTGCTTGGTGAATGGAGAACGAAAGAATCAGGTCATGATCAATCAAGCCATGAAACTTGATCGATCTCGAGAGAATAGCCAAGTCTACTCCCTACTATGAAACCCTTATGAAAATGAGAAGCTTGATATGTGGACCAAGGCGCGAAAGATGGAGAAACGAATAATTGTAAATAACAATGATATAACAGATAAAATCGATTGTTTTGTCCCCCATCTAACAGTAATACAATGACAATATATATATATATATATATATATATATATATATATATATATATACACAATAATTAGAGGTTTAACAATTTTACAAAGGCTAAACATTGCCCTTTTTGACAAAATGGGCCACAAAGATTAAAAAATATTCTACCTAAAAATATTTTTATTTTGATTTTTGGAGATAAAAATTGAACACTTAAAATTGTTAAAAGCGATAAAAGTTTGGACCATAAATCATCCGGAAAAAATTAAATAAGCACATTAAAATAAACTATGGGTCTCATAGATTAAAGAAAAATTATCAAAAATATTTAAAATCGAAATAAAATGATAACAAAAAATACCCAATTTTAAAACATTTATAGTCAAAAACGAGTCTTCAAACTGTATCGAAAAAGGAAGGAAAAACATATTTTTATGATCTACGCGACACGTTAATTCATAAAATAGTGAGTAAAAGTTGAAAACTTGAATCCACAAACAAACACATAATCCTAGAAAAACTCTCGATACTCCAAACAACCAATATTTTTTCATTAAAACACATCTCCATACGAACCTCACACTCACTCACCAGTCCAGCCGCACACATCTCAAACCAATAATCTTAAACCTCTCCATCTTCCCAGAACTGTCCTCATAACCACCTTCCATCCTAAACACTGACTCAACCTCAAACATATTTCCGTAAAACACACACACAAAAGCCAACAAGAAGAAGACGAAACAAAAGGAGCAGATTCACGAAGAAAAATTAGGAAATCCACCTGTAAACCATCGCGCCTGGTATTTTGGTATGTGTGTTCATGTTCTCCATCTGTTATAATTTGTAATCACTAAAATGTGGGTTTACGGTTCTAATCGAGAAAAGAGGGAATATATGCTTTTTGTGTTTTTGATTTCCGATTCATGTTACTGTGATTAATGGCGAAACGCGAGAGACGATGACAGAGGAAGTTGAACAGGAAGAGATGGCGAGCGAGATTGAATACAGAGGAAAAAATGCGTGTGAGAAATAGAAGGATAGAGAGAATAACGTGAGAGGTTTAACACGTGAGAGAGAGAGAAGAGAGAGAGAGTATGATTATTCTTTTCAATTGATAATAAATAATATTTAAATTTTTTGAATCTTGGACCAGTTTTCAAAGTCAACAGCAGTGCCTCATGTCTGATTAGGGTTTTTTTAGACCCTCTCATGCTAGTTCCGGGTGGGCCTTTGGCCAAGCCCAATTCATTCTCAACCTAAGCCCAGCGCCCCAACTTCTATTTACATCCTCCTGGCCCAATTCTTTTGTTATTACTATTTCCATTATTTTTTTCTTTTAATTAATTTTAGAAAATAATACTGGTAAATTTTACTTCTATTAAATATTTTAGAGGATACCAAAAAATATTTATAGTTTAGAATTATTTCTCTTTAATAGCGAAAAGGATTTTATTACTAATTAGTTTTTAGAATTTATTTTATTTTATTTAATTGTTGAATTATTATTTATCTTCATTTGTATATTTATAGTAAACTTGTTAAATCGATTCATCCCTATTTGTAAATATGTATCCCCCTCCCCATGAGATGTAATAGTTAGTTAATTATTTTATCGCTTTACGTATTTATTCGTTACACTCTCACAAATCAAAAATATTTCAAACTAATACCCAATCATGAGCCATTTTTTGTACTTTGAATCGATAAAGCTTTGAAGCGTCACAACGGTCACACATGGTGCACACACCACGCTTGCTCTTGGGCTTACAATGAGGCTTTAGTTGATTAATTAAACTTTATTTAATAATCTAATTAGGTTATTTAAAATTGATTAGTCCATCTAATTAATTTTATTAATCTAATTACTTGATTAAATTTTGTTTAATTAGTCGATTAAATTTATTTCATGCATGCACTTACACAATTTTAGTTGTCTTATCATTTATGCAAGCCACCTTGTATGAGCTTTTATTGATTCATGGTTGACCCATAACACTGACTTTGGATCATACAATTTGATTCATGGTTGACCCATTCCACTGACTAACTATGGATTCATACCACTTTATTCATTGTTGATCCATTCCATTGACTAACTATGGATCACACAACTTGATTCATGGTTATCATGTTCAGTAACTAACTATGGATCACATAACTTCATTCATGGTTGACCCATCCACACTAACTATGGATCACACAACTTCATTTATACAACAATGAATACTTTTCTTAATACGTGTGAAATGTTTAAAATTCTTATAATTTGGGACAAAGGGAGTATATGAGAGGCATTTGAGGAGCATGATGATCAATCTACTCCAACTATCTTTGATTTTGATGCATCTGTCACAAGTGTAATTCCTCTCTTTCCAAAACCACTCTCCATCTACCACCTCTCCACACTCGTACTTAAGGTTCTTCTTTTGGCTGACTCGTCATTCTCCTCCAAATCTTAGAGATTCAACTCTATATTTTCTTCATTCTCCACCTAATTTTTTTTATGAGAAATTATTTAAAATTCATTTTTTTTATAAAATAAAAAATGGTTTTGACATCCACACATAATGACTTAAATATGTTAGAACATAGTTTGATTTTAATCATATCTTAGAGTTTTGATGATAACAAGTGAAGTAAATTTTGTATAATATATATGATACTCTGATAAGTATTTGTTTCATTTCAGATGATGTTCTGACTCAAGCACTTTAAAAAGTGAAATATCAAATTATGCTGAGCAGATAGAGAATTAGAAGTTCTACAGATGAATGAAACTTTTGAACACGCACGCTGAAAGCAACTTCTGAAAGAAGCATGCAAACGCAACCTCTGATAAGAGCAAGTTAAAGCAACCTCTGTTAGAAGCTAAGATAACAAAGGCTTACAAAAGGTAAAGAAATATGAGTTATCAAGACGTCATCTTCTAAGACAAGCTCTGCTACAGTAGCGTTATTTATTAAAGCTAAGAGGATTGAAATACTCAAGTGGAACATAGTTCGAGGTACATGGAAAACACAAACTACAAGCAGACAAGCAACATTAATTGCACTCTCTTTGTTCAAGACACGCAACAGAAATATTCTGAAGCTATATATAAGTTCAAGCATTCAAAGAAGAAACCAACGTGCTATCATTAGAAATCTTATGCTGGAAAAAAAATCTAGAAAAGAAATACTTTGAGTTTATCGTTTTTGTATTGAGCTTAAACATAGTGTAAAAACATCACAGTTGTGATAAAGCTTTTTAGAAGTAAACTAATACACTGTTAGAAGTTATCTTTGTAACTGTTCCTTGAGAGACCAGTTGAGTCAGATTTCTCAAGAGTGCTAGGACTAGAGAGTCTTAGAGGTGTTAGTCACTTGCAGTTGGCTTGTGCACTGTATTGTTAGTCACGACAGTTGATTGTGCAATTATAATCAGTTTTTGATTATAGTGAATTAAGCCCTCGTTGAGAGAGGCAAAATCACTTTGACGGGTGACTGAAGTAGTTTGAATTTCAAATGAATCAGGATAAAAAATAACTCTGTTTTAGATTGTTGTTACCTAGAAAAAAATTAAAAAGAGAAAACACTTATTCAACCCCCTTCTAAGTGTTTTCTTAATCTTCAAAATATTCATTATATTTTTTAACCTAATCAAATCAAAATACTTTTCAAAAAGTTATCTATTTTTTATTTAAAAAAAAATCAATAAAACTTAAATTTAGTGATTTTTTATAAATCATAACCCTAATCCTAATCACAGTTGCATAGCCATGGATTCCGAGTTTCCCAACCAAGCACTAACAACCACTCGCTTCTCCGACCTCAAACCCGCACTAACAACCACTCGCTTCTCCGACCTCAAACCCGCACTTTCCGATCCCGTACTCCAAACCCTCACACACTCCGCCTTCGTTTTCTGCACTCCCGTTCAAGCTGCCACCATTCCCATACTCTGCACCTCCAAAGAAGTTGTCGTCGACGGCGGCCGCGGTTCCGGAAAAACCCTAGCTTTCGTCATTCCACTTGTCGAGAATCTTCGTCGCTCATCTTCCAACCCCAAACCTCACCAGGTTGGTTACTACCTCTACTCATTCCACTTATTGCTCGCTTAGGTTAAATATTATGAAGCTTTTTCGTTGTTTTGTAGGTTATTGGGATAATTCTATCCCCTACAAGGGACTATGCAACCCAAATATATCATGTTGCACAACCTTTTATTTCAACCTTACCCAATGTTAAGTCAATGCTACTCGTCGCTGGAGTCGATATAAAAACTGACATGCAGAAAATTGAGGAAGAAGGTGCTAATGTATTGATCGCCACGCCGAGTCGATTGCACGACATTATGAATAGCATGGATGTTATGGATTTCAAAAGTTGTGAGGTATACTATGATCACGTAGTTTCATGCTTTAAGTTTTGATTATATTTCGTGGTATTTGTGTATTTGTTAGTATAGTAGGAGTTGGGTTTTGATTGTAATTGTGTCTGCAGATTTTGATTTTGGATGAGGCTGATAATATCATAAACATGGGATTCCACGAGGTGATAAATACTATCATAACTCAGTTACCTAACCGTCGAACAACTGCTTTCTTTTCTGCTACTCGAAATCAGGTTGTGGACCATCTTGTCAGAGCAAGATTGAGGAATCCCGTGAGGGTTGGTCGAGCATATGGTGGATAAAGATGTCATTCTCATGTTAACACTTAAATCATCTCAGTTTTACTTTTATGACTTATTGTTGTTTATGTCAACTTTTCAATGCTATTCTTTTTGTATTCTTTTTTCCTGCATAATTCATTATGCTTTTAGAATTTTAACAGATTCTTTTTGATAAAATTGAAGATATAGATTTGTCATTTGTCTAGAATAATTTTATGATCCATGAAATTAAAAAATATTAGATGTCAATATAATATTTTGTAGTTGTTGATTGTAAAATTCATTTTTCAGTGTACCCTTTAAATCATCAATAGAGACCCTCTATATGACTATTCTATGATTAACTAAAATTACTGAAAAACAACTTTGCAATTTTTTTGTCAGTGAGAGATCATGAATTGAAAAAAATATTTTAGTCAAGGAAAATGCTTGTTACTAAGAAAACGAGAAAACAAGAAATGAAAGAATAAATCTCCACTCTCCATTAAGATCACTACCCCCATAATCTCTATTAAAAAGGAAATTAAAATTAAAATCAATTAAAAATTCACCTCTAAAATGGTGACATGCATACATTCTTGCATTTCTTCGTCAAATTTGTTCCTACTTGGTCAATTGGTACATGATAAAACATGTCTAAATTGTGCCAATTGTTCTGGTAAAAACAAATAACAACAATAGCATTCATTTTAATTACCTTATGAGACAAATTAAATTTGTCAATGACTTATGTAATGAGATAGAAATTCTTCATTGATTGTGATAGTGATTTACATGAAGTTTATAAAGTAGAAGCGCTCCAAACAAATTTGACAACTACCATAACTATATTAGTTACTATCCCGTTCCTTTTCATAGAGACAAATTAATTTTTAAAGTTCATTGAATAACCAATGTATATGATCTGTTATACATTGATTATTCAATGAATCTAAAAAGTGAATTGTCGCTTATAAAAAAGAACGGAGATAGTATTAAATAACCACCTCTAACTATATTAACAAGTGACTTGTGGAACAAGTTAATTTTCTCTAACTTGTTCTTGGAGTAATATATCCCCTCAAGTTGGAGGATACATGTTAATCATGCCCAAGTTGGAGGATAAATGTCAATCATGTCCAACTTGAATAATAGTGTATGAAATGGTTGTGGTAGAAGTGACTTGGTGAAAAAGTCGGCTAGTTGGTCCTTTGAAGAGATGGGAAGAAGCTTGAGAACATTAACTTGAAATTTTTCACGTACAATGTGGTAGTCAAATTCTAGATGTTTAGTACATTAGCTGTTGTGTGTATAACACTTAGTTTGTCACAATAGATAGTTGAAATTTTATCACTTTGGACTCGAAGATGATGGAGAAAGTAAATCAATCATTGAATTTCACAAATTGTCACTACACACTACTACAAATAACGCTTGCAACGTCGAATGCGAAATGTATTTTATTTTGGCAACCCAATCGAGGTTACTAAGGTTGTCATGAGAAGTCTGCACTTAATACTTCGATATTTTTAACACCGAAGTTATTATTGAAAAAAGTGATAAATGTGTTGCCACATGAGTGTGTATGCGATGTCATTAAAATATTCATTATATTACTATATTACTACAGAAATGTTCTTTTGTGAGTGTAAAATATTTGAGAGGCATGGGAGAGATATTTATACTCATTGTGGATCGCATGTGTAGATTGTACTATTGAAAACAAAAAAGAGGAAGATGGAATGCAAATATATCATATAATTGATAGTAGTGAGGCCAATACCATATAAGTATATCTTGAACAGGTGAACTAAGCTTGCATAGAGAAAACTTTTTTTTTTTGACACAAGTGATAATGATCAAGAAAGATTTTCTAAATCAGAGAATGATAGCAAGCTCATTTCATATTTGTGGAATCACTTTTTCAAGTGTGTGGACAAGGCAAGACAAGATAAGGATAAATTAACTTTTTTATTAAATGGAGTTGTTAGCATCGAAAAGAAATCAGATGAGTGTTGTGAGGATTGTTGGAATACAAACAAGTGTGAGTAGTGGGGAAAATAGTCTCACATTGAAGAATAATGTGGTGATTTGAGAGTATATTAGTGGAAAAACTCACTCCTCTATCACCTTAAAGTTTTAGGGACAAGGTGGTGTGTTTCTCACTTATGTTCCTACACTATATATCAATACTCCGAAATTAGAATTTTTCAACAATAAATTTCTAAGACGAAAGGTAGTGATAGACGGAAAAGAGAAAGTAATTGAACAACAAAAAAGAACATGACTATCTCATGATAGCCATAATTGTCCCCAAAAAAACTTCTCCCTAATTTTAGTAATAAGCCACCCTTCAAAATGTTGGTTTGTTTTCAATTTTTTTCTGTCAAATGTTTGTCGTGATGGTTTATACCCTTCAATCTGAGTTTTTTTTACAAACAAGCTTACTCACTATATATAAGAATGGCTATTCTAAATGACTTTTTTTTCACTTTTCTTATTGTACGAGCCTATCACATGAGTGCACGTAATAATAGTATAGTTATCCTTAGGCAAAATTTATCGTGAAATAGTTAGCATCACCATGAACCTAAGATTCAAAAAGATTTTGTCACTATGTGAAACAACTCCACAAATTGGCTTTTGATTATACTATTATTACGTGCACAATTTATTACACTACCTATCTTCTAGGTTAATTTCCTTTAAAGCGTCCAATCACCCACTAGTAAATGCAACCAAGTCAAATGAGAAAATTGGAGGAGAAAAGAGAGATTATTGTTAGAACAACATAAAACATAAAACCAGAGCTTTGAAGGTAGTAACAATGGTGAAAGAAAACTTGATAAAGATGAAAATGAGAGAGAGGGAGAGAGAATTAGGGTAGAGAGTAATATTGGTGAATCAAAAAAATGGCATTAACATTGAATTGGGATTACAACAATGTATATGTACACACGAGAGAATAGTACAATTAATAACCAAAACCAACTAAAGTGTCATGCTGTTAAATTCTATTACTTTTGAAAAAAACAGATTTTTTAACAGCTCACAACACACCACCTCACTTTAGTTGCTCCAAGTTCATCATGCTCAAGCTCTTCAACAGTCTCTTGAACACTTCATTTGTCACACCCTTGGTCAACAAATCCGCAACTTGGTCCTCGCTTCGGCAATAGCTCAATCTAAGCTTTCCATCACCAACCAAATCTCTCAAGTAATGAAACCGCATCTCAATATGCTTGCTCCTTTCGTGTGCAATCGGATTCTTCGCAAGATTTATTGCGGAAACATTATCCACAAACAGTGTGGTGGCAGCATCATCACCACATCCCAATTCCTTCATAAGATTCACTAACCACATAGCTTGGCAAGCACTCAATGATGCCGCAATGTACTCGGCCTCACAAGAAGAGAGTGCTACGACCGGTTCCTTCTTCGAACACCATGAGATTGGTGTATTACCGAACATAAAGATGTAACCCGCCGTAGATTTCCGATCATCTTTATCTCCGTACCAATTAGAATCGGTGTAGCCAAATAAAGTACATTTGCGACCCATATCCGATGTGGGAAACAAAATACCACAACCAAGAGTACCTTTCACATATCTAAGGATTCTCTTGACACGCCAAGTGAGACACCTTAGGTCTCTCCATGAATCTACTCGCATACCGACACTAAAAGCCAAATCCGGTCGAGTATTGCACAAGTACCGAACGACCAATCAAACTCCGGAAGTGTTGGATCCACATCATCCTCATCATCACTTTTGGACTTGTACTCTAGCCTCACAAGGTGTAATAGAAGCATTACAATGCTCCATCTCACACTTTTCAAGATATCTAGAGCATACCTCCTTTGATGCATAAGCCCCACTTTTGACTTGTGAAATTCTATGCCAAGAAAGTAACTCACGACACCAAGGTCCGCATCTCAAACTCACTCATGAGCTCTACTTTGAACCTTGAAATACTCTTGTCATTGCTGCCCGTAATTAAGAGATCATCAACATACAAGCAAAGTATAATAACACCATCAATAGTATTCGATCTCACATAAACACCATGTTCGGATACACACCGCTTGAAACCGATGTCAATAAGAAAGTCTATCGTTTGTTCCAAGCTCTGAGCTTGTTTCAAACCATACAACGCCTGTGTAGCTTGTAGTACTTCTTCTCTTGATTTTTGATCACGAAACCGGTGGTTGTCCCACATAAACCTCCTCATCAAGAGGACCATTCAAAACACATTTCACATCCATTTGGTAAATCACCCAATCGTTACTATGCGATTCCAACAACCAAACGAATAGTCTCCAATCTAGCCACCGTGCGAATACCTCCTCGTAGTCTATGCCTTCACGTTGCAAGAACCCTTTCGCCACTAATCGAGCTTTGTTGATTACTTCACCTTTAGGATTTGCTTTAACTTTATAGACCCATCGCACACCTATCGGTTTCTTTCCAAGTGGTAAATCGACCAACTCCCAAGTACCATTTTTCTCAATAGATTCCAGCTCCTCTTTCATTGCACACATCCATTTAGGATCACTTAAGGCTTCCTCTTCATTTACCGGTTCAGATTCGACCATAAGCGCGAAATGAACAAGATCACCATCATTATTCACTTCGTTATCTTGGAACCTTTCGCAATCTCGGAGTCTATGAGGCAAGGCTCTTTGCCTCACTGGTCTACCGTTATTCACAACATCATTTTCCGCTACTGTAGGTGCAGGTACAGCGGCATCGGAATTCTCCGGATCAAACAAATCAACAAACTGCTGCTGTTCAGGATAGATTAGCAACAAACTGTTGCTGCTGTTCAACTACTGTTTCAGCAGTTTTTATTTCATCAAACTGCACGTCCCGGGTTATCACGATTTTCCGATTCCTCTCATAAAATAGCTTGTAACCTCCCGTAGAGTGATATCCAACAAATATCAATTTCTCACCTTTATCATCCAATTTCTTTCTAAGTTGATTCGGTACATGACGATATGCAATCGATCCAAAAATGCGCAAATGATTCACACTCGGTTTGAAACCACTCCAAACCTCTTCTGGTGTAATTTTCTCCAGCTTCTTAGTAGGACACCTATTCAACAAGTAGGTGGCTGTAGACACGGCCTCACCCCACAATTCTTTAGGTAACTTCTTCCCACAAAGCATACTACGCACCATGTTCATTATTGTACGATTTTTCCTCTCGGCAGCTCCGTTTTGTTGAGGCGTATATGGAGGCACCACCTCACGCACAATACCCTCAAGATCACAAAACTTCCCAAACTCACTAGAGGTATATTCACCTCCACCATCCGTTTTGAGAATTTTGAGCTTCCGACCGCTTTGACGCTCCACCATGGATTTGAAACTTTTGAACATTCAAAACACCTCATCCTTTCTTTTGATAAGATATGTCCAAAGCTTCCTACTAAAATCGTCAACGAACGTAACAAAATATCGATTGCCGCCATAAGTCTCTACTTGCATCGGTCCACAAACATCGGAATACACCACCTCAAGTAAGCCTTTGGTTCTTCGACCCGCATCCTTGCTAAACACATTCTTGTGTTGCTTACTCTTCACGCATTCCTCACATAATTCTGTCGGAGCACTAATATGTGGCAGCCCCGTTACCATTTCACTTTGTTGCAACATTTTAAGATCCCTAAAGTTTAGGTGACCAAGACGGTAATGCCACAACCATTCATCTCTACTTGCCGTGGTAGCTAAACAACGATGCTCCATAACCTTTAACTCAACCTTAAAAGTTCTATTGGCAGCCATCGGCACTTTTAGAATCAACACACCGTTTGAATCTAAAACGCGTAACATCTTGTTCTCCAACCGAATTAAGTACCCTCTTTCAAGTAATTGGCCAATGCTTAAAAGATTGCACTTAATTCCCGGTATGTACAGGACATCTTTGATCCTAGAGTGTCCACCATTCTTTCTTCCGATCAAAACATCTCCTACCCCTTCGGCTCTTAAAGTGGTGTCGCGGCAAACTTGACTTTACTTTTGCCGCTTGATTGATTTGCACAAACCAATCCTTTCGACCCGTCATATGTGTTGAACAACCGGAATCCAAGTACCACTCATCTTTACTTTGAACTTCATCACGCATGGTAAGTAATGCATTTCGATCCGAATGCATTTTTCCACCACTTTCCGAATCAGAGTTGTTGTCCATGATGTCACCAGAGTGCTGCCGGAACATCAACAATGCCATAATTCTCTTCATCACAAGAAGGGTATCTTCATCATCTACCTCTTCCTAGCAACCTTAGCCTCATCCGCATCCTTTTCCTTGCGTTTTGAGCGACATTCTTTCAAAATGCCCAAGCTTTTGACAATTATAACACTTCACGTAACTTTTGTCAAACGGTTTGTGGGCGCTGATTACCATCTTTGAGCTTCCTTCACCCTTTGAATTTTGTGGATATTTTCCACCAAAATTCTTCTTATTTTAGAAGTCCACTTCCTTTCGATCTATTGTTCTTCTCATGTAACGCTTGCAAAGCGATCTCCGCTTTTTTGTCACTTCTCTCATCCATCCTTTGTTCATGCGCCTCTAACGAACTTTGCAACTCATTTTTGCTCAAAGTTGTTAGGTCCTTTGACTCTCAATAGCCACAACAATGTTATCGAAACGTGATGTTAACGAACGCAACACTTTCGATACAACATTCGCTCAAGGATCGTTTCGCCACATGACTTGATTTGGTTGACTAACCGTAATGCGCGTGATGTAATCGTTGATCGTTTTTTGTCCTCCATTTGCGTTAACTCGAATTGACGTTTGTAAGTTTGTAACCTTACCACCTTCGCTTTGACGGCACGCATATGCTTTCTCCAAGATTTCCATGCTTGCTTGATTCACAATCACCAACCTTCTCGAAATTGTCGCTATCAACACAAGAGTGAATCAAGAATAGGGCTTTGTAATCCTTTTTCTACCTTGTGTGTAGCCCTACGAGCATCGGTAGCATCAACGGTGTAACTCCATTGGTGACGATCTCAAGCACCTCTTGATAACCAAACAAAACCTTCATTTGTTTCGCCCATTTATCGTAGTTCTTTGAATCAAGAATTGGAAGATTGGTGGGAATTCGATCATTGGAAAAGGTAGCCATTGTTGCAGCGGATTAGGATCAATAACCGGGGCTCTTGATGCCAAATGTTAGAACAACATAAAATATAAAACCAGAGCTTTGAAGGTAGTAACAATGGTGAAAGAAAACTTGATAAAGATGAAAATGAGAGAGAGGGAGAGAGAATTAGGGTAGAGAGTAATATTGGTGAATCAAAAAAATGGCATTAACATTGAATTGGGATTACAACAATGTATATGTACACACGAGAGAATAGTACAATTAATAACCAAAACCAACTAAAGTGTCATGCTGTTAAATTCTGTTACTTTTGAAAAAAACAGATTTTTTAACAGCTCACAACAATTATTGGATTAAAAAATATGAAAACAAGAGATAAATATGAGAGATGGTGGAATCTGAGAAGAGAAAAAAAATTATTGTGTGACAGAGAAAGAAAAAAGTGAAAGGAAGTTTGAATGAAAAAGATAGAAAATTAAATTAGTGATGATATTCCAATAATTGTTGAAATTGTTGCGCTGATATATATAAAGGAAACTTGTAGTGATGAAATTGGTGATGAAATTAAAGGAGACTCTTATTTAAAAATACTTTTTTTTTCAATTAACAATCCTTTTATTATAAAGGAGACTCTTATTTAAAAACACTTTTAAATTAGTGATGTTATTCCTTTTATTATATAAAGAAATTGTTGCGCTGATATATATAAAGGAAACTTGTAGTGTGAAAATATCCCAACAATATATATATTATCGTTGAAACTTGTGAGGTGAATAACATCCGAAACCAATCATGTCAGTAATGAAAGAACGTTCACTTGCTCCTCTGTTAAATTAGTAATTGCAATCAGAAGTACTTTCCACCCACTTTTTCAAAAAAAACGTTGCAACGTGGGTTCAACCCCACAACATTTCTTCCCGTTGGCACTTGCGGGGTGCTAATAACCTTACAAAATGTGTGACAATAAAGTTCCTCTGTCACCATTGATAGATCAATAACTAAATAAATGGATTTTTCTCCCCAACTTTTTAAAAACAGTTGCATGGTGTTTTTACCCTCGCAACTTTCTTTTCAAAAAATTTAAATTTCCATCCATCAGTTGCGAGATGGAAAAACTTACAATTTTGTTTTAATAAACTATGTTGCGAGGTGAATAACATCTTGCAAGTACATTTTATTGCGAGGTGATTAACACCTAGTATAATCACATGCTAATTTCATGTTTTTTGGTAGTGATTAACATTTTTTATCTATGTTAAAACAGTTATTTTGGCTTATAATTATGACCGAAGGAAATAATTTATACCATATTTAAAATAGTATTGTAGGGGTGTGATGGCTAAGAATAGAGGTGCCATATAGAAATCAAGGAGAATTGTCCAACGCTTTGGCTGCACATTTGCTCAAAACCTAATATAAAGCGTCTTCTCTACAGGTTTTCATGTTTGACAAATGCTTATGAAAGGGAGCTAGAACAAGCGTTCCAATGTTTCACATTACACTATAAAGTAAGAAACACGTATTAGTGATCTCATTCATTTATATATTGAAATGTGTTAGGGTTTCTATGCCTTTTCTTTACGGTAATTATTTGATCATGTTTAGGGTTTAGAATATTGATGAACAAAGAATAAAGAAAGTATTGTTTCACTCCAATTTCAGTACTAAGGTTGTTTCATATTTAGGGTTTAGAGTATTAACAAAATATAACATAATATATCGTTTAGCTTTATAGGAAACAAGGTTGTTTTAATTTAAAAATTAGTACTTTCAAATGTCACTACTCAGTACTTCAAATTAGTATTTCTGAATTTCATGATCAACTAATTTACTGTTATTGATTTTGACTTTGTTTTATGAAGAAATTTCTTGGCCTAATTTGTTGATATAGTTAGCATGGTGATGGGCCAAAATGAGGGAAAAAGAATGGGAGTAGAATGGACTGAATTACCACAAAAAAAATCATAGAATTAATATCCAAAAGGCTCACAATATAAGACTATATCCGATTCCGATGCGTCTGTAGAACTTGGAATTCCTATGTTCCTAAAACCCCTCTCCATCTACCACCTTAATTCCCATGGCTCATGCTTTCTCACGATTCCTTCTTAGACCTCACCGCCAACAAACTCCACCTCCTCAATCTCCCTCTGTCCTCTTCTCACAACTCTCATATATGCGGTTCTTCTTTTGGCTGGCTCGTTATTCTCCACCAAATCTCTGAGGTTCGTCTTCTCAACCCTATAACCAACATCACACTTTCACTTACTTCTCTCAACCAATACCTTAACAAAGTTGTCTTATCGTCTAGCCCCTCGCTTAGTGACGACTTCGCTGCACTTGCCATTCTTAATTTTAGTCAGTTAGCATTATGTAGAAAAGGCTATGATTCTTGGTTTCTCTTTAGTGTAAATGAATGTCACCAGTGGGAGGATGTTGTATACAAAAACGTTTGTTTTATGCTGTGAGCTCGGATGGAATGATAGCGGTGTGTGATGTTGAAGGTCCTCGGGTCTCCATTATTGAGACGACCAACTCTGTTGATTTATGGATGCAAATTTTCTATGTTGTGTTTTCCGGGGAAGACATGTTGTTGGCCTGTCAGTATTTACTAAAGGAAGATTTGTATCAGGCAGTAAGGTTTCAAATTTTAAAGATGAATTGGAACGTGCTTGTTGGAAAATATCTTATTTACCTTTTTATTATTTCTGTTTATTGTCTTTTATTTTTCTTTATTCTCTATTAAAGAGAGAATTAATTATCATTATTGTATTACTACTATATATACCAGCCTTAGAGCTGAGGAATAAACATAATAGTTGTTTACCATTCCATTCAATATGGTATCAGAGCTCTGTGTTAGGGTTTACTGTAAAGCTTCCACAACTAGTGGGGTTTACTATAAAGCTTCCGACCCGATTCACATACCCGCTTAACTCTCTATGGCGAATTGCAACACCAGTTGGCCTCCTCTAGGGTTCGCCTACACCGGATCCAATAATGACGGTGGTGGCCGTGGTAATGGTGGTGGCAACGACGGTGGCCTCAATGACGGCGGTGGCCGCGGTAACAGCGGTGGCCTTGGTGACAGCGGTGACTGTGGTAACGGCGGTGGCCGCGGTGACGGCGACGAGTCGTCGTCGGTCATAAACAATGGCAGCTACTTCAATGTAGGCGGCAATGACCAAGACGGTTCCTCATATTCCCTCAAGGTCAATATTCCTAAGATGAATGGGAATAACTATAATGAATGGGCCCAAACAGTTCGTTTGGTTTTGGATTGCAAAGGGAAACTTGGTTTTTTAACAGGAGTAGTAGTCGAACCGACATGAGGAGACCCTCTTTACAAACAATGGAAATCTGAAAACTCCTTGATTATTGCATGGTTGGTAAGCTCAATGGAAACTGGAATAGGTAAGCCTTACATGTTTTTGCCTTCTGCAAAGGATGTATGGGAAGCTGCTAAGGAAACATGCTCTGATATTCAAAATTCCTCACAAATTTTTGGGTTAAAATCAAAGTTATGGCATGCGAAACAAGGAGACATGAATGTTACTATTTATTACAATGAGTTGTTGACCCTTTGGCAAGAGTTAGATCTATGTTACGATGACAATTGGAGGTGTACAGAAGATAGTGTTCTATTTCTCAAAAGACAAGAAAATGATCGTGTCTTCATGTTTCTCGCTGGGCTCAATAAAGACCTTGATGAGGTAAGAGTTAGAGTTCTAGGAAAAATACCATTGCCAACTCTTCGTGAAACTTTGCGTAAATCAAGGAGAGAAGGTATTATGATGGGCAAGATACCACGAAACTCTGAATCCGAAGGCTCAACTTTGGCTTCTAGGAACCTTGAAGAGGGAAAAGGTTAGACAAAGTTCCTTGGTGTGATCACTGCAAGCACGAATGGCATACGCGTGAAACCTGTTGGAAGCTCAAAGGGAAACCTCCTAACTGGAAGAAGAAAGGTGGTCGTGCATTTCAAGATAGTAATTCTGATCAAGGGAAGCAAATCTGTTCACCTCAGCTTCCACTCACTACGGAATAACTAGACAAACTGTACAAACTCCTCGAGTCTCCAACTCCTTCTTGCTCTATAACAACAAAAGGTAATTCTGCATTTATTAGTGTCAGTCCCAGTCATACTCGGATAGTAGATTCAGGTGCCTCTGATCATATGACAGGTGAATCTACTTTGTTCTCTTCATATAGTCCATGTGCAGGTAATCAAAAAATAAAAATCGCAGATGGCTCTTTTTCAGCCATTGCAGGTAAAGGGTCAGTTGTGTTGTCTCCGATGTTGACTCTTAAAAATGTCCTTCATGTTCCAAATTAATTTATCATGTAATCTAATGTCCTTCAGTATATTATCCCAAGATATAAATTGTCAAACTAATTTTTTCCAATCTCACTATGTCTTTCAGGATTTGAACTCGGGGAAGATGATTGGCAGTTCTAAGGAGAGTGGAGGACTCTACTACTTTGACATTGGATTTGCATCACAACTACCTTCAAAAACAATAAGTTCCTGTTTTGAGTCTTTTTCTGTTTTGAATAATAAAGATGACAACATTATGGTATGGCATTTAAGATTAGGTCATCCTAGTTTTCATTACTTAAAACACTTGTTTCCTAAGTTATTTCACAATAAGAACTTTTCTTCGTTTAAATGTGAAGCATATGAGTTTGCAAAACATCATCGTTTCCAATTTCCAATACAGCCTTATAAACCATCAAAACCTTTTTCTATTATTCACAGTGATGTTTGGGGCCCTAACCGTACAAGTACACTCTCTCTCAAAAAAATGGTTTATCACATTTGTAGATGACCATACAAGAGTATGTTGGGTGTACTTGTTAAAGGGGAAATCAGATGTTTGTCAGGCTGTAAAGAATTTTTTTATAACGGTGCAGAATCAATTTCAAACAAATATCCAAGTCTTTAGAAGTGATAATGGCAAAGAATATTTTAATACTATCCTGGATGATTTTTTTCTAGAAAATGGGATTGTACATCAAAGTTCATGTCCTAATACTCCTCAACAAAATGGAGTTGCCGAAAGAAAAAATAGACATTTATTGGAGGTTGCTAGAGCTCTAATTTTTTCAAATAAAGTACCAAAATATTTGTGGGGCGAAGCTGCTTTAACAGCTGCATATTTAATTAATAGAATGCCCTCAAAAATTCTGAATTTTCAAACTCCAATTAATACTTTCAAAGAATGTTTTCCTAGTACTCGTGTTTTAACTAATCTGACATTGAGAATCTTTGGTTGCATAGCATTTGTTCATGAACATAAAAATGTTGGAAAACTTGAACCTTATGCTATAAAATGTGTTTTTGTTGGATACTCTCCAACCCAAAAAGGATATAAATATTTTGATCCAAAAAACAAGAAAATGTTTGTCACTATGGACATTACATTCTTTGAAAATAAACCTTTTTTTGATGACACTCATCAAGGGTGGGATATAAAAGAAGACTTGTTTCAAATTGAGGACATGAGTTTTTTTTAAATAATTTATCTTTACCTGCATTACAAAGTTCTGAGACTTATACTTTTGCACCAACAAAAATTGGCCATGATTCTTTAACTGATCCTACTCCTGTTATGAGTAAGGAACTTTGTGAATCTGAGCCCACATTTTCTCATGGAAAAAACAATGAAATTTCTGAAAATAATAATAGTGATGATCTAATTGAAATGCCACAAAATAATGAGTCACTTCAGGAAAACAGATTTGAATTAGGAAACGGAATTTGGAAAGGGAAGGTTTTTGTGAAAAGGAGCCACAAAGAAAGGGATGAGTCCACATCTCAACACTGTCAGGAATCTAAACCGGGGAATGATCAACCTCCTAAGAATAGAAAAGGTAAGTCCATCTCTGTTTCTGAAAGTCGTATTTTGTATCCTGATATTGATGATCCTGTTGTCATTAGAAAACCTGTTAGATCTTGTACTAAACACCCCATGTCTAATTTTATATCATATTCAAATTTGTCTTCATCTCTGTCTGTCTTCACCTCAAAATTTTCTAGTGTAGAAATTCCAAAAAATATATAGATTGCTCTAGAAATTTCAAAGTGGAGGGAATCTGTACTTGAGGAGATGAAAGCTCTAGAAAAGAACAAAACTTGGAGTGTTACGACACTACCGGATGGCAAGAAGACAGTTGGATGCAAATGGGTGTTTACTGTGAAGTGTAATTCAGATGGGTCAATTGAAAGGTACAAGGCTCGCTTGGTGGCTAAAGGCTTTACTCAGACCTACGGTATAGACTACTCTGAGACATTTGCTCCTGTTGCAAAACTGAACACTGTAAGAATTCTTTTATCTCTTGCCGCTAACCTGGATTGGCCCCTACATCAGTTAGATGTTAAGAATGCATTTCTTAATGGCGATCTAGAAGAAGAAGTATACATGGACATTCCTCCTGGCTTTGAAAACAAATTTGGATCAAATGTATGCAAACTAAATAAGTCTTTGTATAGACTAAAACAGTCCCCTAGAGCTTGGTTTGAAAAATTCACTCAGTCCATGAAGAAGCAGGGGCACATTGAAGGAGATGTTGATCACACCTTGTTCACAAAGTTCTCTCAAGATGGAAAATTTGTTGTCCTGATTGTATATGTTGATGATATTGTCCTTACTGGAGATGATATAGTTGAAATGGCTAGAGTAAAAGAGAAACTAGCAATAAAGTTTGAGATCAAGGACTTAGGATCCATGAGATATTTTCTTGGTATGGAGGTTGCTCGGTCAAAGAATGGTGTTGTGGTTTCACAACAGAAATACATTCTAGACTTATTAAAAGAAATAGGAATGAATGGATGTCGTCCTGCAGATACCCCTATGGATCCTAATGCTAAACTTTTGGGAGAAGGAAATGTTCCGGTTGATACTGGAAGATATCAGAGATTGGTTGAAAAACTTATTTATTTGGCACACACCCGACCTGATATTGCTTTCTCAGTTAGTGTAGTAAGTCAGTTTATGCATTCTCCTTACGAGGAACATCTTGAGGCAGTCTACAGGATATTGAGATATTTGAAGGGAAATCCTGGTAAAGGCTTACATTTTAAGAAAACTATTCAAAGAAATGTGTCTATCTTCATCGATGTTGATTGGGCAGGTTCAGTCACAGATAGAAGATCGACCTCTGGATATTGTACCTTTGTTTGGGGTAATCTTGTGACATGGAGGAGTAAGAAACAAGGAGTTGTAGCAAGAAGTAGTGCGGAAGCCGAGTTTAGAGCTATGTCTCAAGGTATTTGTGAAGGATTATGGATCCTTAGAGTATTAGAAGAACTTAAGATGAAAATTGAGCTTCCATTAAATTTATACTCTGACAGTAAAGCCGCCATTAGCATACCTCATAACCCAGATCAACATGACAGAACCAAACATATTGAGATTGATCGACACTTCATAAAAGAGAAGTTAGATGCTGGAATCATATGTCTTCCTTTTGTGACTTCAAATCAGCAAACTGCGGATACCTAACCAAAAGTTTGGCAAGACCAACCTTTGAACATTTGATAGACAAATTGTACATGATAGATATCTATCCACCAACTTGAGAGGGGGTGTTGGAAAATATCTTATTTCCCTTTTCATTATTTTTGTTTATTGTCTTTTATTTTTCTTTATTCTCTATTAAAGAGAGAATTAATTATCATTATTGTATTACTACTATATATACCAGCCTTAGAGTTGAGGAATAAACATAACAGTTGTTTACCATTCCATTCAATAGTGCTAAAGTGGGAGGAAATTCAAACGTTGGGCAAAACCATGTTGTTTGTAGAGTGTGTCATACCCCAAAATTTGTCCTCCATCTACTCAAGAAATTTCATACATCCCTACTCAAGGATTCCTCAAGAGTTGATCAGACAAACTCTCTCCTAGACAATCAACCCAAACTAGGGTTTGGTATCTCTCAGGTCAAGATGGGCTTCCAACATCCCCAATGGTCTTCATGCCTCCTCATATGCTTCAAAGATTCTCCATGTCAAGTTTCAAGCTTCACAGATCAAGTTTCCTCAGACAATTGCTCAAATGGTTGAAAATCAGTTGTATTGGACAAAAAGTCAACTATGGTCAACATACAGTCAAACTTCATAATTTTGGGTCAACATCCTCATTTTGTAGTTACATTCATCATTTGATCAAGGGTTGATCATGATTCATCAAGAAAACTCAAGATTTGCTCAAAAGTCAAACTTTCTAAATTAGGGTTTCTAGGTGAAAAGTCAATGAACTTTGACCGATCATAACTTTCTCATACTTTCTCAGAAATTTTTCCACCACCTCTTGTTTTGAAGGAAATTCAATTCTCTACAACTTCATGTCTCACAAGAATGTCCAAAAAATGCTTCATTTGAGAGGTATAGCTCAAAACATTACAGGTCATTTTTAAAGTCAACTTTTGTTTTGAAGATATATTGAGCATGGAAACTCCAATTGAGATGAGACCAAAAAGGTTGGTTAGAGGACTCTTAGAGCTTTCCAAAAAGTCCAAGAACACTCAACAATGTGAAAAATTGAGTAAGATACACTATTCAAAAGTTGGACAATTTTAGATTTTAATTTAGATTTTAATTTTATAATATAAAATACTGATTTTGCTTCTGAAATGTCTGATCTTTCATCAAACAGCCACGAAGGAGTGTCAAATGCTTGAAATCTAAACCGCAAGGGAGTAGGATCTCATGTATATTGCGACATTAACACTTTTTGTCAATGATTAAAAAGAGTGGATATCTCATCTGGAAATCCATTATAACGTGCTACATTTTTGTTTGCATATTAAGATCATTATGATTGATCTATGATTGCAACCAGCCCATCTTTCTATAATTTTTTATTTGCAATATGTGGTTGTTCATAAGCATGTAATGTTCGTGGTTGTGGAAAATAGATGTAATCCTCAGAAGTTGCAAAAAAATACTTTCATTATGTTGTCCTTTGACGGTTTTCATAGTTCTTTTTAGAAAGGTAGCGCTAAAAATGAGTCAAGTTAGAGTTAAACTTTTCTTAATTCATCTCAACAAGATAAAAATTAGTTCACTTCTAAATTTGACTCAAGTTCCACCTAATTTTTTTTTAAAGTTCAAACTCGATTCATTTTGATTTTACAAACAACTCGGTTCAATTCATTAGTTTCAATTCGTCTGTTAGATATATCTCTTTGAATGAAAAAATTTGATATTTTAAATTTGATATAAAAATATATATGCATTGTAGAATTATACTAGATAATTTATAAATTAAATAAAATAAAGATATAGTGACATGTTAATGCGTTGGTTCGCAGGTTCTTGAATTTAAAACTTCAAACTCATTATCCAAACCAAATACCAATGGGTTTAAATGAGTTGATTTGTGATGGACGTACATGAATGAGTTGGGTTGACTTGGGTGAGTGAGTTCGCGGGTCTGTCCGTACCCATGAACACCCCTAACTATAAATATCCTAAAATTCGACTTTATTCTCTATAAATATTATTTTTTTTGAAAAAAAATCTTTCTCAAGTTTTTTGTCCTCACTTTTGGTCCTGGCCGTCTACACCAAAAACGTCTTTGTCCTTCTAAAAGTTTTTTTGTTCTCACAATTCCTTTTTTGACCCATAGACCAAAAAAATCCACAACCTCAATCTCCCTCTATCGTTTTCTCGCAATGCCTGTATTTGCAGTTATTATTAATAATTTTAAAAGTTGCTTATGTTACATATCATTATATATGTGCAGGTTGATATTTGATGAATGTGACATCTTAATTTGGTGAAGTTTTAATTTATTATGATTTTATTTATAATTATTCGGGGAGAAATTAGGGTATTACAATTGACGTTATCATCATGTGAAACAGTATACATAGCTGTTTCTCTTTGTGCGTGTCAAGTAATATGGATGGTGAATTTGGTCGAACAGATAACAGGGAAGAATCATGGAGTAATTACCATGAAGATCGACAGTATGTCAGATATCAATTTGGAGAAAAATCTGATAAAACATTGTCGAAGCAAGCACATCAAAATGAAGTTTTATTATCTTCGTGAGTAGATAGCAGATAAGAAGATGAACTTGGAATACTATAGAACTAAGAATCAGATTGCATACATCATGAGTCATGACGAAGGGTGTGTAGGTCGACGTGTTCAGAAGACTGAGAGTTATGATGAATAGATAGCTTAGACACTATGAATTAGGTGATGTGTTGAGATTGTAATTCTTTATGTCGTAACTGTTGTACCCCAAAATTTGTCCTCTTATGTTTCAGTCCTAATAGGCTTATGTCGTAATTAAATTTATCAAATTATGCAATTATTTTGTTATTCAACTTATATTGTAATTAGAATTTGTTCAAAATTTATTTGAATTTTTATTTTGTATTATTTTGTTACGTGTGATGACTATGTTTATAATTTAAATTTAAAGAAAAAACATGTGAAATTATGATATTTTGAAACTTTTTAACTGTCATGATTATTTTAAAGGCCGGGTCATTCAGTTCGACCAGTTTAATAATTATATAGTTTTATTATATAGATCGATTAATTCAATTAAATTATTCGATTTAATCACGTGGTTCAATCAATAATTCAATGGTTTGACCAATAAACTAATAGCTCAGTAATCTCACTGATTCATCGATATGATTTTTATATTATTAGATCGGGATAGATATGACTTCTGAAGAAAAAAATTATTTATTATGCAAAATAATTTTGTAAAACTGAAATTTAATTTTGTAAAGAAAATTCAATAAAATCATTAAAAAAAAAAAAAAAAGCATTTATAAAAATGAAAAGGGTAAGTGTTAATAAAAGTTTTTATAGTAAAGACGAGTATAACGTGTTCCAACCTTTTCCTTAGCACATTCACGTTGCTTAGCATTTCGGTAAAACTTGATTTGTTGTCTTTGTTGAAGAATCGACTCACTGTTTCCCGGTATTATTTTGTATATACAAATGTGTTAGGGTTTCCATAACTTGTATTCTGTTTATGCTTTCATTTCATCATATTTAGGGTTTATCATTTGTAGCACTTTATAGTATTCATGAATCAAGAACAAATGAAAATTTGTTGATTTTGATTACTGCTATTGTTATTGTGTTTGTTGTAAGAAAAAGTTTCTAAAGAGACTCATCATTATGTTCATTTCTTTTCCATCATAGGGGTTAATTCTTGATTGACAAGCAATCGAGTTGCAAAGCATGATGATCAATAGCAAAACAGGTTTCGGTGATCCTCCGTTCCAAGAAAAAGAGGGAAAAAGAATGGGCGTAGACTGGACTGAGTTACCACAAGAAATCATTGAATTAATATCCAAAAGCCTCACAATCTACTCCGACTATCTCAGATTCCGATGCGTATGCCGCGCCTGGAATTCCTATGTTCCCAAAACCCCTCTCCATCTACCACCTCAACTCCCATGGCTCATGATTTCTCACAATTCCTTCTTTGACTTCTCCGCTAACAAAGTCCACCACCTCAATCTCCCTGTATCTCCTTCTTACCGCACTCGTATCTGCGGTTCTTCTTTTGGCTGGCTCATCATGCTCCACGAAATCTCTGAGGTTCTTCTTCTCAACCCTATAACATGCGTCACAGTCTCTCTTCCTTCTCTCTACACTTTGCCAGAGTTTGTTAGAGAACGTTTGGATTATAATAAAAACCATTTCCCTGGAAAAGTTGTCTTGTCGTCTAGCCCTTCGCTTAGCGACGACTTCACTGCGTTCGCCATTATTAGTTCTAGTCAGTTAGCATTCTGTAGAAAAGGCTATGATTCTTGGGTTCTCTTTAGTGTAAATGAATGTCACCAATGGGAGGATGTTGTATCCAAAAATGGTTTGTTTTATGCTGTGAGCTCGGATGGAATGATAGCGGTGTGTGATGTTGAAGGTCCTCGGGTCTCCATTATTGAGACGACCAACTCTGTTGATTTATGGATGCAAATTTTCGATGTTGTGTTTTCCGGGGAAGACATGCTGTTGGCCTGTCAGTATTTACTAAAGGAAGATCTGTATCAGACAGTAAGGTTTCAAATTTTAAAGATGAATTGGAATGTGCTAAAGTGGGAGGAAATTCAAACGTTGGGCGAAACCATATTGTTTGTAGAGTGGAGATCTTCTCTTTCTTTTTCTGCCACTGATTTTGTAGGATGTCGTCCGAATTGTATCTATTTCACTAGCAGTTATGCTGGGAAAGATAATATTGGCATTTTTAGTTTATCAGACGAGAGCATTGAGTTGTTGCCCCGTTATCCACTAAAGTCAGAATGTCGTTTAGGATTTCCAATTTGGGTTACACCAAATCCGCAATGAGCTGAAAAATCAATCACCACTGTCTTGTTCACATATTGTTTACAGTACCCTCACTAACTATAGGGAGTCCTGGACACTTCAAGATGTGTTGATTTATATTACATATATGGTAAGACGGATGGAGAAATACAAACAAATGCAGTCTTTACTATTGTTCTTTTATCCTTTTTATGTGTATTCTGATTAAAGCCCCGATTTGACACTGTTTCGCATTCATAAATATTAAAGCAAAATAGGTACTAAGTTCCAGCCTAGCAAGATGTATGTAACTACTCAAATACTCTGATGAATTTTCATGGTGATATTGCAGTAAGATTATGGTATTATTGCAAAAACTTTGTTTACTTTAAACTTGCCTTTCTAGTCACTACTTAAATTTTTTGTTGAATTTAGCAAGGATTAGATTTTGAAGGAGATAATGTGTTATACTCAATAAAGATGGCATTCAGATGTTAACCAAGTTTTTAAATAATGTGGTTTATCTCTCTCTGGTGTATCACTAGTAATGTATGATGGATATACTAGTAATTCACCGAGACATTAGTTTCGAAGGAATCAATTGCTGGTTTCATATGTCATCTGAGAATTTAATGGAAAAGCCATTTGATATATATATTTTAGATTTAGATTGCCTTTGTTTTGGCTCAAATAATACATGTAGATATTTGCAATAACAGAATATATATTTCATTAGACATTTAGGTTTTTATTGAGTTCCATATTTTTCTTTTCTTTGTTTTTGGATAAAACACTGTGGTTAAGATGATTGAGTTAAATAAATTGACGGCCGTGAGTTCAATTATTGATAAAGGAGTAAAAATTAACACTAACTACTAACAATTTGTTATTAAAAAAATTGTTTAATAATAAACTTAATTAACAATAACATAAAATAGTTGTTTATCATTTGGTGCTTTAGTAATTAGCATGACCATCTTTTATACCCCTTGCAAACTCAAGGGGTTGAATCTGAAGTAGATTTTGTTATAGACTTAGAATGCCAGTTGTTTGCTCGGTAGATGGAAATAAAACACTTGAATGAAACCCCTAAATTATACATGTTATCTCTATTTTTTTAAATGTAAAAAATGTCCATGAATAAATTAGGGTGGCAAAAAATAAAATTTTTTAAGTTTTTCGAAAAAAATAAATTATATTTTGGTCAATACCAAAAATTTCAATGTATTTGAAATTTCAGGTACTAAATTTTTTTTTCCGAGATACCGGAGTGAGTGGCATATATAACCTGCGGGGTGGCATATTAATTTCTCTTTAAAATGCTTTGTGCGGGAATGAGTTATTAGATTAGAGGCAAAAAGAAAAACATAGAGGATGTCCCAATAAGTTATGAAATATCTTAATACACCCTTGTAATTTTTTAAAGGCCGCTTTCCATAATACCTCCTAAATTCGGATATGTATATCCGAATTTACCATATTTTATTTTTTATCAAATAGTTTCGAAAATGCATATCCGAAGACACCAAAGTTTTATTTCGGATATACATTACCAAAATATGCAGAAGTAGTGAATGAATCAAAACCCTTGAAATCAAATCAACTTAACATAGATTTAACATAAATAGCTGAAGTTACATAGATAGTTGAACAAAAATTTAACATTACATATTGTTATAAACAGGTAGTTGAGGAAGTTGCAACATTTTGATAACATCTTCTACTGATCTTTGAAACTTCACATTCACTTCAATCGAACCCTTAGTAGACTATCGCTGAAAAGTACGTCACATAACATTTAAATCGTCATCTGTCTTTAGCTCAAACTTGGTGAACTTTATCTTACCTTCAGTGTCAAGTGAGGGTGAATGATACTCGACCTTGACCACCTTTTGATTTTTTGGATATTGTAAGAGATAATTCATTGTGATAATTAGGCTGACGAGAGTTGTGTCCTTGGAGATTCAAAACTGAAGTGGTGGCATGTTACCATTGAAGTAGACAAAAGTAAGGTGGGGATATTGTTTGGCTCATCTTTGTTTTTGATTTGTGATGTTGAAGAAATAGTTCGGAGACCCTATTTGTAGAAGAGATTGGACCCAAGAAATCTTATCCTATCACTAATACATGTTTCAGATATATATTCGAAATAACATTTTTTACGAAATTAGAGGGTTTCGGATAGTGCATGTTTGAAAACAGTGACGAGACGAATGAAAAACAAGATTGTGATGATAAAAGCTGATACTGGTAAATGGATAGAAAATTAAGATGAATTATGGTGAACAACTATTCTAATAGTTTGTTCACGGAAAAAACAATATGGATTATTGGAGACACACAAATCTTACTTTTCCAAAGGTGGATAGTCAAGAAATGAGCAAGTTGAATAGGCATGTAAGCAATGAGGAGATTAGGAAATCAATGTTTGATATGAAACCTTGGAAAGCAGCTGGCCCATACGGCTTCCCGGAAAGGTTTTATCAGCAAAGCTGGGAAATTGTTGGAGCTAGTGTTATCCGGTTAATTAGGCAAATTTGGGAGAAACCTGGTGATCTTAGAACACTAAACCAAATTGACATATGTCTTATACCCAAGGTGGAGCACCCATTTACTGTTATGCAATTTCAACATATTTCCTTGTGTAATACGGTTTATAAATCCATAAGTAAGATCATTGTTAGTAGATTAAAAAAGCATATAAATACATGAATTTCTCCTTACCAAACACGTTTTGTACCTGGGAGGTCTATCCATGAAAACATAATGATATCGAAAGAATCTATGCATACCATGGATAAAGTAAGGGGGAAATGAGGTTATTTTTCAATTAAAGTGGACTTATCCAAAGCTTACGATAAGCCGAGTTGGAAATTTATTTGGCGTGTTCTGCAAGAAATCAATATTCCAATCATTATGATGAGTTTGATAATGCATGGAGTCACGAGCAATGAGAAGAATGTTAATTGGAATGGCTCTCGAAGCACCTTCTTTCAACCTCAGCGAGGTATCCGTCAAGGATATCATCTATCTGCCTACTTGTTTATGCTTTGCATGGATAAGTTATCTTATTTGACAGAAACTGAAGTGATGAATAAGAATTAGAAAGCTATAAAGTTGGGAAAGAAAGGAATTGCAATCTCTCAGCTCATGTTTGCTGGTGATCTACTTCTGTTTGGAGAAGCTAGTGAGGAACAACTTCATTGTGTTGGTAATACCTTGAGCCTCTTCTGTAAGATGTCGCGACAAGAGGTTAGTCAAGAGAAAACAAGCATCCTGTTTGTTTTCAAATAATGTTACTCGATGAATGCAAATGAAGCTGGCCTATATTTCAAATTACAAAGTTTATAGGAACTTAGGTAAATACCTTGGAGTACCCTTAAATGGAAAGAAACTTGGTAGGAAGGATTTACAATATGTTGTGGACCAAATTGCCTTGAAACTTAGCAACTGGAAACACAATAATCTCTCCTTGGCAGGGAGAATAACTCTTGATAAAAGTGTGATTGAAAGGATTCCTTTATACCCAATGATGACTACTAAGCTTCTGAAAGCACGCATTGAGGAGATACATAGCATGCAACAGAAGTTTACTTGGGGTGATTCGAATGATCATAGAAAAATTCATACAGTAGGTTGGAATACTCATACCAAACATAAAGACTTGGGTGGAATTGGTTTGTGGAATTTGGAAGTGGAAAATACAATATGTCTCATAAAGCTTGGTTGGAAGATGTACTATCAATCATCAAAGCTTTGCTGTAATGTGTTTTCATAGCAAGTATATGTATAGAGATAATGGTGAAATTGTTAAATCTAGGGCTCAAGATTCAACCCTTTGGAAGGATATTACTTGAGCCCTGCCTGATTTACTTCAAACAGGGTTTTGGTGTATTGGAGATGGCAAAAGTATTAATTTTTGGGAGGACAATTGGCTGGGAAGAAGCTATTGTTTGACGAATATGGATGTGACAATTCCAAACGATCTTTGCGGAGCCAAAGTGTGCGACTTAGTCGATCAGAACGGGAATTGGAACTTTACAATTTTACAAGATTGGCTGCCACTTTAGTGGATTAATAAACTACATTCATGCATGCCACCGCGGGAAGGATATTCACAAACTTTTTTTATTTTGCAGGAACAAGTAATGAGGCTTTCTCTTTCAAAGATGTCTTCAATGAAGTTTTAGGTTTCCATTTTGATCAGGAGGGAGATGTCAGAGTTTCATTTGGCGTTTGCAGCATGACAAGTTGCTAACGAATCTCAGTAGAAGCAGGAAATGATTAGGTAGCGCTGCTTGCAAATTGTGTGGGACCTCATGCAAGAGAACATTGCATGCTCTTCGTGAATGCGCTAAATGCATGCATATTTGGAAGATATAATGCCATGCAACATTATGGGAGAATTCTTCACTGCTGATTTAAACTCCTGGATCAAGTTGAACATTAGGTATCATGGGGGGAAGAATAAGGAATGGGGCAATATATGGGCTATCATAAGACATACTTTGTGGACTTAGAGGAATAAAGAAGAACACATAGAAAACTTTAAGAGACCCATTGATCTGATTTTCTACAATTTGAAAAGGAAGCAAGATTATGATAATGCGTGTTCCATTTATAGGAAAATCTCGGGGGAGTGGAAAATGCTTACTTTGTTGGCAACCTTCTACTACTAATATGGTTAAGCTGAACACCAATGGAGCAATGAAGGACAATAAATTTACAGGCTGTAGAGGTCTTATAACGGATCATATGAGAAAGTGGATTAGTAGATTTTCAAAGAATTTGGAGTTGTGCAATGCTTTGCTAACATAATTTTGGGGTGTGTTTGAAGGCCTTATAATCACTAGAAATCTAGGTCGGATGATGGTGGAGGTTAATACCGATTCTTAGTTGATTCTTAGTTGGTGGTTAATGCTATTAGGGATAGTAATATTAACGATGCAGAGTATAAGGAGTGCTCCGAGGTATTTGTCCATTGATCTAAGATTTTGACTATGTGATAATCTCTCACGGTTTCAAGGAAACCAACAGATGTATTGTTGCTCTAGAAAACATTGGATGCTCTCAAACCCAATTTTACATCTATGATAAAGTTCTCGATATTTTGAGTAATTTTCTGAAGGATGCTTCCTAGATTTACATACTCCTAGGGGTGGTATTTTGTAGTTTATTTTCTTCTTGGGCTTCGGCCCTCTTTTGTAACCAATTTTTTTAAGGGAAAGGGTAGATGTTTCAACCTTCCCGTTAGCATAGTCCCATGAGAAATAAACCTTCTTTGCTAAGCATTTCGGTAAAACCCAACACACATCAACTTTCCACCAAACACAACGACGATACAGATCCACAAGCACCCAAACCCAAGACCAATACCAATACCAATACAAACACAAGCCACACACACAATCACAGTACCAAGAACAAAAACCATACATCTAATATCCCGATGTGGGTCCCTCATCATCTCACCTTAGCTCAGGCATGGGCATACCTATAGAATATTCCTCAACCGGTCCAACATACCATGAACCATCACGTCACCATAACATACAACAAAATTATGAGTACCAAACTCCACACGACTCATTTCTTTTTAATCCCACTTATTCAGACGACCAGTGCTATCGACCACGATGGAACCCCACTCTCCACCAACAAGACCAAACTTTGAGGGCATGGATAATCGATTGTTTGAAAGCTAGACTTCCGGATATGGTGATCTTACGGATTTCATGGATCCTTAACACATTGAATTCGTAGGACCTTAAACCTAACCGCAACTGAAAAATCGTCGAAACGCACCACGAGTAAGGCTAGGACGCGGGTGCGAAACCACATGTCGTTATCGAGTCCTCAGAGACAACTAAATATTTTGTAACTTTTACTCCCATTATGTAATCGTTTCATTATTATTGAAAATCGAAGTTTCGTTTGTGACGACATTGTGCGTTAGTTGTTTAAAAAAATAGGGAATTGCATCAAGGCGCCATCTAAGATGGTTTAGGGCAAAAGAGATGTACCTAGACGCCATCTCATTTGACGCTTCCTTTAAAATTATGAATTGATGTGTCATCTCACTTGATTGAATCATGTAAATCAATTTCGAAATATAATTATTTATATAATTTTTTTAAGGGATAATTATTTGATTTTTTTTCTCAATATATTGTTATTCTAAAAAAGAACAATTAATGGAGCATTATCATCAATAATTTTATATATAAAAGTAGAAATTATGCAAAATCATAGGAGCTGCATATATTGCTCCATTTTATATAATAAAATTTTTACAATCACATAAATATCCTTTGAGTATTATTATTCAAAAAACTTCAAAAACTTTTTGTTCAACTAATAAAATATTTTAATCCAATTCAGTCATTGTCTTTTAGTACACTGAAAACGGGATCTCTGTTAAGTTCAACTAATTAAATTTGAAATACCAAGTACTTAAGCTCCATTAATAAAAGAGTTTATGCAAAGAACGGCATTTGGATAATAAGCTCAAGATTAATAGGGTTTCATTTTCTTATGAATAACAACCAAATCAAAATCATATGTTCTTCTAAATCATAAAATTATTTTTTAAAAAACTAGTAACAGATCCGTGCTCCTGCACAGGTATATCTGTTAAGTTGTTGAGCGAAACGTAATGAATTGAAAACAATAAAAAATAGGATGAATACTTGATTGTAGAGGAGATTTACAGATAGATTTGTTTTAATATTTATAATATTAAATGATAAATATAATTATATAAAAAATTAATAATATTTATTATATAAAAAATTAATGATATTCATGAATTTGTATAGACTAAAAAATTAATAATATTCATGAATTTGTATAAATTAATGACATTCTTCTAATTCATACTATTGTTTTTTTTTAAATTGATGTGATTTGACAAATCGATGAATTTCAATTTTTTTAAAAGATTATGTGACAATGGGTTGATGAATCTCAGTGCATCACCTTTAAATTTCATCTCAAATTTTATTACTCAAAAGTTATTATTTTTTATGCAAAAATATTTTTGTAGACTCAACTTTTTAAAAAAAAAATTCAGCAATGATATGAAAAGAAAAAGAAAAAGATTTTGTTTTAAAAGGAAAGGGGTATATGTTCCAACCTTCCCGTTAGCACAGTTTACCCGCGAGAAATAAACGGTAAAACTAGTTCTCTTTGTGTTAATATAAAATGTTATAGAACAAACTCAATTCTAAAATGAAATCTGTTATTAAATCAAGTGAAGTTAAGGCTCTTAAATAGCCATAGCTTAAAACAGAAAGAGCTAAAAACCAGGTCCATCTACAACAATCTAAAGAACGTGAATACTTGCTTAAGAATAGGTCAAAGCAAAAACAGAATCTAATACTAACATCATCATCCTATTAGTTAGGACACTTATTACTAGAATTAAAGACTAAATCAAAAGGATCACGACGTCATCACTAATAACAATTGCTCCCCTAAAAATATGCGAAGCATTTTCCCTCAGTGACTTTACTCCAAGTGCTTCTCTGAATCTTTCAAACAGCTCCAACCTCATGGGCTTAGTCATAATGTCAGCTAACTGCTCACTTGTACCACAATGCTTCATATTAATCACTTCATCCTTTGTGAGATTTCTTAAGAAATGGAACCTCACATCAATGTGCTTACTCCTGCCGTGGAAAACTGGATTTTTTGCAAGTTTTATTGTAGAAGAGTTATCGCACAGAACCTTGACACTTTCACTTTGAGTACCTCCAATCTGCTTCAGTATCTGTTGCAACCAAATGCACTGACATGCACAAGAAGCTGCCACGCTCCGCGAAAGTGTCACCTCCGCTTTTTGACCAAGCCACTGCTCCTCCACTTAGCATGAAAACATAGCCTGAAGTACTTTTTCGATCATCCAAATCCCCTGCATAGTCACTGTCTGTATAGGCTAACAACTCATCTTCACATCCCCTTTTGTAGAATACACCAAGCTCAGTAGTGGCTCTAATGTATCTGAGAACTCTCTTGGCCGCCATCATATGAGATTCCATAGGATTGGCCATGAAGCGACTTATCAAACACACACTATAAGCCAAGTCAGGTCTTGTGACTGTCATGTACATCAAGCTTCCCACCATTTGCTTGAATAATGTTGCATCTGCCTTTTTTCCATCTTCCTGTTTTGTCAGTCTATTACTTCCTGGAACCATGGGATTCTTAACTCCATTGCAACTCTCCAACCCAAACCTTTTCAGAACTTCTTCAGCATACTTCCTTTGACCAATGTGAATGCCATTAGAGCTCTGCCGTATTTCAACTCCCAAAAAATACTTCATCTTACCAAGATCAGTCATCTCAAACTCCCTTTTCATAGAATCTTTGAACTCATTCACCATAATTGAATTATTGCTAGTAAAAATGAGATCATCAACATAGAGACTTACAATTAGGATCTTGTTCTTCTCTTCTCTTTTGATGAACAAGGTGTGCTCATAGCTGCTTCTCTCAAACCCCTCCTTAATAAAGTAGCCTTCAATTCTGCTAAACCACGCTCTTGGTGCCTGCTTCAGACCATAGAGTGCTTTCTTTAGTTTGTAGACTTTCTTCTCTTCCCCATTGACCACATAACCTGGAGGTTGTGCAATGTAAACATCTTCCTTCAGCTCACCATGAAGAAAGGCGCTTTTGACATCGAGTTGAAAAAGTGTCCATCCATTTCTTGCTGCCAAGGCTATCACCGTACGGATTGTGTCCCATCTAGCAACTGGAGCAAAGACTTCATTATAGTCTACTCCCTTCTCTTGCGCATATCCCTTAGCCACAAGCCGAGCTTTGCACTTATCTATCTCACCATTCTCATTCAACTTGGTTTTATAGACCCATTTTACTCCAATTACTTTGACTTCTTTTGGTGCATCAACAAGCTCCCAGGTTTCATTCTTTACAATGGCACCGATCTCCACATCCATTGCATCCCTCCATCTTTTTATTTTCACTGCTTCTTCATAGTAAATAGGATCATCAGATGCTATAAACAAAGCTAAATTTTGTACCTCTTCTTCTTCTTCTGAGAGTCCTTCTCCGCTTGTATAGTCTTGGAGATATGCTGGGGCTCGAGTGACTCTTCTTTCAGGCAGTGTGGGTGTTGTAGCATCACTGGAGACGGCACTGTGATCAGATTCTCCTTCTTCTTGTGAATTTCCACCTTTACTTTCTTCATCACTAGAGACATATGTGTCTTCATCAACTTCTCCCCAATCAAGACTGTCATTTTTTGCTTCTTCTTCTGTCCTTCTCCAATCCCAGCTTTCCTCTTCCTGAAACACAATATCTCTACTAATTATCACCTTCTTTGTCATCGGATTGACCATTTTGTATCCTTTGGACTCTTCACTATACCCTAACATCACACACTTTTGACTTCTAGCATCCAACTTCAACCGCTTTGCATGTGGTACATGCACATTTCCTACGCATCCGAACACTCGAAAATGATCAACATTGGGCTTTATTCCACTCCAGTATTCTTCTGGTGTCTTATTCTTTACGGCAGAGGTTGGACTTTGGTTGAGGATGTGACACGTCCACTTCACAGCTTCTGGCCAGAACGAAGTAGGCATCTTCTTCTCTTCTAGCAAGCATCGCACCATGTTAAGAATAGTACGATTTTTGCGCTCGGCCACCCCGTTTTGTTGAGGGGTGTAGGCTGTAGTCAATTGCCTCTTAATGCCTTCAAGTCTACAAAACTTTGTGAACTCCTTGGAGGTGAACTCCCCTCCTCTATCTGTTCTTAATCCACAAATAGATAAACCAGACTCCTTCTCCACAACATTTTTAAAGCTTTTGAATGTTGTGAAAGCTTCACTCTTCTCATTCAAAAAATAGACCCAAAGTTTTCGGCTAAAGTCATCAATAAAGGTTAACAAATACCTTTTATTGCCGTATGACTCTGGAGTGATCGGTCCGCAGATGTCTGAGTGTATAAGTTGCAGCTGCTGTGTTGCTCTCCACTTGCTTTTCTTTGGAATGATCTCCCGATGTTGTTTCCCTTTCATGCAGCTTGTACATACATTGGTTGGCACCTGAAACTTGGGAAGTCCTCGGACAAGTTCCTTTTGCTGTAACAAGTTCAGACTTGTGATGCTTAAGTGACCATATCTCTTATGCCACAACTCACCAATATCATCACTTCTCACACTTAGACATGTAGATGATGTATGTAATACAACATTAGCCAATATTACAAACATCCTATTAGATGTCATATGTGTGTGCATGATTAGCCCCCTTCTGGGATGATAGACTCGGCATTCTCCATTTTGTATCAAGATAGCCAAATCTTTCTCTTGCAACTGGCCAATACTCAATAAGTTGTTTTTCAACTCAGGAACATAATAAACTTCTGATATTACCTGAGCTACACCTTCTACTTCAAGTCTGATGTTGCCCTTCCCTTTCACAGGCATTCTGAGATTGTTTCCAAGTTTTACTGAATGGTTGAATTGCTCATCTAGTTCCACAAACCATTGCTTGTTCCCTGTCATATGGTTAGAACAACCAGAATCAAGAAACCATATTGCCTCTCTCTTCAAATTATTGTTCTCAACATAGGACATCAATAGAAGTTCCTCCTCCTCATTCAACTCTACATAATTGGCCCTTTTCTCCCAATCAGGACACTCATATTGGAAGTGCCCCAATTTATGACATTTGAAGCATTCAACTGTAGCCTTGTTGAAAGCATGTCTGCCTCGTCCTCTACCTCGCCCTCCTCTATTCATGCTTCTACCTCTTCCTCTGCCTGATCTCTCATCATAGGTCACTTTCAGCACTTGTTCCTCTTCCTGGTGTGCCTGCATCCTTTGTTCATGAACAAGCAGACTTCCATGCAATTCATCAATGCTCAAGACACTTAAATCATTCGACTCCTCTATTGAACAAACGACATAGTTGAATTTGGAGGTCAATGATCTAAGTATCTTACCAACCACTGTGCTTTGCTCCATCACCTCACCATTTGTCTTCATTTTGTTGACTCATTAAAATCCGCCCATATCTACTTTCTCCTTCTTTCATGGCTAGTAACTCAAATTCCTTCCTTAACGCTTGAAGTTGTGCTCTTTTCACCTTCGTGGACCCTTGATACTTTTGTTTCATTGAATCCTAAATCGCCTTCGATGTTCTCTTGTCGAGAATTGTTTCCAATATTTCTCTGTCAATAGCTTGAAACAAGAAGTTTTTCACCTTCAAATCTTTGAGTTTAGCCTCCTCCACACTCTTTCTTTGTGTCTCACTTGCTGCTGCGCTTCCGATTGCCGGTGTTGGAATTCCCTCGTCCACCAAGTTCCACATCTCCTTGCTCCTGAGGAAATTCTCCATTGTCATTGCCCAGAAGTCATAATGGCCGTCGAATCTGGGAATGGACGGCTGCACGAACTTTTCTGAGGTTGACATCTTGATCTCTCTGTGTTTACTCACACTATCAGGCCCCTTTCGGAGCTCTGATACCAATTGTTAATATAAAATGTTATAGAACAAACTCAATTCTAAAATGAAATCTGTTATTAAATCAAGTGAAGTTAAGGCTCTTAAATAGCCATAGCTTAAAACAGAAAGAGCTAAAAACCAGGTCCATCTACAACAATCTAAAGAACGTGAATACTTGCTTAAGAATAGGTCAAAGCAAAAACAGAATCTAATACTAACATCATCATCCTATTAGTTAGGACACTTATTACTAGAATTAAAGACTAAATCAAAAAGGACTGCTGACGTCATCACTAACAGTCTAACACTTTGTTGAAGAACCGAGTCACTGTTTCAAGGTATTATAATGTGTTTATGCTTTCATTTTATCATGATTAAGGTTTCCATAACTTGTATTCTGTTTATGCTTTCATTTCATCATATTTAGGGTTTATCATTTGTAGCACTTTATAGTATTCATGAATCAAGAACAAATCAACAATTGTTGATTTTGATTACTGCTACTGTTATTGTGTTTGTTGTAAGGAAAAGTTTCTAAAGAGACTCATCATTATGTTCATTTCTTTTCCATCATAGGGATTAATTCTTGATTGACAAGCAATCGAGTAGCAAGCATGATGATCAATAGCACTCGTATCTGCGGTTCTTGGTTCTTCTCTTGGCTGGCTCGTCCTTCTTGAAGGAATCTCGGAGGTTCGTCTTCTCAACCCTATAACAAACGTCACACTATTACTTCCTTCTCTCTACAGTTTGCTAGAAAGCCTTTTGATTATAAGAATAGCCCATGCCTTTACAAAGTTGTCTTGTCATCTTCTAGCCCCTCGCTTTCTTAAATTTTGTGAGTTAGCATTCTGTAGAAAAGGCTATGACTCTTGGTTTATCTTCAATGTGAAAGGATATCACCTATGGATGGATGTTGTATCCAAAAACGGTTTGTTTTATGCTGTGAGCTTGAAAGGAATGAGACGACAAACTCTCTCAATTTAATGAAGGAATTTTACTGTGTTATGTTTTCCGGTGAGGACATGTTGTTCGTCTCTCAGTGTTTAGTAAAGATGGATGTATCTCAGAGAGAAAGATTTCGAATTTTTAAGATGAATTGGAATATGCTAATTTGGGAAGAAATCTATACTTTGGGCGAAAACATGTTGTTTGTAGGGTGGAGGTCTTCTATTTCTTTTTCTACGGTTGATTTTGCTGGATGTCCTCCAGATCCTATCTATTTCACTAGCGATGTTATTAAAGACGATTTGGGCATCTTTAGTTTATCAGATGAAAGCGTTGAGCTGTTGGCCCATTGTCCACTAATTTCAGATCATCGTTTAGGATGTCCAATTTGGTTTACACCAAATCCGCCATGAGCTAAGAATCTCAATGATGTAAGTTTAGCAAACTGCAATTTGTTTATATTATGTGTTGCCTCCTTTGAGGTGAGAATAGTTACTCTTATTTATGACCACTGTCTTGTTTAACAGCTTGTTTACCATATGCTGATGATGCACACTGCACTCACTATATGGAGTCCTGGATATCTCAAGATTTGTTGCTTTACCTGAAAATGGAAATTCAAAGTTGCAGCGTAGCAATCTGTAGGTGACTGACTATAGCTCAATTACTTTGGTCTGTGTTCTTTTTATTAATGGTAATGACTTTTCATGGTGATGTCTTACCAAGATCATGATAATCTTTTTTACTTTAGTTGTCTTGTATGTGTTGGAAGGAATAAATTGCTGGTGCCAATTCGGGAATGAAAACGCATGAAAACGCAAAATGCCAGGAATCAATTGCTGGTGCCAATTCGGGAATGAAAACGCAAAATGGGGCATTCGGAGAATCGAACTCCGGACCTCTCGCACCCAAAGCGAGAATCATACCACTAAACCAAATGCCCTTTTATGCTTGTATCATAATCCTGCTCATAGTATAAGTAAGTTTGAGTTAAGATAAATGTGTTACGTCAGCAATCATAGACCATCACACAGCAGCACCACTCAGTTGAGGTTACAGATTAACGGATGAAGCATTTTCTCAAATGGATAACATCATTCTAATTTTATGTGCAAATGAATGTCATTTTTAATTAAAATAAATATCATTCTGCCCCCTTGACAACATAGAATTAAATCATTTTCTTCTAATTGTGCCTTTTATTTATTATTTTCATCATTTCAAAAATATTTTATTTTATTTTACATTTAAGAAATGAAAACATATTAATTAATAAGATTAATTTTATAAAATTGTCATGCATTTTAACTATTTTTTAATTTGTGTACAATTTTTTTAATCAACACTCATTTTAAATAAATGAATATTTTAACACAGTTTTATAAAAAAAGAATTAATAACATGTTAAAATGAGTTCAACTTTTAATGTTTTATTATGTACTGACGAATCTAAGTTTTATTGCCATTATAATTTTTATTTTCTCTTTTATTAAAAGAAAAGGCTAAAACACTAAACAAATAATTAATTAAGAATTATATAAAGTAATGACAACAAAAAAAAATTGTATAACTAATTTGAAACAACTTGAAGGAAGAGGATGGATGGTAAACTTTAGACAAGTGTTTTAAAAAGAAGATTGAATTGATTGATCGAATTGGTCGGATCGGAAATGTAGTTGTATATTTTTAGGGGAAGATTGTTGTATCTCTCTAACTAATTCAGGGGGAAGCACCCTAATATGGTTATTTTGTTGTTTATCTCATCATTTTTCTTTACTTTCGATTATAAATTCTCTTTCATAAATTGCACATCTTGAATCAAGTTTGAAATCGATTCGTAAATTCTTCTAGTATGCATAAATAATTGGTTATATTTGAACTAGATCATAAAGCTTCTAGTCATTTGCATGAGTTGGGAAGATAAGAACATTACATGTTTTTGATTTGGAGTAAGTGAAATGTAAAATCTCAAAGTACTTTTGAAAACAAGAAAAATTACATGTTTAATTTGAATCATGAGAATCAAACACATTTTTTGATTCAAACTAAATTGGACAAAAACATGCCATGATTTTTTCAACTATTTGATTCGAATCCTTCTACTCAGTTTGATTTGAATCAAACTTTATACATGAATCAAATCACACACTTTATTGCATTTTTCAATTGGCTTTATCTAATTTGACTCAAATTAATTTTTGAACATGATTCGAATCACAGGGTCCATAATTCAAATCACACTTTATGCTTAATTCAAATCAATTACAAAATGAGTCAAAATTCAGATTTTCATTTATTCCACTTATCTTGCTCATTTGAACTAAAACTAAACTTTCTTTGATTCGAATCAAACCCCTATTTTTCAGTCTTTCTTATGCTTAATCTCAAGCACATCTAAAACCCTTTGTCAACACTTTTACAAATGAGAATCATATGTGAATTTTCATATTCATGTATGAATTTTCTGTGAAAAATAAACTTCCTCTTTTGAAACACTTGCATTAGAAATTCTTTCATCTTCAATCTTAGTTTCATTTCATATCTTTATAACGATAAATTTTTAATTGATTGGAGACGTTATCTTGAAACTAATCGTTCTAGGAGATTGGTTAAAATATTTCCAGGTTATTGCAATATTGGGATTGTTGTCATTGGTGTTGATAAATTTCAATCAAAGCTTGCCTTGGTAGTGACTATGTGGAAGGCTACGGAATAGGGCAAAGTTCTTCTCAAATCTTTAGACAATTCACCTCTCAAGTGATCGGTAGGATCAAGGGGTTGATTGCTACACACGAAGGCTTGGAGAAGATTGGTGATTGTATATGAAATTTTGGCACACGTCAAGACAAACGCCTAATCACAAAAACACAATGTCACGACAAATATTATGACATCTGCAGACTAACAGATCTTTTTACTTAATTTGAATCTATGCATAATTTAAATGTAGAAAGTAAAAGAACACAATAAGTTGTTAATCTGTACATCTTCTTGACCTGCGAAAACCACTGAGATATACCTAAGAGAAATCTCAAAAAAATCAATTTAAATCTTTGTCAAGAATACACCAAACAGTAGTGTCTGCTGAACAGACCAAGATGTCATGACATTGTCTTCGACATCTGGCTATCAAACACATAACAACAAACCTGTTATGGCAAACCATGTTTTTGGAAAAATTTATCCAATCACAAAATAATGGTATTAACAATGGCCCCTTTAGGCAAATTTTGGCTAAAACAACCTCAGCACAAAAGATCTAGGAGAGAGGAATAAAACCACAACCAAAGTACATTAATAAAACATCAGGGTAAAAGCAGCTACATACAGAGACATGTTAACACTCCCCTTGTCACACATAATAGACCCCCCTCAAGGAGAAACCCGCACCACACTACTACAAATAAAGCTTCTAACATCGGACGCGAAAATCGTTGTACCTCGGCAACAGAAGCGAGTTAAATAAGGTCGTCATGAAATTCTCTAGTTAATACCTTGATTTTTCAAAACCCAAGGTGTATAGTTATATTAACAAAAGTATCATATATTTTATCTCGGTTTTTACAAAAAACAAAAAATCGAGGGGTTAATTTTTTTTAAGTTGTTATATTGTTTACCCAGAATATTACATTGTTTAACTAGAAAGTAAATATGAAATTAAAACTCCCTAGGGTGGTTCAATATAAAAATCAAATTCTCTAGGGTGGACAAGATGAAAAACTAATTCCCTCAACATGTAGATTTAGATCTTCGTATTATTGAATCTTGGAGAAGATCTTCTGTTAGATCTTTCATGAAATTGTTTTTAATGAAAAAAAGTAAGGTAATTAATATTTAAGAAAACAAAATCAAGGAATAAAATAATGAACAAGTATTTAAGAAAACAAACTCTGAACCCATATGATTTTCTTCTCTTGCAATCCATCATAGAGAACTTTTCCAAGCGTCCTTAGGTTTCCAGCGCTTCATATGTTTAATTTAGGTTAGATTTCCAATATCATAAGAGAACTTATATAGTGGATGTCCCTTAGGTTTCACGCAGATCACTAAAAGGCGGATTCTTGAGCATTGATAACCTGTAAATGGACATAATAAATTTGTTTAAGGCTATTGAAAATTGTGAAAATAACATTGAATTATCATCTCAGTTTTGGAATAATGTATTGGCTAACTAACCTAAAACAATGTCATCTTTGAATACAAACTCATCCAAAGGTGTTTCTATGTCTTCTTCTTCTGTAAAATCACGATATGGATCATTATGTAAGTGTGATGGTCGTATGATTTCGTCCTAATACAAGAAATGACAAAATAAAGGAAGGGTTCTTTGGAGATGTCCATTTTGGAGGAGTGAAGAGACATATAATTTGTTCTATTGGGATGAAGACATGGTGGAAAAAGGTGGAAATGAAGATGAGAGCATTATGAAGTCATAGTTAGAAGCTATAGGCTATTTGAAGGTTATGTATAAAGATCCAAAGGATAAGAACAAGAATCTAAAGGACAAATTGAAATTAGAGAAATTTTATGGAAATTTTTAGATGTTATGTTTTGTTATATCCTTTATGTTTAATGTTTACTTTGCTATGAAATGTAATTGATGAAGTAGGGTTTGAATTGCATTGTTAATGTTATGTGGAAACTGTAGATGCAATAAAGTATATGTGTTCACCTTGTTTGTTAATGAAATGTTGGTTTTGAAATTAAATATCCTCTCGGTTTTGGAATAAAATTAAGGGTTTAGATTAACTAACCTCTCGGTTTTGGAAAGAAAAAAACCGAAGAGTTAGATGTTTTTTTAAGTGGTTACATTGTTTACCCAGACTATTAAAAATACAACATATTCAGGTCTCATATAAGATGCTAGATATCTAAGATTGGTTGTTGTGCTATCATTGTCATTGTATCCAAGATTGATTGTTGTGTTATCATTACCATTGCCTTCACTAGCGTATACAATGTGTTTGAATGCATCAAACTTCTAATAAGGTGTTTGTTGGAAAGATTGGAAACTGTTTTTCAGCACTTTCAATCCATGAGTAATGACGAATATATCATAGTTTAAAACCTTCGACAACAACATCAACATCATTGTTTGAGATGGACTGTAAGAGATGAAAAATTGTTTTGCTCAGGTAGAAGAACATTTTTTTTCAAATTTGCAATCCATCCCAAAAATATGGTGGGGCGATGTTTACTGTGGAAAATGGTAAACAACCGCTGGTCCTCCCTGAGTCCTAAAACTAAGGGTTACTAGCGAGATCGACCAGTTGATCTCAAGACACGTGCTAAGGTTTCTGATAAATTACACTACTTCTGTAAACGAAACTGACCTTGGTCCAGAAACGTCTTCCAGATCCTAAGGGAAATAGTGCAATGGTTTTCCACACAAAAAGGATTCTGACTATTGGTGACTCGTGACCAACAGTGTATGTAATGTTTTGGTGAAATAAAGCTAGTGGTGACTCGTGACCAACAAGCAGATGAACAGAAAGTAAAATGAAAAGAAATAAAGACAGAGTTAAACATAAAATGATTGCATTGAAATAAAAGTATGGTGATTCACGTACATCAAAGCTTGTGTTACTCTTTTTTCCTTTAGCGCGGAATTGAGCAGAGTGTTAGCAAATAATTTGGGAGTACAAATGAACACACCTAATTCTAAACATTCTAACTTATTTATAGTAATTACAGAAATAACCGCTAAGGCTAATCAACGGATGAGATCTGATCCTTGGAAGTAACTTCTGCCCACGTTTGACCATCCATTTAGAATTCATATCCCACGAACTTCTGAGGCAACTACCCACGATCTCTTTATTTGACTTTTTCCCGCTTCGTGTCTTCAAAAGAAACTTCCTTCAGATTCTGTCCACTTTCTTGAGGCACAACAAAATTTCCTCAGTCCACTAGCGAACCACTTCGACAGCAACAACACTTCGACTAGTGTCCTCACTCGACTCAAATCTCTGTCGATTCGACCATCACATAATGTGTCAACATGGTCTTGTTTTTTAACACTGTTTTTCTCTGGTCGACATAGCTTGGCCTTCTGAGCCAAATTTCCAACTAACAAGCATTTCTTCTGGAGCTTTTGACTTAGCTTTGTTAAAATGTGTTAGTGTTTTAAGTTGGCATCAATTTTGGTAAAACTAGGCTTTAGAAATGTCTTGATAGATGTCATGACATTCAGAGATTGAAGATAAATCCTACTGGACAAGGATGGTAAAAGTACAGCTCGAGCAGGGAAGCTAAAGTGAAATTCGAAACAGATGATGTCATAATGATGTTATGACATTCGATGTGACATTCTGCTCGAATCGATTTTCCGAGATTTTCGAAGTTTGTTGAGCATTTTATTTATGTTTTTCATTATTAGAAAGCATGATCACGTGGCTGCTAGGTTAATCTTAATTAAACCTAAATTGGTTGTTGAACAAACCATGTTTTTAGGAGAAATTAAGTAAACCCTAGCTATCTTTATGGAAGCCCAAAAGATTCGGGCTTCTATATAAAGAATTCAACCCTTACTCTACCACGCCTCTGGATTCCATTGAAGACATTGAAGGCTTTTGTTTGTGTCTTGTTAAGGTTAGTAAGTTGGTATTGTGTAATTCTAGTTTCTCTTGTGAGCCAAGCAACTATCAATTGATAAGTGCATTGGACTAGGATTTGTTGTAAGGGTAGTTTATCACTCAAAGCTTTAAAGCACGAGTGTTTGTCTCTTGATTAAAGCTTTGAAGCAAGATCAAGATATTTTATTGAAGTGTGTCTTCACAATTCAATTAGTCAATAGGTTGATATCACTGCGGTGATTGAGGGGGAGTGAGTAGGAACTCAGATCTAAGTAGGACTTAGGTTGAAGTGTCATTGGGTAGGGATTAAGTGAGGAGTTGTAAACGGGTGAGTTTAACTCTGAATTGATACTACTAATAGTGAATTTCCTCCCTGGCTTGGTAGCCTCCAGACGTAGGTTTATTAGAACCGAACTGGGTGAACAACTTATTGTGTTATTTACTGCTTTCTGTATTTACTGTGTGAATTGTCAAAGCAGTGTCAGATACTGTGTCATAACATTCTCTGTGACATCAACTTATTGTTTAAGTATTGTTATCTACCGTTTCTTTTAATTAATATGTCTGGCTAATTTATTAGATACCGGTATATAATATCATAAGAATAGAAGGGGCTCGGTAATAATTGGCAATCAATATTCATGATCTAAAATACCTTTTTCTGGTTTGATTTCTAAAATTAATATTGAACTGTTTTGTACGAGAGTAAAGACAAACTAAGGGTAAAATCAACAGAGTGAGAGTTTGAGGTTTTAGCCAGATAGTAGTAATTGAACATTAGCTTTAAATACAACGAAAGCGCTTTAGAGTTAATTAGTTCCTATTTGTTTTCAAAAGGTACCTTTGAGTTTTAAATGAAATAACGAGAGTGATCATTTAAGCTTAATAGTATAACCTAAGTCAATAGAACGATAGTTTGAGATAGGGGTTTTAAATCAATAGTCTCTGCTGAATTAGTATTTTAATATCTTGCGTACGACGTATTGAATCCCTGACGTCCGACAAATTACATGTCAGTGCCTTTTACCAATATTTATTCAAACCTTAGTTTATTTTAACTTAACCGAAAAAATCTAAATACATCATTAGCTTTAGCTTTACATAGTAAGTTTAGATAGCGATAGTTCAATTCATAGTCCCTTGGGATTCGATAATCTTTAAAGCTACGTGATACGACTGTGCACTTGCAGTAAGGATTGTTATAGACTCTTAAAGTCGCATTCACCTTTACTAAGGAGCTTATTTCTATCCACGACACTTCGTCCAAATATGAGCCTATCAATCCTGAAAATCTTCTTCCCATCCCCAAATTTTGGTTTAAGCTTCTATTAACAAACTTTTATCCTCGAGGAGTCTATAAAGATATCCTCACTCCCGATGATCGAATTTTCCTCTCCTTCTTGATCAAAAAATTTAGAATTAATCTTCCTCAAACTATCTTTAATTTTCTGCACAAATATATCACCACCTTAGAGGTCAGAACAAGTCCTTCATACCTTTTGGAAGAGTTTTATCTGAATCCTCTTTAGATGGGATTGTTGAATTTGTCCGGAGAAATGAACCGTGAAATGGCCTTTTGAAAAAAATATTGTAAAATATTTGATGGGTAATAATAAGTTGTATCATTTCCTAAAATGTATCCGTGTCTCATCTATGCGTATCACTTATGTACTTCTGTTATCTTAAATGATTTTTCCTTCTGCAATTTCATTTTTCTTAAGCGTGCTAATTATTTTTTTCTTCTCATCATTGAATTCTATTTTTTTATTATGACAAAAAGGGGAAGAAAGATAATAATGATTTTGATATATCGAATTCTCAAAACCCATTGCATACATTCTAAAAATATACACATGTAAGAAAAATTTAAAGAATATTGTTTTAGAAACAAAGAAAATAAATATACAAGTTAGAATGTTCTGATGAAAGAACATCTAAATATCTCTTACAAGAACTTCTATTGTTTAGAAGGTTCTTAGAAAAGAGAAAAGGCTATTTGAAAAGGATTTCTGATTATATCAAAGCTCCAATAAAGCGTTAAGGAGTATCTTATGGCATATCCAAGCATTAAAAAATAAAACTATGCTCAAATATTCCTTGTATTCTATAAAGGTTATTGAGTCTTTGTCTCAGGGGGATATTGTTTATCTCAGGGGAGTTTTTCTAAACTCACTTTATTACTTTGATTAATATAACCTTGTAAAATTATTTCATCAAAATACATGGTTTTGTCATCATAAGAAAGGGGGAGATTGTTAGAACAAAAATTGGTTTTGCAAAATAATCTCTAAGGTTTGATGATAATAATATATATAATTTATATGTAACAATTTCTGTGTTCTAATATTTTCTTAAGTGTGCAGATAAAATATTCTATTTGATTCAATATTATTGTCTAAAGAATCATCAAAACTATCTAGCACGTCTCAGAAAGTTTATTCCCCTTATTTATGAAGAAATGTCGGTAGTTCTAATGAATGTTGAATGTTAGTCAGAAAGAGAATCACACGTACTTCTCAAATAAGTTGTTGCTTCAAAAATCATAAGTGCGCCTAGAAAAGGAATCTCCACTCAAGATCGAAAATCAAGATAAATCAAAGATCAAAGATCAACATTTTGCTTCAAAGATCAGAAAACATGATTTAGTGTTTCTCTAGATAAAGCTTTTGCTTGCAGCTCATATATCAAGAACATTTTGTCAGATAAGTTGTTGCTACATATCTGAACACAAGGTTCTGGTTTTGAAAGTCTCTGATACTTTTATGAACACTACTATGAAAAGTATTATGGAATATGTATCACCTTTTTATCACAAATATTCCATTAGAAGATTAAAAGAACAAAGTCATGATCTCTTATGCGCTCTCTCACTACTTGAAGATCAGAAGTACCTCATTAGAAGAAATGATCAAAAAACTTACTCAAGAAGTTAACAGTACAAAGTACATCAACTTTTCGCTGATGTGAAGAACGAAGTGTACAATTTGATGTTTGATATGACTTTGTTTCCCACGATCACATGCTACCACTATAGCATATGTCAAAAGAAAAAAAGAAGTTTGTATTTTCCAATAGTCTTCTTCTCTCAACCTATAAAAAGGGATGACTACTTCAAAAGAAAATATTGAAACAAATTTGTATAGTAAAAGACAAACAAAAAGAAAACAGTTCAACAAAAGTTACTCAAAGCATCAAAATCTTGATACGGAGAAAGAAAAGAATAAGAGAAAATATTCAAAGAGACACTTAACAACACAAAAGTTGTTGCTCAATTTTGTGTTAACTATTCATTCTCTACAACACAAGAGTTGTTGCTCATTATTATGTTATCTATCATTGTTGTATGCGCAAGAGTTGTTGCTCATATTTGTGTGTAAACATTTGTTCTTTATAGAATTGTTAAATCTGGTTTAGAAGCAATCTTGTAAATACTATTTGATTGTAAATCTTTCTAGATTTGTTTCCTCAAGTGTACTACGTTGTAGTCAGAATTACTTGAGAGTACTATGTTGTAGTCAGAACTACTTGAGAGGGCTCAGGTGAACTAAATTGTAGTCAGGATTACTTGAGAGCGCTCAAGTGACTAATTTGTAGTCAAAATTACCCGAGAGGGCTAACGTGTGTTTCTAGACTTTTAGTGTTTGTTGTAATATTTCTAGATTATTGGATTAAGTCCTTTTTCTAAGGCAAAATCATCTTGGCGGGTGGACAATAGTAGCCTTTTCTAAGATGAACTTGAATAAACTAATTGTGTCACTTTTTCTTTATTACTTAGCTATCATTGTTTGTTTGTGAGAAGCATTTTCAAAAGAAATAGTTTATGAAAACTCAATTCAAAATCCATTTTCTTGTGTTTTTCTCAATCTTCAAGAGAAACTCTCCAATTCACTATAGTCAGAAAAATTGTTACAAGAGATTTCAGATGAGTTACAAGAAAATAACTTCCGCCTTCAAAGTTCCCAAGAACAATCTTGAAGGCATCCAAAAACAAACCATATTTTCTACTAAAGTGTTTACCAACCTCTACAAGTTTGAATAATATAAACACACAGACCCAAGGTGTAAGAAAATGTAATGTTTTCCAATCCCCGTGGACAACTCCAAAAGTTTTCCACAACCCTTACCTTCCTAAGTTTTCCCATGAGAAGACCCTAAATCCTTTCCTCCACTTTGTTGTTGTAACCTCTAAGATTGTCACGTTGTATAACACTGAAGATATACATATTTATAATAGCTAAAACCCTTTAAGCAAAGGCCAAAACACAATCTATTAATTATTAGAATAAAATATTATAAATATCTTATAATATGTTATATATTAATTTAGATTATTTCTAAATTAATATATATCTCATATTCTAAACATTAAATAAACAGATCCGCAAACTGAACCATTTAAATCTGAAATCTACAGACTGCTTAAACCAGACATTCTTGCTTCTTTTCGACTTTCTGATTTCTTCTATTTTCTTGTAATCTCTTGTAACAACTCTTGATGCTTTGACTTCCTGATCTCTTATGTTTTTTATAAAATCTTGTAACAATTTTGTGAGTACAGTGAATTCGAGAGTCACACTCTCTTTCAGACATAAATCTTTTGATTGAATTAGGTAAACAAATATTAATTTTTTTCTCGTCTTATTCTATTATATTTTTTATTTATTTGTCAATATTGTTGAACGTCATTTATTTTTGTTGTTATTGTTATTTACCCTCACATATTAAAGTGTTGATTTGAATAGAACACTTTGCAATTATCACAATGTCACGTTCAATTATAAATTACAATATTAGAGAGATGATTGAGATAATATATATAGTAGAAAATATGATAGAAAATAAAAGTAAGTCATATGAACATGTAGAGAGAAAACATAGATGATAAATAAAATAAATGAGATTGAAAAAAGTAAAACAACTAAAAATAAAGAAAAAGTTAAAAAAATTATAAAAGAAATTATTTAATTTTTTTTTTAAAATTAACGATTTTGATAAAAATATGATCATAAATATAATATTGTTTTGCCATGTCATATTAAAAAGTGTAAAAAAACTTTACAATGTCATCTAATAAAACATATTATTTTGTCATGTCATATTAATTTTTTAAATATTATCTTCTGAGTTTACAATTTTCTTTATCGTGATTAATTAATCGTATAAATTTTTTTATATTATTTATATATCTATTTTCTCTGTAGTCAATTCAATTTTGTGGAATAATGCTCGATTATTGTCAGTATTTAAAGAATTCATAAGAAAATGAAAATACTACTAATATACAACTAGAATATAAAAAAATGAAAATACTACTAGTATACAACTAGAATGCTATAAAGCATGATAGTATAGTAATAATGATATGATGGGTTTGATTCTTTGAAAAAGTATTGAGGAAGATACGTTTTCGGCATTGAAGAGCATAGCAGACTGAATCATACATAAGTCAGAATCATGTGCAGAAAAAAGTTCGTGTCAACGCTTCCTTCCTTTCTACCAATCTGTTTTTTTACTGTCACTCTGCATCGATCTAATAAAAGCGTCTAGTATAATAGTATAATGAAATAAATTATAAATTAATAAAAAAGCTCTTAAAATTAATTTTTTTTACCTTGCTTAAGCAATCCATCCACAATTTCAAAAAAAATGAAATTTCTTTATCCAATTAAGTGAGTTTCTTCTTCACTCTCGGTGAAAAATCAAAAATATTTTCAGTTTTGTAAGTTAATTTACAAATTCTTCGTGATTTCGCTTACGAAATAATTTATAATTTAAAAAAAAAAAGTGAATTCGCAAGCTAACTTACGAAGTCTGCGTATTGTTTTAGAAAACACAAATTTTTTTCCAATACTCATTCATTTCAAAATATACTCAAATTTTCCCTCTTCACTCCAAACCCTAACTTCTGCAAACACACTCCAAGGAACTCTCATCATTTCAAGTCATTCCACCAACACTTCTCAACTCCTCCAAAATCAACAAATTTGTGTAAGCTTTCTTCACTTTCTCCTATTCAAATTCTGAATTTTTATTAGATTATTAGATTTAGGTTGTAGAAATGTAGTAGTATATGAAGTAATAGTAGGTAAGTATAGTAGGAAAAATTGGATTTTGGTAGTTATGAGACTGAATTTCTGGTTTTTGGAATTTCTGGATGAAGGGGGTTTCACAAGTTAACTTGCAAAGTGTACCAGAAGAGACTTCGCAGGTTAACTTGCGAATTTTTGTCTGATTTGTTTTTAAATTAGTATGCTTACAATGTAATGATTTATTTCAGGAAAATGGTCGAGAATGACACCCAGATGACATGTTTGAGAGGTGGCAGACAAACCAGACATCGTCGGCTCGTCGAGAGCGAGAGCTAATGGTAAGGGCACAAAGGAAACAAATGGCACAACTTGGTATAACATCACCTTCTGCACCGCGATGGAGGAGTCGTGCGTCTTTCTCTCGTGCACATGAGGAGGAGGTACCAGAGGTAGAGGTGCCGGCGGAGGAGGCCCAGGACGCCAAAAATGTTGAGGTCCCCGACGACGATGTTGAGGAACCTGTAGAGCCGGAGGATGGTGGCTATATAGGAGGGCCATGTGAGAGATCCCTCCTGATTTATTATGGGGACCATACTGCCTGTTATGTCTGCGGTAGAGAGGTATTATAATTTTTATCGTTACATTTTGTATTATTTATTTTCGTTTACTGTCCGTTCTTTTTTATTTATTTTCGTATACTGTCAGTTCGTATTATTTATTTATTTTCATTTGATTATTATGTTTCAGGAAAGGAAGGCCTTGAAACACGTGAAGCACTCCCGAAAAATCTTTAAATTGTATGCTCTAAAGACTCAATGGTTCCACAGTACTATCCTCGCATCCGGTCTTACCGGATTATACAGTATTGATTACGGTACCATTAGCATCGGCATGCATGGTGCTTTTCCTGAGAGATGGAACAAGGAGACATCATCATTCCACTTTCTAGTTGGGGAGTTGACGATCACCCTCGACCATGTTGCTTGCTTGCTCCGACTACCTATCAGAGGTAGATTACTCAACCATTCTAAGATAACCAGAGCTGAGGAAGTTGAGTTGATGGTTGATCATCTGGGAGCTGATCCATACAGGGCCGGTGCGGACTGCGACTCCACAAATGGGGCGCACGTGAAATTCTCATACCTAAAGGAGTTATATGAGGAGCACCTCCGTCAAGCAGCTCTTGCAAAAAGGACTGCACAGACAACTGGGGAGCTTGTGGAGGCGGATATTTTTGTTCAGTTTCATCGGGGCTATGCCATCCGGTGTTTTCTGATGTACTTGGTAGGCACGTCCGTTGTTCTTACCTACCTCTACTAGAAGCTGAATGAAGCTTCCAGGTGGAGGGTTAAGGCACTTACCGGCTCGTGCACACTCCTCACTGTACGTTTTTATTTAAACAATAAATTTTAATTAGTTTTAATTGATTAGTACTTACACATTATATTTTTATTGATGTAGAGCTGGATTATATCGTACTTTCACCACATCCATGGTTACTCCGTGGAGCCGACTATCAGGACTTTATGCCAAGGGATGCCAGGTTTATTTTCAACAGGGGCAACGATAATGTGGTTCCTTATCGGGCGCTCCTTGATCGCACCAACCATGGTGACATCAACTGGACCCCGTTTAAGGACTACATGAAGTTTATCCCCTTCGATAACATCTCGTTATACTCTGATTGGCTAGCCTGTGGGGCTAACATGATGGCTCGATATCTGCCCGAGCGGTGTATGCGCCAGTTTGGCTATGTGCAGATGATACCCCGATCTCATTTCCAGGTTGCTCCCGAAACCATGACACATAGAGCTCTAGATGATGTCTTCCAGGATTGGGAGAATCATGTCGTGCCAGATGAGTATCGGTTGTTGCGGGCATCCCGTATGTGGCACTCTATGGAGGGGTACACGACATGGTTCTTTACAGTGTCACACCCTTACATGACACCGGAGGCTGAAGGACGTCCGTCGAGACCAGCATATAAGGAGCTCTTGGAAAACGAGCAGGCCGAGGATGATCATGCCATTGATCTACTGTCCATCTGTCAGAGTATCCGCTAGATTAGACAGGATGTGTTGGATGACAGAATTGTCGATGGGGACGGACCCGATGCAGTTGTCGTGGTAGAGAGGATGGTCGCTGAGACAGAGCGTGCAACGCGTTACTGCATGTAGAGGAGGGCGCAGTGGGTTGGATTAGGCATACCCAATAACCTTTATGTTTTTTTAGTTGATTTTGTTTGATTGCATTTTTTTCGAAACAATTTATGTAATTTGATATTTCTAATAAATTTTCTTTTTAATATTTATAACATATTTATATTTACATATTTTGCGTATATTAATATTTTCTGAAAATTTTTCTCTTTAATTGAATTTTTAAAAACAGAAACATAATTCGAGTTATTGTGAAAAAATATAGTAGTTTCAAAAATGATTTTACACATTCGAAAAAGATTTCGTAAGTTAACTTACGAATTTTTTAAATAAGTTGAATTCGTAAGTTCACTTACGAAACATTTTTTAAATGTGTAAAATCATGTTTAAAATAATGAAATTTACAGAAATAAGATAAATTCGTAAATTAACTTATAACTGACATTATTAATTTTTTAGGAGTGTTAGAGAAACCCACTGTATATATATGTAAACAAATTTCCAAAAAAAAAAAAGCAACTTATCTCTGCTGCGTAACCGTCCCCTCCCACGAGGCAAACCATCTTCTTTAATTCTCTCAGCTTTTACTTAATTGCTCATTACTTACTTACAGCTTATTTCATTTTCACTTTTTTTTCTCTTCTACTTTTTACTACTACTGTTCTATTCTATTTACTCTTCTCTCATCTATTTTACATTTTTATTCTACTCTACTTCATTCTTCCATTTCAAAAATACTAGTAACTTCCGGCGACGTAACTGTCATCGGAAATGATAACAGAAAACTCCGGCAAGCATTATCCTCCTCCCCTCGCCTCTCACAACGACGTCGTTAACGACGCTACTCTTTTCTGGAACACTCTTCGTCGCTTTCACTTTCTCATGGCTACGAAATTCATGTATAAATTTCCATTTCTTCATTCTCGTTTCGCGTAATCGAAATCAAGTTTTGTATGTGTGATTTCATTTTCAAATTTTCATTCATTTTGCTTAGGATTCCTGTGATTGGAGGGAAGGAACTGGATTTGCACGTTCTGTACGTGGAGGTTACATCCAGAAGCGGTTATGAGAAAGTTGTTGCGGAGAAAAAATGGAGAGAAGTTGGTACTGTGTTTAGATTCTCGTCTACTACTACAAGCGCGTCGTTTGTGTTGAGAAAACATTATTTGAATCTTCTTTACCATTACGAACAAGTTCATTTCTTCAAACTTCAAGGTCCTATTATCACTCCGTCACCAGGTACTATACTATTTCTCGGTTTCTTTCTTATGAAACACGACACTGACACTCACACGTCGATAATAATAATAATTTAAAAAATTAGAATCTCAACATTGAACTGTGTTTGTATATTGTAGATGCATTTTCTGGAAATAGTCCTTCGTGGAAACCTGAATTAGCTATTGTTCAATATTCACCTAAGATGGTAAACAATAGTTCTGAATCTCATGATGAAGGTAATTCAATGGTTGATAATCAATATTCCATGAATCAGGAATGTGTTTGTTGACATGCTGCTGAGAGCTAGAAGTTTGGATTAGTGAGAAAAGTAGTTTATGATGTTAAATTTGTTAAGTAATTGTGATTTGAAATTGATAATAAGGTTTTAAAGCACGGTCGCGGTTGTGTAACGGTTTTCGTGATTTCGATCTGTAAAGATCTCACGACACAATGTGGTCGCCATAGTGCGAATTAACCGCAATTTGTTATTGTACATAAAAACGGTGAATGATGGTATTGGTATGTCACAATGGTTTTCGCAATTTCAGTCTTTACAGGTCTTGCGACACTAAATGTGAATGTCGTGGTGCGAGCGAACCAAAATTAGTTATTTAACATGAAAACGGTGAATAACAGTATCGGTATCTTACACTTGTTTTCACGGTTGGGGAACTTTTTTTAGCGTGACCTGAAGTTTGTTTAAACATGCTTGTGAATCCAAGTAGATGATTTAGGAATTTTAATTCTATTTGTTAGGGAACTTTTGAATGCTGAAAATTTTACTGTTTGTTTTGTGTTATGTGTGCAGTGGAAGTAGAAAGTTCATCTGTTTTGGGAAAAGGAACAATAGAAGGGAAATTTGATTGTGGTTATATAGTATCAGTGAAATTGGGTTCTGAGGTTTTGAGAGGTGTGCTTTATCATCCAGAACAAGTGGTTGCTCCTTCTCCTTCACAGCATGGCAGTGCTACTGCCATTGTACCATTCAATCACAAATCTTATGGCTCTGGTAGGAAGAGGAGAAGAAGGAAAAGAAAGTGGGACCCTAACTATCCAAAGCCAAATAGGAGTGGCTATAACTTCTTCTTTGCTGAAGAGCATTACAAACTCAAACAACTTTACCCAAAGAGAGAAAGGGAGTTTACTAAAATGATTGGCCAGTCATGGAATTGTCTCAGTCCTGAAGAAAGAATGGTAATTAAAGGGGTCATTTCATTTGAATGTTCTTTACATGGAAAGTGGTTATCAAAGTTGTGTTAAATAGTTTTGATTTTGATTAGAGTATATGGTAAAATGTGATTATGTGTTTGTTGTCTAATGATGCAGATTTACCAAAACATTGGCTTAAGGGATAAAGAAAGGTACAAAAGAGAATTGACAGAGTACAAAGAGAAAATGAAGAATGGACAGATAGAAGAATTTGGAAATTCAAAATAATCGGTTGACTTTAAGTGAATATTTTTGTGGATAATGAAAAGAAATAGTTCCATGTGTCAGATGAGATCCTTTTGTCCGTTTTGTTTAACCTATCTACTACATATCTACTCTAGTATGTTTCTACTTGGTCCTGTAGTATACTAGTTGGGTGACTTTCCTGTAGTATAACTTTATGACTTTGTTTAAACAGGTTTAAGAACTGGTATATTATGCATAGACTTGTTTTGGACATTTTAGTAAGTTTGTAGAAACTGTCCAAAACGAAGAAAAAGTAGAGCAATTTTTTAGAAGCTAGTTCGATTCTGCAGTTTATTTTAAAGACTGGTTTATTTTTAAATGGATTAACATTTTTTTTTCTTCTTTCACACTCAGATTCCTAAGAGAAAGGGGTCCTAGTAGTCTAAAGTATTGAACCCGATATGTCTCGAATAACGTCTTTAATAGGAGTTCCTTTACCGCTAGAACTCAAATGCTTGGTTAAATGGATTAAGATCTCTCATAGAAAAACTGTGTTTAAAATTTTACATTCAACTTTTTTAAAAATTAGTTTTTAAACACAATTTAGTATCACCTTAAAATAAATGAGTTTAAGACTAGGGTTGGCTCAACAATAACGCATGCAGTCCAAACCAGAGTTTTAAGACATTAACATTTTGGGTCAAAAAAAAAAATTTAAAATATATATTAATTATAAATATAGCATATAACAAAATAGTTTTAGTTTGAAATTTGTCCATTCAATTTTTTTTGAAAAGATAAATAGTATCAATTGGGCAAATCGTAATACAAAAGTATAATGTCCACAAATTTGAAAGATAAACAACAATTGTAAGTATTATGTCCACCAATTTGAAAGGTGATGATAAATGAAAGATAACAATTAATTTGTGTGTGTCCAATTTGGTCACCCTAAATGTCTGCAAAGATTATTGCGGTCAAATTATGCTTATCGTACAATATTATTGTGTAATTATTAAAGTTTAATTGAAAATTCGATTAGTAATTTTTAAAAGTAGTTCTCATCTTCTTTAAGCAATTACAGTTGAGGAAGTTGTGAACTAAAAAAATCGTTTTAAGTACGTAAATGAGAAATTAAAAAATTAGCCTATAAATACATAACAATAAACAAAGTAAAGAAAGTGAAAAATAAAAAATAAAGTGCATAAAATAAGTTTGATTGATCGCACGCATTTAGATAATTTAAATATTGTAATTTTATAGAGAAAAATGTTTTACAATTCGATTTAAATGGCTTGCAATAAGGTTAGATTTGATGAATCTCTTGTCTCTTTTCTTTTTTCTTTCCTTCTATCTCTTTCATTGTGGTTGCAGTTTTAATTGCCGAAAATGCGGTGGCTATTGGCTCCCACTTTAATATGAGTGATTTTGTGATCCTTAAGAGGTTTAAGGTGATTATCCGGCCCCGATGGCTCCGAATATTAAGGAAGTGTTATGACAGCCCCCTTCGGATAATTGGATCAAGATTAATACTGATGGGGCAGCAATTCCCTCTTCTAGTCTCTTAGCTTGTGGCGGTTTAGCTAGAGACTATGGTGGTTGTTTTTTGGGGGCTTTTGCCTCTTTCTTAAGGGTTGGTGATTTTCACATCGCCGAACTTTCGAGTGCATTGATTGCAATTGAGTTCGTCCATGAAAGAAATTGGAGGAATTTGTGGTTGGAAACGGACTCCAAAGCGGTGGTCGAAGCTTTTAAGCCACAATTTAAGGTTCTGTGGATGATTAAAAATAGATGGATTAATTGTATTAATTTAGTTTGTCAAAGAAATTGTGTGATTTCTCATATTTATAGAGAAGAGAATAGTTGTGCATATGTCCTTGCTAACTTAAGTTTATTTCTAGCTGATACTTTTCATTTTGATACAATCCCTTTTTTCATAAGGGCAGATTTTGTAAAGAATAGGCTAGGTTTACTTTTCTTTAGGTTCAATTGATTGTATAAGGGTTTTGGTATAATCCCCCGTCATTTTGTGTTCCATTTTTCTTTCAATATTATAGCCTTATTAAAAAAAATACCTATAAAAAAAGATGTCACATTTATGGAAGTCAGCGGAGCAGAGAATATTCAGAGGATGCTTTCTCACTCTTTGTCCCGCCTCTAAATTTATCTTTCATCTCTGTCTCCAATTTTCGCCACGGAGAAATATTTTTCTCCATCCTCATCCCCGCAAATCCTCAGGGAGATCCACATATATTAAATTTTAAGAAAATTTATATAATTTTTTTTATCAAAATTTTATGACACTAGTATTTCATTTTTTTTTTAATTTTAAAAACTCATGTATTTTACATCTTTCTTTAAAAAAAACATGTTGCATTAATAACAAAAAAAAAGAAGCAAAAGCACTTGTTGCTAATATTTTTCTGTTAAAAATAATAAATATTAACAAAATTTGTTGTTATCATGCTTCCGCTAATTTACTACCACAACACCGTTGTCGTCAAGCGTAAATGGTTGATTATGTGCGAGTATGGTAAATCCATAACTACTAATTTATTAATTGAATGAAAAATATGTTATATTGGAAGTGAAGAAAGTTTGAAAAATAGTTACCATAAGCACAATGAACAAAGAAGGGTGGTTGTTGTGATGATGATGAGAAAAAATGAGACGATAAATGGAGGAGACAAATATAATTGAGAAAAGAAAAGGAGAGGGTGTGTTTATTCCATGTACTTAATGAATTTTGTTAGGATTGGATAGTGAAATAATAAATTATACAATAAAACATAAAAATGAAATAGTCCACTAATGACTCTTCATTTTCTAATACATTAATATTTTTATGTAAAATTATGTAATTATATATTATATAATTATATAATGGATAAAATATAAAAGTTAAATAATATGGTCAGAGTCGGAGAATCCACGAGGCAGAGGGTACTTTCTCAATTCCCGTCCTAAAGTATTATTAAATGAATTTTTCCCTCCATCGCCATCCCTATGGGAGAAAAATCTCCAACTTCGGTGCTCCGAACAAATAATTCTCACATGCTTCCCCATTAACAAATATAAATTGACATTCCTAACTATATATATATATATATATATATATATTGTTCTTGCTAGAAAAATTATATGAGTATATTTAGGGATTTAGAGCCTCAAGTAATATGGCTTGAACTCCAAGCTATATGTCTTACTTATCCCTCAATCGAGAGCCCTATTTATAGAGGTGTCTGGTCCTCATTAATCGCTGCCTGTAACTGTCGTGCCTCTTCATCAAGTGTAACTGATTTATCTTTAACTCCTGTAACATTCGCCGACGCCAATGATGGCTGGTAAAGTAACGCGCGTCGTCAGATATAAAGTGACAGTTACATCTTTAATGAGCCGGCCTATGCATAACGTTCTCATAATTGTTAGGATGACTGTAACCCCCTGGATCAGGGGTGTATGCCCGGTGGAAACCCCTTCATCTTCTGACAACTAAGTCTTCGGCATCTCCAACTCCACAACCCGGATAAATCTGGTCTAATTGGCCGGAGTATACTATTTAGGGAAAATCTAAGGGCAAAGCTCATTGATCTGTCCAAAAGGTTTAGATTCATGTGTTTTCTCATTATTGATTAATAATTGATTTCATATCATATTAAACAATATAGCTCTAGATTGGAGCTTTTTGATATTGTACCAGTAGTGATATTTGTTTTCTTCTTCTTCTTCTAAATGGAGCCTTAACTGAATTGTTTGTATGCTTAATTTTTTCAATTATTTTGAAGACTCTGATTTCTACTCGCACACATCCGATTCAAACCTCCCTCTTTCTTCTACATCAAGTCTAACTCATGTTACTATTCTTTTCTTCTTGCTTATAGTATGTTGTTTACGGTGCTGTTTAGTTTATTGTGAATAAAAGTCCTTAAAACTTTAATAGTTTTTGTGTTTGTATTTGTGGAATCTGCTTTGCTATTTATACACTAAATATTACATCAAATACTTACATCTATTTTTTTTGTTTTAAAAATATATATTTTAAAAATAAAAAATGAGCAGTGCGTGAACAGTATTTGAATAGTGTTCATGAACAGTCTATATGAACAATGACTTTTATTGATAAAATGAAGTTGGTTAATCAAATACAAAAAATTGGTTAATATAGTGATGAAGTTGGTTAATAAACATCTAGATATTAAAAATAATTTTTAATAGTAAAACAAAGTTGGTTAATAAACATCTAGATATTAAAAATAATTTTTAATAGTAAAACAAAGTTGGTTAATGAAGTTATGAAGTTGATTATTAGACTGCCCAGATTTTAAGTAATTATGAAGTTGGTTAATGAAATGTAAAACTGTGGTTAATAAAGTTATGAAGTTGGTTAATAAGGTACTTTTGTTTTTGTACTCCATCAATCTAAAATAAAAAAGTTAAAAAATTATTTTAATAATTAAACCCTAAACCCTAATTAAATATAATCTAACTTGTGTATGCCAAAGCCTAATTAGGGTTGTATATAAATAGTTATAGTGTGTATCTTTATTTTATACAATATACAATTTCAAGAGAATAATAGAGTTCTTGTTTCCTTTATTATTCTCTCTTTCTCTCCTCATTAAAAGTGCCTCATGCACTAAAAAATTGGTATCAAGGTTTGTGGTTATTGTTCTTGATCAAGTTTTCAAGAATTTCACAGGGTAAATGAATCAACCACTGCGAAGATGGCTAATGATAATGGCTTCGGAGTTCTCTTCCAATGTTTGACAGCAAGAATTAGATTTGACGGAGAAAATAAATGCAATCTTTATTTGACTTTCATGAAACCCTAGAAGTGGCTACTAATGGCATTACCGTGTTGGTTGCAGGTGCAACTGATGCACACAAAACAACACAAAATAAAGCCAAGAAGAAAAACTGTAGGGCTGCTTATTGCATCTAGCCGATAGTCGATACTGCTAATTTTGGCAGAATCTCTCATGTTGAAACAACGAATGAGGCATGTGATATTTTGGTGAAGTATTACGGAAGAAGTGAAAAAGTCAAGGTTGTCAAGTTACAAACCTTACATAGATGATATGCGTTGTTGTCGAAGGGAGAATACAAAAAAGTTGTAGAATATGTGTCGAAGGTTCAAAAACTCATCCATCGCATGAAAGGTTGTGGTCATACCATAACTGATAAGAGAATAATTGAGAAGACAATGAGAATGTTGACCTGTCAATTTGATCACATTATCATAGTTATTCAAGAATTCAACAATCTTGAAACCTCAAAAGTGGAAGACTTGATTGATTCGTTGGAGGCGCATGAGATGAGGATTGTGGAAAGGAAATTAGATCAGGGCTCGATACAGGTGTTGCAAGCTCAGTCATGGAAAAAGAATGGTGATTCCAACTAATTCAAAGGCAAAGTCGACAAGACTCATGGAAGAAAGTCTTTTTCAAATTCTCACAAGCATCAAGTCGAAGATAAAGCTTATGAATCCTTAAAAAGAGGAGCAAGAAACTATCAAAAGGACAAAGAAGATAAAAAAAGTGTGAGTGTTATAATTGTGAAAAGTGGGGTCACGTAGTCAAGAATTGTTGGTAGAGAAAAGACAAGAGATCGATATGCAAGAACGAAGGAGAGAACCTTGCACATCAAGATTCAGATGATTCTGAAGGTGGTATGATGGTTATGGATGCATTTGCAGACAACCATGTCAAATCCAATATTTGGTTCCTTGACTCAGGTTGCTCGAATCACATGATTGGTCGAAAGAAGTGGTTGGCAGAGTATGACGAGTCAAAGAAGATCAAGGTAAAACTTGCAGATAATAGTTCGTTCCAAGTGGAAGGTACTGGAAACATAGTCTTTCAAATGAGTAATGGCTGGAAAGTAATGATCAAAGATGTGCTCTATGTACCTGGAATGAAGTAAAACTTGCTAAGTGTTGGACAATTGGTTGAAAAAGGTTTTTTAGTTGTTATGAAAGGTGGAGCTTTGAAATTGTTCGACACCAAAAATAATTTGGTCTTAAAATATCCGTTGTCGAAGAACAGGAAATTTAAGACTATGATCAGTTCGATATAAGTTCAATGTTTCAAAATTGTTGTTGACCACAAGGATAGTTGGTTGTGGCATTTGAGGTTTGGAAATTTGAATTTTTTATCAATCAATCAACTGATTACTCAAGATACGGCTACTAGTATTCCAAGTCCTAAGATACCTGACAAACTTTGTGAAGGTTCTTTAGTTGGAAATAAATTCAGAAATTATTTCGTTTGTACTATGCCAATGAGATCATCCTCCATTCTCAAAGTGGTACATTTAGATGTATGTGGTCTATTCGAAGAACATACCATTGGTGGAAACATATATTTTGTTTTGTTTGTCGATGAATTCATTCAAAAGATATGGATATATGTGATCAAACTAAAGGACAAAGTATTCAAAAAAATTTAAGAGATTCAAGATACTTGTTGAAAATCAGAGTGACAAGAAGACCAAAGTTCTGCGAACGAATGAAGGTGGCAAATACACATCCAAGAGGTTTGGAAATTTTTGTGTTGAAAATGGTGTTGATCACGAGGTAACTGCTCCTTATACGCCTCAACATTATGGAATTGCATAAAGAATAACCAAAACCATATTGGATATGGAGAGATGCATGCTGAAGTAGAAGAATTTGCCAAAATATTAATGGGGAGAAGCTGTTTCGATTGTAGTTTATATCATGAACATCTGTCCAGTCAAGATATTGAAGAATATGGTTCTTAGAGAAGTGTGGAGTGGAAAACGACCACCGGTAATTCATTTGAATGTGTTTGGCTCTATGTGTTACAAACATGTTTTTGATGCGAGAAGAAGGAAGCTTAATGAGAAGAGTGAACTTATGATTCTGGTAGGATATCATAAAAATGGTGCATACAGGCTATTCAATCCAATTAATGAGAAGACTGTATTGAGTTGAGATATTCTGATTGATGAAAATTCTTCCTAGGATTGGAATTCTAATGATGCAATTAAAAGCCAGTGATGAGCTATGAATTCGACAAAGAAACTGATGAAGTCAAAGTGGAAGACATTGCTAATATTCCAATCGAAGTTGAAGAAGTTACTGACATTTCTGACAATGTCGAAGTCGAAGAGGGTGTGACTAGCACAAGCCATAGAACTCAACGAACTAGATTTCTCCCAGTAAGACTTCAAGATTATAAAGTGATTGGTGATGATGAAGTGACACCAGATGGAAAATTCGTTCATTTTGCTTTACTTGTAGGTGTTGAACCAATCAACCATAACGAAGCTTTTAAGATTTGTTTTTGACGGAGTGAAGCTTTTAAGATTAAATAGTGGAAGTTAGCTATGGTCGAAGAGTTACTGGCAATCGAAATAAATAATACATGGGAGTTAGTTGAATTGCCAACACATGCAAAATCTATCGAATTAAAGTGGATGTTCAAGATAAAACACAATGTTGATGGGTCGATAGCAAGACATAAATCAAGATTAGTAGCTCGATATTTTCTTCAAAGAGTAAGACTCGACTTCTCTGAAGTATTTCCTCAAGTAGCAAGATTGGATATTGTTTGAATAGTGGTAGTATTGGCAAATAACCAAGGTTAGTCAAAATTTCATTTAGATGTGAAATCAACATTTCTAAATAGTCTTTTAGACGAAGAGGTCTATATCACACAACCTACTGGATTTGTGATTTAGAACAAAGCGAGTAAAGTATATAAGTTGCACAAAATGGGTACCTAGCGATTAGTATATAAGAAGGCTCCTAGAGCATGTAATAAGAAGATCGACTTATGCTTAGTCAAATTGGGATTTGTCAAATGCAAATCAGAGTATGGTCTCTATGTTCAGGTTGTAGCACATGATATGACAAGCATTTGCTTATATGTCGATAACTTTCCAGTAACTATATATAGTTTGAAGAACTTGTCGAAGTTCAAAGAGCCGATGACGAAAGAATTTGAAATGTCGAATCTGGGAAAATTCTTGATCGCGACTTTATCGTCTATTAATCAGCAGACTGCAAGTGCACAGTCCTATCGCGTAGTTTTAAAAGATATCGAACCCACAGAGACTATAAATCGATCTATTGTTATCCTAAGTTACGGTAAACAGCTAAGGCGAATAATTCTTTAAGATTTTTGGTTAAGGAAAATATAATAAATAAACAGATATCAGTATGTAATTCGTCTAACCTAAGGGGATCCGAATTTCCACAGACTTATTACTCAAGTTGAATAAAAATCCTATTTCAGCAAACTATATTCATCTAAAAATACTATCTCAAACTGTCGCTCTGTTGAATCGGATCATGCAATTAAATCCTAACGTATGCTCTCGCTATCCCGCCGAATTTAAAAACAGTTTTTGAAAATAAATAAAGTTTAATCTCTTTTAAAACGCTGTCGCAGTCTTTAAAATTAATACCTAGTATCCACTATCTGGTTCTAAACCTCAAACTGTCGCTCTGTTGGTTTCTAACCTTAGTCCAGTTTATTAACCTCAAACTTTCGCTCTGTTGGTTTCTAAACCTTTTAATAAATTAAAATAGATATCTAAGTCAGAAAGAATATTTTTAACAACGTAACATTATGCCAGTTTATTTTCGGATTCCTTTGGTTCGATTAATTTACATACCAATATCAGAACGATTTAGCCAGACATATTAATTAATTCAGACATGCATAAATAATATGGTTTAATATATTTAAACATTTCCGAAATCAAATAAATAATATCAGACAACAATAAATAAAATAAAATAATATAAATAAATTAAACCTGAAATTAAGAATGCTGGAAATAATCTTGTTCTTCGAAATAAACGAGCATCCACCACAGGTCGGTTGGATCTGCTCGGAGACTTCTTGAATTCGAAAGAAGAAAATAAACAAGGAATAAAAAGCACTAGATCTAACGTAAGGTTAGATCAGTGAAAACTGGAAAATAAATTCAAAGTACAAACTGAAAGGAAAATAAATTGCGAAATATGAAATAATGGTTGTTCGGTAAAAATGCCGACCCTAATTCTGAAACTGGAACTTGTATTTATAGCTCACTTTGTAACTGCCCTTTCCTTCCATTCGTATGCAAGCAAACTACGTGGAGAAAATATAGCCTGGAGAGTCGGAGGCGGACGCCTCCACGTGGAGGGAAGTGAGTGAGACGTGCGTCTCAACTGCATGGGAAGGTGGTGGACCCCACTTGTATGGGAGGCGGGCGCCTCCAAGGGAAGGGAGAATCTGAGACGTCCGTCTCAGGCCACGTGGCAGGAGCGTGTGCATTCTTGTCTTGCTGGGCCACGCGCTGGGCTTACTTTGGTCTTGCTTGCTTTGTTCAATAATTGCTTTCTCCTTATATAACACCTCCCTTTCACTATATCACCCATTTGCTTCATTTCTTTGCTTTTTAATCTGATTTTTCCTCGATTTTACTTCTTTGCTCGATTTATCTTTATTTAATACAAATATCTGAAACATAGAAAATACCAACGTAATATAGAAATAAAGTGAAATAATTAAATAAAAACATTAACATTATTTATGAAAAATACATCAAATATGTTATATAAATTCGTGTTATCAAACTCCCCTATACTTAAACCTTTGCTTGTCCTCAAGCAAAAATTAAAAATGAAAAATCACTTGAGCATATGTCAAACGCAATTATATAACACAATTCAATTTGTACTAGGTTGCAATTCAATTCTTTGTTGGATAACTCGAGTTTAGACTTCGACACCAAAGTTACCGTAATAACACTAGATAACCCCATTTTTGCAGATCAATTCGAGTCATGTTATTATAGCTCGACCTAATACTTTTGTTTTGTTTCACCCGTTTTCATTCTTGCGCAATCACATTAAGCCATTTACCTTACGCGCACATAGTGGAGTAACCGGTTAGTGACTTTGATCTTTATAATCCAACTAGGAGTCCTGGTAATTATATTTGGTACTCCTTTATCCAATTACAAATTGCGGGGGATCGGATCGTCATCCGCCCTACCAAGTTCAGCACCAGGGAGCACTGAACCAATTCATAATGGATGTTTGCATAAATATTTTATAGTTTCTGCGACTGTTGAATTAAATGATCTGGTAAGGACCATCTAACTTAATAAGTGCATCTTCTAATAAAAATTTTCTTTAATAATCTTGATCAATCACTTATATTCATCGATTCTCCACGTAGTTTGTCGTTTAAGGCGGTGCCAACTGCTTAATAAAATACTCGGGATTACTTTAAAACTAAGTCTTAAGGTGTTGGTATAATAAGTACTTAAATCAATCTAACACATTGGGGGTTTTAAAGTGTTAGGACGATAACAATTTTGCTAAGTCGCGCTCGCATTCTTATTTAAAAATAGGCAACCTTAGTATTATTTGACTGTGTTAATATATGCGTTTTAATTTTTGTTAAAATTTGTCGTTATGGCTCAAGAAAAAGGAGGAATTCGAATAAGCACGAAATTTAAACATAAAAGACTAAAATTTCATAAACATGTATTTTATTGAATGGAAATTTTGCAATACATAGAAAAAGGAAACTAAAAGGGAAAAACTAAATAGAGTAAAGAAAATAAAAATGAACAAAGAAATGTTCTGACTTCCCCAAACTTAAAATAAACATTGTCCTCAATGCGATAGAACCAGGAGAAATCAGAAAGGAGAGGGGTGATCACTCGTTGCTTTGAGAATTTTGACCTCTCGTTCTTCTACCTCTAGTACGAGGTCTTCGACGTTCGTCAGAATCAGAATCATTAAGGTTAAGCGCATCCGCTATGCGAGCTTGCAATGCTTCGAAGTTACGATCATTGCGAAAAGCATATTCTTGGTGTTCGCGTCGCATTTCTTGTTGGTCACGTCGTAACTCTAGCTGGTTGCGCTGAATTTCTCGTTGATCACGTTGTAACTCTTGTACGAGACGTAAAGTCTCAGCTTGGTTTTGTTGCATGGCGTGGAACAACTGATCTTGACGATTCATATGAGCCTGCATAGCCGCGAAATTTGCAGCTGGATCTTCTTGTTGTTGTGCGGCAAGTGCATCAAGAACAAATCGCCAATTAGCGCGGACTCGGACGTCGATACGATTCGGACAAGGTAACACAACACCAGGAATTTGACGACGATTAATCATTAATGTAAACCGGCCATCTTGTCGATGAGATATGATGTGAGAATCACGACAATAGATGACATCAAGTAGATTGGCTGGCATCATATATTGTGACAAAGAAAATAGCTCGGCGGAAAGGCCTAAAGCATATGCTAAAGATGTGATGATGCCACCAAAGACAAAGGGATTAGTACCTGTTGCTTTCACGCATGTATGAATGTGGTTGAGCAAGAAGGGTGCGGCGTTGACAGCATGACCATTGAGGGCACAGAAAATGAGAAACAACTCATTTTGGTTGACCTTGTGGTTATTGGTCCTACCAAAAATGGTGTTACCAAGTATGCGATGGAAGTACCTCAATGCGGGATTATGGATGTGGGAAGCATAGAGATCACGCCAACTTTCCGTCGGTTGATCGGTTAGATCATTCCATAGGGCGAAGCCGAGTTGATCCCAACAAAAATCACCGTCATCGTCGAACGGTTTGTAATGAACATGCTCACCACGAGTAAAATGTAGAAGCTCAGCGACCCTTTCTTGATCAAGAGAATACTCTTGGTTGAACATGCGGAAGTTGGCGGTTCCGGTTGTGTATGGATCGTCGGTAGGTGTTGTGTAGGAAAAAGAACTAAGAAATTCAAGCACGAGTGGTTCATAGGTTGGACATGGGTTTGTGCAGAGACTGGTTAAACCGGTGTTATTGAGCATGAATACGATGCTATCGGTCATCCCTAAGGTTTCCAAACACTCCGAACTTACATATTTTGTAGGAACGACGGAACGGGTATAGAATTTGTGATATTTGGCATGTTGTTGGCCGTCGTCGCCATCTCGAAAAATAATGTTGGATAGGTCGGGTGGTGGTCGGTCTGGTTTAACTTGACGTTGATTGTTTCGTGGAGCCATGATAAGAGAGAAATGAAGAAGGAATATGGAAGAAATATGGGTTGATGAGAGGAAATGTAAGAGTAGTAGATAGAGTGGATGTGAAATGAGAAGAAGTGAGAATGGGTATTTATAGTGGTATGAGATTTAATAGAAATAAATTATAATAATAATGTGTTTGGAAATGAAGAGGGAAAAATTTGAATTGAATTTAATGGTGGGAAGTGGAAAGAATATTATTTGAATGAAAAGTAAAGGGTGTTGAATTGGAATTGAATAGTGCTGAATGGGAAAACGAAACGGACAAGACAAGTTAATGACCAGGAGACCAGACAGCTCTGCACGAGGCAAGCATGCTTGAGGCGACCGTCTCGAAAGAAGAGACGACTGGGAGGCGGGCGTCTCCATAAACACACGTGGCGACTTGAGGCGACCGTCTCATCATAGCATGGGGACTTGAGGCGACCGTCTCCCCAGGTAGCATGCAGGGCACGAATAAAGCACTTTGGGCAGTGAGAGATGCAGCGTGACCAGAGGGAACACAGAACAAGTTACTAGGGAGAATAGCTTTTCATGCTACATATATTTTGTACATATATATATATATATATATATATATATATATATATATATATATATATATATATATATAATATAGTTAAATCAGAATTTTAATTAATTTATATATATATATATATATATATATATATATATATATATAATACTAATATATATAATGTCTTTTAATTAATATAATAAATATTAGGAAATATTGATTTGGTATATTAATAGGAGAAATGCGATAATTAAAATATTTAATTATTATATAAATATTAATGCAGATTATTTAATTGAATATATTTATCGATATTTCGGGGAAGTAGTTCAAACGCATCAGATGGAAGGGTGCAACCGATAACCGAATAAAATTAAAAATTCAACATAAAATAGAAAAATTGAAAATACGAAAAATTAAAATTAGAAACTAGAACGACTACTCGTTGATTTTCCATGGCCACTTATCAAGCCATCTCACATATCCCTCACCTTTTCTTTTCTTACGTTTGTAGGGCGGGTTATTCTTTCGAAATTTTGGTAGTGGTCCTGGATTTATCCTAAGTATAAGTTTTTCAATTTTAGGCTTAGTGATTTCATCCATCGCCTCATAAGTTAACCTCACCCTTTTAACAGTAATTATATCCTTAATTTTATGGTCCTCTAATTTTCTCTTTTTAGGTAAGTGTCATACCCCAAAATTTGCCCTCCATCTACTCAAGAGATTTCATACATCCATACTCAAGGATTCCTCAAGAGTTGATCAGACAAACTCTCTCCTAGACAATCAACCCAAACTAGGGTTTGGTATCTCTCAAGTCAAGATGGATTTCCAACATCTCCAATGGCCTTCATGCCTCCTCATATGCTTCAAAGATTCTCCATGTCAAGTTTCAAGCCTCACAAGTCAAGTTTCCTCAGACAATTGCTCAGATGGTTGAAAATCGGGTGTATTGGACAAAAAGTCAACTGTGGTCAACATACAGTCAAAACTTCTGATTTTTGGTCAACATCCTCATTTTGAAGTTACATTCATCATTTGATCAAGGGTTGATCATGATTCATCAAGAAAACTCAAGATTTGCTCAAAAGTCAAACTTTCTAAATTAGGGTTTAGATGAAAAGTCAATCGAACTTTGTTGATCATAACTTTCTCATACTTTCTCGAAATTTTTCCACCACCTCTTGTTTTGAAGGAAATTCAATTCTCTACAACTTCATGTCTCACAAGAATGTCCAAAAAATGCTTCATTTGAGAGGTATAGCTCAAAACATTACAGGTCATTTTCAAAGTCAACAAAAGTCAACTTTTGTTTTGAAGATATTTTGAGCATGGTAACTCCAATTGAGATGAGACCAAAGACATTGGTTAGAGGACTCTTAGAGCTTTCCAAAAAGTCCAAGAACTCTCAAAAGTGTGGAAAATTGAGCAAGTTACACCATCTACAAGTTGGGCAATTTTGGAAGAATGCACAAAGAGATACTTCAAAAATCAAATCTTTTGCAAATGGGCCTACTTTTCTTCATCCTAACTTGTTCCTCAAGCAATTAGGAGTGTCCAAGCCCAAAGCCACGAATTTTTGGTTTATTTTTCTATTTAATTTGTAATTTATTCATTTAAATGCAAATTAAATCTTAAAATAAATTATAAAATCAAAATTAATTGAAAGATTGATTTTTATTCTTTCCTTGATGTCCAATTAACTCACAAATGCTAGCCAAATCAGAATTGAAGCAAAAAAGGCAAGATTGGATTGAAATTGATCAAATTTGAAATTTTGATTTTCATGAAAAAATCAAATTTGATTATCATTGATTATTGATCAAATCTTTCCAAATTCAATCTCAAATCCTTCCAGTATATATACACAATGCATATCAATCAAAAGAGAACAGAAGAATTGCTCCAGAACCCTAGTTTCAAACTCAAAAATTTCGTGCACTTGAAGCTACTAGCAGCCATCGATCCAGCCACTTTCAATTGCTTTTGAGGATTCCATTGCATTCCTTGGGTTGTTTAGAGTCGATCCAGACTCTTATATCATTCAAAACCATCAAGAAACAAGAAATCCGAAATCGGTTTGTTCTTGAAATTTCAAAATTCGATTTCTAACATTCATGCATTATTAATCTGTTTTGATTGTTTATCTGTGATTAGAATCAAGTTTGCAAGCGATCTGGGCAAGCCAATCGTGTTCCCATGGCCTGAATCGATATATACCATATCTAGGGTTCCTGAGCTCGAATTGGGGTTTTGTTTAAATGGAAAAATTGGACAATAGGACCTGTACCATCGTGTTCGGAATGCTCCAAGGAATCGAACCATGGCCTTAGATTTCATTTATATTATGTGTGTTGCATTTTTGATTTTGCCAGGGTCTGTAGCGTCGAACCAAAGCCGACGCTATCTTTTAAAAATTCAAATCGGAGAAGACGACTGGATGGCGCGAGCGGGAGGAGACAGACGAGCGACGCGTGTTATTTTCAAACTATCCCGTTTCCAAACAGTGCGCACGCTTGGCTCAGTTGGTCAGCATATCAGTTTTCAAGGTTTGAAAGGGATGTCTCCAGTTCGATTCCTGGTTCAGACAATCCCTTTTTACACTTTTCCAAAACTCACATTTTCCATATTTTTTCATATTTTTCAATATTTTGCTTTATTTTAATTTCTTTTCTATATTTTTATTCTGCATTATAAAATTACCAAAAACATTTTTTCTTTTTACATTATTTTCATAAAAACCTTTATTTAATTTAATAAATTAAAAAATATAATTTTTGCATGCATATTTATTTTATTTATATTTTTGCATTTAAATCACTTTTAATTGCATTTTAATTATTAAATCTTTCCAAAAAAATCCCAAAAAATTATTTTAGATTATTTATCTTATTTCCAGCATATATTAATTTTCTCATATTAAAATTTGCATTTTTCTAACATTTTTTCTCTTGTTCGATTCATATTGCATTTTCCGATTTCCCATTCTTTCACAGGTTGCTCCGATTCGGACGTTTTCTTTTATCGTTTTTATTTTCCAATAATGTAACTGCTCATGGGTTGTAATAGTTTAATCTAGGCTTTTATTTTCCGCAAGTTTAAATTATGTATCTGCCCCAAAGCCATGTAATAGCGTAGGACATTTATCTTTCCGCACTTTACATTCGCATTTTACTTTCCGCACCTTATCAATTGCTAGTAATTAGGCGTGTATGGCAAGATAATAATTGGACATAGCTCACTCTAATTTCAAGATAAAATATCTGAATTTGACACACTTCTCTCACACACCCCTTAGGGTAATTCTCTCGATGCCTTTCGATTTCAAAATGGTCATGTCCCGAGCGTTGAGGTATTCTAGCACCGTTGCCTTTCAAACAAATCATCATAGTCCCGATACAAAGATCATAAGACCCACGATGTCGCCTCCGAATACATGATCTTGACCCTCGATTGTCGCCTACGAAAATGATGATAGTCCCTTGAATGTGCTAGGATACTTCCTACAAGTTGCCTTCTATGACCATCCGATGTCCCTTCGAATGTCCGCTTACATCCAACGAATGGAGCTACCTACTAACTAATGGTATGGCTAGCGCTATTCTAAAGGAATGTAGAAGTACAAACAAAACGACCAATTCTGAGTGGGTAAATAAGTCTTTTAGTTGCTTGCTCTAAACAAATGCTTTTCACACCACACACTTTTTCAAAGTTCAAATTCTTTTTTCAAAACAATACATTTCCGAACACTCTGTATACACTCCTACATGAGTCATTACAAGGTCAAAGCGAAATGCCTTTTTTCAAAACATCTTTGTCAAACACACAGAAAGCAATTTTAAAAAAGTGATCTAGAGCAACTAAGAGCCCGTAGATAACTACGGATGGAAAGGGTGCTAATACCTTCCCTTTTCATAACCATTCTCCCGAACTCGAATCTAACGAAGGTCTTTTTTTACTTTTACCTTCCCTTAATTGGATAAAAATAAAAGTCGGTGGCGACTCTTGCTATCCGCACATTTGGATACAAAATCCTACAAAGTCGGTTCACCGTATCACAGGGCGACTCTGGGATAACACCCAAAGAGAGAATTGCCTTAGGGATTTCTAGATCAGTTTTTTGCTTTTGTTTGACTTGTATGCTTTATCTTTAAGGGTTGCTTGGGTATTATATTGTTGGGGATCCTACACCGGATCGGGTTTCCTTTTAGGTAAGTAGCATTAGATCATCGCGACCGTTAGGCGTATAACTACGCGGTCAACATGATGGCTACGTTAGCGTGACACTTTGGTTGCCCGATACTCTTCATTCCCAAGTTGAAGAAAGTATTTGGCTTCGTGGTGTCATCAGCGCTAAACTTTTAGAACCTTAATTGACCCATCTTGGCCATTAGAAGGTAGTGAGATGGCGGCTTTGGTGTAGACCGAGGTTGGTTGATACTCGATGCTACGCTCATTGAGATTAGACTTTTGGGACATTTTCGATCGACCACTTGGCGTCGTATTGAAATAAGCGCCTACGAGAAAGATCGTGATATGAGATTCCTAGAACCGGTTACTATTATAGGACAGGGATGAACCAACTCAAACTTTTGGTGGGGTAATCACCTATACCTCATGCAAGCCTTAACCCTAGGCTCATTGTGTGAATTGTTTGTGTGCTAAACATGACATCATGACATCATTCGCATTGCATATCATTTCTAACTATTTCAAGGACCTAGGGATTTATCTTTGCTCTTTTGTAGGGATTATGGCTTCTAGAAAGACTATCCGAATCAACTTCATGGGTATCCTTCTCAACTCAAAGAATTGGTTTCGAAATTCCGACCATGCTCGGTTCATCAAAAGACATGGTTATCTACTTGACTTGGTTATCTCGGTTTGAAGAAGATATGATGCATGTCCTATTCGGTTCTTTGATCCGAAACACCATTGCTTTACATTTCAGTTATCGTTGGTTCCTACCTTAGAAGAGTTCTCTAAGCTACTTGGGTACCTATTCTTGATCAAATGCCATTCACCGGTCTAGAAAAGGTTCCTAAGTACGAAGACATTACATCGACCTTACATCTTAAGCGCTCAGACATTGAAGCCAATTGGGAAACTAGAAGTGGAGTTAAGGGTTTACTTTCCAAGTTCTTAATCAAGAAAGCCGAGAATTCCTCAAAGTTATGAGTTTCCATGCATTCGAGAACATTGTGGCCTTGCTAATTTATGGTTTGGTTCTATTCCCTAACTCGGATCAATTCATAGATGTCAATGCCATCAAATTGTTTCTTACCCGCAATCCTGTGCCTACCTTACTTGGAGACATTCTACATTCTCTCTACACTCGTACTACTAAGCGACAAGGAACTCTCATGTGTTGTGTCCCGTTACTTTCAAGGTGGTTTATTTCGCACCTTCCTCCATCAGTTTTGAAGAACGAACAAAGGTTGAGATGGTCTCAAAGATTGATGTCACTCTCTCATTCAGATATCCGTTGGAACCTTTTCTCTCAAAAGGACTTCACATTCATTGAGCGTTGTGGAGAATTCCCTAATGTACCACTACTCGGTATAAGGGGAGGTATTACTTAAAACCCTTCTCTAGCTCTACGTCAGTTTGGTTTTGCTCGAAAGGATGGTCCACATGATATGCTTCTCCAAGATGTTGTGTTCGACTACAATCACGATCTCGAATTACCGAAGGTTTATACATGCTTGGGGCATGGTAAAGAAGGCGATACCAAGACTTTGGGGCACCGAACTCCATTCCTTGGGAACCTTACCTCAAATGGGTGAGCTCGAGCTCAAAACCTCATGATGTCATTCACGCTGTTCTACCGGTAATTATGGTACTGTTGCTATAGGTGGCGTACTATCTTTATTCTCCATCGACATGCCTACGATTTTGAAGACTTGAAGAGATCTGGATTCACTTAAAGAAGAAAGGGATACCTTTGAAGCTCAATGCTATGCAAGCGAGAAGAAAGTGTTAGAGTTGACAAAGCTACTTCATGAGGCGAAGCATCAACGCTTATCGGCACCAAGAGGAAGCGCCATGGGAGACTTAGAGCTTTAGGATGTTTATGTTTTCTTTTATTGTTTTGAACTATCTCTTGTACTTAAAAAGAAAAGAATAATAATGAGAAGTACTAATAAATGTTTGTTCATTGCTTGTTTAACAAATTTAAATCTCTTAGGTCCTTGAAAACATTGCATTGCATTCGCATAAACATTGCATAGCATATCATAACATTGCATCACGGTACATTGGAGATTGGTTTTCTCATTTGCTCGCTATTTATTTTAGCGAAATGGCTCTTGAGCAGATGTCAAAGATCTCCGGCTCGAATGCTCGGTTTAGATGTTTACCACTTGGTCCAAGGCCAAGAAGATCCGAAGAAGCCTATCAACAAGAAGAAGAAGGTTGTTGGTCTCCTCAACATGGGTAGAGCGTTTCAAAGGGGTCCTAAAGTGGTCGGTCGGATTGAGCTCTCGAAGGAAGTGTCCATCGAGGGAGTACCAAGGGTGATGAAGGTGAGCGTGAACCAAAGAAAGGAGGAGAGGACCATTCGATTATAGCCAACACTCGATGAAGATGACAAGTACAAGCAACTCGAAGACCGTCGAATCTTGTGGAAAACACGAAAATGTCCGGTGAACTTTGATGATCGAGTCTTGTTCCGGTGTTGTGATTCCTCCCAAGTTCAAAGTTCCAACTTTTGCCAAGTATGATGGCATGTCTTGCCCTAAGCATTTGAAGTCCTATGTCCGTAAGATCAACCCCACACGATGACGAAAGTTGTGGATGCACTATTTTCAAGAGAGTTTGTCGGAACTCGGTTGGAATGGTACTATCGACTAGAGAATGACCGTATCCGTACTTGGGTGACTTAGGCGATGCTTTCAATATGAGTACAATCTGAATACAAAGCATGTCTATGGGTCGACGAGAAGGGTATGCTCGAAGTGGAGAGATCTAGCGAGAGTTCAACCACCCTTGTCCAATAGGGAGTTGGTTGATATGTTCATGGAACAGCGGGCCCATTCTTCAATCATCGATTGGAAATTCTTCATCGGATTCACCGAGTTGATATTGACGGCGATTGGGGTATCAAGAGTGGAAAGATTCATGTAGAGACATCTTGAATCTGCGAAGAGATCCTTTGGTGCTAAGAAAGAAGCTAATGTGTATGGTCGAAAAGCCGAGCCAAGACCGACCGTGCTCAATCGTGGGGCGGTTGTGATCTCGATCCTACATCGGACAACCTCGGTGAGACAGTAGCGTGCGAGCGCCACGAAGACAGTTCTGAAGATCAACATGCCATTGTCGCAAGCCTTGCAACACATGTTGAAAGCGAATTGATTACTTTGAGGATCCTCCTCGAATGTCAACACTTCCTCTCCAAGTACAATCCTAATGCTAAGTGTGCTTACCATTCCAACAGCCGAGACACGACAACGACAATTGTTGGGCTCGAAAAACAAGATTCGGGATATGATCGAAGCTAAGCATTGAGTTTGATCCTCCTGTTGAGACTCGAATGTGATCAACGCTCTATGCCTAACCATGACAAGAGTTCCAATCTTTGTTGGCGGCGATACTTATGTTTTCAACATAGATGACTTGACCATTCCTCGATGATTGTTAAGAAGATTTTGTTGCAAGCGGTGTCAATCCAGGATGCCCGGAGAATTGTCGTTGGTGCCCATCGCACGATGGTTGTGCTTGGTTGAGAAGGCGTGTTCGGTGCATGATGGATAACCGTGAGATACTATTTCGAAACCACCTATGCGTGCGTGAAGAAATGTCTAAGTTGAAGATTGACAATGCGAACGAAACTGTACCATCTGTGTGGGATACCTTGGGGCAACCAAGTGGAAAATATGATTACATGGTGAAGTACAATGTCCCTGATAGTTACAAGATTCCTATTGAAGACGTTAAAGCAACCGGATGGGGTGACGATTTCCCAGAAGACTATGCTGATGTTAACACCATAAGGATTTCCTCTGCTGATCCTGTGCCTAGAGTGGCGCCTCTCATTATCACTTCTCCAAGACCAGTGCCATATTCCTCTGATAAGGCTATCCCGTGGAACTATGGAGCTGACGTTTACTACCATGGTGTCAAGCAAGACCCTCTGACTATTGAAGATCTTACCATTGGAGCTCATATTCCTGACATCGACAACATCACCGGATCCAGTAAAGTGACCCGAACCGGAAGGGTATTCTCTCCAGATATCTCTCCTCCAAAAGACACTGCGACTCCAGCTCGCATTCCAGCTACTCAATCAATATCCCACTAGAGGAAAGAACCAAGACTCATCACCTCGCCAAGTACCAAAGGAAGTTGAAGACACCTCCAACAAGAAATGGAGGAAATTCGAAAATTATCAAGAAGAGTGACTACAATGTTGTGGAACAGTTGGGACAGACTCCGTCCAAGATCTCCATGCTTGCTCTGCTCTTATGCTCCGAGGCTCATGCTAACGCCTTGGTGAAGTTTCTGAAGAATGCTCATGTGCCGCAAGACACTACTACTGATCAATTCGAAGTTTGTATTGCTAGCGGCCAACAACGGAAGCTTCGATCTTGATTTGACTCCTTCCGGAAAGAAACATAACAAAGCCTTGCACATCTCTGTTGAATGCAAGGGTACTACCTTATCTCATGTTTTGGTAGATACCGGTTCTTCTCTGAATATCCTTCCAAGACGCGATCGACTTGATGTCGAAGGGTTGGTTCTGAGACCCAGTGACATCATCGTGAGAGCTTTTGATGGTTCTAAGCGCAGATTGGAGAGCTTATTACACTGTTAAAGTCGGTTCCCGGACTTTTGACTCTACTTTCTTTGTCATGGACATCCGTCCAGCCTACTCTACTAGGACGCCCTTGGATACATGGGGCGTATTACTACTTTGCATCAAAAGAAGTACCGGTGAAAGGGAAGGTTGTCACGATATGTGGTGAAGAAGAATATATGGTCGTCATCTACATCATTCCGCTATCTCGAGATGGAGGGTGAATTCTTGAGACTCCTGTCAAGTTTTGAAACAATACCGAGTCATTTGACTCCCGTCACTCTGAAGTTACACAAGCTCCACCTAGAATGGCCTCGCTGAAAGATGCCCAAGCTATTGTTGAACAAGGAGGTAGTGCTATTTGGGGACAGCTCCCTAATCTTCCTTTCAAATTTGACAAGACGGTTTAGGCTTCACCATCAAGGGTCGAAGATGATACGCCGCGCGTGGCCAACTTCCTTTCCGCATCGGCAGTGGAATCCATGCTATAGAAGACAACGACAACGGCTTCGACATCGCAAGTGGATCTTCGACTCGGATCATGGGCTCATCAATTGGAAGGCGAAGACGTCATACCAATCTCCTTTAGTCAGGAGTAATTGCTCTTGTTTTGTTTTGCTTTTCGTATTTCTTTATGTTTGAACAATAAACTTTGAAAGCCTAGTGCCTTGTCCGGGGCATCATGGCTCGTTTGCGAGGGTTATTATCATCGTTTGCGTATTTTCATTCAATAAATTCGTTGGACTTTTGCATTCAATTGTTTGTTTTCTTTCTTTTACTTTATCACCCTTCAAAAGCTATGTGTTCTTACACACACCCACGTGATACAACTGCAGAATCACTCGAATCTCGTTAATAACTATGCTAGTGCTAAATATGACTTGATAATCCGATCTACCAAGCGACGAAAGTGAGGAAGATTGTGAAGTGCCAGGAGAACTTGCGGGCTACAAGAAGAAGAGCGAGTTATACTGACCACACGAAGAGCAGTTGAGGTTGTGAATTTGGTCTTGACAAAGAGAAAAGAGATCAAGATAGGAGCGGGTCTTGAGAACAATGTTAAAGAGATTGGTTCGGATGCTACGAGATTATGTTGAGGTTTTGCTTGGTCATACGAAGACATGCGGGTTTAGACATTGATATTGTGGTACATCGATTGCCGACAAAGGAAGGTTTTCTCGATTAAGCAGAAGGTTCTTCGTATGCGTCACGAGATGTCGAGAAAATCAAAGCCGGGTTATGAAGCAGTTCAACGCTGGTTTCTTAGCTGTCACCTCTTATCCCCAGTGGGTTGCAAATGTGGTACCCGTACCTAAGAAGGATGGTAAAGTACGAATGTGTGTGGATTACAGAGATCTGAACAAAGCGAGTCCGAAAGACGATTTCCCACTTCCTCATATTGATGTTCTGGTTGACAACACCGCTCAACACAAGGTTTTCTCCTTCATGGATGGTTTCTCCGGTTACAATCAGATCAAAATGGCTCCCGAAGACATGGAGAAGATTACTTTTGTTACACAGTGGGGCACTTTCTGCTACAAGGTTATGCCGTTCGGACTGAAGAACAGGCGCCACTTATCAGCGTGCTATGGTGGCATTGTTTCATGACATGATCCATCACGAGATAGAGGTCTACGTCGACGACATGATAGCTCGGTCACAAACTGAAGAAGAACATCTTGATCATTTGCAGAAACTGTTCGACAGATTAAAGAAGTACAGATTGAGACTTAATCCTAACAAGTGCACCTTTGGAGTCAGATCCGGAAAACTCCTAGGGTTTGTTGTCAGTGGTAAAGGTATTGAAGTTGATCCCGCCAAGGTTAAAGCTATTCAAGAGATGCCAACTCCCGCAGAAGGAAGTCGAGGTTTCTTGGGCCGATTGAACTACATTGCATTCATTGCACACCTAGCGCTACGTGAGCCAATCTTCAAGTTACTTAAGAAAGATCAAGTGGTGGAATGGAGCAGCGATTGCCGGATCGCTTTTGACAAAATCAAGGAGTACCTATGAATCCTCCTATCCCGATGCGCCGAAGAAGACCTCTTATCATGTACTTGACGGTGTTAGAGAACTCAATGGGGTGTGTGTTGGGGCAACATGGCGAGTCAGTCGAAAAGAGCATGCAATATACTACCTTAGCAAAAGTTTACCGTGAAACAAGATACTCACACTCGAGAAAACTTGCAACGCTTTGCTTGGGCTGCTCCGACTAAGGCGATATGTTGACTCACACTACCTTGTTGATTTCAAGATGGATCCGATAAAATACATATTTGAGAAACCACTTCTCTCGGAAGAATAGCAAGATGGCAAATGATCTTGACCGAGTATGACATCCGTACACTTCTCGAGCGATCAAAGGGAGTGTAGCCGATCATTTGGCTCATCAAGCCGTAGATGACTATCGTCTATGAAGTTCGAATTTCGGATGAAGATGTTTTACTAGTTACAGTTGTGAAGAACCGGGCCCGACGAAGGACACGAACAAGGATCCCGATGGATTTTGGTCTTTGATGGAGCCTCAAACGCACTTGGCAATGGCATTGGCGCCATCATTACATCCCCTACAGGCGGACATACTCCTTTCACCGCCAGATTATGTTTCAGTTGCACGAACAACATGGCCGAGTACGAAGCGTGCATCATGGGTCTTAAAGCTGCTATTGACTTAAGAATCAAGTTCTTACAAGTGTATGGAGACTCAGCTTTAGTGATCAGTCAGATTAAGGGCGAGTGGGATACGAAGCATCCGAATCTCATTCCATATCGAGAGCATGTTCTGAGTTTGATTCCCTACTTTGAAGAGATCACTTTCAATCATATTCCACGAGAAGAGAATCAGTTGGCAGACGCATTGGCTACTATGTCGTCTATGTTCAAGGTTAGATGGGACAACGAGGCTCCCCAGATCATCATTGAGAAGTTTGACGAACCAGATATTGTTGTGAGCTTGACGAAGAGAAACCTTGGTACTACGATTTGAAGAGGTATCTTGAGACTCGGGAATATCCAGCAGGGCATCATTAATGATAAAGTTCATGAGAAGATTTGCTTCCAATTCTTTCGACGCATCTTATACAAGCGCAACCACGACTTGTGTTTACTCCATTGTGTAGATCGAAAACAAAGAATGGGCATCATGGAAGAATTACACGGCGAATTTGGTACCCACTCCGGTGGACACACCATGGCTAAGAAGATTTTGAGAACAGGTTACTATTGGTCCACCATGGAAGGCGATTGTCACCGCTATGCTCGATCTTGTCACAAGTGCGGTTATGCCGACAAAGTACACGTACCTCGGTATCTCGAATGTTTTAACTTCTCCTTGGCCTTTTGCGATGTGGGGCATTGACATGATCGGAGAGATTAAGCCCGACTTCAATGGACATCGTTTCATCCTTGTGGCAATAGATTATTTCACCAAGTGGGTAGAAGCGACCTCGTATGCATCTGTTACCAAGAATGTTGTGGCTCGATTCATCAAGCATAATCTTATCATCGATATGGCACTCCGAAAGGATTATCACGGATAACGGTTCCAATCTCAACAACAAGATGATCACCGAACTCGCACGCTTCAAGATCAAGCATCACAATTCTTCTCCATATCGGCCTAAGATGAATGGCGCGATGGAAGCCGCCAATAAGAACATTAAGAAAATTATCTGAAGATGCGGTGACTTACAAAGATTGGCATGAGATGTTACCATTTGCTCTTCATGGTTATCGCACTGATAGCGAACATCAACAGGGCAACCCCTTCTCTTGTATACGGTATGGAAGCCGTCTTACCCATCGAGGTTCGGATACCCTCAACGAGTCCTCCGGAGGCGAGTTAGCGAAGACGATTGGGTCGCACTCGGCTTGACCGGATTAATTTGGTTGATGAGAAGCGACTCGCATCCATGGACAGATTTATCGAAACGAATGATCGAGCATTTAACAAGAAGGTCAAGTACCGAGTCTACCAAGTCGGTGATCTAGTAGTCAGCGCATCATTCTTCCACAAGGTGATCCAGGGCAAATGGACTCCCACTATGAGGACCATTTGTAGTCAAGATGATATTTTCCGGGGAGCTATGATACTTAGCACCATGGATGGTGAAGACTTCCCACACTGAACGCAGACATAGTCAAAAATACTACGCATAAAGAGACCCGCTAGGTCGGTGGCCTAGGCAAAAATAAGGGCATCTGGCGAACCAAAGGTTCGGGCAAAAGTTAAGGATATATACAAAACATGTACACCCAAGTCGAAAACACGAAAAGGCGGCTTGGGCAAAAGGGTATCGGTGGTGAAAACCGAAAGGCGGTCTAGGCAAAGTTAGGGATTTAAGCGCGACTATGTCTCTTCGGATCATCCTTCTGCACTACTATCAGCATTCAAGATTCAAATGGCGAAGATCGGTCTACTCACTTTCTCCAGCAGGAGATGAGATGGTTGAAATATATGAGTACTAGCATAGTTGGGACTTAACGAGATTGTTTCCGCATAGCTTTTACCTTTCTTGTGTACAAACTACTTGGCCATACGCCACCTTTCAAATAAATCTGACTTCTTTCTCTTTACAATTTTTATTGTTGCTATTTGCAATAAGTCCAACGTTTGCTTTGAATGACTATACGCATTTGACAATAAGAATCTGATCACAAACATACGAAAAGTGAACATGCAAAAGTACTTACTACGAGTTCCGGAATTGTGATGACGGTCAACAAAAGTTCCCACAGAGCATAAAGGTGTCACTCACAACACACCTTCCCAATGGAGTATATGTTAATCCACAGCGGTGATTCCACTCAACCAAGCAACGTTACATCGGTCTCAGCGGTAGCACCTCATCCCTCAAGGTATTCATCCCGGTCTCAATCCTCCCCTTCTCCCGGCGGTATCCGACTCGAAACTTGGTCGATAGTGCATCGAGGAAACATACACTTTTATTCCCCGGCCAGAGATTACAACGGACTTGGACTCTTCAAGCCGGTCTCTCGGACCATCAAATGCTCTCTGAGATCTACACTCGGAATCCCAGAGGCGCCTCCTAAATTTCCTCGGCGGGATCTACATACAAGGTCCTCAGCGGATCGCCTCCCGGACTCTCCTCGGCAGGTCTATATGAGATCTCCAACAACGAGCCTCTCAATCTCTACCTTCCTCAACAACGTTTAGGCCCGAGATTTGGTCAGATAGTGCATCGGAGGAATCCAGGATATCTTCCTTCTTCTTCAAAAGCAGGGACTTCCGCCTACTCAATTCCCCAGGCAGAAGTCAGAAATCTTCGAACAGAATATCCGCATCTTCTTCAAGATGGATATGTTTTGAAATATCACAGCATTCATCATTCATACATTTCTCATAAAAGTCATAACTCATGCATATGTCATTCATATACACTGTCATGCATCATACTAACAAATATTCTATCGAAGATTTTCTTGTTTTCTCCAAAACAGGTAACAGACATTTCTGACGCAAACAGGTCCAAGATTAAGCCCCGAGCCGACGGGAAAACTATCTGAAGCCTTGCGAAGGTCGAGATTAAGCCCGAGCCGGCGGAAAACTATCGAAAGACCGCCTCCGATGTGGTCGAGATTAAGCCCGAACCGACGGGAAAACTATCCTAAAGATCACCTCTGGTTATCCTCCGATAACAGGCAATGGATCAACACCCGATGCACAACAGGGAAGCTATCCACATTCTGGCCAACTACAATCTCTCCCAGAGTAATCGGCGCGAAGATTTATTCTGATTATCAAACTATAGAGTCTAGCGTACGACTCAGTTGCCTCGGATGGCATCTTAAGCCCATCTCCGACTATTTGTCAACATCTCTTCACTTTCAGAATGCTGCATATATGGTTAAAAATCAATACAAACCAATAACCTCATTCAAGGTGAACACGAAGTCTAACGTCGACTCCTTCGGATGGCATCTTAAGCCCATCTCCTCTCCATTCCAGGAACATCTACAGTCTAACGTCGACTCACCCTCCAAATCGACCTTTCTAGATGGCATCTTAAGCCCATCTCTCTTCTCCTATTAACAACCTCGAGTCTAGCGTCGACTGGTTCCCCAGTAAGTCTCCAACTTCTCCAAATGGCATCGTAAGCCCATTCGTCATCCACCAACGGCGAGTGCAAATTTTCGGTGTACTCGGTGTTCAATCATCTTCTACCTCCAGTCACGAAAGACAAGCATGTCAATCTAACCCTTCCATACAAGAAGATTGAGCAGGGCAGCTGTCATACCCCAAAATTTGCCCTCCATCTACTCAAGAGATTTCATACATCCATACTCAAGGATTCCTCAAGAGTTGATCGACAAACTCTCTCCTAGACAATCAACCCAAACTAGGGTTTGGTATCTCTCAAGTCAAGATGGATTTCCAACATCTCCAATGGCCTTCATGCCTCCTCATATGCTTCAAAGATTCTCCATGTCAAGTTTCAAGCCTCAAGTCAAGTTTCCTCGACAATTGCTCGGATGGTTGAAAATCGGTGTATTGGACAAAAAGTCAACTGTGGTCAACATACGGTCAAAACTTCGATTTTTGGTCAACATCCTCATTTTGAAGTTACATTCATCATTTGATCAAGGGTTGATCATGATTCATCAAGAAAACTCAAGATTTGCTCAAAGTCAAACTTTCTAAATTAGGGTTTCTAGATGAAAAGTCAACTGAACTTTGTTGATCATAACTTTCTCATACTTTCTCGAAATTTTCCACCACCTCTTGTTTTGAAGGAAATTCAATTCTCTACAACTTCATGTCTCACAAGAATGTCCAAAAAATGCTTCATTTGAGAGGTATAGCTCAAAACATTACAGGTCATTTTCAAAGTCAACAAAAAGTCAACTTTTTGTTTTGAATATATTTTGAGCATGGTAACTCCAATTGAGATGAGACCAAAGACATTGGTTAGAGGACTCTTAGATCTTTCCAAAAAGTCCAAGAACTCTCAAAAGTGTGGAAAATTGAGCAAGTTACACCATCTACAAGTTGGGCAATTTTGGAAGAATGCACAAAGAGAGATACTTCAAAAAATCAAATCTTTTGCAAATGGGCCTACTTTTTCTTCATCCTAACTTGTTCCTCAAGCAATTAGGAGTGTCCAAGCCCAAAGCCACGAATTTTTGGTTTATTTTTCTATTTAATTTGTAATTTATTCATTTAAATGCAAATTAAATCTTAAAATAAATTATAAAATCAAAATTAATTGAAAGATTGATTTTTATTCTTTCCTTGATGTCCAATTAACTCACAAATGCTAGCCAAATCAGAATTGAAGCAAAAAAGGCAAGATTGGATTGAAATTGATCAAATTTGAAATTTTGATTTTCATGAAAAAATCAAATTTGATTATCATTGATTATTGATCAAATCTTTCCAAATTCAATCTCAAATCCTTCCAGTATATATACACAATGCATATCAATCAAAAGAGAACAGAAGAATTGCTCCAGAACCCTAGTTTCAAACTCAAAAATTTCGTGCACTTGAAGCTACTAGCAGCCATCGATCCAGCCACTTTCAATTGCTTTTGAGGATTCCATTGCATTCCTTGGGTTGTTTAGAGTCGATCCAGACTCTTATATCATTCAAAACCATCAAGAAACAAGAAATCCGAAATCGGTTTGTTCTTGAAATTTCAAAATTCGATTTCTAACATTCATGCATTATTAATCTGTTTTGATTGTTTATCTGTGATTAGAATCAAGTTTGCAAGCGATCTGGGCAAGCCAATCGTGTTCCCATGGCCTGAATCGATATATACCATATCTAGGGTTCCTGAGCTCGAATTGGGGTTTTGTTTAAATGGAAAAATTGGACAATAGGACCTGTACCATCGTGTTCGGAATGCTCCAAGGAATCGAACCATGGCCTTAGATTTCATTTATATTATGTGTGTTGCATTTTTGATTTTGCCAGGGTCTGTAGCGTCGAACCAAAGCCGACGCTATCTTTTAAAAATTCAAATCGGAGAAGACGACTGGATGGCGCGAGCGGGAGGAGACAGACGAGCGACGCGTGTTATTTTCAAACTATCCCGTTTCCAAACAGTGCGCACGCTTGGCTCAGTTGGTCAGCATATCAGTTTTCAAGGTTTGAAAGGGATGTCTCCAGTTCGATTCCTGGTTCAGACAATCCCTTTTTACACTTTTCCAAAACTCACATTTTCCATATTTTTTCATATTTTTCAATATTTTGCTTTATTTTAATTTCTTTTCTATATTTTTATTCTGCATTATAAAATTACCAAAAACATTTTTTCTTTTTACATTATTTTCATAAAAACCTTTATTTAATTTAATAAATTAAAAAATATAATTTTTGCATGCATATTTATTTTATTTATATTTTTGCATTTAAATCACTTTTAATTGCATTTTAATTATTAAATCTTTCCAAAAAAATCCCAAAAAATTATTTTAGATTATTTATCTTATTTCCAGCATATATTAATTTTCTCATATTAAAATTTGCATTTTTCTAACATTTTTTCTCTTGTTCGATTCATATTGCATTTTCCGATTTCCCATTCTTTCACAGGTTGCTCCGATTCGGACGTTTTCTTTTATCGTTTTTATTTTCCAATAATGTAACTGCTCATGGGTTGTAATAGTTTAATCTAGGCTTTTATTTTCCGCAAGTTTAAATTATGTATCTGCCCCAAAGCCATGTAATAGCGTAGGACATTTATCTTTCCGCACTTTACATTCCGCATTTTACTTTCCGCACCCTTATCAATTGCTAGTAATTAGGCGTGTATGGCAAGATAATAATTGGACATAGCTCACTCTAATTTCAAGATAAAATATCTGAATTTGACACACTTCTCTCACACACGCACCCCTTAGGGTAATTCTCTCTCGATGCCTTTCGATTTCAAAATGGTCATGTCCCTCGAACGTTGAGGTATTCTAGCACCGTTGCCTTTCAAACAAATCATCATAGTCCCTTCGATACAAAGATCATAAGACCCACGATGTCGCCTCCGAATACATGATCTTGACCCTCGATTGTCGCCTACGAAAAATGATGATAGTCCCTTCGAATGTGCTAGGATACTTCCTACAAGTTGCCTTCTATGACCATCCGATGTCCCTTCGAATGTCCCGCTTACATCCAACGAATGGAGCTACCTACTAACTAATGGTATGGCTAGCGCTATTCTAAAGGAATGTAGAAGTACAAACAAAACGACCAATTCTGAGTGGGTAAATAAGTCTTTTAGTTGCTTGCTCTAAACAAATGCTTTTCACACCACACACTTTTTCAAAGTTCAAATTCTTTTTTCAAAACAATACATTTCCGAACACTCTGTATACACTCCTACATGAGTCATTACAAGGTCAAAGCGAAATGCCTTTTTTCAAAACATCTTTGTCAAACACACAGAAAGCAATTTTAAAAAAGTGATCTAGAGCAACTAAGAGCCCGTAGATAACTACGGATGGAAAGGGGTGCTAATACCTTCCCTTTTCATAACCATTCTCCCGAACTCAGAATCTAACGAAGGTCTTTTTCTGTTACTTTTACCTTCCCTTAATTGGATAAA